>JAUDYJ010000002.1:126126891-126837891 GCA_030761175.1 Masticophis lateralis
AGCTTTGATGATGTTGCTAAGGAAAGAGACAATAATATGCTGCTCAATGGAATCCTATGGAATGCTGCAAATCTCTTCAATTTAGGATACATTAAAGAACATTCCCCATTTTTCATATTAGCTGGTACTGTGATTTCTCAGGGATTGCTGTCCTTGAGAACTATTTTGATCTACAACAGTTGCTGGGCATTCTCTACTTGCTCACATTTAGTCCTGTGACTGCAGATATGAAACACTGTATTAACATGGAAAAAAAGGACTAAAAATGCAACTTCGTTATTAAACTAAGCATGAGATAGTTCAGGAGCTCTGGGTATGTAGTCTATTTATGCTTTTCTTCTTGAAAACAATCCTCCCCTTCCATCTCCAGCATCTTGCCCATGTATGAAATATTGAGCAAACTGCTCCTAACTCATCACTGAAGGAAATCTGTCACTTACTTGAGCGAAGTTGTAGCTTGATTGGAGCTCTTTGGCACAGATACTTTGTCCGTAGTGGAGTAATTGTTATGCACCATAGTGGTGACACAGTTGCCCATGGCACCTTTGTTACTCCTCATAAAATGGAAGGAAAATGTGTCAGCATGCTTCCAGAATAATTTCTCCAATATATTATCAAAACAGTCCAGACTTCTAGAGCCTTGCCATTTAATAACTGTCTCATATTCAATAGGATAGCCAGATATTTGGAATCAGCTGCATTCTAGATACTGTCCTAGATGCTGCCTCTCATATAATGAAAACCAAAACGAACTTAAAAAGGATGGAAGTTCTCAAACTTCAGAATTCACAATTCTGCCAATAATATAACCTTTTTTAGGTTCTTGCAGTATTTGCTGTTCAGGACCTGTTATTGTTACATGTGTTCACACGTTCATTTTATGGCCACTCATTCATACACTCAGAGCCCTGGAAAAACACTCAAATCACTTTCAACAGAACACCTGGTTACAATATATCTATATATGCTCTTTCTCACATGTATACCCCCCTCCCAAACACACACACAGTCCTCTATACTTACTCACGTCTTTCTGCCAGGTTCTGGCTGGAGGGATGGAAGTCTAGATCCAAAGACAACTCCAAGAATGGGCAACCTTAAGGATGCTGTTTGCTTGCTTTGTAGATCAACAAGACTGGTAGCTATTTTTCTCTTGTTAATTTACAAATCTAATAGCTGGTGGTGAAATTTGGGGAGGGATTGTGCTCAGGCTCAACTTTTGTCAGGCTCAACTTCTGTCTGGCTCACGTGACATTTTTCCTTTTGTCTCCTTAATGACTTAGTTCCTCCTTATCTACTTGCCCCCAAGGGATCTTTTAAACAAGATTTCTGGCTTTTATCCACCTTGCTTACATGCCTACGTGCCTGTTTCACCTTTAGATATGGCAGTTTCAGCCTAGTCTCAAAACATCATCCATATTCAACCATTAAATCAAACTGTTACTATAGCAAAAGCAATAGACTTAAGACTTCATAGTGCATTTACAGCCCTCTCCAAGCGGTTTACAGAGTCAGCATATTGCCCCCAACAATCTGGGTCCTCATTTTACCCACCTCAGAAGAATGGAAGGCTGAGTCAACCTTGAGCCTGGTAGGATTTGAATTGCTGAACTGCAGCTAGTAGTCAGCTGAAGTACTGCACTCTAACCACTGGGCCACCTTGGCTCTTCACTATTATCAAAGCTATGGGGATTTTTCTGCAACTTAATGCCAGCACTTTAGCTGAATGTCCAGACATAAAGTCCTACTACTTACACATATTTCTTACCTATTATTGGCAGTGAAATTAGCTGCAAGGGGTACACAGATTTCTTTCTTCCTCATGCTTCCAGGAGTGCTGGATGAGGCAGGAAATATCCTGGGCTGTTCATCCTGACCAGATAACCAAAAATAAGTATAGATGGAAGTAACAGTACACAGATCTTCACTAAATGTATTTTAGCAAGATCTATTCATTCCTCCTCAAGCGAAAAATTGGCCAATCTCATCAGAGTTTTACTACAAACCAGTGAAACAAATGTAACAGATTTCAAAACTTTGGAGATAGATACTAGGATTTTTATCCAATTAGGAGTGCTTTAAAATGAACAGTTTGGTGCTGAGTGTGGAAGTTTCTGGAGTCATAGATATTCCTAAATCAGAGCAGAGTCAAAGGAACTTCAAAAGCAGAGATAGGAATCAAAAGCACCCATACCATAGCCCCTATATAGCTTTTGGGAAATTGCTGTGCTGATGACAGCTAAACCAGATACAAAGCAAAGCATAGTAAGATGCTGAAAATGTAAAAACATTTTTCTTGTCAACAGGAAAGCTTTGGTAAAAGCCTGCACATCTGTGGTATAATAAAATCTTTTCTGCATTTTCTAACCCAGGTTTGACTTTTCTGCTCCACCAGCACTTAGCTCCATAAAGCCTATGAAAAAGTGATGGCAGAAGTCTTTTTGTAGAGTGCAGCTTTCCCACCGCTTTTTATTTTATTTTTTTATGGAGAGAAGTATATTCTTGCCCATAGGGAAGTGCAAACCTTATACAACAGCTGTATGTGATAGTCACTTAGGCATATTGTATACATTGCTCATTACTGTGGCATGTGTGCTAAGTACATTATAGGGGTATCTTGCATTTTCCCAACAGTCAAATGGCAATGTTCTTGTCCCAAGGGAAATATAATTTTAACCCAGATGAGCTAACAATTTGGATTATTATTTTTTGCAACAATGGATTTTTGATATAATAAATCTAGACAAATCCATGCATTTACAAAAGAATTATCAGGTTTAACAACATAAAGCTAAGTTTTGGGACTGGCTTCGGAAGCTTTTCTAATGAATGTGCATGCACTTCAGCCCTTACTAGGATGTTCCACGTAGTTTTCTTTTCTGGGGAATCTTTGCTTAGACTTGCTAGTTTTTTTCTTCCAGTTGAGCTGCTATTAAACAATGTGAGGAAGTCATCATGGTGATCTGCACTGCTAAAAAGAAAATAACAAGATTAATTTGGAATCCTGTAGAAGTCTACACATAGCATTGCTTTGAGCTTTTCTGAAACATAATTTATTCCTATAAACTACTCCAATATTTTATGTTCAGTCTAAAGATATAACCCAAAACAAAGACACTCAGCTTTCCCAGAATACTCAAAGGAACAAAAGAGGTTCTAAGACACCTCCTAGGCTAGTTAATTTTTCAGTAAGAAGTGTTTAATGCTCACATGATGGCATCATTCATTTGCTGATTAACCTGCGTTGTACTGTTGGATCTTCGTAAATTGTTCATAGCTCTAGAGGTAGCAAGCCCTGCATCTTCCTGAAAGACAAGTTATAACAAAGCAAAGTAGTACCTACACCTGGTATTTTATCAAGACAAAAATTCTCTTAATTCTGCCTCATTTCTACCATTCTAGTTTAGTTAATTACAAATGACAGCATAGCATTAGATAGCATAGCATTAGATAAGAATTCATTTGGAGGAACTACATGTCACCAGCCCTTTAAAAAATGAAAACACCCACTACACAAAGAATTATAGTCATACAATTGTATTTTGCCAAATTATATTCAGACATGCACATTCTATTGAGAAAAATGCCATCTTGTGTTTGATTAATTTTTCTACTATACATCTTAGCTTATGCTTAGTTTATGCTTAGTTTAGTTTATATTTGAATATCAGAAGGAGCACCTTTCAGACTAATAATTTAATTAAAAGGCATAGGTTTGGTAAATTACAGCACATTCCATCAGCTACAATGTATGGTTACACTGCTATAGGATTTTAAATGAGAAGCAAGGAGGGAAGTAGGGAAAAACAGATTGATTATGCAGATGCAAATTACACAAGGACTTCATCAATTGTAACAATTGTGAAGTGATAAACATCCATTGTTTATCAACAATGATGTTGTTGATAAACATCATTGTTGACAACATCCATTGTCCAGAGCAATTTCTTGCACAATTATACTGGCAAAGTTTCTTTGTTCCCCAAATGGCTACTCCGGGATTTGTAATGAAGTGTCCTAGAATGCTGAAATCCTCTAATATTACTTTGCCCTTTTTCTGAGTCACGATGTCATACTAGTTGTATTGTTTCCCATTCCCTTGCGAATCTGTTTTGCTGTGCAAGCAGTTGGGGCACAGATTCGCTACTCATGGCCCCCTTCTAGGTTTCATTTGCCTCTGACCCTTTTCATTGTCCCCGTTAGCTATAAAAAAGGTACTTAATTTTTTAAAATGTTTATTAATCTAAACTGTATCGTGCAGAGACTATTGGCTCCTAGAAATATTTTATGATACCTTTTTTGGGGGGGGGGGGTGGCCTTATGATCCATGTTGAGAACGATTGTTAGCGTAAAGATGATGTGTTTGGTGGTTTGTTCTAAATGGAAGGCAGAAGCATGTAGGCATTGATAATGGTCTATAGGCTTTCGGTTAAAAGTGGTGCTCATGTGCTCATTACTTTGGCCATTACATTCGGCCATTACATTCAGAAATTGTTCAGCAGATAGGCTGAGGTTGATGGTGGGATAAAAACTGTTGAAATCATAATGGAATTTGATTAATCTTTTCTAAGGCCTAGTTAATGAAAATATAACCAATGAACCCCAAGGAAAGGAAGGGTTAAAGGAGTTAGAAGCTGAGAAAGCATTAGCCAAAAAGATGTTGGCATATAGTGGAGCTATGTATGAATGGTGTGAAAGCAAAGTATGGAATGTTGGCATGACAAAGTCCCTGTTGGTATATAGTGCCTCAACATCTATGAAGCTAAAAATATGTTGTTAAGGAGATTGCCCATAGAAATCAAACTTTTTAGGAAACTGCAGTGTCTCTTAGGTAAGCTGGGAAGTTGCTGGCATAAAATTGAAGCCCATGTAACTAATATTCCAGCATGTAATGGTACAATGCTTGACAAAAAACAGCCCAAGAATTGTATATCAAGGTACAGAGAAGATACTTGGTCTGGGCTCCTGAGGTGCCTCTACTTAAATATGGTCTTGTGTGTCCCAGTAACTTTTCATCAAATCGCATAGTTTTGTCTAATATACTGCCATTTGGATATGAAGATAAAAGTTAGTACAAGATAGCGTTGGATGGCTCTCACTTTTCTTGAAATAATTCAGTTTATTCATAATGACAAATTACTCTTATCAGCTTGCTAATGTTGCTGCTTGAGATCTTGGATGGCATCTTGTTCTGTCCTACTAGCAATGTTATTTTATCCATTTTTACTGATAAGTAGAAAAAGTAAAAATTTGCTGATAAGCTTAATGGCAAGAACGTTCAATATAATGATCTGATTCAGGGTTACATCTACCTGGGGGATGTTCATGTAGTGTTATTTTTATGCATCAGGAATTCGGTTTAATCTATGGTATTGTATAGGTTGAATTAATGACTAAATGTGTTATTTTGTCTTGAAAGTATTCCTCTAAGTTTTAAGCAGCAAAAAATATATATTTTTAAAGTTCCCACAGAGTTGTGTATTTCGTGTAGATTTAGTGAGGCAAAAAGCCTCACTAAACAAACCCATCAGCTCAGTCAAGTGACTGGCAATATAGATTCACAATATTGGCCAAGGTTGGTGAAGAAGGGATTGTTTATGTAGGATTAATTAGATTGTTCTTGTAGTCAATGGTACTCTCAGTAACCATCTCCAGGTCAACAATTTAAATATCTCTCTTTTTCTAAACTCTTTTTCAGTATCTGTATTTCATGTCAACTATTTTATTTGGTTTTTTAATATCTTCTATCTTTATAAACATTTATACATATCATTCTGGAATCCTATTTGAACACTTTCAGTATTGTCTTTATTTAACCCAATTTGCCTCTACTAGACTCCTTCTGTAATAACTATTCAATATCCGTTAGCTATAGATTTTCTCATATTTTCTTTGTTCTTTTTTTAAAAAACTGTTTTATCTTCTTATTTTCCTCTGTCAATTTCCTTGGTTTTTGGTTTTTGCTTGTCTCTTGAAATCTATGTTCAGCTGTCATGCTTTCTTCTTGCTGTACAACCCTTTCATTCTTTCTTTGACTATCATGACAGCTTGTTTTGAAAGCGGTTTGATTCTTTCCGTTTTGAAATTTTGGAAAATTTCCCCACTGATGGTCATGAAGTGTGCCCCATAGTTTCTTCTGTACACTCTCACATGAATGGCAAAGGTTTTAATATAGTAAAAAAAAAAAAAAGAATTGATAGAATGTCACACATCCCTATAAACTCTGCATAATCCCTATCTATTGTTGAGCAGAGCAACAGACTGCATTATAACACTGATGGCTTATTTCTCAAACACATTTCTTTCTTTCCTGTGTTTCCTGTGTGTTAATATCTCACAATTCCATCAAATGACTTAATAACTTAAAGTTAGGGTTCTGCTCTACCCCCAACCCAATTTACAGGTCTAATTGATTGAATTTGTTAGTACATTGTTGTAATCCAAAATAATATGTAACTGCAACTTCCCTTGGCTATAAGGCATACAGAACACGAATGAAACATGTTTATAGAGGGATGCTTTATTATAGAGGGATACTGCAATGTTGTAGTCTTACTCAAGTTAAAATTCTGTGATCTCTCATGATTCTGCAGTTTTCTACCAGACTAATATTTTCAAAGTGGGTTACAGACTTCCCTATAGGAAACAAGTGGGGTTAGAGAAGGATCCTAAATGCATTCTACCATCTGCTCCTGCTTCAGCACTGAAATTCAGGTTGTTGGTTTTTTTTACATTAGAAATATTAATTCTGCATTTTCTTTTCATTTTATTGCCAATTTTCTGTCAATAGTGCTTTGCCTCTTGAGGGAGGAAGGAGGAAGGAATAACATATAGATAGATAAATGATTATTATTAAACTATTAAGTTTCTGCCATTGAAAAAGTTTGAAAATTAAGACTGTCCAGGATTTGGGGCTTTGCCAGTCTCTGAAGGAATGTTCAGTTCAAGGAAGATCTGAGGAAAGCACCATCTTCAAAGTGTTTTGTGAAACATGGCCTTCTTGAATCTTAACAGAAAAGAACAACTACACTACTTCATCTTCTTCTGCTTCACAGATCTCCCTCAGCATCCTGTAAAATTTGCAAAAAGCAGGAACTTCCCCATGTGCAAAACCCCTGCAGGGAAGCATCTTCTGGTTCTGATTAGTGCTGGGGAAAACTAAGCAAAGATTGGAAGGCAATGCTTTCTCCACATTCTCCAGCATTTCTAAGAGAAGCTTCTTTTGCCTTTTGTGACAGAGGTAAGGTGGTTTCTAGACAATGTGAAGTGTTTTGTCAAGGCAACTATTGTTCTTTTTGTTGGATGTAGCTCCTGCCTTTCATTTGGTAGCTCCAAACGTTATACAAAGCAAGGTAGTCCCAAAGGTGCTTTCTCAGGAGGCAACTGGACTTTGTTTTTACTTTTGAAGATGCTTTGCTTCTCATTCAAGAAACTACTTCAGCTCTGATAGGATAGTGGGGAATGGAAGGATTTATATTCCTTGCACAGAGCTGGTAATCTGCATCCTTTTAGAGGGTGGTTGAAGCACTTGGAGGTTTATCTATGTCTTCAGGGTCACCGGAGTAGTGCTCCTGGTTCCTGTACTCTGCAATTTTTCCTCTGGAAATCCACTCCTACTCCCACACCATTCAAAGGGTGTTCATCCCAAATTGTATAGCTGAAAGTCTGTAGCGATTCCGTCATTCAGGTCATGGTTGTCCCCAAGGTGCTTTTTGGGACAACCAAGGCAAGGTACATAGTGCTTCCTTCTTTTTCGCCACAAAAACACTACTAGTAAGATAGGTGGGGCTGGGACAATGACCGGCCCAAAGTTACACAAAGTTACAGCTTCTGAGGTTGAAAGTGAAGAGAATCTGGGTTTCTCCACTGCTAATATCTTATCTGCTTATCTTATCTGCTATACCACTGGCTTCTCTCCCTCTCTCTCCTCTCCCCCTCACCTACTCTGTCCTCTCTCTCTCTCCACAAAGCTCTTCATCCAGACAAATTGAAGACACATTATTACTTTGTACATCAATAGAAGTTAAAAATTACATTTAAACCAAATCTATTCCCTAGGAGTAAAATGAATATAAACCATAATCCTTAGAAGAATAATGCTTGTTACAACATCAGTACTCACCAGAATATTCCTCTTGGGTTTGTTTTCCGTAATGACAGAAATGGAACGCGCAATGTGTTTGCCTGGGGAGGCACTGCTAGGGCGCTGAAGCACTTGCATAGGCAGCCCTGTAAGAATGAGGTCCACACCATTGACACCGTTTCCCTGAAAGGAAGAACTGCTGCCACGGGCACTCTTCATTTTGAATTAGAGAAGCTCTGTAAATAAAGGAAAAATAATGAGTAAATTGACCCATATGTCTTGCCTATTTCATGTGCTTAAATGCATTATTCCACATTGTAGTAAGAACTTCCTCATGCCTTGGAATTATTACAATCTCTTGCCACTGGTCCTACTGACTGGATCTAATGGGAGTTAGTAAAAAAAAAAAAAGCGGGGTGGCAACATCAAATTCTTACCCTTTGAATTATATTAACCATTTGCTAAGCCCACAGGACAGACCAATCCCAATATCTAAAGGTCAAACTCAATAAAGCATGGGCACTTTGCATTGGTTGCTGGAGTCAATTCTTTTGTTTCAATACAGCATCAGAAAGTATGTTTGGCAAAATGTTTTGTTTTCCCAATTGAAAAGGAAAATAGGCATGGATTTTGCGCCTAGTTCTTTGCAGACAAAAAAGTTCCATCAAGGTAATTTTGAATGGACAAAGGTGAAAAAAGAAGATAGTTACCAGAAATAGATTTATTTGTTTTAGTAAAACTCGCAAAATAAAATCTGAATGTTGGAATGTAGAGTCACCCAGTTTTGCCCTGAAGTTCACTCATCCAATGCTAAGCAAATCATCCTTGTTCAATGAGACTAACCATTTCTTGTGTCAGAATTCTTAAGAATACAAATTAGACAAGTACAGTACTACCTCAGCAGCTATTCCTTCTGCCTGACAGTTACAATTATCTGAAAAATCTATACAAATAAAGGGAACTTACCACCTTATGCCAAAACTGCTTTTCAAAAGAGTGACTACAGTATCAGACTTAAACTCATGCAAGTTTTTGTACTGAACACCAGCTCTCATGCATTAATCTCAAACTGTTGTTTATTTATTGCAAGCAATCTGTTCAGACTTTAGAGAGAAGCTATTTATCCCATTTAGGAGTTTAAAAGAAAAATATCAGAAGGAAAAAAAAACATTTGACTTCAGCTCTGCCACCCCTTCATTCTTGCCCACTCTATCTTTCTTCAAAATGATTCCATGGGAATGATGCTCTCAATAGAAAGAATATTACAGTTACAATCTTAAGTGGTTTTTTTTCTTTTAAATTTAGCTATTCTGGGGGCATGTTTACATTTTTTGAAAGATATGTTTGTAATTTTTCTTTAGATGTGTTTTCTTTTGAGATAAATGTTTTCAAGCAAGACAATCTCTTATTTGAAGTTATCAGGTCACATGAGCAACAGAGATTGACATATGGCTTTGAGACACATATTGTACTTACCAGAAAAAATGAATCGTCCTTGAAATTCCATAAATACATAAACATAGATTCAGCCACTATACATAGGTGAATTCTCTGCAATCTACAGTGACATTTATTATTATTGTGGTTGGTTCTGTGACCCCAATCACATCAAATGTGAAAACCACATATCAATAAGTATTATAAGTTTATTAGATCTAGGCTGCAAAAATTATTTGCTGCCATATGATGGCCATCTGGATTTTTGTAACCTAAAGGTTTTTGGATGAATGCACACTTTTATGACCAAATTTATGCACCCGACAATGCATACTGGAGCAAGAGTAATGTCTCTTTCTCACTCTCAGTTATGTGATCATTTACTTAGTGATCATATCACTTCCAACTTGGTTGTTAAATGAGGAAACTGCTATATTTAATGTAGCAAAGCATTTAAAGGATATACTTTATGTATTAATTTGGCAGAATGATTTGCGCATGTTGGACAGAAAAATAAAAGCACAGGACTTGAACAAAAAAGGAAAAGACATAGGATTCCTAAAATATTAGCATGCATTTTTCTCCAAGCCTGCTAATATACATATTTAACAAATTACTGTAAGCATTCATACAATAGTGATTTTTTTTAATATTAGTGTGGAAGCCAATACTATACTTAAATACAGATTATTGAGGGTTGTAATTATGAGGACTGTTATGTGATATTAATTTCCAGGTCTTTTGCAAAAAAACATTAATAGCATTTTAAAAACAAAAATGATCATTGTCCCCTTTACCATATGCACGGTGTACTGTACGGTTTGGCAAAGTTCTACACAAATAAATTTAGTCCTCTTTCAAACGTTGGGTCAGGAAGCAATCTTTGAAATATGGTCTTTGGGGATACCAACAAAAAAAAAAAAGCTTGAAGCCATCCTTTTAAACTTCCTGAATTTCTCAAACTGCTGAAAGGAGGCCAGGGAGAAGAGATGGGAAAAGTAAAGCAGGACCCTTCCCTCTTTTAAGAAGACTTGTCTAACCGTGGGGAAGAGAGCATCTTGGGTCCCCTTTAGAAGAACGAAGCCTTGCAAGGAAAGCTATGCAAAAAGCTTCGGCGAAACAAGGATACGACGCTGCAGTAGCCAGGGAAAAAAGTGGGGACCCCCCCCAACACAAACACAAATGGGGGAACCGGGTAGCCTTCCCCTCCATATCGCAGATAGAGGGTATTAGGAAGGGGGGTATCTTTTATGCCCTTCACCTTGCGCGCACACACACACCTCTTCACTTACCTGAGACAGACACGAGTGGTTCCTTTTGGGAGGTTCAAAGGATGGAGGGCCGCTTTTATCTTTCTTCCTGGGCTTTGGCGTGCAAGTGGGGAGAGGGCTCCTTCGTTTAGCTCGGTGGGTGCCCACGTCCACAAGGGACAGCTCCTCTCCTTCCCGAGCAAGGAAGCTTAGCACCTAAGGGGAAGGGGGGGTCATTCCTCCTTCCTCTCCCCCACCCAGCCCCACCAAAACCAAAATGGGGAGAAGGCGTGGGAGACGTGGGGGGGGGGCGCTTCCCGTCGCTGCTGCCGACTCCGCAGCTCCCTCCGAGCCACAACAAAAGTGAGAAGGGCGGGGGGGAGGGGGAAGCGCCGCTAGCAACCATCCGCACGCGCACTTGACTCTGGCCGAGCTTCCCGCCCCTCCTCGATGCTCTTATTGGCCGGTTTTGGGAGATGCGGCCTCCTCATCGGCTAATCTCCGTGTCCTTCAATTGCCAGAGCTAGGTTGGCAGGGCAAGGAGGAGAGAGGAGGGGGAGGGACGGTGGGGGACCAGGGGTGCGAGCCGAGAGCGCGTGCTGAGGAGGAGCCTCCCCTAAAAATCCGCCTCTTCTCCCGTCCGGAACCCCCCCTTTTTTTTGGCCGCTTTTAGCTTGCAAAAAAAATCTCAGGGACGAGCCGAGCGTTTGTTTCGGAGCTCTGGTTAAGGGGTGGGCGGCGCTAAGCAGTGGGTCCTCCGCTGTGGTCTTGCATCTCCGCCCCCCCCCTTGCTACTTTACCCTTTGGGGAGAAATATTAGTGCAAACGCACTTCAAAGCAAAACTCTCCCCCCTCCCCCCAAGTGCTATAGAGAGGGGGATGGGCGAGATAACACCCTGCAGGCATGCTGGCGCCTCTTCTCCATCCCCCAATTGTCTCCTAGTGTTTGAGCGTTGCACCGAAACTACGTGACTGTGTCCTCCTAATCGAATCAAGTAACTAAACCGGCTTTGCTACACCCATTGCTTCACCCAGTTGTCTTATTTCGCAACGGGCTTAGTCGTAATTGCAAACAAAGTGTTGAAGGGCAAGGAAGAAACCAGTTATTATTCGAAGGTAATCGCGAGAGCTACGAAATGTAGCCTAAGATCCACAGAAACCTGCGTAAGGTACGCATAATCACGAAAAATAAATATGATCCAAACTATTCTTTCCAGTTTGGGTAGACAAGAGACAACGCTCGGTGCTTGGATCTGTTTTGCTATTTGTTGTTCGGCTAGCCTGACTTCAACCATTTCCTCTAGGGATTTATATTAGCCAGTCACCGTTGTGGAAATACAGTATCGAGGCTATTCTCTTTCTCTGCCCAGCAGTGCATATGCATCAGTGATAGATATTGTACTGTGAATTGCAAAAAAAAAAAAAAAAAATCCTCCACAAAGAAACTATTTCAACAGCCATACAACCAACTATGCTGGAAATAAAGAAATAGGTGTCATTTGTTTGCAGTAACCATTTGTTCATTAGCCACCAGTATGAAGCTGCCAGTAACTAGGATCTAAAATACCAACAAATTGCACTAAGGGTCACAAGAAGTAGTTGTAAATATGAAAATACATGGTGACACTGCAGAGAAAAAAAAACCCCAAACAACCCACCTAAAATGATAGGATTGATCAAAGAAGAGCAGGGGGAAAATGTAAATAATAAAAGTACACTGTTACGAAACTGTTGTAAAAAGGAAATATCTGTTTTATGTGTGTGTGTTATGTTCTGTCTTTTTAAAATATTTTTTTTTCAAAAAAATAGGATTTAGGTACAGAAAAATAAAATGCTCTGTAATTTTAATCGGATTTATGCTGAGTTACTTTTTACTGAAGTAGCAGATAGAAGTCTGTCAGATCTGGCTATCAGATCTGGGTTGTAAAAATCTACATGAGTATTATAGCAAAAAGAAAAAAAGACATCAAATACTAAAAAATAACCAAGACATATTACTTATGAGAAATATAAATTCATCCCAATTTTAAGCAAATAAAGCTAGAGATGCAAGGTAACATATTTTGATTATAAAAGCTATCCCATAAACAAAATATGTCATCCAAATTGGGGTAGCTCTATCTTTTTAAGATTTATCTTCCTTTAGTAGATCCATAGTTTCTCTTGTAGCTATAAACTCCATGTTTTTGGAACATAATTTAAAAATGCTTTTAAATACATGCAATAATGTTTGCCACTCCATATTAACATTTAAGGCAACCCTGTGTAAATTACCCCAAATTGGATAAAAGTGGTTTATCTTTGGGTAAAGACACAGGAACCCATTACCCAATCACAACAGGGTGTGGAAGAACAAGCTGCTGAGAAAATTGCAGGCACCTGGAATGCTTTCCTCCCCTCCTATTTAAGCCTTTTGGCCCAGTGTCAGCACTGCAAAATTGCTTATGAAAGCTGCAACCTTGAAACAGATGGAGGAGGGATGTGTGGCTTTGGAAGAGCCATAGCTATAAAAAGTAGACAAATAAAAGAAGGAATTTTCTTCACAGAGATTGAAGTGTCTGGGGGAGGGGGGGGAGAGAAGAAGAGGCACAACCAAAGCCAACCTTGGGAAGATGCCAGTGGTTTATCAGCTACCCATTAATAAAGCAGAAAATAGCAATAGAAGGAAATCCCAGAGGAGGAGAAGGAAGAGGTTTAAAAGACAGACTGGGGTCTATAAGTGTTGAAACACTCTTCTATACTAATAGTGGAGAAAATTTTACTTTTTGTAGAAAGAGTTGTGGGAAGAATTTTAATAATTGGTAATAATGATAGATGATTCTTTCCTCCACTGCCTCAAATAATTCATGAAGACTTGAAATTATGTTGCAATCAAATAGGTACTTTTTAACAAAGATTGGCTGCAAAGATTGCTCAATCAACTGATAAATGGTAAAACCAATTACATGGATAAGAATAATTAGCCAAAGAACCCATTCATACCTACTTCCCCAAACCCACAAATAAACTGCTCAGACGCCATTTACACAACAAAGACAAGCCAAAAGACATAAGGACAATTAAGATTGACCTTGTGACGGAGGCACACACTATAACCAACAGGAAAACACACACACACACACACACACACACCCCTTTCAAGCACGTATCAATCGGGGCTTTTACAATGGCCTATAGAATCAAATGTTTCTAAAATTTGAGATTAGAATCCTAGCCCACTAGTCTAAAATTAAGGCCGAGCCTTAATACTTGGCATGTTGGCTTAAAGATGCACTACAGCAGTGGTGAAATCCAAATTTTTTTTACTATCAGTTCTGTGGGCATGGCTTAGGTGTGGCAGAGGAAGGATACTGCAAAATCTCTATTCCCACCCCACTCCAGTGGAAGGATACTGTAAAATCCCCATTCCCTCCCCACTCCCCACTGAATAGCCAACACTCCAAAAGATAGGCTCAAGATACAGAAGGATCTTGACAGACTTGAACATTGGGCACTATCTAACAAAATGAAATACAACAGTGAAAAAAAGCAAGGTTCTACATTTAGGGAAGAAAACCAAAATGCACAGGTACAGTAGATGTGGTGCCTTGCTCAACAGTAGTAACTGTGAGAGCGATCTTGGAGTCCTAGTGGACAACTATTTATATATGAGCCAGCAGTGTGCAGCAGCTGCCAAAAAAACCAACACAATTCTAGGCTGCATAAACAGAGAGATAGAATCAAGATCACCTGAAGTGCTGATACCACTTTATAATGCTTTGGTAAGGCCACACTTGGAATATTGCATTCAGTTTTGGTCAGGATATAAAAAAGATGTGGAGACTCTAGAAAGAGTGCAAAGAAGAGCAACAAAGATGATTAGGGGACTGGAGGCTAAAACATATGAAGAATGGTTGCAAAAACTGGGTATGTCTAGTCTGAAGAAGAGAAGGACAAGGAGAGACATGATAGCAATGTTCCAATATCTCAGGGGCTGCCACAAAGAAGAAGGAGTCAAACTATTCTTCAAAGCACCTGAGGGTAGAACAAGAAGCAATGGGTGGAAATTAATCAAGGAGAGAAGCAATTTAGAACTAAGGAGGAATTTCCTGACAGAACAATAAGTGGAACAACTTGCCTGCAAAAGTTGTGAATGCCCCAACACTGGAAATTTTTAAGATGTTGGCTAACCATTTGTCTGAAGTGGTGTACGATTTCCTGACTGGGCAATGCGTTGGACTAGAAGACCATCAAGGTCTCTTTCAACTCTGTTCTCTTCTCTTCCATTCCTGGGGGAAAGATATTGCAAAATCTCCATTCCCACCCCACTCTGGGACTAGCCAGAGGTGGAATTTGCCAGTTCTCTGAACTAACCCCCCCCCCAAATTGTTTTTTTAAAATATGATTTATATGCTGTCCTTCTCTGAAGACTCAGGGTGGCTTACAATGCGTTAAGCAATAGCCTAATTTCTGCTACCAGTTCTCCAGAACCTGTCAGAACCTACTGGATTTCACCCTAGCACTACAGGTAGTCTTTGAATTACGACCACAATTGAGCCCAAAACTTACGTTGCTAAGTGAAACATTTGTTAAGTGAGTTTTGCCTCATTTTACGACCTTTCTTGGCACAGTTGTTAAATGAATCACTGCAATTAAATTACTGTTATTACGTGAATCTGGCTTCCCCATTGACAGTGCTTGTCAGAAGGTCACAAAAACTTGATAATATGATGTCAGGACATTGTAACTGTCATAAATATGAGCCAGTTGCCAAGCATCTGAATTTTGATAATGTAACCATAGGGATGCTGCAATGGTCGTAAATGGTCATATCACTTTTTTCAGTGCTGTTTTAACTTTGAACAATCACTAAATGAACACTTGCAAATTCAAGGACTACCTGTCTTGCATTAAGTATTTAGGATTATATAAAGCATATCCCAATACTGATAAAATTAAGGTGTTTTAGGTGCTCCTAATATATCCTGGTCAATCTGAAAAATAAGATCTTTAGTTAAAGTCATTTTACAATTGTAGGCTATGTGAATTCCTACAATAAAAAGTTTGAATGCTTGATTGGCTTTAAGGGGAATTAAAGTATTAAATCACCCTTCCTGATGCAGCAGATGATGACCAAAATAATTGATGGATTTCTTAGCTTTGCTGTCCTTTCTCATCTGCACATCATCAGTCAAAAGGAAAACCATCATCCAATCACGGTGCTGCAGTGGGGAAGATAAGTTTGCAGGACTTGGTCCTGCTTTGAATCATTCCATTCCATAATATACAGCATAAGCACAATAAATATAATTTCCTCATAGATGGAAAAGAACGTTTTTATAAACCATGCAGATAAAAAGAAACAGATCTTCCTCAACGTAATGCAACTCCTTGGATTCAGACTTGCTTGCTTGATAGTTTAAGAGGCATTTTCTAAAAACTGAATTGCTTCTGCCTCAAAATAAACATCCCATGTAATGTGGCAATTCTTGAAATCAGATTGCTAGGCAAAGTACAGATGTGTCCCAAATCTCAAAAATGCTGATTTTATGTGATTTGCCAGATTGACCCTATTACTCAATCACTAAAGAGAGAAAGAGATCCCAAACATAACTATGTTCTGAAATGCTTTTCAGCTTTGAACAGAACTCAATCATAAAAGTTTGTTTTGTCCAGGAACCATTTAAAGGAGCAAATAGAGGATTATTGGCCTCTGTGTAGACTAGACTGTTTTGAAAAATAAAGAATAATTCATTTCTGGTGTGGACTGAAGACCAAGGTCCTTGATTACAGACAATAAATGTGTCTAGGCAGATTCCACAGCCATCAAAACTCCATGGCAACACAAGAGTTACAGAAACTGTTCTCAGAAACCCAGTCCCCCCCCCCCCAATAACTAATGACAATTACTGTGAAATTAATTCCTTGATACAGCAGGCATATTTTTTTATATGAAAGTCATGAACATCCATTTACCATATCAACCAGCCACCATATTACAGATTGTCCTCAATTTATAACCAAAGTTACAACTGCACTGACTTATGACCATTTTAGCATCACATGATCAAAATTCAGATGCTTGGAAATTGGTATTTATGACAGTTGCAGTGTGCAATGGGGACACGTGGTCACCTTTTGTGACCTTCTGACAAAGTCACGGGGGGGGGGGGGGGGAACCACATATACTTAGGAACCATGTTACTAACTTAACAATTACAGCGGGGCAAGAAAAGTCATAAAATGAAGACGACCTCATTTAACAGCTGTCTTGCTTAGCATTGGAAATTTTGGTCTCAATTGTAGTCATAAGTCAAGGACTACCTGTGCCATTCTCTCTTGCTATATTGTGTCCTGTTTAGAAATGGCCAGAAGAAAATATTTGACTTAGGGTCCTATAAAGCCAAAAGAATTATTCTGAATGTAAGTATTTTAGCATTACCAGTTCTTCTTTACCACCTGGCACTTGTTCAATTTATTGGGATTACAATTCTCATAACCCTCAACATAGAAGTGCTTGGTGATGGATGATGGAAGCTGTGGTCCATCCCATCCATAGGGATACTGATCTATAGAAAATTGTCTACGAAACAGTCTCAGTAGTGTTGGCTATTTCTACTGACATTATATGTAGGCACTGTGTAACTAGTAGGGCAACAATCATTTCAGGGACCGAGCTCAGTCCTATACTATAATGTACAAAGAAGCAATGCATGAAAAAGCAGAAATATTCCCTCAGCACTGACTAGCACGTTTGAATCCAACAAAATATCAGCTGTTAGACCAGGTTTCTGAACTTTGACAACTTGAAGATATGTGGACTTCAACACCCAGAATTCCTCAGCCAGCTATTGGGAGTTGAAGTCCACACATCTTCAAGCTGTCAAGGTTGAGAAATACTGCAATTAAACGAATATAGTGTAATTTGTATTGTGTATCAGATTTGTGGCAAGATTCCCAAAATATATTTAAATCTAAGAACCCTTAAATAAAAAATGAATGCAAAACTTCCGAAGAAAAAGCAGAATTTATTTAAAATACCCCATAAAAAAAATTGCATGACCTATAGCCCTTTAAGTCTTGTATGCTGTCTTGTCATGTCATGTGATTACACAGTTTTGGAGGGCTATCAGTGCTACTTGGAGGACAACAGGTACCATGGTGCTCATGAATTCTGTGTTTGGATTTCCTGCCCAATGACCTTTTACTTCTTCTGGTCAAAGTTTTAGAGGGGTCTATGGGCTACCAAGCAAAATAAAATCTGGATATTGACCCACATAATACCATTTATAATTTTCTGTTGATCCGAGTGTTGGAAACTCCACCTAAGCTTCTGACAACGTTAGACAAGCATTCCTGTTTGCAGAGGAAATGGTTAGAGGAGACAAGGGAAGACTGGGTGCAAAGCAGGACTTGCCTGTGTTTCAAGTAGCAGTGGGATCATAAAGTTCACACAGTCACCCAACTAAGCAACATGTGAGGATGTTTAAGAGCCACAGTGGTTTTATGTGGACCATAATTAGCTTTCCTTCCCAGAATGGGCAGAAGAGGTCACTAGCATAGTCAGGTACCTTTATTCTTCTAGATCAGTGATGGCGAACCTTTTAGACACCAAGTGCCCAAACTGCGTGTGCACATATGCGCTAACTGAAAGGTGCATGACAGCATGCATGAACATGTGTGCGAGCATGCACCTGAATGTGCGAGAGCATGTGCACGCGTGTACAGCAGAGACCTGAAGACCGGCAGGAGGCGGGGCATCCCAACACCAGCAGCGCGGTAAGATCTTCTTCTTTCGTGAGCTTCTGTTTTGTCATTTGCAGGGAAACAACAGCTCACGAAAGAAACACCACGGAGATCTGATCTGGGGCAACGGCGCGCATGCCAGCAGAGAAGGCTCTACGTGCCACCTCTGGTACGTGTGCCAGAGTTTCACCATTACAGTTCTAGACTTTCTTCTCTGTTACATGCAGAATTTCAAACAATGGCCTTTGACACTTGATTTAGGCAAGAGGTGTTAGCATGTTGTGTGAACACTCTAATGCTAGCCAATAGAGTGAAGGTTGGAAGGAATTAACTAATTATCCTCAGTTAGCTATGTTGCCTAAGGATGACAGCACTGACAAAGATTGTCCTCTTGTTTAGTGGCTGAAAGTGTCACAAAGCCCCAGAGAAGGAAAATGGGGCTTCTCTCGATCTTTTGTCCCTAGTTTGCTTTATTTCATACTTTGTGGTGAGATGAACAAGGAACAGAAAATGGTAGGGAGTAGGCAAACTCCTCCAGTTCATTTCCAATTCATTTTAATTTTTTCCAGGTTTAAGAATTTTGACAGTCTTAACGCCTCAAGTGAGGAGCTGCCTCTGTCAAGGGAAAAAAGTGAGATAAGAGGGGTGATGCAGCCTGCATAACATAATCTGCAGGAAGAAATAATATAAAATGGAACTCAATTTTAGTAATGAGAGAGAGAGTAGCCTTTTTCATAAGAACCAATTATATTGTTCTTCAGGAGAACATATGATTGCCTTTATTCTCCACTCAATAAAAGTAACCCATTTAAGAGACAGCAGCAAGGGTTCAAGTCTTCTCTCTCATTCTCACGAATGATTCAGTAAGAATATAAATTAGTGGGACATATCAACCTTAACCCTTTTCAGAATAAAATGACAAGAAACCAGCCTTTCCCCCTCTTGATCTGTCAAGGATAAGGATGATAAAATTCCTGGTAAGATCAGAAAAACTACTGTACTGTACAGCAGCCCCTAATCGCTTATCCTACAAGAAGGCCTCTCTCCCCACTCTATTCCAGGATGAAAAGAGCTAGAAAGGCAGTTGGTTTGTTGCTCATTTTCCCCACAACTAAAATTGCATCAGGGAAGTGCTATACATGAAGGAAGGGAAATGCAGAGAGTTGCTGGTTGTCCTCACTATCCCTAGTATTCCCAGAGAGAGATGCTGTCTGTGGCACTGGAGAAATACAACCCTGCCCAGATGCTGCTAGTGCCGTGCTTGAAGGTGCGATTAGTTCCATGCCAGCAAATAAAGAAACAGTGCCATCTGGATCACCCCTTGGGGGCCTTTCTTCTTGGGGGTCAGAGTCTGGCAGTCTGCCTTCTGCCCTCTGCTGGCTGAGATCAGGTGGCAGGATATCCAATTGGCCACAGGACAGAGACTCTGGCATCTGCCCTGCTGGTTGGAACATGTTACTCATGATGAGCTTAGGGGCTTGGGAGGACTGCAGCAACAGGTTAATGGGCTTCAGGAAGGAATCTTCTGAAAAGGGCACTGTATTTATCAGCAGGTCATCGGCATGCTCCAAGGTGGTCTTGGCAAACGAACAGGAGGCAGCAACTGGCGGTGGATTCTTGGAAATGGAATGGCTTTGGCAGAGGGCTTCAAACTGACGCAATATCTGTTTAGTTGGATAGAAGAGAAAAAAAGAACTTGACAAGAACAACAAGGGCAATGGTAGTAAGAAGAGTTTCCACCTAACACTTTAAGAAGGCAACCACATTCAAGGAACTTACAGACACTTTCCCAAACTGGATTTATTTTCACTCGGCACAGTTTTTTGTTGTTGTTGTTCAGTTGCTAAGTCATGTCTCATATTGCAATCCCATGGCCCATAGCACGCCACTCCCCTGTCCTCTCCTGTCTCCTGGAGTTTGCCCAAATTCATGTTCATTGCATTCGTGACACTATCTAACCATCTCATCCTTTACTATTCTCTCCTCCTTTTGCCTGCAGTCTTTCCCAAAATCAGGACCTTTTTCAATGAGTCCGCTCTTGTCATTAGGTGGCCAAAGTATTTGAGCCTCAGAATCTGTCCTTTCAAACAACAAGCAGGGCTGAAGTCCTTTATGACCGCATGATCTACATTATTTTATTTTCAGTTTGAGCATCTAGCTTGGAAAGTGCAGGTATCAGTAGACTCCCATCCAGGAACTATGAAATCCATCCCTGTTTAGTTGCAAAAAAGCTACAGCACTAGGTGCTCTCATTTTACTAATTGAGAGGCAAGCACTGTCTATGATGTGTTAGCCTTGTGTGTATGGGTGTGTCTGAAACTCGGAGCACCATTGGTAGTGAATGCTATTACTTCTATTAAAGCTAATGTGCATTACCTATAAGAGCAAAACTATCTTTAGGATGCTTGCACCTCCAAAGCAAAGTCTCCTTTTTTTATTTTTTTTTATTTGATTTATATGCCGCCCTTCTCCGGAGACTCAGGGGGGCTTACACTGCGTTAAGCAATAGCCTTCATACTTTTGTATATTTATATTTATACAAAGTCAGCTTATTGACCCCAACAAACTGGGTCTCAATTTACCCACCTTATAAAGGATGGAAGGCTGAGTCGACCTTGAGCCTGGCTGGGATTGAACTCGCAAGTAATTGCAGGCAGCTGGATCTTAAATGCTGCCTTTGTAGGAGGCATTACCCCCCTACGCTACTCAGGCTCCTTGAGTATATTAAATATGTATATAGAGAGAAGATATTCAGGTTTTTGTTTCCTTGCCTTCAAGTCAATCTTGAGATTTCTGGTGGCTAGATGAGTGAATCCTTGCTATTTTTGGCAACATTTTCCAACATGGTTTGCCCTTACCTTCTTCCTAGAGCTAATTGAGTGTGTCTGGCCTAAGGCTATTGTGCTGGCTTCTGCACCTAAAGCATAATTAGGTTTTTCTGCAGCTGGTCCAGTATACCTGGACCAAACTGGCTTTTTATTCAGTTCCTTACCCACTGAAAAGCTGCAGAATTAAAACCAAGGTGCACACACGCAATCACACACTATATGCCAGGGATGTCAAACTTGATTTCATTGAGGGTTGCATCAGGGTTGTGTTTGACCTAAGGGGCCGGGTGGGCATGGCTGGGGTGGGAGTGGCCAGCTAGATGTCACTTGTGTCAGGGGTACATGTGGTGGCCCAAGCGCTCTGCCAGCAACTCTCCCAAGCTCTGTTTTTGCTGGCAGAGGCACCGTGGGTCAGTCCTTTGCTATTTCCAGGGCGGTCCTGTGGGCCAGATTTAAGCACCCCATGGGCCGAATCCAGCCTGCGGGCCTTGAGTTTGACACCTCCTGCTATATGGCAATCCACACAGACCTATTCAGAATGCAGAAATGCCATATAATGCCGAAGTACAAGGGACATACAGCCCAGTGTTCTAGAAACTGGACATTTCAAAAACAGGAGTTACCTTTGTTGCTTTGTTGGCTACACATCCTGGGCTCCCTTCACTAAGTTCCTGCAAGTGTTTCTGGGTAACAGCAAAGATATGATCCTGGGAGAGCAAGTCAGAACACATAAGGGAAGAGATGGCACACATTGCCCTCTGTGGAAGGAAGAAAAAAAGGCACATGATTGGCATGAGACAAGTGGTTGGTATGTTCCAAAAGTACATAGCCACAATGGCAGAAAGAAGGGAGGGGGGGTCACTGCTGCCTTCTGAGATTTATTTATTTTTTACTTCAGTCTAGCCTGCAAGCCTTAGCGTTCTACCAGTATTGAAGTATTGAATTTTGAGATCAGCTTAATTGCTTAACTTTTCAGTAATCAGCTAAAGACAGATGCTGCCACCTGTTGTGATAGTATTAAAAGCTTGCTATGAGGAACACAAGCCTGAGCCTTTCCTTAACGTGTTGCCCTAAAAGTGAATAAGCCCAGGCAGCTGTTGTTTCTCATTACACTAGTATGGAGTATACTGATAAAATTGATAAGAAAGAAATCCTACCCTTGCTGTTAGACCCTAAAGAAGACAGCTGCAAAGAATGGAGTTCTATGGCTGCAGTTTCAGAAAACGATGCTTAACTGCCAAACTGAAGGTAGATTTAATGCAACCTGCTGAAGTAGATAGTTTCCTAGGAGTTTCCTCACCATACAGATGCACTCACTGGGGTCCTTCAGAGTTCGGTTAAGCAAAGCCAAGACGACTTCACAGTTCAGCAGTCCGCACCTGTGGAGTGGGATAGCATGGAGCCCAACAAGGGAGAGAAGAAAAGGAAACAATTTTGTGGGGTGGGGCAAGGAAGAAGGCCCGCCCCTTTCTGCCAGATCTCTGGAGATCCCTAAGCAACCCTATGCAAAGGGAATGTCTGTGACCGTTTTACGCAGCCAGCAGAGATCTTTCAGAAGGAGATGTGTGCTCTATTCAGTTGAAGCCTCCCTCATCCTCTTCATATGAAACCAGGCAGGACAAAGTGAGGTGCAATATCATTATGAAGTGCCAAGATGGCAAGTTACTCATTTGTTGTACAGGTAGTCCTCGACTTATAACAGTTCGCTCAGTGACCATTCAAACTTAACAACGGCACTGAAAAAAAAATGATTTATGACCATTTTTCACACTTCTGACAGTTGCAGCATCACGTGATTTACATTCAGATGCTTGACAACTGACTCGCTTTTATGACGGCTGCAGTGTCCCGGGATCATGGGATCACCTTGTGCTACCTTCTGACAAGCAAAGTCAATGGGGAAACCAGATTCACTTAAAAACCGTGTTACTAATTTAACAACTGCAGTGATTCACTTAACACATATGGCAAGAAAAGTCATAAAATGGGGCAAAACTCACTTAACAAATGTTTCACTTTTGCAATGTAAATGTTGGGCTCAATGGTGGTTGTAAATTGAGGACTATTTGTACTTCTAATAAACAGAGGACAGGGTCCATTGGGATTTTCTGCTTCAGCCTTAGCCCTTGAAGAAAAGGACTAAGTTGCAACAATTTACAAAATGTGATACAAAGTCATTGAAAGATAAGGGTAAGTATACGGATGCCGTACACTATCCAGGAGTGCAGAAAAAGTAGGAATGAACAGGGGTGAGCCCTATTTTGGGACATGGAGAGCTTGTGGGGTTCTTACTCTTTGATGAAGTGCTGGGTTTCCTCACGAGTCAGGAAGACTTTGGAGCCCCTCGTTAATCCAGTGACTAGACCCATTTCTTGAAGACAATCATTCAGGTTTTCAGCTTCCATCCTAAAAACGATTAGGGAGAAATTAACCTTGAGACTTCTTTTCCTTCCCTTCCTCTGCCTCACAAGAGATCCCACTTTCCAACTGACCTCCGCATTGTGAACATGTATTTATTAATTGCATAACATGCTTTTCGTCTGGAAGCTCTCGAAGGGGGATGGGGTGTCTCCCTTCATTTTGTCACACCACCTGAGTGAGTACTGGGCTCAGAGATAATGACTAGCCTCTGTAGTCAAGAGAAGACCTGTAGCAAACTCTTCCCCAGTCCAAATAAAAAAAAAAAATCACCTCTCTTTCGGCTATCTTCCCCTTGGCTTAGGCCCAGCCATTAGCTCCCCCAGCTTCTTCACTTACCTGTCCGCAGCACTGCCTGGCTCCAAGGCGCTGGAGTGATTATCACTGCTTGCTTTGCTGCCGGATTCTGAAGTTCTGCTCGGGTCACTATTCTCTTGCAAGGAATTCTGGGAGCTGAGCCCCGTGTCCAGGTCCTCCCACCCACCTCCTGCTTGCCCAGGTTGATGGTTCACTGCGAGAGAATTTGCAAAGGAACTGGGTGATAGGACTGAATGACTTCTTCCAAAGCGAAGAAAGACATTCGTTCATCACTACAGGCAGTCCTCGACTTACAACAGTTCGTTTAGTAACCGTTCTAAGTTACAATGGCACTGAAAAATGCGACTCACATTTTTTGTAGTTATCACCTTTGCAGCCTCCCTGTGATCATGTAATCAAAATTCAGAGGCCTGGCAACTGGCACACATTTATGACTGTTTCTGTGTCCCAAGGTCACGTGATCACCTTTTACGACCTTCTGACAAGCAAAATCAATGGGGGAGCCAGATTCACTTAACAACCGGGTTACTAACTTACCAGCTGCAGTCATTCACTTAACAACTGTGGCAAGGAAGGTTGTAAAATGGGGCAAAACTCATTTAACAGATGTTTCACTTAATAACAGAAATCTGCGGCTCAATTGTGGCTGTAAGTCGAGGACTACCTGTTTTGCTCTGCCTCAAAATCTACAAGGAGTTGGGCAACCTTAACTGGTGGCTCAAGGTTGGCTTGAGTTTAGGAAATATGTTCAACAACATTTCCTGTACTTCAGGAGCAAAAGGCCACCAAATGATAGTGGGGTGTTACTCAGAAAGCGGGCAGGGCCAGCCAGAAAAACCCCTGTGTCCAAGACAGCCTATGACCGTGATGGCGAACCTATGGCATGGGTGCCCCAGGTGGCACGCGGAGCCATATTGGTGGGCACGCGAGTGTTGCCCTAGCTCAGCTCCAGCGCGTATGTGCACACCACCCAACTGATTTTCAGGCTTTCCAATCCCACCAGAAGTCGGGAAACTGGCTGTTTCCGGCCTCCGGAAGGCCTCCAGGGTGAATGGAAAAGGCTGTTTTTGCCATCCCCAGGCTCCTAGAAAGCCTCTGGAGTCTGGGGAGGGGGGGAAAAATGGGCCTACTGTGCCCACCGTGCCAAAACGGGGAAGTGTGTGTGGGGGGGTCACGCGTGCATGCGTGGGAGGGCGGGGCGCATTGAATTATGGATGTGGGCACACGCAGCTGCGACCCCCTCACACTCCCCCCCGCTTTTGGCACGTGACGGCAAAAAGGTTAGCCATCACTGGCCTATGACTACACTTATGGCATTTAAAAAATCCAAAACAGCTGAAAACACCCTCAACTCCCAAACAAAATACGAAGAAATTAGTTTAAAAGTACTATACCACTAAACAGTGGAAAATATGTGGATGTTGACTTAGGCGTTAGCTAAGGAGCACTTAGATGGGGAACTTATATAGAGCATGAGATGCATCCCTCTCTCTGCACTAATTATCTACAGATAGTCCTTGACTTAAAACAGATCATTTAGTGACTGTTCGAAGTTACAATGGCCCTGGGGCAAAAAAACCCCTTATGACCCTTTTTCAGACGTGGGATCATTGCAGTAATCTCCATGGTCACAGGGTTAAAATTCAGACGCTTGGCACCTTGTTCATATTTATTCATGTGATCACCTTTTGTGACCTTCTGATAAGCAAAGTCAATTTGAGGAAGCCAGATTTATTTAACAACCGTGGCAAGAAAGGTCATACAACGGGGCAAAACTCACTTAACAACTATTTCGCTTAGCAATGATAATTTGGGGCTCAGTTGTGGTCTTCAGTCAAGGACTGCCTGTATACCTTTTCTTTTTCTCAAAAACAGCAATGTACAACAAGGTTTAACACCTACTGAATGGAAGATGTCTCCTACCTCGCATCTTCTTGGCTAGGATTACTGGTGGTTTAGTGAGTAAGGCGGGGCTTTTGCCAGGGGAAGGTGCCATCACTGGCTCGTAGACATTGTCCGCCATCTCCCTCTGAGGGGGACATGGGAGTTCCTGACCAGGAAGCACCACATTGGCAACCACCTCAGCTGCCTTCTGGATTGTAGCCAGCAGACTTTTGCCAGGGGATACTGAAAAAGCCACAAAAGGAAACCATTTATACAAATTCAGTATTTGTTGTGTTACATTTAGGGAAGTAACTATGGGAGGAGAAAAATGCCAGACACACAAAAAAAAACTTCTAATGGGCATGAGTTAATATGAGTTCACCGCCCTGAGTCCGCAAGGAGAAGGGCGGTATATAAATCGAATAAATGAAATGAAATGAAATATCCATTTGTTCAGAAAAGAGATGGGCTAAGCCACAGAGTCCAAAATAAGAAGAGCCTTGACTAGAGATAAGAAGGCTTGGGAAAACCCAGAAACATTGGGGATAAAACAGGTTTTCCCCTGCTTATTTTCAGGGAGGTCTTATTTTCGGGGAAATATGGTAGGAGGCAGGCAGAAGGTTCTTGCCAAAAGAGCTGCGGGTATCGTAGAAATCATGTCCCCTCAGCTCTTGAACCCAACCCTTACCAGAGCTGTTCTTTTCAAAACCAAAGCCTTCGAGGGAGCCATGGGGGCTAGACCTATTTCCCATACCTAGGAAGAGAGACATGAAAGCAACTTTACAAGAGGAGTCTGTATCCAGCATGGTGTTGCTGCAGGCAGCTCACATGCTTTTTTCCACTTTCTCAGCATCATATTAAAATAATTTTATCAGCAATTATTTTTATTCTACCATCATTATTTTATAAATAAGGCAGCAAACATATCTAATATTCCTTCCTCCTTCTATTTCCCCAACAACAACCCTGTGAGGTTGGTTGGGCCGAGAGAGAGGAACTGGCCAAAGTCATCCAGCTACCTTTCTTGCCTAAGGCAGGACTAGAACTCACAGTCCCTTGGTTTCTAGGCCAGCACCTTAATCATTACCCCAAACTGTCTCTCCATTGACATTCTATTCATTCAAATAAAGAAATGGTCACAAACTGCCACTGAGATAAGAAGGCTCAGATATTATGAGAACTGCTTCCTCTCAGAAAATATACCACCAGATTGTATATCAGGGGTGAAATGCTCCCAGTACGGACTGGATCGGGCAATCCGGTAGTGATTGTGGCAGGTGGTTTGGAGAACCGGTAGTGATGGCAGTGCGAGGCTGTGCAGACCCACCTGGGTGTCATTACTTCCTGATTTTAACCAGGAAGTAATGTGTTTTTTACCCTCTGTGCATGCGCAGAAGGTTTTGCACGTATTTTTTTAACTGAAAATGGTAATACGGGGGATCTTCCTAGGCACTACGGTCTTATCTTGGCAGTATTGGTTTACCTGATGAAGGCAGCTCTTTAGGTGGCTGAGTAACACATTGAGGCAGCAGCACATCTGAAAATAAAGTGCCTGCCAGATCCTACAAGGGGAGAGGCAAGCAAAGAGCAATGTGATGAACGGTCATACAGAAAGCCTTTCTATATAGTAGGCTTTGAGAGTATCGAGATCTCATAACTGGGTCTTGTCACTCACCTGTGCAGTCATTCGCACCTTCTGATACAAGCTGTTGCCATGGAGAGGATCAGGAGGCCCTGTGAATCCTACAAGATAGAGGAGAGAGATGGTGAGGCAGCAAAAGAGCAGAATCCATGCATGCTTTGCATAGGTTTCACTCCTTATAGACTCCTAAAAACAGCATCAGCCAAAGCAGCTGAGTCTGTTTTGCAGCAGTGAAAAAATTACAACAAATATATACAACAAATTCCATTTCAACAATCCTAGTATAAAACATGCCCCCAACAGAGAAAGTAATAGCAATAGCACTTGGACTTATCTACCACTTCATAATGCTTTACAGCACTCTCTAAGTGGTTTACAATGTCAGCATATTGCCCCCGACAATCTGGGGCATTTTATTGAAGAATGGAAGGTTGAGTCAATCGTGAGCCAATTAGGATCAAACTCCTGGTCGTGGGTAGAGTTAGCCTGCAATACTGCATTCTAACCACTGCACCACCATGGCTGCTAAGTACCACAATCACAAAGAGTTATATAACATTTTAACTTACTATATTGTTATTGGTTTTAAACTGGCTGTTCACCGCCCTGAGTCCGGTAGGAGAAGGGCGGTATAGAAATTCGATTAATAAATAAATAAATAAATAAATAAATAAATAATAATGATCACTTGTGACTTTCATATTGATGCAGAATAATAAATGAGGTTTTAGGCATGTTAATGTGTGCGGGAACTACAATATCCAGAAATAGTTGTCAATTCATCTCCTCTGCCATAGAAAATAAAGTGGGCAGGAGATATATCTATAGTCAAAGTTGTCCACTAGGAGCAACACCTTCAATTTATCTGAAAAATTAAAATAATTAAAACGTTTAATTTATTAGAGCAGTCTTCTTGGCAGGGAAAGAGACTTTAGAACAGATAGTACAATGACAGCTCTGTTCTCCTCATGGACTAGTGATGACAAGATCTGGAGAGGGGAAAATTGTTTTTTCCCATTTGCTTCTAGTGTAGTGTCAAGGGGCATTTTCCATGTATGCCATGGTGGCACAGTGGTTAGAATGCAGTACTGCAGGCTACTTCTGCTGATCACCGGCTGCCAGCAATTTGGCAGATCGAATCTCACCAGGCTCAAGGTTGACTCAGCCTTCCATCCTTCCGAGGTCGGTAAAATGAGGACCCAGGTTGTTGGGGGCAATATGCTGACTCTGTAAAACCCTTAGAGAGGGCTGTAAAGCACCATGAAGCAGTATGTAAGTACTATTGTAATTGCTATGCCTAACCCAGGAGATCAGTGGGACCTATTCCCTGATGGTTATATAACTAATAGTTATATCTGAGCTGTGAATCAAGAGCCATTTTCTGATCCAAACTTACTATTAGGCAAACCTATCTTTTCTCAGTATCAAACCCTTCAGTTGTAATGTATGACAATAACATTAATCCTGCTGCTGGTTTTTTCAGTTTGTGTAAAAGAAATCACATAGGTGCTGAACGAATATTATATAACCATTATTAGGAAGATATAGTTATTCTTGTTGGAATCTCTGACCTACCTATGGCTTCCTGAATGAATGAAGAATTCCTCTTAAGCTGCAGAAGGAAAGGTGACGAGCCATGGGTACACATATAGAGCAGGATCTTAAGCACCTAAGAATGCAGAAGCTAAGTTGGGATTGTGAAAATAGATTTAATAGTATAAATCTTTGCTTTTGTTTCAAAGTTAAGGATGCCTATTCCAAACAGCAACTCTAGTTTTGGCCACATTCTTTCAAGCCACTTTTTACCTTTAGCTTGATATGGCATGAGTTGCTCTGAAGACGATTGAGGAGGTATTCAAGAAGACAGTGACTGCTTCCTGTTGATTCATGGGAGATCTCTGGAAGTTTATGTTAAAGTGTTAGCAAAATAAAGGAATTGATAGACAAGCATCACTCAAACTTTTGTGCCGGCCTGCCTTACAAGTTCTACATTTCTTGTATTGCTAGAATAAGATTTTTTTAAATACAATGGGTTTTTAGTATATAGGTATGGAATTAAGGAGATGGGGGAATGCAACTGAAAAAATGTAGCTGCTGGTCTCCCAATGATTCCAGAACATTAGATATATTAGACTCTGTTATAGCCACACATTTTTGCTATTAACAAAAGTGAGTACTGCATAACTAAAATTATTTCATGAATAGATCATATATAGATCATCCAACTGTTCCAAAGATCAAAGGATACTGGCAATCTCTTCAAGCAGATAACCTGGGCATGGAACTTCATCATCTGAGGTGCTTTTGATTAGAGTGGGTAGCTGAAGAAAAGAACACACACACACACAAAAAAATCTCACTTTTTCCTAATGTATAATTGTTAGTATCAAGAATCAATGGCATTATGAGGCAATAGAGAGAACATAGCAATGAGAAAATACAGATAACATAATAGTATCATTTCACGAATAAGGAAGCATTACTATCAGAGTTCATTCTTTGTAATAGAATATGGCACACCTTGATAGTAGAGAAAACTATTTTATATTTTACAATATTTATAAATATATTTTATAAATTTTAGTTGGTATAAGAAAAGAATGAAACCTGTATTTTCTCTGCCTAAAAGGGGCAACCCCCCACATCTCCAAATGCTGACAGAAGAAAAATCTTCCAAATGCTTAAATGATTATTTCATTTCAAACAAACTTAAGCTAATACAATGTGACTTCCCTGCACAATGGCTGACATCTCTTCACGTTATCACTGGTTATTTTTGAGGTAGCTGATAACACCTCTTTTTACAAGTAGGTGTCATCCCATGTTTGCACTGCTAAGTGGAACTTTACTATCACCACTTTTGGCTTGTCTCTTGCTGGACTTATTATCTGGCTAGTATAATTTATTCATCTTCTTCAAAAACGTTTATTTCAATTAAATTCTCTGGTAGCAGTATAAAGCAGAGAAGTGGTGCTGTAAGCCACTAATATTGTATCCCTGACATATAGCATAGCAACTGTAAAAGTAAAGTATTGATGCTGAGATGAAAACAATTGGTGTCTTCATTTTTTATCCCACTTCACATAAGCTTCTGGTCTCATAGCCCTTTATAGACTGCATTACTTCAGTGTTAGCAAATATATCATATGTTTTAATGCTTTACAAATAAATCAAGGCCTGATGTTATTGAAAACAGAGAAAGAAGCCTCTATGGACAGAATGATTCTGCAAGCCTTTTCAATGGCGCAGCATGCAACATACAAGCTCCACATCTACACCTTGCACTGAAAAAATAATCCATAATCCATATTTATTTTCTTTTCTGCCTTATACTGCCAAAGTATTGAGCTATCAAAAGAACTGAAGCATCTAATACATCTCTAGGGGAAAAAAAGTCATAACTTCATCTGCCTTCTTGACCTCCACCCTACCGCAGAGATTTTAGGGTAAATTAATACTCTAAATCTCCACACGCCCCGTCCCTAAGCAGGTATCGTATTATCCACGCTAACCCGAGTCAAGAAACTCAGCCGATCACGCAAAGGGACAGCCGCCATGGTGACTTCCGGGTTCAACCATACGCTTCAACACCCCGCCTCCTGGGACGCCAGATACTCCAATCGAACGGCGACTCTATCCCGATCCAGCCAATCACATGCTAGGGCAAACCGCTGTCTCTGTCGTCATTAGACGCCGCCAGCGAACGGCGAGAGCCAAGACTTGCGGCTTTCCATTTCTCGTCCAATCGGAAGCTTCTGGCGCAGAACGGGACCCAATCAGGGGAGAGGGAGCGTGAAGCCGTTTCCCCAGTTGGAAAGCGGGGTCGTGCTTAAGACCTGGCTGGAGGCTGATGGTGGAGAGGCGAAGGCCGGTTAAAAAAGCGCTGCTTCGCGGAAGGTGCTTCGGGCTTGGTTATGGCCGATAACTAGGGTGGCTGGTGGCTTTTACTCTTCCGAATATGTCCAGTCGAGCAGTCTGGGAGCGCGTCCGAGCGAGGGTGCAGCGCTTCCCTGAGCTGCTGGCGAGTTGTGGGGAGCAGGTAGGGAAGGGGCAGATTGCAAGGGCAGCATCCCCGTCGCCTCAATCCACCCGCTCAGCATTTAGGGGAAACCGTCCTGGAGAAAATCTGCTTGTGTGGTCGCTAGAACTCGAAAATGGCTTGATGGCATAGTAGTAGTAGTAATAGTAGTAGTAGTAATAATAATAATAATAGAAACATGTAACAGTGATATCCATTGTCATTGGGGCACTTAGTATCATATCTAAGAATTTTATAAGATACATCAACAAATTGCAGCTTCCTGCAATAACACCAGCGGAACTGCAAAAAACTGTGCTACTTGGAACATCGTACATCTTAAGAAGGTACTTGGTTGATACCTAGGACGCTGGCAGCAACCCGTATCAACCATTAGCACCAGTCAATCGTATTTGTGACACATATTTAAATGATCATTTGACTTGAGTTTCATGTTTAATGAATAGAAGAGATAATACAGTAATAATAATAATAATAATAGTAATAATAATAATAATAATAATATAATAATAATAATAATAATAAACAATAATAATAATAATAACTTCCATCCTGTAACACTGTGAAACATCCAAATTTGCCTATCCCAGGTCCTTGGTAAGGACTCAATAGGTAAACAAAAAAGCCAAACCCAGTCTGAACATCTGACTGTGTGATGATCAGTAATAACAGCAACAACAACAACAACAACAATAATAATATAGGAAAGGGAAGCTAGATGGGTTGCGCTCCTGGTGGGAAGAAAGTAAAGAGTTTTACATAGTGTCGATTTAACATCCAGGTGTTTTTCAAACTTTTCAACTTTTGAGACGTGTGGACTTCAGTTCCCAGAATTCTCCAGCTATGGAGCCCCAGAATTTCCCATAATGTCTGGGGAATTGGACAAGTTTAACTAATAAAAGAGAATGTTTGTTGACAAGTTTGAAAAACATTGAATTATGAATCTAAGATGCATGGGGCTTGGGATCATCAGTATGCTGTTCATACTCAATTCTCTTCCATGCTAGGCAAGTGAGGTTGTTTAAAGTGTGGCTCAGTGCCCTAGAAGCTATAAGGTCCTGGATGGGGAGGAGCTGACTGCAGTTCAACCCTAGCAAGACAGAAGGGTTGTGGGTCTTTGTGTTCCTCCCCACTGCCCCCACTAGACCAGAGAGTTGACATTTCTGACTCTGGATGAGGTAACATTTAGGGCCCTGGAAAGCAGGTGGCAGCTGTGCTGGAGGGGAGGACTTTACACAAATTAATCTTGTGCACCAATTGCACCGACTCATACCTTAGTCACTTCCCATTTGGATTACTGCAACACACTTTATATGGGGCTGCACTTGAAGACCATTTGGCTGCATTCTGAACCAGCTGCAACTGGTTCAGAATGCAGGGGGGCACACAGTTTAGGGTGCCCTGCACCTGAGTATCACCACAGTTGCATAAGCTGCAGTAGTTCCCAGTTTCTTTCTGGATGCAATTTAAAGTGCTAGTTACCATCATCTTTAATACACTGTATATGGCCCAAAACTGGATTATTGGAAGAACTGCTCCTCTCTGCCCTAGGATGGATGGATGGATGGATGGATGGATGGATGGATGGATGGATGGATGGATAGATAGATAGATACACTCACTCTAGATTCTCTCCCTTAAATGTCAGTTGATGGGCCCTCAAAGGTACACCTCTGGCCACTACATTGGAATAGCCTATATGAGAGATTCCTACCCTTTTAGCCTTCCAGAGGGTCATGAAGAGCTTACTATTGCTGTGACAATTGGACAAAGATGGGGTTGAATTGGGAGGTTGTTTGGTCTGGAACCTAAAGGGAAGGGTACTTTTGTTTTATCGGTGTTTTTATGGATTGTGAGCTGCCTAAAGTCATTATATGAAGCAGCCATATAATAAGTCCCAAAAGTAAGGAAGTAAATAAATAAATGTCGGAGAGAAAGAGAGAGAGGAAGTTGGTCCTTCAAGGTGTGGCTGCTGTATCAGGGTGAATTGTCTTGTAAGGTCTGAATAAAACAGAATGGTATGAGTTAATCCTATTCCTTTGAGTAAAGTTTGGAAGAGATTAGAAATCTCTAGGTGGCTTAAAAGCCAAAGTGGAACAAATTGAAAAAACCAAATACATACCCAGACCAGAATAGTACATTATTATGTCCATGGTATCTCATAAGCACTGTGCCTAGGGACTACTAAACTTTTGTTGTTTGTGAAAATATTTTAAGCTACAAACAAAAAACTGCAAAACCAGGACGTGTGAAAAGTAATAGTAAAATAAAATCCCATATATCCTAAAATTGAGATATTTATTACATATGTACTTACTTGACTAACTCCTTGTGACTTACTGAAGAATATACCGTAGGTCTCTGGTTATACCTTTGTATTAAGCACTTGAATCATTACTGCCGTAAAGACCTACAAAGATAAAACTTGCTTAGGGCTTACCAGAGTTTTAATGTGCCTTGCAGTCTGCATCTAATTAGAGCCGATATTTGCAGGCCTCGGTTTATGGCAAGTGTATTGCTTCCAATACTACCGAACATGGAAACTTGAAAAAGGATGTGTGTGCCAAGGAATTTGCAATGCTGATGGATTGCTTCACAGAGGCTGTGAGTTGTTTGCGTTTTGTTTTTATTTCACATGATTAACTTTTCATTTGGGATCCAGTTAGGAGCAAAACATGCTGTAAATAAAGAGGTATATACAGTAAATATACAATAAAAAATGTGCTGTTGTCCTCTCTTCTATTTTTGGTAGCTGGAACTGTAGAATGCTGATCAAGAAATCATGGAAACAATCCTAGTTTACAGGCATAGAACATTAAAGTTCTCTCCATTCCCCCCTCCCCCTTATTAAAATAGAAGTTCACTCTTGCTGCAAAGAATTTACAGCACCTACAAATTGAAAGGAAGTTCAGTAGTAAATGACATCAGCAGCTGCTAGAACTTTTCTTTTAGGATTATCACACTGAATTGTTCTTTTTGTCTGTTGTACATTTTTACAGCTTTTAGACTGTAGTGTCTTTCAGTGTGTCCAAAAACTTCATACTTGTAAGAAGGCACCTGTTTATTCAGATAGTCCTTGGATTATGACCATAATTGACCTGTTTAATGACCTTTCTTGCCACAGTTGTTAAATGAATCTGCAGATGTTAAGTTAGTTACGCGGTTGTAAAATGAACCTGGCTTCCCCATTGACTTTGCTTGTCAGAAGGTCGCAAAAGAGGATCACATGACCCCGGGAGACTGTGATCGTCATAAATGCACGTCAGTTGCTAAGCATCCTGATTTTGATCACATCACTATGGTCGTAAAACCATTGCAGTGAAAAACAGTCAAAAGTTACTTTTTTCAGTGCCTTTGTAACTTCAAACAGTCACTGAGTGAATGTTTGTAAGTCGAGGACTACCTGTATTTGAAATTCAGGGGGTGGTAAGAGGTCTGTTAATCAGTCCTGCTGCTAGAAAACCACATTACCCAACAGAACCATGTGAACTTAACTGAAACTTACTGGTGCTATTGTGGGATTTTGTTCATTTAGTTAATAGCTTAGTTTGACCAAAGAAATTTATAAAAGGAACTACTACAGTAAAAAAAAGTCTGTGATTTTCTTTGGGACAAGCTTATCATCCCTCAATATGGAAGTTAAGAGAATCTATGTATTTAGGTATACAAGGAATCTGTGACTTACAACCATTATTGCTAAGCGTGACAGTTTTTAACTGAGTTGCATCCCATTTGACAACATTTTTTTGGGTCATGATTGTTAAGCAAATCCCTGCAGTTAAGTGAATCTGATTTTCCCCCCATTGACTTTGCTTGTTGGAAGCCAGCTGGGAAGGTTACATGACCCCGGGACACTGCAACTGTCATAAATACATGCCAGTTGCCAAGCACTCCAATTTTGATCACATGACTAGGGGGATGCTGCAACGATTCTAAGTGTGAAAACTGGTCATAAGTCACTTTTTTCCAATGCCATTATAACTTTGAATGGTCATTAAATGAATGGTTTTAAGTCAAGGACTACCTATACCATATTTGCTTTGCATATTAATTAAATGTTACAAGAATGATAGCAGACAACTGATCCATTTCAAAATCTCATTGGCCTTATGCTACAGAACATATTGATATGAATATATTTACATAATTCTTAATATTTATTTTAACAAAATTGATCTTTCTTTGCAGGCAAAAAAGAATGTAAAGACTTGAAATGGATACTGATGGCAAATCTGGGATTTCTAGTTGTTTTCAGCACCGAAGAATAAAGAACTTTTCCATCTGTTGTTATACTGAGGTCCAGAAATGGAATATTTCCCAATGTGCCAAGAGCTAATGGCTTTTCAATTTATGCATGTGTGTACTGTAAGCACATTCTGGAAAACTTTTTTAAAATGTAAAACTCAGTGTGTCGGGGTTTTAATTTAAACAAGATGAGCAGTATAATTTTTCAGAGTGGCAAGAGGCAAAGTTCAAGGCTGAGAAGTATAAAGCCAGAAAATATATAAATGCCATTTAATTCAGATTTTTGTAATGTTAGAATTTCTATTAGCAAATATGTCAGGTTCCCTTTGGTAAAATATGACATTAATATACCAGTGGCCTTTTCCTATCAGTGGAATGTCTGTTAAATTAGCTACTTGTACCAATTTTGCCCTGAGGATTACTAATTCCCTTATTTACAGGAATAAAATAAGATACTCCTGTAGATCTTGCTTAAGCTACTTTATATTGTTAATTCCAGTTCCTGAAAATCTGGGGCAAAGAAAGCCCAGAGTGGCCAACTCCCTAACAGCCATTGGTCATTTACCCAAAAATATCCAGTTATGGTATATAAAAAATCCTGATATTTGCAACTTTGAATATTTGATTTCCCTTCAGAATATGAATTTCCTCACTAAAGCTTTGGGGGAAAAAAATCTAATCAGTGAAATTGCCTAAGGACCAAAATGTGTTTGCGTATATGTGCCAAGGTTCCACGGAACAGCTCAAAATCTGAATAGTAATAATATAAAGATTGGGACAGAGCTGTACCTCTTGGTTGGCTAGGAACACTAGGCCTCCATGTTAATGTTCCAGAGTTTCTAAAACTCCTAAGGGTTTTGTTGGACTGTGCTCAGATCTAGAGACAAATACCAACTAGGTGGATTTCTAGAATGCAACTTTGGTCACAAAACACAAATGTTTATCTTTGTATTAATATATGTTTGTGAAAATATTAAATGGAAGCAGTTTGGTCTAGTGATTAAGGCCCCAGGCCAGAAAGATGGAAACTCTGAATTATAGTCCCACTTTAGGCCTGATCTTGAGCCAGTCACTCTTGGCCCATAATGTCAGGCTCAGGCAACAAGCTGGGTTCATTGGTCAATTCCTGTCGCAACCAACAGACCAACATTAGTTGATCTGAGGGGAAGGAGGGGGGACACTGCCCTTGTAGGAAAAAAGTTTATGAAAGTATTAAATATCATATATCAGTATCTTTTACAAATCTGTCAGTTCATTATGACCATGTCTCAGAAAATAATTGGATTGTACTCTGGCTGGGAACAAGTACAGTAGTTTTCATGAGGGTGATTAATAATATTACTTGAAGCTAGTAATGAGCTGGTTTTGTTGATGGCATCCAAAATGAAACCCAGAGTGTAAAAGCTAGAAAGTGCATCAAGATCAACAGATATTTCCTCAACTGTGTATATTGTCTGCAACTAAGCAGTCTTGCTGTCCTGGGTTGTGTAAACAGCTATTTCCAATAAGAAAAAAAAGAGGCTGGTAAAATGCTTCAGGTTTTTTTTTTTATTGATTTGTGCAGGTTAGCCATAATCCCTGGGACTGGTCATTGTACAACACTGCAAATTGGACCTTTTGCTGTGGCAGCAAGTGAAAGGTTCTAGATGAAATCCAGGACTGCCGCCTTCAGTCTTGTGTCTTTCTTTGTAATTGCTTGGAGATGGATTGCTTTAAAAACTTGAGTTGTTCTGTGGAGGAATGCCAGAAGTATCTTTGGTCCTTCAATTATAGCAGATGGTCACACTGTGGCCAGAGAAAGCATGACAGGGCATTCACAGCCCTTCGCATTAAAGCAATTTGGCTGATATTTACAAAAAATTTAAAATAATTCATATTTACATACTGAAAGTGATCCAACCACAAACTACCGTAATTGTGCTTTGGGCAGCACTGTTCAATGGTCGTGTGGAATATCATACTAAATCTGTCTTTCCCCAACTGACTCCCTCCCCACTCTACCTTTTTAATTCCAAGATGCCCAGCCAACTCAGAGAATAGCAAAACATCTGGGGATTTGGGGTTAGGAAATGTTGCTCTCAGCCACAATTAAACCCAGCAGTAAACAAGTTGATGCCTTGCAAGATTTTTTGGGCAATAACACCTGTAATCGCTGGTCATGCTGATTGAGTGTATGGGTTTTGTAGTCTAAAACGATCAGCTTGGCTATTCCTGGTTTAGTGCAATGATAATGAATCTACCACACGTATATTGTTCTCAAATATGGCTTGCAAGGAGTTTGAAATCTAGTTTCCGTTGAGCCATGACAGCACTAACCTAGTTTGATACACAAAGACCATAATTTTTTTTGAAAACTAATTGACCAAATAGAAGCTCAAGCTTCCAAACACCATGTGGCCTTTGGTGGTGGAGGCTTGGGAGGTGATTATAGGTAAGATGAAGGCCCTTTGTAGCTTACTACAATCACCTAAAATCACAGTTTAATATGATGGTCAAACAGGACCAATGAGATGCCTGAGGAAAAGTTAGAACAATGTAACAAGGAAAAATGCCCCTTGCGATAGTCAAGTGGTACCAGCCACATTTCTGTCTCCCTGAATGGAAATATAGCAAATACACTTGACAGGAAAGATACGACAATGGCATTGCGCCCCCGCCCCCCCCCCCCCGCCCTATCTCAATTTCATGTTGTAGGCCAAGCTACATCCACTTTATTATTTTTCCCTTCTTGTTCTAGTACATAAATAACTGACTTTGATAGTTAACCAATTTATAGCCAAATTCCAAATATCTTTGGATTTTAGTGACGATCAAATGTCAAGAGCTTAAATTTGCTGTATCATTTGTTAACACAATCCTTGGGATGGTTAAGGACACCTAGAACAAATCAATTGTGTTCAAATGTTGAAGCTTGCCAACTCTCAAGACAGGACTAACAGATTTCACATACTAGAGTCTCCCAAAAAACTGGAAGGGATGTAGGGGGACAAGCTTTAAGTTACCCTATATGCACTCATAAAATGGAGGAAAGAGGTAGATGGCCTACTCTGATAGCGTCCCCTTGAAATAATTTTATTTAAACAAGCATCTTGCAGGGCTTTTATGCACAGTATGGTTCCATAATGCACTTAAGACAGGTATGTTTTTTTAAAACAAACCTATATTTTGATAACCAAAAATGAAAAAGGTTACTTTTTTATTGCTAATAATGGACCTGGTTGAAGAAGATCAGAGCAGTTTGTAAGTCGTCGTAAAAATGCACTTGTTAGCAATCAAGTCCATATTAAGAATTTATCTTTGACGAGATGCTCTCTTTTCAGACGTTTACAGAACTTCTTTCATCCTGCAACCATTTCCAAAAGCCAAATCAATCCATTTAGCAAACAGCAGAACACAAAAATCCAAACATTAATTTAAGGGAGGGTAACATCCACATACCCGATAAACGGATTTTCCAATGAGATAAAATAACAGATAAGTCAACAGACTAATCCTAGACACAGAAATGAAACCAAAGTATCTGAGCAGGAATAAAAAAGTACAAGCTTCTTTGGAAAGATGGCAAGCGTAAAGCGTTTTCAGAACCCAGAAAATAGATGAATTTGGGTTTTGCACACAAGCTACCAGCAGCATGAGGAGAGACCATTTTGAAGAATGAAATTGGCTGCCAGCATGGAAATTCCTCTTTCCTCCAGAGCGAACAATGTTTAGTTACGGGCTCAGTTCAGATCGAGCCAGTTGACCTGGGCTGCCAATGGTTATATACCGATGGCAATTAGCCGTGTAACAGACAGTTTTAAGCAGCTGGTGGATTTCTACATTTCCTCAGAGTGCGGAGACTTTCACACCTCTTCTTCTCCCTCTGTTATCTGTTTAATCTGTCGGCTGTGAAGGGCTTGCTGGGCACCTTCTGCTGCCTGATTGAATCTAGTGTCTAATGCACTACGGAGGTCATTGACTTTCACATCTGGGACGGGGTTAAGTCCAAATATTACACCTCCCACCTCTTCTTCCAGATCTCGCCTTTTGCGACGCAGGTCCAGGTCTGCTTGTAGCTTGAGGTCTCTGTTGGGTTTGGCCTTTTCATAATCCCTGGACTCAGGCCTAAGTATGTCTGCCTGTAAGATATGGTCGCTGTCAGCTTCTTGCAAGCTCTCTGGGATCCTTTGCTCTCTCTTTGAATCATGCCCTTGATCATTGGCATTACTCAGCTGTGGATGATGGGCTCCAGTGGCCGCCCTCTCTTTGCTCTTGGCCCCCTGGCCCTGTAATTTGTCAACCTGGTCCAAAGGTATTTCCCTACCTTTCACGGTTTCCTGGACCTCTAATTTCTCTGGTATGTTATTAGCAATCTTTGGTTTAAGTGGAATGTCTGGGTCATAGAAGTCTTTTTTGACCTCCTTGGCAAGGGGCTCACTGTCAGAAGCTCTTTGAGGAATCTTTCTCTCAGCACCATGGATGTTGACTACCTCTGGTACCTCTCTTTGGCTTTCAGCCCTTTTCACAGCCTCCTTTCTTTTCTCAACATTGTCTGCCACTTGAATCTCCTCCCCTTTCAAATCTCCAGCCTTGGCTTGCTTTTCTTGCCGGGGTCCATCAGGCCTAGCTATCTGTGAATCACTCCTGACTGGCTCTAACTCCTCTCTGTGGTTTATATTAGCTTGGTGTTGTACGATTTTCTCATCATTGTTTATTTGAACCATAAGATTTTTAGGAGGAATTTCAGTTAATTTGTTTTGTATAGGCTTTAAATCTCCTGGACCAGTGTCCTGCTGTCTTTTAAATTCATCAGGATCTTGGGGCTGGTTCTTGGGCTGATGCAAAGGATGACCCAGGTTATCGCTTGGTATATTCTTTGGAGCATTTTCAATTTTGTTGTCAGAGTGATCTCTCTCTTTACTCTTGGTCAAAGTTGGGCCATGTTCCAGCTGTATTTCTATTGCAAAGAGAAGTGGAGAGCTCTCAGTTACTGCATACGCAATTTAGCAAACTAGAAAACGCTTATCACCAACAAAACAGTTTACCCAGAGGCCCTTGGGGAGTCACTCAATACCCTCCCCACTACATCTGACTACCAAAATTATTGCATGAATTGTCAAATTATAAATAAGATGTAAGCATGTACCTTCTGTTTTATAGTTTATAATCTTCCTATAGTTTTGAAACAAGTGCTGGGATGCATGGTGATTTCAAACTCTAATATCATTTTCCTTCTACTTCACTAACTCCCCAACTCCTAGCAACTCCTATATATGCTAGCATGTTCAGATCATGAAGCAAAGTGCTTTCTTAAGTTTCCAGAATTAAAATAACTTTTAACCTATTGCTTGGAGAGGGCACTGGAGAAGGGACATTTCTCTGAGCAGATTTTATAACAGCTCCACGAGCAACTTTCTACAATACTTATGTATGGGGTGGGTGGAGGGTGGGTTACCTTGCTTTGGCTTTTCCTCGCCTCCGTCCTCTTGCCTTTGCTGGTGGATCTCTTTGTGTTGTTCCTCAATCACTGCTAACAATTTTGCCTGCTGATCTAAGAGTTGCTTTTGCTGAACCTGCTGTTCTTTTATCACTTGCAACAGGACGGCATGGTCTAGCTGCTTCTCCTCATCTCCTGGAGGGGAGGAAGAAACTGAGGCTAGAAAGGAATCTATCCATGTGATCTACTGTACATCTTCAAGGAGAAAATCAGGAAGGCCTCCCGTGCCTATTATGGTCTCTGCCATATTTGCATATATACTCTGTGCTTCTTTAATCTAGAGGTAACACGCTCATTCTTAAGCACAGGCCTCAAGAAGTCTGATTTACTAATCACCTTCTAAAAAGGCTTTGCCAGAAAGGATAATTATTATGGCATTCCTGAATCGTCTTGCAAACCTTCTTGATCTACGCCATGAAGATCAACAATATACTATGCAAATAAGCAGAAAAGGAAATCTCTTGTCCCAAAGGGAAATCAAGTAATAATCCCAGCAAACAACACATCCTGGCATGATGCAAAGTAAAAACCGGGAAAGTGGGAACTTAAAAACAAAAGGACTCTCATAGTCACACAGTCAAAAGAACTGAATTTAGAAAGAAATACGCCTTTAAAACGTTCATATATAGTTATACTGACACCCACATCTATAGAGGCATGGCATTCATTATTGCAGTATGGCGTCATTTTTTTTCTTTTTGTTATTTTATAATTTTACTTTTTACTATCTCTTCTGATTTATTAAATAAGTAAAGCAACTATAGGGAAAGAAGTAGACTTAAAAGGGAAAGTCCTGCCCTTCCAAACAGTCCCGAACAGTCTAGGAATATTTCCTGTTTCGCTTGGGTATTATTTAGAGCGATCTTACATTCTTAGATAATGTGGTCACTGCTGTTTCATGGGAAGCAAGTGAGAACATACATAAATATCCTAAGAAGCTTTCTATAGCAGCTTTCCCCCAAATTGGTGTCTTCCATGAGTTAGGATCGCAGCATCCAGAATTCTGACTAACCATGATGAAAGGGGAGAATCATCCTGGAAGCCAGAAGAGTGTGAATCCTGCCTTAGACACAAAACCAGCTGAGTGACCTTGGACCAGTCTCTCTCACAGCCTTAGGAAGAAGAAGGCAAACCACTTCCCAAAAAGTTGCCAAGAAAACTACATGGGAGTTTTCCATGTGTGGCACAAATAAAAGCCGTCTTGAAGGCAAAATGTCTATCAACCAGGTCATGGTTGTGTCAAGGGTGCTTCTCCCCCCCCCCCCAAAAAAGACGAATGGACTTTCTTGTCCCCCCCCCCCCATTTGAAAACTTTTTGCTTCTCATCCAAGGAGCTTCTTTGGTTTTAACTGGTGGGGAATGGAAGGATTTGTATTCTTAGCACTCTGAGGGTTGGTTGTTAGCACTCTGCGACTCCTTGAGGCCGTTTGGGGGTTCGTCTGTATCCTGAGTTACCTGAATCAGAGTGGAAACAGGTGTGGAACCTTCTTGGGACTGCTGAAAAGACTGCATTATAAGCAGGAAATATCAAGGTGGTATCTTGAAGGCAACGAAAAACACAAAAGGCTAGGAATTCTAGGAACTATAACTCCAGCATATCTGGAAATCAATTTGGGAGAAATCTATCCTCTTGCTTTTGTCAAGTTCTCACATCTTTTAAATGCAGCTTTTTCTCTTTATTACAGGGACATCTGCTTCTTTTTTAATCTTTCTTTTCTCCTCAGAGTTCACAACCATTTCATTCTTAGCATACATACTCCACGCATAAGATATAATGCATCCAAGAGTTCTTAAAACCCACTGGGAGAGTCTTGGTTGTTACCTACACTAAATAGGAAATGCTTACTTTAGAATACAGGTGCTCCCATTGAACATCATAGGCATTACTAAGTTCAGAACAATTTCGGGCCCCACAAGACAGTTCAGAAAGAACTATTCTTTTCCAGAACAAGCAAACGTATTTTGGAACAACCGGTTATATATCAGCAACCTGGAGATCTCTTGCTAGCAACTTATAAACATATTAAATGTTATCAAAGCAATGGGGAAGAAATTAATGTAAAGTTAATTGCCAGTAGGGGTACAGATTAGAGAAAAGGGATATGAGGTAATAATCAGTTTGTTTTAGCATTAACCCCATTGGCAAACAGTCTAGGGAAATCAGGAGATTTTGACTGGCAAGGAGACAAAATCATTTTTATATGCCCGGAGGATTGCTGAACAAAACGTATATAGGAATGTTGAAAACACAAGAGAACTGGCAAGACCAAAACTATTTTTAGGAAATCTACTGTTATGGCCTTCATATATATAAAACAAGAATTTGAGGACGTCTAACAGGCGCCTGCTTTGAGGTTATGTCTTAAGTTGTCAGACTGGCAGGCACGGCATTTTGACTGAAATGGGAAGAGCTTCTGAAGCCCAACAGCTCTCCTAATGCTGGCGACTTTTGAAGAGTTGGGGGAAAAGAAAGAAAAAAAGAAGTGAGAGGTGAGGCTACTCTATTTTAAAATATTGCCTATTCAGATGCACCCTCAATACAATCATATCTATTTTGAGGAACTGGGCACCCTGGTTGAGAAGGCTCTTCCTTCACTTAGCTGTAGTTTTAAATGGAATGTGGCTCCATTACCAGCAAACGGCTCTACGAGAGCTGCTTATTTGCCTTTCACCAAAATGACAGGATTGCATTGCCCTGGTGCTTGTAGCCTCAGATTACACGTTCTGAGATTATCTCAAGACAAGATTGCCTGGCCTTGCAGTCTAGCTTTTATCTAGTATCTCCTTCATAGTATGATTAAAGAATTAGGCATATACAGCATAACACCCACACACCAAAGACTGCCAGAGAAGCAGATGGTAACCTCAGTGCGTGCGTGTGTGTGTGTGTGTGAGTGCACACGTGCATATGTATACACATCTGCTCTGTGGAGGAAGGACAATGCTTACCCTCAAGCTTGCTCTCGGACTTCTCTTCTGCATTACGAACCTCTCTCGGCTCAGTTTGGGCTGGACCAAACTTCTCTGAAGAAACTACCTCTTTTTTATCATCTGAAAAGAAGAAACGCACAGATATTTTCCTGGATGGAGCAAAGAAAATGACAGATGTTCTCTGCCCCTGTCCCTGTCCCCCCCCCCCCAAATTCTCTTTGCAGTTTCTATCCAACTTGATTGCCGAAGAAAAAGTCATAAAAAATATTTAACAGCATTATAGCCTGCTGGCAAGAAACCACTGCTAACTGCCTAAGCCTATTAAAATGCAAGCCCTGGCCCTGGATAGCTATGCAATGGGACACTTATGCAATGAGGCACCTGTCAAGATCTGGGTCTGAATCCCCAATGACCAGAATGGTGTAGCACCTGATGCTTAGCAAAGAAGTGAAGAATTGCACAAGAGCCAAGCCACAGGATCTACCATGGCCAATAATTCAGTGCACCCCCTTTCCCAAACAATGACTGAAACGGCTCTTCAGTGGTACCCCACACAACGAAAAATTGTGATATTTTTGGTCAGGGCAAACAAAAACTTGGGAATTCATCGGTATAAAATTTTACATTTCCTCTGACACATAAGCGAAGGAATTCATAGTTATTTTTGGGGGGATATAAAATCCACCTTTATTTTTAATTGCAGAAGTAGACTTCTTTCAGTAAAAGCTAGGATGTGACCATGTGGGAGAAAACACTGGCACAAGGTGGACGTCGTAAATAAAAAGATAGAAGCCTTGTGGCAAAGAAACAGCTGTGAACAGGCAGGTCGATAGAGTAGGAATTTTGAAAAATTCCTGAGAAGCCCAGCTCAGAATAGCAGTTCAGGCTGGGTGTGGTTTTAATTGTCTCTGCAGTTCTTCCAGGCATTCTATGGCACAAATCAATTTCTGTAATAATTTATGTCAAGTGTATAAATGCAGAATCTCAGAAGACCAAATAATACATTAAACTTCCTTGGAACCAAAAGGAGCAGAGAAAAGTACATACGTGCTTCATTTTCCTTCTCCATGGATTTTACTCTTTCTTTGCCATGTTCAACTACTTGCAAATTGGCACCGTTCTTCCCACCCACAGCCTTGTCTCTCTTCTCATTCTGCTTTTCTAGCTCACCATCTCTGTGAGGAGACTGATCATCTTTGTGTGCAACCCCCTCTGCCGCTGGCTTGGGGTCTTTTATGGGCTGGTCTTCCAGCTTTTTCTGGCCATTCTCTTCATCGGATAGTTTAGGAACAATTTTAAGTTCTTCCTTCTCCACCACAGCATTGTTCTCTACCAGGACATCCTTGTCTGCTGGTGGCCGATTCTGTTCAGATTCCTCCCGGTCCTGACCCTCATCCACTGCTACCCCATCACGTGGTACTGGTGGTTCATGGCGATGGGCTTCTCCCACAGGCTGTGCAATGCCTGTATGAAAAGAAACACAGACCCTCAGTCAAGAACGGCATAGAAAGCAACACATTTGGTGAAGTACAATTCACACGTATTTATAAAGTGGCATCTACAGTGCTACAGTGTTCTCTGACCAAATAAATGGGAACCAAAAATTAGAACAAGTTGTGGATCTGTTGCTTCTCTGAATTCAATATTTCTAGACTCTTTCTATTTCTAATTCTACGCTACCTTGATCAGGCCGGTCCAGTTGTACCTCCTCCTTTGGTTTCTCCTTGTCATCTCTCTTAGGCATATCCATGGGAACTTTGATCTGTGGCTGTTCCACCTCTTCTTTCTCATTTACCAATTTGGGTCTGTCACGGTTATCAGCCATTTCTTGAACTGCAGGGTCTTGATCTGAAAAGCATGGTTAGAAATGATTAAGGAAACAGATTCCCCATCTGGCATACAAACAAGCTTTCCATTCTCTCTTGTGACTATATTGCCTGTTGTGTTCGGTTTTTAATAAAGTGCAACTACCGTGGAAAACGGATTGTTAGTTTGATGGTATCAGTTATGCTTGGGAAGAGGCAACCTTCCCTTTTACCCTGTGCCATCTTCCCCATCTATACATCACCGTACTGCCATTTTCCTCCACAAGTAACAGGAAAAATATGAGTGTGAGTGCAAATGCAAGAGACTCTATAGGTGTAAGAAGTGACACTAATCAAATTCTCTCTCTCTTTCAAACACACACCCGTTCCATTTTATAGTAGAAGAGAGAAGTTAGGAAAAGTAATCACAGCTCTCCTTTACACACACACACACACACACACACACACACACACACACACACACACACGTGTGCTGGATTGTTAGAACAAAAAAAATGCTGCTGTTTTGGGATGAGTGGACACTAGATGGCAGCATTGCTCTTGCTCATTTACATGCTATGCATGACAAGCAGCCTGTGAAGATGCTAGGCATGGCCAAGGGAAGTTACCTGCTGGAATTAGCAAACCTAGATGAAACATACTAAGGAGTTGGTTTACAATAGAAGCGAAAGAGGTTTAGAGCAAAGAGAAATCCCCAGAAGGGAGAAAACCAAGAAAGAAAGGCAGAGTGAAGAAAGGAGGCAGCTGTAGGAATTGCCAGCATCTCTCCCTGCTTGCAGATACAGGCAGAGCTCTCTGCTAAAACCAGAATTAACAGGAGGCAGGGTGTCACAGATGAGGCTTCAGGCTTTCCCAATTATGCCTCCAGTTTAAAAGCCTGACACTGCTCTCTGCAGGAAAGCAGCCTGCAGCAAGGAGGAAGAGTGACAGTCCTACTTCTGGGCTTTGAAATTCTGCAGGTGGATGGGGCAGAGCCGCCTCACCTCCAGTTGCTTTACTGACTAAACGATTAAGAATACATCCAACTTCTCCCCCATCTAAACAAAGCCATAGACATTTACCTTGAAAGTCGTTCTTTTTTTTAAAAAAAGAGGGAGTAAATGAGACTCAATCTCCCATTATCAGGGGCCTACACTGCAAAAAAGCCTGAGAAGTTAGCTTTACTCAAAAAAAAAAAAAAAAAAAAAAAAGCAGGGCAGTTCAGACTGTTCCCTCACTTCTGGCAGCTGAAGTCACGCCAAGCATTTCCTGCAGAGTTGAAGTCTGAAATAGTCATTCTCACACTTACATGAACACCCTTCTCCACCCTGCCCCATTTTCATTTTCAGCTCCTTGTGAACGTTAACTTTGCCTCCACCCACACACCTTCCAAGTGGGGCAGATGATCTTCAGCAGGTACACAAGGTAGGAACAGAACAGTGGGGGGGGAGGGGGGAAGAGGAGAGAAGACAGGAGGGCTTGGCTTCACACAGCTGCCTCAGCATTGTCAAGGAGACCAAATGCAAGAGAAAGCAAAGCAACTGAAGAATTACAGCCAAAGTCCTACTTCCAAGCCAAGCTGGCTCCATGTTCCATAGAGCCCTCGGGAAAGATGTTCTCCATTCAAGATGCATCCTCCTCATTCCTCTCTCTCTCTCTTTCTTGTTCGTAACTTAGTCTAAAAGAACACAGTTGCTCCACTTTGGGGAGAGGGGAACTTAGCCTTCTCTAAGGGACTCTTGTTATGTGTCTAGATTTCAAGTCCCAGAATTTTTAACAACGGCTTCCTTGGCTGGAAAATTTTGAAATCCATACTTCTGGAGAGAACCCAGATTACGGAAGGCTGGTTTAGTCATCAGAGGCTCAGATTAGCTAGAGACCAACAGGCAACGAGAAGCAAATGAATGAGCAATCTCAAACTATAGCCTCCCCCCCCCCTTTTTTTTTTTTTTGTTCAAAGGAACCTATCAGGGAAAGAGGATGGGTAGAAGAAAACATTACCTAGGATACATATGATTAGCAGCCTTTGGGTTTCTAAAACTGTTTGAACATTGTCAGGGACCACAACTAAACAAGAACCCACAGTCCTTTGGAATTTGGCAGATTAGCAAAGCACCAGCACAGGGCACAATTAAAATGACTTCAGAGACTTTTTTGATACTAGCAAGTTAATAGAAACTGACTGACTTGCAAGCAACTGTATTTGTTGGGCAATCTGAGCATGCCCAAGATGGCGGCTCCCCGCTGAATTTGTGATCGGGGGGGGGGGGTGATTCCTTGACTTTGGGGGGATTGGGGGGACAGTTTAAACATCTATGGCCCCTACCCAGTTAAAAGGAGTTCTTGCCAGCCATTTGGAGAGTTTTTCGCTCTCCGGGACGTCCTGGCTAGGAAGAGATTGGTGCTTGAGGGGACAGTGCAGACAGCGGGATTGGCCTGAATGGCAGATGTGACAGACCATGCACCTACCGGCAGCTGCCGGAGCAACGGCGGCGGTGTTCGGCGGTGGCGTCACTGCGGCACCCTTGTCGGGACTCGTTTCGTGACCCTGGAGGTTTGAGGGTAGGGGCTAGGGGAGGACGAGGACAGCGATGAGGAGGCTGGCGGTGGCAGCAGCGACAGTTGCAATGGCGACCGCTGGGATGGAGGCTGGAGTCTGGGGCAGCAGCCTGAAGGCCTTGAATGAGATGGCAGGGATATTCTCGGCAGAATATCTCGGCAGAGTGTTTTTCACCTGGAATTGCCTAGACGAAGGGTGTCTGGCCCACCTTGGAGGGACGGCCCCCAGATGGACCCAGAGTTCTCTATAGCAAACTGGAGGAGGCGGAGGGGCGACATTACTGACTGTTAGAAGACCTGAGGGTGGGCTGGGGGTCGGGGGGCCAGAAGATGACTGTGGGGTTTTTCGCCCCTGGCGCTTCGCTGCCTGGGCCCCCAGCATCCCTCCCCTCTTTTGGCCTTATTCAGGCCTTGTTAGGGTCATTGTCATCCCTGCCTTTTCCCGGCCTGCCAAATGGTATCTTCCTATTCTGGTTTCATCGTGGCCTCTCTGGACAATGCCCATAGACTGACCCCTGTTTTCTGAGCCTGTGGTCTGATTAAATCTATCTTTCTCCTTAATCCACATGGAGAACTGCAATTTGGAATACAAGTTCTGAGGGAGTCGGTTTATGGCTCTCTTTTCACTACTGGCTTTATCAACATTTGGACTACTCTTGTCAGCCAACCATCGTGAGAGGATGATTTGGTCAACTATTCCCGGGTATCGAAAGGCACGTGTCTCCTCCCACTGCTGTGAGAGGGCAGTAGAGCCCAGTTTACTTGTACCTAAGACTGGCACCTTTTCTCCTTTGGTCTTTAAATCACCGAAGTGGTCCCCCTGACCATAGACTTTTTTCATCCCCCAGTGACTCAGCGACTGAGCTCCTGATACTGCGAGACTCCCCACTCTCGCAGGTCTGGCCCTTTACTCTATCAAGGGCCTACCTTGATGACGGGTTTTGGAACTCGGAGAGGTGGCATGCAGCAAAGAGGCAGGTGTGGGTTTTTTTAGCTAAATCATTAGTGAAGATTTTAAGGGGTTCAGGGAGGAGGGTGGTTGGTCATAGGGATGATGGACCTGGGGGGGTCCATAAAGCTACAGAGCAGCATAGCATGTATGATGGTCATGGCGGGAGGGATGGGGATGGGAGCCTGGCTGGGGTGCTGGGGGACGAGGGCGAGGGCTGTCTAATTAGTATCATGGGTGGGAGGGGCACATATGGCGGTAGCAGGGGACCATATTATGTTTCGGGACTGCGCACTCACTGTTTGCGAGCGATTGTGCATTCCAGTCCCCAGTGCGTTTCTCGTTCTCCAGGTTGCACAGATTCTCAGGGCCTGGGCCTCTGGCTGATGTTGTGCAACGCCAGGTCCATGATTAATAAAGCTCCCCTCATTTACGATCCTGTTCAGGAGGGGGGGGGTGCGGATCTGGCAGGGTTGGGCCAGGAGGGGGGGATTAACCTCGTTGAAATGTGCCCACCAGGCTTCCGCACATTCCATCAGCCGAGGGCTCAGGGGAGGAGCGGGGGGCTGGCGGCTATTATAAAGGAAAGTCTCTGTCCGAGGGAGGCCACTGTTCCTCAGATAGCCGGATGTGAGTCCCTCCTTGTGAAGTGGGGTCGTGGGGTGCAGGTGGGCCTGCTGACTGCGTACCTGGCTCCCTGCCATGCAGCGGTGGCCCTGCCTGAGCTGCTCAATTTAATAGCCGGGGTGGCGGTAGATACCCCCAGACTTATGGTCATGGGGGATTTCAACCTGCCATCTTTCGGTGAAACATCAGAGGCAGCCCGGGAGTTCATGGCTTCCATGACAGCCATGGACTTGACCCAGTTAGTTCAAGGCCCTACTCACACGGGGGGACACACTCTGGACCTGATTTCTCTCTCTGGTCAGAGGTTGAATGATCTAGAAATAGGGGATCTAGTTATCAAGCCCTTGTAATGGTCACATCACTCACTCCTTCGACTAGACTTTCAAGCTGCTTCCCTCCACCACAGGGAAATGGAACTGACTAGGTGGTTCCATCCCAGGCACCTGATGGATCCAGATAGGTTCTGATGGAGCTTGGGCCATTCCCAGAGGCTCTGGCTCACAACTCGACTGAAGAACTGGTAGCCGCCTGGGATAAAGTGGCCGCTGGAGCTTTGGACTGCATCATGCCTTTGCGGCCTCTGACCCGGTGCCGATCTTAATTGGCTCCCTGGTTCTCTGAAGAGCTGAGGGAGATGAAGCGCTGGAAAAGACGCCTGGAGAGTGATTGGAGGGCCAGCCGCTCCGAATCTGACCGACCACTGGTGAGGTCTCATATTAAGATCTACCTAGTGGCGATAAAAGCAGCAAAATTTAACTATTTTTCCATTCTTATTGCGTCTGCAGGGAACCGTCCAGCCGCCCTGTTTAGGGTGACCTGCTCACTACTTCATTTGGGAGCGCAGGAAGACCTTTTGCAGGGTAGACCTGAGGATTTTGTGCAATACCTGCAAGACAAAATCGCTCAGATTTGGGAAGGCTTGGACTCTGATTGGGTAGGTTCAGATGGGGTGACGGAGGTGGGACTTGAAAGTGTTATCTGGGAGGAGTTTGACCTGGTGACCCACTTTGTGGTGAAGGTTATTGAGAGTGTGGTGGCGTGACAACTTCCCCAGTACCTGGATGAAGCTGTCTATCTAGATCTGTACCAGTCGGGCTTCAGGCCGGAATACAGCACGGAAACGGCATTGCTCGCATTGGTTGATGATCTCTGGAGGACTCAGGACAGGGGTTGCTCCTCGGTCCTGGTCCTATTAGATCTCTCAGCAGCTTTTGATACCATCGACCATGGTATCATGCTGCACTGGTTGGAGGGGTTAGGAATGGGGGAGCACCGTGTTGCGATGGTTCTTCTCCTTCCTCTCTGGCCGTACACAGTTTGTGTTGGCAGGGGGACAGAGGTCGACCTCAAGGCGCCTTGTTTGTGGGGTGCCGCAAGCGTCGGTCCTCTCGCCCCTCCTGGTCAACATTTATGTGAAGCCGCTGGGTGAGATCATCCGTGGCTTTGGGGTGAAGTTCCATCAGTACGCTGATGATAGTCAGGTGTACATTTCCACCCCGGACCACCCCAATGATGCCCTTGACATGCTGTCCCGATGCCTGGAGGCCGTGCGAATCTGGATGGGGAGAAACAGGCTCACACTCAACCCCTCCAAGACCGAGTGGCTGTGGTTTCCGGCATCCCGATATAGCCAGCTGGTTCCATCACTGACTATTGGGGGTGAGATCTTGGCCCCCTGAGAGGGCTCGCAACCTGGGTGTCCTCCTGTATGCACAGCTGTCTTTAGAAGATCATATGACGGCTGTGGCCAGGGGGGCTTTTTATCAGGTTTGCCTGATTTACCAGTTGCGTCCCTTTCTGGACCGGGATGCCTTGCGCACGGTCACCCATGCCCTCGTCACTTCCCATCTGGACTACTGTAATGCTCTCTACACGGGACTCCCCTTGAAGAGCACTCAGAGGCTCTAACTGGTCCAGAATGTGGCCGCACAGGTGATTATGGGAATGATACGACGCACCCATGTAACACCTCTCCTGCGCAAGCTGCACTGGCTCCCGGTGGTCTTCCAGGTGTGATTTAAGGTGTTGGTGACCATCTTTAAAGTGCTCCATGGCTTAGGACCTGGATACTTATGAGATTGCCTTCTGCCACCGATGCCTTCCCACTGGCCAATATGCTCCCACAGAGAGAGACTCCTCAAGGTCGGTCAAACAATGTCGACTAGCGACCCCCAGGGGGAGAGCTTCTCTGTGGGGGCACCTGCCCTCTGGAATTAATTGCCCCCAGAGATACGTATGATTCCCGACTTGCGTACCTTTCTCCGTGCCCTTAAGACCTTACTGTTTCAACAGGCTAAATAATGAATTTTAATGGGTGTTTTAGTTTTTGAGTTTTAATATAGGACCAAATTATTTAATATGTTTTAAACTGTTTTTTTAAATTTTATGATATATGTTGTTTTATTGTGGTTGTGCACCGCCCTGAGTCCCTCGGGAGAAGGGCGGTATAAAAATTTAATTAATTAATTAATTAATTAATTTAGACAATATGAATGTCTGGCAGCCACGATATAAGAAAAGTAACCAGTATTTCCAGAAATGCAAGAGGAAGCAAATACAAAACAAACTCTGTAGCTACAATTCCCCAAAGTCTTCTGCTGAAATTATTGTGACTGGCTGTCCCTGGGTCCCAGAATATGTCGGAGATGTTGTGATTTCAACGGCATATAATGTAGATTGGAGAGAGTGTGATGGCTCAGTGGTTAAAAATGTCTGCTGGAAAGCTGACAGCCCAGGTTCAAGACCTGAGCATTGCACGACAGTGTGAGCTCCCACTATTTGCCCCAGCTCCTCCTGACCTGGCAGTTCGAAAGCATGCAAATGCAAGTAGATAAATGGGTACTATTTTGGTTGGTGGGAAGGTAACAGTGTTCCATGCACCTCAGCATATAGTCATGCTGGCTACATGATTATGAAAATATCTTTGGACAACGCTAGCTCCCTCAGCTAAAAAACGGAGATCAGCACCGCTTCCTAGACATGACTGGATACAGGAGAACTTTACCTTTATATTCAAGACTAGAAGTGGGCATTTTACAGCCCCTGGATACATTCGGCCCTTTGGCTGCCCCTGTTTGGCCCACTTGGATTGTTTTTATTTTGAAAGTGACTACTTTTTTCTCTCAATTTATGTATGTAAGATAAGATAACTTTTATTGTTATTTTTTTACTGTGAGCACACTGGCCCACATTAAAAATGAAGTTCTGTTGCCTGCTCTCAAGAGATAGTGTATAGCTACCCAGACACATACACAAACACACATATACACATGCTATATACATACATACATATATACCGTGCATGTGCGTGCATGCCTACGCACCTTGACAGCCCTGTTGGTTCGGCCCTCCACAACAGTCCCAGTTTCTCATGGGGCGCCTTGAGATAATTAATTGCCCATTCCTGATTTAGATAAATTGAAAACCAGAAGTAAGACAATGTAGGCTTAAGGCCTGGTATGGCTCATTGGCCAGATTATTTGGGAAACTTTCCCCTAAAGCACAGTGGCTTCTGAATGCTGGATCTGAGGCTATATATATGTCGAATCTGTTTTCTCAAAGCAAGGCCACTCTTTACCTGCTGCAAGATTCAAGAAAGCAAGTCAGAGCATTTGTCTCACACATTCACTCACCAGAATACCAAGTGCTGTGAATCAGATCCCTTCCCACCTTAAGCTTGAGATTCTTCAGAGAAAATGTGGACAGAATCCTGTAGGGCTCTGCTTAACGTCCTTAAACCGGGGAGCTCTTATGTGACAACATGAGGATATGATATATTTTGTTTTAAATATGAAATCACTGTGTTTCCATTATCCTTGCTAGATCGGCTGCTGAGTTCTATCCATACCGTTTAGGGCCCATACAGGAGTGAGCATCCTACAGCCCTTGGGCCACTTATGAAATATTTTTGCAGTTCCCAGAACTCGGCAACATCAGCAACAAAATGAAAGTTTTCAACAGGGCAATGTCTACCTCTTTTACAATTTGCTATGAAAAGCAAATGCATTAGGTCACCGGGAATACCTGTTACACCTATTTCCACAAGCCTTCCCAAACTCTAGAAAGAGAATAAAAACATCCTCAAATTTCATTTGCTTCAGTGAGGAAATCATCATATGCCCCAATGGCAGCACTCAGCTAAAAAAAGTTGCCCCAAATCTGGACTTGGGAAATAGAAAGAAAAGAAAAGAATAAAAAAAGGATGGGGACAAATATTAATGGGCAACAAGACTGGCACTGCTTAGAAAAAAGAAAAAAAAAAGACTGGCACTTCTTAGCATAAGATTGAAAAGTTGCTCTCTGATCTGAGAAGTCCAACCCAGACGAAGAAGGCTAAATCACACATGGGATTGGGGAGGGTGGGGGGAGAGAACCACATACATCAATCTTCTCCAAGTTGGTACTTTCCAAATATACATTGGGTCTAGATAAGTGGTGTGCTGGTAAATGTTTAGCAAATGGCTCTCCAGATCCATTGCCGCCACAGTGTTTGCGCTACTAGTCACTGAACAGCTAATCAGCATGCTCCATTGTGACTCAGCTTTGCTCTCAAGTGGCTCACAGAATTCCAGAAAATTTAACAATTAGCTCTTGCAAACCTGTATGAGCTGGCTCCAGCCTACCACTGGGTCTACAGTTCCCAGAAAATCAAGCTAGCATGGCCTTTACGAATGGCCAATTGAAACCCTACCTTGAAAACCCTACTTTTTAAACCATACATGCATATTTGGATGCTTCTGGGAATACTGTTGTTTCATAACTCAGATCTACGTAGCATACAATTTTCAAACACAGTGGCATATGCTTTCCCTTCGACGGGCCACATGGGGGGAGGGGAGAAACCCCAGAGTGAAGCAGTTTTGTGCCATTAAAATGCATTGCATGCAAACCTCCAAGTTTTCTTCACCCCCACTATGTCTAAAGGCAGTTAACTTTAAATAAAAATAGTGGATTTAATGTAATACGTGTCAAAATTTGTAGTTGTGCAGATTTACAAGGACATTGTCTCTCCCCAAAACCCTGATTACCAATAACTCAGGAGGGAAAATACAGCTGCAAAGCCAGAAGTTTAGATACAAGCTTGCTAGTTGCATTCCACACTGGAAAAACCCAGGGTTGAAGCGTTTAAGGAATTAATGCCAGAGACTCCCACCTTATCAGAGGGGAATAGAAAGCGGAAAGAAACAGGGAATGGACACTATCTTTCCCCTTTTTCACAGCATGACTGCTGTGCAGCCAAATGACCTGGGCCAGCTTTCAGGCACAGTCAGCGAGTTGCCGATTTAAAAGGGAACACATGTTACATGTATGTTTCCCCTTTTAAATTCAGGACTTAGTGGCAAGCCCTGGATTAATCTTTTTCAGCAGCTACTGAAATAACCCTGGCAGATTCTACCAGGAATTAAACTTTATCACCTGGACCGTGGTCCTTTCACCTGGCCTAGAATGTTGGTCTGTCACAAACTGATTTTCTCCAGGTCATTTGGCTAAATGGCAGCTATGCCAGGAAAAGCAGAATAGATACAACACATTCGTTTATTTCAGCTTTCTATTCCCCTCTGATAAGGTGGAGGGGTTTTGGCATTAATTTATTAATGCTCCAGTTATGTTCAACGGTGTGGAACATAACTAGTAAGCCTGTATCTAAACCTCTGGCTTTGCATATATAAGACATACACAAACACACACACACACACACAAATGTATGCAGAGCAGACACTCAAGAGCAAAACAAAAGGGGGAAAAAAGAGATTAAAAAAAAAAGTCTCCACTCTGTAATAAGACAAAGTTGCCTCAAAGCCGTCATTTTCTCAGCAGGAAGCAAAATTAAGTTCATCATCAGGGCGTGAATTAACGGCCTCTCATGCTGCTCGGAAATCTATAAGGGGCTATATGTGGTTTGGAGAGAAACATTTTGCCCAGGATGTGTAATAATCACTGAAACTGTAGAGTCGCCCTTGTGGTCCCTTTGGATAATGTTACAGTAATGTTGTGCCTCTTAATGTTTTATGAGGGGTGCTGGGCTTGACAGGAAAAAAGGCGAAGAGGCTGTAAAAGCTTCTTAGCTTACAAAAACAGCAGGGAAAAAAAAAAGATCTCGGGGCTCAGGAAGAGTTAGGCAAGAGGGAGGAAGGGGGGGGGGGAGAGATGAAAAACCCCAAATGTTGGGAGTGCACCCACGGACCGGTGGCTGAATGATAGCTCACACACTGAGCCAACCCAAGCTACTCCTCTGACTGCATTAGGGCAGGGTGAGGGAAGGACTTTTCCCACGGGGTTTTTTTGAAGCATCCACTTTTATTTTAATGGCCCACCAACCCCGTCCCTCTGGGCTGCAATAAAATCTCATCATGAGCGAGCAACCCTAAAAGCTTTTCCAATCCTCTCTCCAAGAATTTGACAAGGGGAGCAGCTCTGCTCCCGGGAAGATAAGGATTGCACTACCTGGCCCAGTGCATTGCAATCGATTCAGATCTGCAGGAGCAAAATCTTCTGATGCTCTTTGCGGCCTCCAAAACCAAAATGGCAGATGATTTTATTTTGGAATATTCCACATAGGGAGCTCCCTGCTAGAAAAATATAACCGCGATGCTTCGGGCTCCTTGCAGTTTATCCCGGCATAATCCAAATAAAGCGCAAAGACAAACCTCTTCATGTTCTTCAGTACAGATAGTCCTCAACTTACGACCACAATTGAGCCTAGCGTTTCCTTTGCTAAGCAAGGCAAGTTGTTAAGTGACTTTTGCCCCATTTAACGACCATTCTTGCCACAGCTGTTAAATGAATCACTGCCGTTGTTAAGTCAGTAACACGGCTGTGAAGTGATTCTGGCTTCTCAATGGACTTGGCATATCAGTAGGTCGCAAAAGGTGATCGATCACATGACCCTGGGACACTGCAACCGCCATAAATAGAAGCCAGTTGCCAAACATCCAGATATTGATCACATGACCATGGGGATATTGCAACAGTCTTAAGTGTGAAAAACGGTCATAAGTCACTTTTTTCAGTGCTGTTGTAATTTAGAATGGTCACATGGCTGTAAGTTGAGGACTACCTGTACGCTGGAGAATACAAATGGAACACTGAGTTTAGAGACTTTTCACCAAATGCATAATTTAAAGGAATAGTTAAGCAAAAAACAACGCAATTGTGTTGGACCCATAAATTATCTTTTGTTATAAAGCAAGGGAAATCAGGCTGGCCAGTACAAGCAGCGGTTTATCAATTTGCGCTGGAAAAGATGTTAAAGACAAGGTAAAATGAGGAGTAAGAAAAACTACAGGCCTGCTCCTTTCTCACAATCAATCCCCTACAAAACATGTTTTTACTGTTTTAAAATGTTTTTGGTATTTTTAATTGTAATAATTTTTGAATTGTAAGCCACCCAGTCATTGACTGAGAAGGGCGTCTATAGAAATTGAATGAATGAATGAATGAATGAATGAATGAATGAATGAAGCAAAACTACAGCTTATGTGCCAGAGATAAAGGCATTTATCCCACAATATCAACCGACATCACCTCTTCTCTGACATTATCGATGCTCTGGTTTCTATGAAAGGAGAAAAACGTATTAAGTAGCTTTTACTCTTTTCAAATTTTGAGGAAAGAAAAAAATGAGAGGGGATACAGGAAATTGTTAATTGGAAAACATACATATGCTTATTTTTAACTAGCAAAGGGAAAGAAGTAGCACTATTTTTTATACTTCTCTATTGAGAAAAGATGCTGTGGAAAATGGGCGTTGTCTTATCTGAACGCCTTTTCGGCGAGGCAGGGGGGGGGGCGGCAGTCACAATTGGGGTAAGACTCCTCATCTGACCTGACTGAGTCTGCAATCTGAGAAGCTCCTCCTCTTCCTGTCCTCCTGATGCTTCCCAAATTTCCCACAAAGGAGAGTCTGCAGACTGTGGTGCTGAGCTGAGAGAAGAGATTAGTATCCAACCATCCCTTTGTAAGGACCGGGTAACCTAGGGAGGGGATGACTACCAGCCCCCCCTGCCTCGCAGAAAGGGCATTCAGGTAAGACAACGTCCATTCTACTGCAGCGGGGGGGGGGGGGGCAGTCACAATTGTGACATGCCAAAGCAGATCTCTTAAAGGGTGGGAGAGACCTGGTCTTGGAGCACTTCCCCCGAGTGGACCTGCTGCAAAACCCTGCGTCCAAAGGCCGCATCCGCCGATGCGTAGGCATCGATACAATAATGGCGGATCAATGGGGAAGGTGAAGATCAAGTGGCGGCCCTGGAGACGTCCTCCAATGGAGCCTGTGTGGACCAAGCTGCTGAGGTGGAGGCACTACGGATGGAATGGGCCGTGATGGGGCGAGGGACTGGCAAGGATTGAGCCTCGTAGACAGAAGCAATGGTAGCCCAGATCTAGCGACAGATGGTTGACGAGGTTACTCAATGGCCCAAGGTCGCCGGCTGGAAGGAGACGAAAAGGCATTCTGCCTGGCGAAACAAGGCTGTCCGTTTAAGGTAAATGAGGAATGCCCGTTGGACATCCAGAGTGTGCCACATGTGTTCCAGATGGTGGGTCGGGTTGGGGCAAAAATTGGGGAGGACCAACTCCTGTGTCCTATGAAAAATGGAATTAACCTTAGGGAGGGGGGAGGGATCTAATTGAAGGACTACCTGATCCGTGTGAAAGAGGCACAGGTCCGACCTAGTGGAAAGGGTTGCCAGCTCCGAGATCCTGTGGGCCGAGGTAATGGCCACTAAAAAGGCCACTTTGTATGTGAGGTGGCGCAGGCTAACTTCCCGCAGAGTTGCAAAGGGTCCGTGGGTCAGAGCCCGAAGGACCTTGGGGAGATCCCAAGTGGAGTATCTGCAGAGGGCCGGGGGACTGAGGTTAGAGGCCCCCTTGAGGAATTGCTTAATCAGAGGGACCCTGGAGAGGGGCAGCTGGGACCCACAGGACAAGACTGACGAGAGAGCGGCTACCTGTCTTAATAGTGTGTTGGATAACAAACTTGATGACAGACCGGATTGCAGGAATTCCAGGACCTACTTGGTGGAAGTGTCCAAGGGAGCCAAGCCCCGCCGGCCACACCAACTGCAGAAGGACGACCAGATAGAGTCATAAATACGGTTGGTGGAAGGACGTCTAGCCGCCTGGAGAGTAGCGATGATGTCTGCGGAAAGGTGACGGGCTGTCAGGATGTGCCGCTAAAACTCCATGCGGTTAATTAGAGCCAGTCAACATGCGGATGAAGTAGGGGTCCCTGGCTGAGAGCCCACAGGTCCTTGGGAAGACGCCAGGGAGGAGCCACGGACAGAGCCACCAGGTCCGCAAACCAGGGATGGCGGGGCCAATTCAGTGCTATCAGAATCAGCTCAGCACCTTCTGCCAACAGCTTGCAGACGACCTTGGAGATGATCGGCAAGGGCGGGAAGGCGTATAGCAGGCCCGGAGGCCAGGGACTCTGCAGAGCATCCACACCCTCTGCGCCCGGCGTCAGGAACTGGGACAAAACCCGGCTTGTTTGGTGATTGGTGCTGGACGCGAACAAGTCAACCACCAGGGCTCTGTACCATCTCGAGATCTTGTTGAAGATGGATGGAAGGAGTTGCCTCTCACCCTGGTCCACCGTGGACCTCCTGAGCAGATCCACCTGCGTATTTGTGGACCCGGAGATGTGGGAGGCCTGTATGGATTTCAGGTGGCTCCGCCCACCGACTGAGTCAATCTGCTTCCCCCATCAGGTTGTGGGAGTGGGTTCCCCCGAGACGATTTACATGAGCTTTTGCTGCCACGTTGTCCGTTGTGACCAGGACATGGCGGTCCTGTATGGTGGTGCAAAAGGCTTTCAACGCTAGGTGGATGGCCTGGAGTTCCAGCCAATTTATGCCGTTGGACAAGTCAGTCAGGGTCCATCTGCCCTGAGAGAATTCCAGGCCCAGGTGTGCCCCCCAGCCGTAAAGGCTGGCATCCGTCATGAGCACCAGTCAGGGGGAGTCCCTGAAACTGCAGCCCTTCAGAAAAGCTGGGGAGGCCCACCAGCAGAAGGAGAGGCAGACTTTGTGGGGAAGCCGAATCCATTGGGGCGAGGAGCTCTTGTGAGCTCGTTGATACGGGAGAAGGATCCACTGCAGAGCCCTGCAGTGGAGACGTGCCCATGGAATGATGCCGATGCACAACACCATCTTTCCCAGGAGCTGGGAAAGAGTGTGGATTGGGATGGACTGGCCTGACCGTACCATCCTGATCAGTGACCGCAGGCTGGTCAGGCGCTCCTGGGAGAGATAGACCTTGCCCTGGACCGTATCCCCGAGATGCTGGATGCGTATCGTCGGAACCAAGTGGCTCTTGGCCATGTTGACGGAAAACCTGTGGCTCTGCAGGACCTGAAGAGTTGTTGCCAGGTCCTGCCGCGCTAGGTGCTCTGAACTGGACTGGATGAGGAGATCGTCCAAGTAGAACTAAATCCTGACCGGAAGAGTTTGGAGATGGCCCGCCAGCGCCACCATCAATTTGGTGAAAACCTGGGGAGCCAAGGAAAGACCGAAAGGAAGAGCCTTGTATTGGTAGTAATGAGCCGCAAAGCAGAATCGAAGAAATTTCCGATAGGCCAAATGAATGAGGACATGGAGGTAGGCCTCCGTCAGACCTATTGACGTGAGGATATCCCTGTCCCTGATGGAGTCCAAAATCGTCTGTAGGGACTGCATCTTGAATCGCCGATAAATTATCCGGCGATTCAACGACTTGAGGTCGAGTATGACTCTTCAGCCCCCCGAGTATTTCAGAATGAGGAACAGGTGAGAATAAAAGCCTTGTCCCAGGCATTCCGATGGAACCGGTTCTATGGCATGAATTTGGAGAAGATGATTGATTGCCGATTCCATCAGACACCTTTGAGACCGATCCCAAGAAAGCAGGCACCGGAGAAATCGAGTCGGGGGGGCATGGAGAGGAACTCTAGGGAGAGGCCTGATCGGACGGTCCCCCTGACTCAAACATCCAAGGAGGACGCCTCCCATTGGCTGACAAAACACGTCAGGCAGCCTCCGATGGGGGGGGGGTCAGAGAAGCCGTCTGCGGTTCCTGTGGAAGGTGCGCCCCTGCCCCCCATGAAAGGGCCTGCGAGTCTGACCTCGCTGAGAGAAACTGCCCGGTCTGTCCTGAGACCTGTCCTGGCAGGGGAAAAAATATCTTTGGTTTCTAGACCCAAAGGATCCTGATGAAGTTCCCCTAGATGGATGAAAGGACGCAGAGGGACGGGAATTTGAACGTCTGGACAAGGCTGGGAGGACCTTACGTTTGTCTCTAGATTTTATAAGAAGGGGTTCCAATGGAGCCCCGAATAGTTTGTCCCCCGCATACGAGGAGGACGGCAACCGTCATTTATTTTTAGCGTCCACCTGCCATTGGCGAAGCCAAAGGAGACGGCGGGAAGTGATGTTGGTTCCAATTGCTTTGGCGGTGAACTTGGAAGCATTTAAGGTGGCGTCCGCCGAGTACTCCAGGGCAGCCATGATCTTATTTACGTCCTGGTAGGCCCTAGTGTCCGAGACCGGAAGATGGTCCTGGAGCTGTTTAATCCACATAAGCGTGACCCTATTAAAAAAGGAAGCAGACGATGAAGCCTTAATGGCCCATGCTGCTGCCTGATGGGTTTTGGTCAGGGAGTACTCTAACCTTTTGTCTTCTGGACGGAGACCTTCTTCAGGAGGACCGTTAAAGACAGCTGGAGAGGTAAGGGCAACAACAGGAGCATCCACTGTGAGGACCTGCAAAATAGAAGCAATCTCAGATTCCATGTTATACAGTTTGCGATCGAGACCATTGGGGTTGGGCCCGGAAACTGGGCTTCATCACAGTCGAGTGACCACATCTTGAAACATCTTGGGGCCTGGAATCTCCTCTGCCTCAAACGCCGGTTCCTCAAATAGTGCTGCAGATGGACGGGTGGTCTTAGCAGAGACCCCTAATGTGGACTGCCGCAGGCCCAGGCCAGTGGTGACCTTGGCCTTGTGTAGAAGGGACCGGAAGACCTGGGGTTTGAACAGGCCGACAAACAATAGCTGATCGAGGGCCAGATCTTCATCATCTGATAGACCTGGCTCTCCAAGGTCCTCTCCTGTAACAGAATCCTGGCTAGAAGAAGCTCGAAGATAATCAAGGCCCTGGTTGTGGGCCAAATCAACTGAGCCCTGAGAAAGGTGAAGATTCTCCTGATCGTTAGAATGCTCAGTCACTCACGAACTGGTCTGGCACTGCATTTCTGCAGCGATGCCCCTCTGAACAGCCTCCTGAATAATGGACACTAAATCAGGAGCAGATAGAAAAACCCCAACCCCTGGGGATGAGCCACTTCCCAGAGAGGAGATACCTCAGGGAGTTGCTGTACAATTGCAGGGTCCTGAGCCCGAGGCTAGACCATTTGCTCAGGTTCCATTGTCAATTCCCCTTGGCCAGGAGGGGGATCCAAAGGAGGAGAGTTTGGAGAGGCCTCATTAGGGCCGAAAAGCTTGGCACTGGCCTCGGCCTGACCTGGGCATGTCGAAGTAGGAGTCCCATCAGGAGACCAGGCTGGGTGGGGGGGGGGAGTCTGAAGTACAGGAGCCACTGGAGTCCCTTGATCCCCTTTGGACAATGTCACTGGAGGAGCAATGATTGGGGAGGAAGAGAGGTCCATCAAGGAAGCCTCCTTGATGGCCTTTTCAATAGCCTTTTCCAAGGCCTTATGGCATTTAAGCTCCTCCTTTTCCCTAGTCTTGGAGTCCTGGGAAGCCTTGGAAAATCTCTGTTTCTTAGACGGGCCAGGCTGGTCAGAGGGCCTGTCATGTGGCCATTTGACTTGGTGTCCTATGGATGTGGAGGCCATGACAAGCAGGGAGAGCTTCTGTCCCAAATGCAATGGAAAGTAAGCCCACTAGGCAAAAAGGGCAAAATAAAATGGCTGCCTGCAAAAAAAACTACAAAGAAAATGGCGGCCGGCAAAAAACTACAAACAAAATGGCAACCGTAACAAAAAACTACAAACAAAATGGTGGCTGGCAAAAAAACCACAAACAAAATGGCCACCAGCAAGAAAAAAAAACTACAAACGAAATGGCGACCTCAACAAACCTCCCTGTGCCTGTGTTGTATGGGCAAAGCCCAGAAACGCAATCAAGGACTCTGCCAGCAGCCATTCTAGCCAAAGCCGTTCACGCTGGGAGACAGGACCTCAACTGGAGATCCAGGAGGTCTTGCAAACACCGCCTAAGCGGTCTTCAGCGGGCTCGGGGCGTGAGTCCTTCTCGCTTGTACGACCAGATCCCTGGGAGCCCTCCAGAAACTGATGGAAATTGTTTTTGAAATTAAAGCCAAGGATAGCTAGAAAGGATAAATCTAGCTCAGCTCAGCCAAAATAAGTCTTCTCAGATCGACTGAGCCTGAAATCTGGGAAGCATCAGGAAGACAGGAAGAGGAGGAGGTTCTCAGATTGCAGACTCAGTCAGGTCAGATGAGGAGTCTTACCCCAATTGTGACTGCCCCCCCCCCCCCCCCCGCGCTGCAGTAGAACAGCAGTGAAGTTTATTGTTTGCTCTGGGTGTGTTTGTGCGCGCATGTATTTTCTGCAATCTGTTGCCACTCTTGGTCTGGTGGTAATTTTTAGAGTTAAAATTGAAGACATACATTCCTTCAGCTTTCCCCAAGCTGGTGTTTTTTGAATTTGGTGGACTCTTTACCTATACTGTCATGATTTCCCAATTCATGAGGAATACAATAAATTAAGGAAAGCTCAATATCAATTACAGAATATATAACATGATATATTTGGATGGCATCAAGTTGGGAAACATTGTTCTAGGCCAGGGTTGTCAAAATCAATGCCCGCGGGCTAGATCCAGCTGTGAGGTGCTTAAATCTGGCCCGTGGGGCTGGCTTGAAAATATCAAACGACCAGCTCGCAGTGCCTCTGCCGGCCAAAATGGCCTGCAAGGGGGCTGCGTGCGCAGCCCGTTTTTGGTTTCTCAGCCTCCTGCAGCACTCTAACACCTGAAAACAGGCCATGCGGTGCCTCTGCATGGCCCGTATTCAGCCAACAGAGTGCTGCAGGAGGACTGCATTGGACTAGATTACAGTTATGTGGCCTCAAGTAAGTGCCTGATCTGGATAGAAAACAAGCAACATCCTATATTAATACTACAGTTTAATGCCAGATTTTATATACTGCAGGTCCATTTAATCTACAATCAACAATCTATAATTGCTAGCCATTTCTATTTACTATCCTTAGAAATTTACCTCTGCTGTTAGATCTTGTATTATCGTATTATTTATGCTATTGTGTTTTTATTATTAGTTGAATAATAAAAATACAATAGTATAAATACCTTTTCTGTCTGGAAAAGCAATTTACTATTAAACAATGGGGTATAAATTTAGAAATAAAAAGTTTAGTGAAGAGTAAGTAATAAATGCCAGTGATATCTGGTAGAAGAGATAGGAAAATGGTTATAGTGAAGAACTGTGGAAAGAAAGAAGAGAAGGGAAAAATGCATCTTGAGCCTGTGTCAAATTCCCACCATGGCCATGCCCGCCACGGCCACCCCCGGCCCTCTGAGATCAAACATAATCCTGATGCAGCCCTCAATGAAATCAAGTTTGACACCCCTGTTCTAGGCCAACCTATACACCCTGTTTCATTACTCTTGCCATGCTTCTGAAGATCATGAAAGAAGAAAATCCAACAATTTAAAAAGATCTTTTCTTGTGGTAATGGACAAATATGAGGCTGTTGACATTTAGTAAAGAAACAATTAAAGTAAAATTTCAGCAGCATGCACAATGCCAACTGGTAATCACTTGTGGTGTTAGACAATAAATACAGAGTTATAGCTAAGGACACAAAGATAATGGCGTAATTATTGGTAGAGAGAAGGAATTAATTCATCTGATGTTACCCCAGGCTTCTGAACTAATATATCTCACAGTATCTAAAAAAGATGGTCTTGACATGATCACCAACACAAATCTCTTGCCACCGACAAGAGAAATCCATAAGAACTAAGAAAATCCATAGGTACCACATCATCTGTTACTCCTGTCATTCCAAATGGGAACATGTTCAGGGAAAAGACCGCTGCTCAGCTCCTATCTCAACTTTGGAAGGAGGCAGTCGCGTGACAGACGTTTTAAAAAAAAGGGGAGGGGGAGATCCCAATTCTTCCCTAATGTATGCAAAAAAATCATCACATAGGACAGTAACCTTATTGTCATTACGTGCCGAAAGTGGGGGGAGCACGGGGGATCTTGCGCGAGTGTGCCCACACCTGTAATCCTATGTGCCTTGCCCCCCTCCGCGCAAGTATGTGTAACTTCCCGCGCTCCCCCCACTTTCACCACGTGATGGCACAGTGGGCCCGGCAGACCCATTTTTCACCCTCCCCAGGCTCCAGAACCTTTCTAGGAGCCTGGGGAGGGTGAAAACAGCATTCCCCACCCCCTTAGAGGTCCTCCAGAGGCTGGAAATAGCCTGTTTCTTGACTTCTTGGTGGGCCCAGAAGGCCCAAAAATCAGCTGGCCAGCGCGCGCATGTACGCCGGAGCTGAGCTCATATGCCTACTGATATGGCTCTGCGTGGCACCTATGGCACGTGTGCCATAGGTTCGTCATCACGGGCATAGGACGTTTAGCTGACCCAAATTCTTGATTCTGTGCAGGTATATAGTCTGGGGCCAAAAACAAGAACAGATAACAACAACAAGAAAAGAAAAAAGGGGAGGGCAGCAGGAGATAAGTTTGCAAAGATTTGCTCAATGAGAGAGGGAGGGAGGGAGGGAGGGAGAGCATACTTTCACCAAGAACATCTGTAAATGGTAACTATTAACACTTTTACAAGGTGACTGAATGGCATCGGGGGAAACTAGTTCACTGTTTTCTCCTGACATGCAGACTGTAAAACTGAACAAAAAATGACAGCAGGGCAATAGCTCCTTTTTCTGTGTCATAGGAGCTATTAAAAGATTGTTCTCCCAAAGCACCAGGGAGTGCTCCAACAAGCCAAGCTGTTCCAGCAGTTATTAGAAGCTAAGGGAGGAATGGGGGGTAATCCATTTCACACAGAGCTCCAGCTTCTTCTCTGCATAGCCAACAAGCTGGGGGTGGGGGAGAAGAGGAGAAGGCAGAGCGAGACAGGAATGACAAAGTAAGTGCATCCAAAACGCCTATTACAGGTGTAACCTTTGAAGCTCGCAAGGCCTCCCTACGCTTTTTTCCCAAGCTCCTTGCCTGTAACACAGATGTCAGAATGGTGGGCTTTTGCACATGATGACCGTAAGTGGAACAGACTGACAGTGCACACCAGACACCAAGACGCAGCCACATCTCATCAGAGGCAAAAAATGGTAAATCCGAATGGATAGATACATATATTTTTTTGAAAAAAAGATGGCAACGGTGCATCACGGGCACCAAATTGTTTTCATTTCTGGACTAGCTGGGAAGAAGGTAGAGAAACGGCATATCAGACCTTCGATATGGAAAAACCACTGAGGAATGGAACAGAAAGAAGGCTCTGAGCAACGATTTTAAAGCAGGGAGCTGCAAAATATTAAAAAAAAACATAATCCACCCAGGGAGACCCTCTGGGGGGAGGGGGTGGTATCTTTCAAAAGCAAAAAAGAAATTGCTTAATTAGATTTTTTTTTTTTAATGGATAATTGCCTTCATGTGCTTTCAAAGGCAGCTTAGCAACCTCTTTAACATCCGCATGCCCTGTAATAGCAACCTTGCTTTGGAAGGGGTTTTTATACCTTCACAAGCAATGGCTGACAGTAAACACCTATCGATACGGATGGCGGGGGGGGGGTATAATGGGCACTTGGGAGTTGTTAATAAAAGCGTGATTCAAAATTTCCTGGTCAATATGTGTTCACATAAAAGGGCAGCATTCTAATATCCATAATCTCCAAACCCATGGGGCAGAGTTTAATGAAAGTCTGTACAATTCGGGGCTCTATATTCTCAAAAGCCACTGTTAAAACAAACAAAACACAAGCATCCTAGCATCTACTGATGGGCAAGCGGTGTATGGTAAAAGCAGAAATCCAAAATGCACGTTGTAGCGATGAAGACAGCCTTAACAAGCCAAACACGAATTAAACTTGCTGGTGGTTGGGGGACGGGGACGGGGACGGACTGGGACAAATTCAGGAACAAGCTGGGAAAAGGATCCCTCTGCACGCTGCCTGAAGAGGAAAGCCATGTGTTTCCACAAGAGGCTCGTGCAAGAAATGAGAAACAGATGTGGGCTGAAAGAGGAGGTATTGGTGACAGCCAAGTAACCCAGAAGCCCCATACGTGGTTTGAATGACAGAATGCAGCTCCCTGGAAAGCAGATTCTTTTTGCAAAATTATTCCCAACAGAGAGAGGGAAGATGGTGCATTTAGCACAGAAGCATAACCTTATAAGGTGTGAAAGAAAGATGGCAGGCTCTGACACCATAGCAAGGAGATCTTCTAAAGCTGTGGGATGATGTCCCTTCTAGACTGCCTCAGGAATAGATTTGCTTGCGGCCTTTGGGGACATTTTTCGTTCATACCTAGCTGTGGGCTTCAATGGATTGCACTTTCTTATGCATGGCTTAAATAGAGCTGTGCTTTCAATGGCTAGGATACAGCCCACTGACCCCACTTGCAAAAAGGCTGCAGTCTTTCCAATCAGAAAACCTTTCATGCCTTGAATACCTCAACACCTGTGCTTTGGAATATGGTTAATATATCTACTTTCTAATAGGGACAGATTGCCAAAATTCATTTTAAAAAATACTCTGCAGTATTTTCTCTGAACTATTCTGGACTTAAAGCAATATTCTCCCCTCGTGTCTCTCTTATGATCTCCAAGTTTCACCAAAGATCGCTTAAATGTGATCTTCTGTGGCTGTCAGATTGCCTCAGTAAAAGCATAGAGAGACATATGTTCGGCTATTTCCCACCTGTTACAGCACTTCATTCTGCTAAGCCCTGGCATCACTAGGAATCACTCTAAGATCTACTTGAATAGAATTCCAGAAAAGCTAGAAAAAGATGAAAAATGCAATAATAATCCTATTCTGTTTTACTAGTTCTTCTTCCTAGACTAGCATTTGGAAGACTAGCATTTATAGATCTCCAGATGATTTGCAGTAGATTGGGAAAGGTGCCCAACACTCAAACAAGTAAAAATAGGAACAGTTTAAAAATATTTTCCACTTAAAATTACACAACTGAAAGAGAATGTTTGGGAGAGAAACCCAGGAGAGGAAAGAATGGTATGGAATAATATGGAAAAGGAAAATATGGAAAATAATCCTTTTCCATTCCTAACCTGGCTCTCTGTTCCTCTATAATCCTTAGGAAATTTTGTTTCTTTAACAAGAAGCAAAATAAATATGCATTCATTTTCCTCGAGAGATGTCACTCCCTTTATACAAGCTGGAATAATCGTGATGGAATGCTTTTTACTGTATATGGCTGCTTTGTCCATTAATGCAATGTCTCCTTCTTGTAATTTCAATATCAAGAAAGAATGTTTGGGGGAAAACTAGGAAAAGAAAGAACTTTGAGGCTTGGTTTTTCTAGCTCACAAACTGCCTAAACTGAGCATGTGCTCAAAGGCATCCCGTTTCTTAATTTGTAGCCTATATCTAACCTCATGAGTATTTTTCACCAAGCTCTGATTCACCCTGCTAATCTAAACAACAACTGAATGAATTTATTTATTAGCCTGAATTATCAATTAAATAGTACAAAATCTACACTGGCTCACCTGAGCTCCTATTTTTTCTGTGGCCTGATAAACACGTATGCATGGCATTAGCAATGTGAGAGAGATTCAAATATTTTTTTTCCAGTTTTACTGGACTGTTTGTTTTCAAAACTGACAAATGCTTGTTTTAATGGTTAGCTGGTGATAGCCCAGAAATAAGGCTGATAAACAAGCTTTTGAGACTAAAATGCATTATCAGTGTATAAAAATGGCAGCAGAAGAGTTACATAGTTCCTTCTCCAAAGGAAAAAACTATGATTGGCTGTTTTCCAACACAGCAAGTTTTCTTAATCCAAAAAAATTTTATCCATTTTTTTGGATTAAGAAAACTTGCTGTGTTGGAAAAGTTCAGATCGGAGGCCATACCATAAATACATCATGATCTAGAATAACTATTATTTGCACACTATCCTTGCACATTATTGACAATGTACATTCTATATTATTTTATCAACCTGAAAACATCAAACTGTCAGGTGAATAAGCCAAATGCTGGTTTTGATACATTATTTGCCACTTTTGACCAAAATATTGAAAATCACTACGCATATATTTATGGAGGGGTTTGTATACTTGTTTATTTAAATAAAGCTAAACCTTTCTCTTTTTTTTACAATAAATTTATTAAAGTTTACAAATACAAAAATAAAAGCCTAATAAGAAAAATATAAAAAGTAAAAGAAAAGAAAAAAGTGCAAGGAGGAAAAAAAAGGAAAAGAAAAAAAAGAAAAGACCTTCTGGGAACAGCAATGACAGACTGATCACTACCTTCTGTTTGCAGAGCTGACAAACATAATAATGGAAACAGAAGCCAAAGAATAAATCAGTTCCTTGGAATTCTTCTTCAGATTAAGGAGAGGACAAGGATGACCCATAAGTCATCCTTGTCCTTTCCCTGCAAAACTGCAAGCCCAAGCAGATTTGAGAATTCTGGATGCTTGGAGATGAGGGGAGGAATCATCCACTGTAAACTGGATGGTATGGTATAGAACCATAGAGACACCAAAGAGACAAAGGGTTTACCTAATTCCTCTTTGCTACTTTACGAAGCTGCTTAATATTAACTTCTTTCAAGTTAAGAACCTTCTGAATGACGAACTTTACACCATTGCCAGGAAAATCTCCTTCTATCTCGGATGGACGAAGCTCCAATGTAAAATTTATGGATTATAAAGAAAAGTTTTGCTTTATTTTTAGAAAACAGGCAAAAGGGGGACTAGAAAGTGGATTTTGGAAAACTAAGGGGCTCAATGGAATTGAAAAAATATTCCTGTGGGCCTTTTTAAAAAAACCATTAAAGAATATATGAAGATTTTGAAATTCATATGTAAGCAATGTGGGAAAGTTTGTTGATTGGAAAATAAACAGATGATAAGGCTGACTAGAGCAGGGGTCACCAACCTTTCGGACCTCAGGAACCACTAAATTCATAATTTTAAATCCCGCGGACCACTAATACGATTTTTAAAAAAAGATAAATAGTATTTAGTGCAATATAAAAACTGCAAATAATTTTTCTGCGGGCCACCAAAATTTTCTCACGGACCACCAGTGGTCCATGGGCCACTGGTTGGTGACCACTGGACTAGAGGGAACCAGAGAAAACGAACAATTTCATTTAAAGGAGAAGAGACCCATTAATACAATGCAGCAATACCATTTTATTATAAAAGAAATTAAGACTGTTTGGGAACAACGTACTCAAAAATAACTTTAAATATGTAATACCGCAAAGGATACAGACAAACAACAGATTTTATTGGATAAAACAGACTGATTGGAATGCGGATTTGAAATTATAAAAATGTTGGATTACAAAAGCTATATGGAAAACGTTGCTGTGGATCTGAAAATAGTTTTTAAAATGTTAGAGCAGAAAAATAGTGGGAAAAGATGCCAAAAATAGATTTATAGATGAAACTGGTTGATTGCTTAAAAATTCAAGGGGACATACAACTAATAATTAAAAGAATGATTTGGAAAGCCTTCTTAGCTAGGATTTAAAAAAAGAATGAGTGAAACCAAGGAAATTGTTCCTGAGAGGAGACAAAGATAAAATGATAAGAAAGTCAATTTATGGGCATTTGACATGTCAGATGTCATGTCAGACTTTTAAAAAGTAAACAGGTGGTCTATGAAATGAATGTATGTCGTCAGAGTTAAAATATGTATGTTGTGGTTTCTGCTAACTATTAATGAGATTTCTTTTTGACCAGAACTGTATGAAAGTTTTAAGAATCTGTTTACAAGCTAGGCAAGAATTCTTTTGATTTATTTCTTAAAGAAAGGAATGAGTTTGGATTACAAATTGATTTTTAAAATTAAGATTAAAATACAGTATATGTGTTAATATTTCTGGTAGCTCTTAGTAGAATTTTGCTGGTTAGGACTGAGTGATAGGCTTTTATAATTTGATTATTGATGAGGGATGGGAAAAAGATGTATTTTTTTTAAATGAAATACTAGAAAAGCTGTCAAGTCAATGTAATTGTTTGTACTTGTCTGAAGGGAGGAGGAGAATCATCTTTTGTATACCTTATTTATTTTAAAATATACTTATTGCTTTGTTATATAACAGACGAGATCAAGGTTCAGTTACTATGACTACGCATTTGCTTTTGGGTTTTCAAAAACAGAAAAAGGAAAGATTAGGGGCATATTCCATTTAAATATTTAACCATTTAAAGGGTGGAGGTGTTATAATTTATATTAACTCCTCTACTAAAAATCTGCCTCCCAAGAAAAAGAATGTCGCAGCTTGTTAATTTTAAAAACAATTGTGAGGAAAACAAGATATTATAGTTATTACATTATCTTTACTAAAAATATGATTTCAATTGTTTCAGCATTGTGATCCTATGAATGGATTGGAATGCAACTATATTTAATGGAATTTATGCAGCATTTTGCAGCACAGTTTTTCAAGAACATGTCACATACCTGAAATTTTAGCAGAGTTCTGTTCCTTATTAATTTCTCTAGGCACGTTGTCTGGTTCCACAGCTTCCACTGGAGTCTCTTGAGTTGCTGATAAAGTTGTGTAGGTGCTGATAATTAACACTCCCAAACCAATCCATAGTATGATCTGTGCAACAAAAATTCAGAATCTTGAATGCAGGGATGGACAATTCCTAGCCCCTAGGCCCCACACAATCCCCAAAACTCTTTTGGGGGCCTCAAACCCTTCCCTGACTACTATTGCCAAACAGAGTTACTAATTTTTGTTTTAGCATTTTGAAGAGGCAACAATTCTCCACTTTGTTGAACAATAAATATTATATACCATGTTTCTCCAAAAAGGAGGCCAGGTCTTATTTTCTTTTGACCTGCGAAAAAATGGCTAGGCCTTCTTTTTGGAGGGTTCTAATTATTGACTCACCTTGCGGTGTTGGCACCAACAGTCCCGCCAAGCAGGAGCCCACTGCTGGCCCACTTCTTCTGTGGTTGCTTGCCGCCACTCACATGCATCGCCCCGGATTCTGTTTCACCTTCAGATGCCTTCCTGAAGGCAAAACAGAGGCGATGCGGGTGAGTGGCGGCAAGCAGCTGCAGAAGAAGTGGCTGCAGAAGAAGGCGAGGGAGGTGTCAGGGTGTGTGAGGCCTTGTAAGTAGGGCAGTTCCACCCCTACCACCCATACTCACCCTAGCTTATTTTTTACCTGGGTGCCTTGCCCCACCCCTGCACTCCGGGGTAGGTGGGGTCTTAATTAGGGCTAAGTTTGTGGGTGGGGCTTAATTTGATTGCATGCGCTCAAAAAACATGATAGGGCTTCTTTTCATGGTGGGTCATCTTTTTGAAGAAACACAGTAGTTAAAAATAAACTTCTCCAAGCAATCGTACAAATCAAGGAAACGTGTTTGTGTGTGTGTATATGTGTGCATGAAAACCTATGTGTTAGTATTCTTCCAAACATTCTGCGTTATTGCCCTACTAAACATGGCCCTCAGTCTATTAATTCTTTGATGCCAAATACAAAGGAAAGCAGAAAGCAAAATTGGGAGAGGAAACAAAGGGGCTTTGAGATACATTAGAGGCTTGTTTATGGGGAACAACCGGCATCTATTGTATATGGTTCTTATCTCTAGACTTCTTCAGTCTTTCAGATCTTGACAATATGCATTATTCCTCTTTTATCTCCCAGTCTTCTTCCCTATATTTTCTTTGATCTTCCTTCCTTATCCTCATTTCTTTCCCTCAAAACTATTTTCTCCTATCCCCAATGGGTTCGTTTTCTACTTTTTTTCCCCTTCCTTCTTTTCATTTCTTAAAGTTCTTTTATTTCTATCAGCAATTTCCCTCCTATCTCCCTTATCATTTACTGTAACCTACGTGATTCAACTAGCAGCTGCTAAAGACCATTCCCCCCCCCCCCCGTCCTGCAACATCTTTGTGACATTAAGGCAACCCAATCAACTGTATCACAGCTAGAGTTAGATTTTTGAGAAAATGGAAATTCTACCCAAAAGAGAAGACCGAAAAGGAATCCAAACTTCTTTAGTGACAAAGAAACAATATGAGATGTAAACAAAGATTTTAAGGAAACATATTTATAACAAAGACCCATATTACATACATTTAGACAGACAGTCCCTGGTTTATAAAAACCCTTAGATATAAATGGAGCTAGATAGATAGAAATGAAAATCAAATTAAAAGATGGAGGAAGGAGACCATTGAGAAAGGAATAACATTAAAGGAGGATATGGCTGAGGGATCTGACCTCTCTTATATTACTTGGAGAATCCTGAATAGGTTGAGAGTTGGAATGCCTAAGTGTAAAACAAATATGCTCAAGTGGAAGCTCTTAGCAGATGACCACACGCTTTGTGAATTTGGAGAGACACAAAATTCGGTCCATCCGCTGGTATATACTACCAGAAACAGGTACCGATAATGATGTATTTTTGGCCAGAAGATGGCTTCATTCTGGCAGTTTAAAGTTTGATCTAGACACAGAAAAAAACAATGGGGCTGCCTGTTACAAAATGGAGGACAGCTGATGTGTTATAATACTTAAAACTTATTCAATTTATTGAATATGATAAAGTGAAGAGAAGCACTCTCCTATACATAGCCATTGTTACTTCTTTCAACATTGATTTCTTGCAGATTACCTTTTTACCTGCATTTTGCCCACTGTAACAATTTTTCATCCATTTATCTAGCTTTGTAAATTTTCTACCAAATAACCACCCTAGTACTTCATCATTTGTGAGTAACTTGCAATCACTCAATTTTTTCTGCTCAACGCATCTAGATCAGTCTTTTAATACATTCATTTTCAGATCCATATACTTCATTGAATCACACAATCTAATACTTGCTTAAAACCTTCAAGTTCTCAGGCAGCAACCTGGCAATGTCTGCATACAAAAGTATACAGATAGTCCTAGTTTAGCAACCACAACTGGGAGAGGTAACTTGTTAAATGAAGCATTGACCGTACTTATTATTTTACTTTAGCTTTCCTGTTTTACAGATCTGCAAAGGTCATAAATGTAAGGATTAGTTGTAAATTTACTTTTTCGTCACTGTCATAACAATGAACGGTTGGTAAACAAGGCTGGTGCTAAGTAAGGACTACCTGTACAAACATTCAGTTCCCACATGCTCACCTCAAATATTATTTAACACATTTTCTCCACAAATACATTAAACAACCAAAGGGACATCAGACATTCTTGTCTTACTCCTTTGCTCAGTGCTTAACTATTAACTAAGCATTCCATTTATTTGTATGCATTCTTTATATCCATCATCCATTTACTACATTTTTGCAATTAGTTTTCAGCTCCATAGTCACAGAAAACATCCCATAATTCAAGCCTATTCACCTTATTACATATTTACTCTAAATTAAGCAATAATCCCCCAAATGTCTTTGTCACATTCATACTTTTCTCAGTGCAGTGTGGGGAAAAAAAGCCACAAAGCATTTCTCACACGTTGCTCATTATCACCTCCTGTATCATTCTAGCTAGGATTTTGCCAAGCATCTTTCCAGATCATAAGTCACATAGCCAGTCCATAGGCAAACTACACTCATATTTTAATATTCCTCCATTTACACATGCCATTTTTCAACATTGTCACATGCCAGTTATAATATATTCCATCAATTTTTACTTGGATATTATAGCAACCTAGCAGGACTGGCTCTAGACACTTTGGACCTCTAAGCAAAGTCATATTCTGGGACCCTTCCTGATTATAAAGTATTTAATTCTCAAGCGGGTGTGGTACTGCACCGAGTGTGCCATTTCTGCTTCTCCAGTTATAACTTTGATAAGTTGACAGTCGTGCAACTTGTTCACTCAATACCTTCCTATTAGGCCATTGTTTTGCTTTGATAATATTTTCAGTTTCCTGAGATCCATAGCTATACAGTAATAATTTCTTTTTCCTGACTTGAACATCTTGGTTTGTGTGCTATTTCACACTGACTGTGGATGTTTTTTAAAAGCATGGAAAGAAAAAGCAACGAGGAAAGATCATCAGATTTTACATTCATACTGTATACTTCAGAAGTGTTTTCAGTTTTGGCACCTCCTAAAATTTAATGCTCTAGGTGACTGTCTAAGTTGCTTAGTCTTAGAAGCGACTCTAATTATAGCATTTCAGTTCCATTTTTGACATATTGCTATCACTTGTACAGATTTCTAATATGTTCCTTCCAGCATTCCCTCACTTCAGTTTCATCCCACATCATGTCATCGTTTTTATTTTTAATTTCAGTTACTCTGCTACAGGCTTCTTGTTTGGCCCTTTTCATCTACTTCTAAGATAATATTTGAATTTCCGTCAAAATTGCTCTGCATTCTCTCCACTTCTTTTAGCCTTAATTGTATCTTTCTCTTTAACAAGATTCTTTGCAACTACCTTTCTCTCTGTGGACATTAGACACATCTTTTATCATTCTCTCTTAATGCATTTTTTCTCATATACAGCCTCTTTCACTTCATCACTCCACAAAGCTGTGGAGTGATGTTCAATAGCATAACTCCACATATTCTCACACACCTTGTAACATGACTCTTTTCATACTGTTCCAAGCAGCTTACTCATCTTCTTTATCACTGTTTTTCATTAATTATGTTTGAAGATTAATTTATTAGTGTAATCTTTTTCATACAGAACTTGTACTTTCTTTCTAATCATTTTAACTTTCCTCTGATTTCTTTTACTTTTTTCATTCTCTCACCCATCCTAAACAAACCAGTAATGAATCTGGATGTATATTTATTCTTTTGCCATGTGTATTTGTGAACAGACTTACCACATATTTGAAGCAGAGATTTTTCTAAGCAAGAACTCATTAAACAATTATCATTCTCTTTCATTCTTGGATATCAAAATGGCTCAGTAACTTTTTTTCCCTCCTCTTGTCTCGTTTCCACCCATCCATTCATGTCACCTAATTTTTTTCTCCAAATTGAATTCATTCAGAATAATGCACATTTTTGCCCAAACACGTTTTTGTTCTTTCCATTATCAATATTCAATGAAGTGTAACATGTAACTTTCACCACCCTGTTGATTCCTATTTCCATATGTAACCATGATAACCTACATGACATTGAGTCATACTTTCTAATATGCTTTTCAGCCCATTTCACCCTTTCATTCATAATGAAACCCATCCCTTCACTCCCCTGTATTTATTCATCAATTCCCCACACAAAATCAGACAATCTTCATTCAGATCTATTACACATCCTGCCCTTTTCTCTGGGTTTCTTTCCTTTACATTTCAATCATCAGTTTAGGCTCTGTATCATTCACTCCTTTTGTATTACAAACGGCAATCTTCCATATGCTATGGCCATCACTAAATAGGTCCACAGATATCAGGTTTTCACAGGACACATATGAAAACTGCAAATTAGATTAGTGTCATCATCCATCAGTTTTGGCATATTTTTACCATAATGCCACAATCACAACCAATGTCCCTACGTACTGTAAGATTGATGACACCAATCAATGAAAAAGTATTCAATAAGATTAAGATATTTATGGAACCACTAAATAAATATTGGATGACAAAATATGTATATATCTATTAAAGACATGTCTGTTGATAAGTGACCATTTTAGGCAGGAAACCAGGGGAATTGAGGCTAATAGAGGTAAAGAGGTGAAGCTCTAGATCTTATTAACAAATTGGAAATAAAACAAGCTTGTCAGGTCCAGACACATTGTCGCACCCCACATTGCAGGGATTGACAATTCCTGTCCCAACACCAACTGAACCCAGCCATGAAGAAAGGAGGATAATGATTGCAAAATAGTGCCTCTCACTTCCAACCTGTGGAGCTGGTTCAGAAGAATTTGATGGTATTGAGCCAGGGAGAGATTCAGTAGAGCCAGAATAGTTGTATCACCCCCATTCTAGTCTTCCAAAGACCATCAGCAAATGCAACCAGTGCCGTCTCAGTGGTAAACCCTGGTCTGAACGCAGACTGAAAAGGGTCCAGATAATCCATTTCATCCAGAGTTAGGGTTGCCTGACAACCACCCTCTCAATAACCTTCCCCAAAACTGGAAGATTGGAAACTTGACAAAAGTTATTTATTCCAACTGGATCTAAGGATGGCCTTTTTGAGAAGCTGGGGGGGGGAACCACCACCTATTACAAGGCAGGTAGTACCACTGCTTCCTGCAAACAGGCATTAATCATCACTTGAACCCAGTCACAAGCCATATCCGGCAGACCTTATCCAACCAGGAGGAGCATGAATCCAAAATAAAGGTGATCAAACTTGCAGCCACAATTTAATTTAAATGAATTTAGTTATAGCTCCTATTTCAACTAAGAAGAAGAATCAAGATGGTTTGTTAATTTCAGGGAAGAAAAGGCAAATGAGGGGAAGGAAGCTAGTGCAGTCCACTTTGGATTCCATCCCACCTGGCCCATTTGCACAACATCTCATGCGGCTTGTGAAAGGCCCAAACACCTCTAATCGCACCATCAAACAACAGGAAGTTTCCAGTTGTCATGTTTACCGAGAGCTTGAAAACAAGGGAACAATATTTGCAAAACAGATTGCAAAATTAAGCTGCAGAGTTTGATGCTTCTTAGATTAGAATCCAGACATCCTTGTTATTATTACACAGCTTTACTGCTTGCAGTGAACACATATAGAGAGAGAGAACACTTTGATTTAAACTGTCCCTTGAAGTTTCTCTAATTTATGAGATGTGGGTTGGTCTGATCAACTAAGCAGATACACAATCATAACTGATAAACAATATGGGCATCAAGAACTTTAGCCTTGCTTGAACAGCAGAGCTGCCAAGCTCCAAATGAAAAAACGCACTGAAGGAGAGAGAAAGACAAGTGGATGGCTTATTGGCTGATAGTGAAGGAGATTTAATTAAATTCTGATGCATTATTTTTACCTAGTTAATCACTGCATTTGTCACTGCAAGGGTTTGACATGGAACCTGGTCTACATGTCAACCACGGCACTATTACAGGCGCAGGGAAAACTGACAAAGCATGTTTTTAAAAAAATTGCCAATAATGCTAGCCAGAAGGTAACAAAATAGTTTGTGGGGATGGAGAAAGAGGGGTCAATTAAGGCATAACAAATTTTCTATATTTTATCCTCTCCCTCTTCGAAGAGTTATTAGATCAAGCAGGGTAATGGTGCTCCAATCAAAAAACGTCATTTTGGGATTTGGGGGAAAATGTTATTTGCAAGAGGTGCTAAGAAGCAGAACTGATGATCAGTGCAAGACAATCAAGCTCCTTCTCTACTAGATCTGTCTCTGAACAATCATCTTTTTCACTTACTCGTGAAAAGTAGCCCATGAAGATTTGTTCCCCAGAGATTTCCTTCATGGATTCAAGTAGAATCTTGACAGGAGAAATCTACTTTTTGATGACTGCTGCTACTGCTTCATATTCATTGTGTGGGTCATGTATCAGTCAGTGTGTATTTTTTTAACATTTGTGTAGCAACTGTCTGATTATGTAAAGCATCCAGATATCATTAATTAATTACTATTATCTATTTTTTAGATATGTATCCATTTTTTCTCTAGAGCCTCAAGGCAATATTCTCCTTCTCCTCCAACTTTATACCCACAACAGTAATCTTGGGAAGTAGTTTGGTTGAAGAAAGGACAGGCTCAAAACTTATTTCTATGAATCAGTGTGCACATAAACTATATCATCCCCAATCCTATTTCAACACCTTAACTACCACCCAATCTTATCTGAGGTACAGTTTTCAGAGAACATTATATTGTTTTATGTTCTCTATTTCACTCATGGGTTCTCATTACAAGCTAAACTCACATATTGTCTAATATTCTGCGGTGGCACCGCGGCACAGTGGTTAGAATGCAGTACTGCAGGCTACTTCTGCTGCCTGCAATTTGGCAGTTCAAATCTTACTAGGCTCAAGGTTGACTCAGTTTTCCATCCTTCCGAGGTCCGTAAAATGAGGATCCAGACTGTTTGGGGTAATATGCTGACTCTGTAAACTGCTTAGAAAGGGCTGTGAGGCACTGTGAAGTGTTATATAAGTCTAAATGCTATTGCTATTGCTATTGCTATTCACAATCAAGTGTATTGTGCTGCTTTGTAAAGAGAAAACACTGTCAATTTATAGTATTACAAGCAACTGTAACAAAGAAAGCATTGCTAGACTTGTAAGAAACTACATAAGCTAGGGAAGAACAGCACGAAGTAACAAAAAGTGTTATAGAGGCCAGCCTAGTACAAAACCAATTGGCAATCACTTTTAGACATGTCACAGAAATTTTTTCAACAATTTCGCACAGATTTCATTTGAAGGAAGATCTGGAGGGCATTACACTGAGTATTCTGCATTTTAAAATTATCTGGTCCATATCCAAGGGTCAAGCGAAAGCCACTGTGAGACAGGAATTAGCAATATTTGCTTATGAAAAACAATTCTCAGACCTAAACATATAGACTGAAATGTTTAAGCGTTTGGACACAGGACTGAAAGTGAAGAAGAGGGGGAACAGCAAATTGAATTGAATGTGTGAATGAATAATTTGGCCATTTTATAAAGCATGATTGATATTGGAAAAAATCAACCAATTTCACCATAAGAAAGATGTGAAAGAACCACTAATCTTTTGACAGATTCCCTACATCTGCAATGTGTGTCCTCAGCCTTCATCTTGACTATTTCACGCTGGTTCCAAATTCTTTACCCTCTAAATGGGGTATAAATGAAAACAGAATCCCAGCCACCTGGTAACAAAAAAATATTGCTTCTATATAATTTCTGTGAGTTAATAACCTTATAATGAGGTTATTTTTAAAAAACAAAATTCAGATTTTGTTGAGTTTTTGAATGTTTAAAAAAACGTTTAGTAATAAAGAATAATACGAAGAGAAAAAGAGAGTATTTGCATTTGGCTCCCTAGGCACCAAAATGCCTTAAGGAAAAGCAATACTAAACTATTTTTTTCCTTGGGAAATAAAAAGTTTGTATTTCTTTACTCAAATGATAAACTAGGATGAGCTGGATAGTTTTCAATATTTGACATAATATCTGCCACAGACCTGGAATTCTTTATGCTTGGTGAGTCAAGGAGGCTTTTCAAGGAAGCACAGTTCATACAGTAATTCCATTTGCAAGATCATTAACATGTGCCAATTTAGGATAATAGGATAAAAACTGCAAATACATGGATTTCAGTCACATTTTGAGTCAAATTGGACTATTTTTGGATTAATTCCATGGATTTAACAAGACCCCCAATGACTAGAGCCAAATTAGGGGCTACCTGGCAGCTTTCTAAATGAACATCTTTTTAGAAATAGTAATTTTATTAAAGAGTACAACTGAAACATCAAATTAATACAAACTAAAATATAAAAGAATAAAAAGAAAAAATAGAAGAGGCAGAAGAAAAAATAGAATGAGAAATAGAAAAAAGATAAAAATACAATAAAGAAAAAGAAAAGAAACATATAAAGTGACTGTCCTATTCATTGAAGTATAAACAATTTTCCTATCTTATCATCTTCTCTTAAAATACAATAAATGATCTCCTCTCACATTCCATCTCTCTAAATAAATTAATGAAGCCTCCTCATTCCAGTCCTGATGTCAATAAAAGTCCTTTAAGATAAAAAATATATATATTTTAACTGTGATCAATTTACTTTACTTTACTTTACTTTATTTGGATTTATATATCGCCCTTCTCCTTCGGACTCAGGGCGGTGAGTCCATTTATAAATTAAACCATTTATATTCCTTTCTTTTCTTCTAAGTACAGGTAGTCTTTGACTTAACAACTGTTGATTTAGTGATGGTTCAAAGTTACAATGGCACTGAAAAAAGTGACTTATGACATTTTTTACATTTACAAATATTGTAGCATCCCTATGGCAACAGAGTCATATTGATGACGGTTACAGTATCCCGGGGTCATGTGATCACCTTTTGCAACCTTCTGACAAGCAGTCAATGGGAAAGCCAGATTCACTTAATAACCGTGTTTCCAACTTAATAACTGCAGTGATTCACTTAACAACTGTGGCAAGAAAGATCATAAAATGGGACAAAATTCACTTAACAACTATCTCCCCAAACAACAGAAATTTTGGGCTCAATTGTGGTCGTAACTCAAGGACTACCTGTATCTGACTCTTTAGTCCCTTCAAATAATGTCCTAGGACTTGATGTTTTTTCATTTATTATTTGTTCCTTTTCACAAAATTCTTAAAAATTTTAATGTCTGATTTTATAAATCCAAATAGGAAAATTATCCAGGTCGGTTTTTTAGTTTGCTATTTGTACATCCTTTTTGATTATTAAGATATCAACTGGGTTTTTTTTGCATATCATGTTATATCTTTCTCCATATCATTTCTTTAGTCTGTCATTTAAAAATCCACTTTCAAATCAGTCTTGATGTTGTCAGATGGAACTTGTTCCATAACATCTTTTAAACACAGTCTATTTATAGAGGCAGACACAAATAAAATTAACTTCTGGGTCCACTGTTCAATAATATCCTTCAATATGTCCAATGTTAAAATATTTTGCTTCATTCAATTCAGATGAGTTATCTTTTAATTATAATCTTTATCATTCATTCTAATTTCTTCAAGTGTCCATTTTTAAAATTTTTTTCCTTATGTTCTCTTTTAAAAAAAACACATTCAAAACAAGTATATTTTCCCAGAGGAAGGAGTCTTTATAAAAAATTCCAATTCTGGATCTTTACTCCATTTATAAGTTTCTAAAACCAAACTTTTAAGTATCTTTTTGCTTTAAAAAATTCTGAAACAAAAAAACTACTAAAATTGTAATTAAAATGTCACTAAAGATCAAAGAAAACTCACCCAATGTAAAACAAGTTGATCCTAATACTGTATTAGGATCCTTAGGTTCCTAAAAGCTGAAAGACAATTAACAAGCAATTTCTAAAAATGATTTTAAAAGGAACTATGGAAACTTGGTATTCTTTTGAAAGCACAACCATGTTTTGAGCAAGATGGCGGATCTCTCATCTTCAGAGTTCTAAACCCACCAGAGACTACCGTCTTGCTGTCTCCTCACAAGGAGAAGCTGTCTGCAGCGCCTTTGGGCGATCTGAAGTCATCTCCTTGTTCAGAGGGGAATTATAAAGAGCTGGTCTACTTGCTGGCTTGTATCATTTTGCTGTGGTCACTGGATCCGTTATCTTCATTATTTCTTCCCCAGAAATCAAAGGTTTGATTATATTTCCATTTCCTGTGCTTAGCTTATTTTCTCCACACTGGTGCCTTAAGAATCTGTAGCAATACCAGCAGCACTGAATTTGTTTTATTCTTCTGTTTTCAGCTTTTTCTCTACCACCTTGCATAGTTTCAAACTAGTGTTCCAAATCTATTTATTTTGCTTACACAACAGCAAACAGTAGTGCCAGAATTTCTTTCGCTAAGAATGTGTTCAAGTGATATTCACAATTTACAGCTGTGTTGCTTAGTGATGGAAATTCTGGTCCCAATTACTGTGATTAACTGAGCAGTACCCCTATAAGCCTGGGCTTCATGGGCAGAATGTTGCCAATTCGAAACCCAGCAGAACTTTTAAAAATATCATTTTTCTTTCCTTGAGTTACTTACTTTTCCTCTGGGCCTTTGTTTTATTACTATTTTAGTAAATACAGTTGGGCACTATTTTATTAATTCTCTAGTTACTTGAAGTAGAAACATTTCATCCGCAGCTCCCATGAGGAAAAGCTCGAAAAATACAAGAAAGGAATTTTTTTACTTTAAACTTGGTTGCATGCTTCCTGATATGTGTGCTTTGATGGTTTAACTGTATATATAAATTCAAGTTCGTATACATATTACAAACACACACATATGTATGTGTGCATTTGCACGCCAAAGGGGGGAAAAAAGAAAAGAAAAAAAACCTTGACAATTGTTTTTCCTGGCATGGAAAGTAAAGAGGGCACAACAGCAGGGGAATTGTCTAATGGCCATAGCAGCTTGTAGTCTGGACTGGGTTTTTTTTTTTATAAGGCTGCCAAAGCATCTCAGTTCAGAAAAGAATTTCCTTATGCTATCTGAGAATAAAACATCATCAGCACAGTATAGGAGCAGATATGTTCTTAGATGAGCAGGTCTATTATAAATTCTATTGTAACCGGCTTTATATTAATCACTATAACTAACTCTACTTTCCAAGGTTCACATAAATCTACATGTTCCAGAGCTCCTTCGAGGGAAAGCAAAGTACAGATTTAATCCAAAGCAAATTTAAAATATTGTTTTAATTGCTTGTTCGTACATGTGTTTGCATGTAAGAAGAGCTCCAGGAGCATGCTACCTTTCCAAATTAATTTTGTTTTAATTGCTGTATTCTGATTTGTTTTGCTTTATGATTTATCTAACCTTGTTTAAATTAAAGATTGCTTTTATTGCTTGTTCGGTATACCGTTCTGGTTCTGGTTTGGAAAGATGAGAATTATAAAAATAAAATAAGACAAAAGAATACAATATGAGACACTAGGAGTTACAGAGCTGCCCAGATCGCTATTATGGATTAATTAGGCAATCCACTTTTAAAACACAGGAATCAGAATCTTGCTCTAATGGATCTAGAATCATTTTTGTACTGGCAGGGGATCTACACTGGTCTCAAGTCAGAGGACTTTTCCATTACGCACTCCTTAAAGCTTTTAACCTGAGTGCCACACATAAACCCTGAGAGTTCTCCAATTATGCAAACTATGCGCACTATCACAGAGCAATCATGCTTCCTTATTTTAAAAGAAATTTCAAAAACTGAAATGAATTAGGATGCTAGACTGTTGAGTTTAAGCTTTTAATTATATCAGGAATTAAAGCTAGGCATTTGGGATTTTATACTTTGGGAGAGTGGGCTTCCTGGTTAATAAAACCGATACACTGGAGATGCCAAATAAAATTAGCTTTCCTATTTGGACTGGAGTTTAAATTGCATTTTCTACCTAAAGTACAAAGAAGTAAAAACAAGCAAACGCACACCACTACAGGATGCAAGCTTTATTAGGGACCATTTAAAGAGGCATTATGAATATGCAGAAGGGAATTGCATATTAAGAGCTAGAATTTTACGTTATATTTTTTTGTGTTTGCCATCCCAATCACGGGTGAGGTAAGTTATTTCTCTGTTCAAAAAGCACCTTTTTAGGCAGAGGGAACAACCGCAACAAAACAAAAACTAGAACTCTGTCAGCATATGCCATTTTCTCTCTCCATTTCTCCACTCTTAGTTTCTTTTCCCTCCCTCTTAGTATTTAATTCACTTTCTGAATCAATTTCAATCTTCTTTGCATAGCTTATTTTCCTCTGTGTTTTGTCTTCCTTAGGACCTTGTACTGCCCAGGATTCTCGAGCAGTTTAATAGCAGTTCAACCAATGGCAAACCGAATCCTGAGATCAAAACAGTCCATTCAATAATCATCAAAGGCCCTGCTAACTGATCAGGAACTCTTCTGACAAATCAAACAACTACGCCAATCAGCATAGAGACATATTACCATCACAAAACTCCTTAGCATATTATTTATCTGAAAAGGATACCACTACTATGACGTTTTAGAACTATTTTCAAGCTGTTTTCAAGCAAGGTTTTGTTTTTCCCTTTTGGAAAAAGTGCAATATAATAATCTCCCTCTCCAAAGTATTTTTTTTTATAGTATTTTTTAAAAACTTCCTTTTCCATTTACAAGTGACACTCCATTAAATACAAGGGAGATGACAAGACATCTGTATGCAGTAAGCAAGAGTGATTTCATTGGAATTTTTTTATTTTAAAAAACTGTGTTTTTTGAGCTTCCCATAATAATGCCATCAAAATAATTAACAAGACGGCAGTGAAAACATTTAAAAAAAAATTAAAGAAAAAGTAACTTTGTCTATACCTCTGTCACCTAAGCATTATAGAGGAGAAATTGTCACAAAATCATAATGAACCAAAGCAAGGAGTACAGGTAGTATTTGACTTACAACCATTCGTTTAGTGACCATTCAAGGTTACAACACTGAAAAAAATGACTTAGGATCTTTTTTCACATTTACAACCATTGCAGCATCCCCATGGTCACGTGATCAAAATTTGGAACTGGGCAACTGGCTCATATTTATGACGGTTGCAGTGTCCCAGGGTCATGTGATCACCTTTTGGGAGCTTCTGATAAGCAAGGTCAACGGGGAGGCCAGGTTCACTTATGAGTCATGTTACTCAGTTAACAACTGCAGTGATGCGTTTAACAACCAGGTTAGAAAACGGGGCAACACTCACTTAACAACTGTCTCACTTCGCAATAAAAACTTTGGGCTCAATTGTGGTCGTAAGTTGAGGATTACTTGTATAGTAGGCATTTGGACTGGGGAAGGCAGGATGTCTCCTTGAAGTTTTGCAATAGATCAGCAGTCCTGAATGTGTGCTGGTGCAAAGCATGAAAAGGGAAGAAAATGGAAGAAAAAAACTTTGAAGATTAAGGAATTAGAAACCAACTGAAAGATAATAATAAAAAAAAAATTCTGTCAACCGTGGCTGACTGCAAAAAGCATTTTGAGAACCATGTACTGCACAAGTGATATTGAAGCAACTGCTCCAGCTTTAGGATTGGCAGCAGGGGCACTCATCCCTATGCAAAATGGGCCCTAACCCTATCCCGACAGAACATTTTTCAGACCTGATTGAATTGTTTCGTCCAGTCACCTACACTTTACCCACATAGAGCCAAGAATGTGCAACCTTTATGGGTGCTGGCCTCTTCTGAATGCAAAACCCGCTGTTAAGAAAATGTTAAACAGGCAAGAATTCCTGCAACTAATTGAATGCACCCACACCCACAAGAAACAAGCATCTATTTTCTTTGAAGGGAAAAGTGAATATAGCTTGAAACAAAAACCATCGTCTTCCACAATAAACTAAGGAAACATGCCAAAAGGGAGGAAAAAAATAAAGTGCATGGAAGCCTCACAGGTATGCAGGTGACAGTTGTGCAGGTGTGGTCAGCTGCACAGAGATTTGTACATAATACAACTAGAACAACAGCTATTAAGTGTTCCAGAAGGTTCATAAGTTCACCTATGGAACAGAAATAAATAAGGCAGGTCTTCCATTCCAGGTTCAACAATGAAACGCAACGAGTACAGGCATTACAGGCGCGCTTCGATTTAACAACCATCGAACCCAAAATTTCCATTGCTGGGCAGGACAGTTGTTAAACTGAGTTTTTTTACCCCATTTTACAACCTTTCTTGACACAGTTGTTACATGAATCACTGCAGTTATTAAGTGGATCATTTATTCATTAAGTGAATCTGACTTCCCCCCAATGACTTTGCTTGTCGGAAATTAAGCAAAGTAATCAGGGGAAGCCAGATGGTGATCACTTGACCCCAGGACAGTGCGACTGTCATAAATACATGCCAGTTGCCAAGCATCAGAAATTTGATGACATGACCAATGGGATGCTGCAAGAATCATGTGACATGTGTATGTGTGTGTGTGTGTGTGTGTGTGTGTGTGTGTGTGTGTGTGTGTGTGTATTTCATTTCTACTGTAACTTTAAATGGCCACTAAATGAATGGTTTTAAATAGAGGATTACCTGTAATCTGTCAGGATAGACTGTTTGCAAAAAAATTATGTCAACTTCAAGAATATGAGAAGGAATCCTTGAGGAATCTCTTCAAAGATAGTATGAGTAAAAAAATGTAGCAAATCATTTTCCCGTCATTAAAGGCAGAATGACAGCTGTCCCAAACTTCATGTCCGTGAGAACCGAATCGGTTTACAGAATCTAGGGAAGAAACTCCAGGTTCTAAAAGAAAACTGACTGAGAAGTACAATAAAGATATTAAAAAAGATAAAAGAGTCCCTGTGGATTTTACCCCGCTAGTCGTTGCTGACTCTAAGGGGAAATGCTCAACTCCATTTCAAGGCTATTGAGCCAGCGCTGTCCAAAAACATTTCTGCAGTCATGTGGCCAGCATGACATCGTAGAGCGCTGTTACACTCCTGGGCCCTGACTCAGTGGTTAAGGCTTGTTGCATGGAAAGCTGGCAGCCCAAGTTTGAGATCTGAGAGCTACACAGTAGGGAGAGGTCCCATCCTTGCCCCAGTTCCTGCCAACCTAGCCATTCGAAAGCATGCAAATGCAAGTACGTACCACTTTGGTGAAAGTGAAGCAGGGCTTCAGGCTAGGACATATGCTGTGGTTTCCCACAACCTTTCTGATTCAGTGTAGCCTTTCCAGTGCATCAAGATATTTCACTTTTCCTCCCCCTCTTGCATCTAGAATGCATTCTACTCAATCTCCTCCCCATCTTCCCAAAATGCAAGGATGGGGGGAGGGGGAGAGGAACAGTTTTAGAATGCCAGAGGAGGGATGATCCTCTAGTACAAGGGTGTCAAACTCGATTTCATTGAGGGCCATATCAGTGTTGTGTTTGACCTCGGGGAGCCAGGGTGGGCAAGGCCAGCTCAACATCAGTCATATCGGGGCACCTGTGGTGGCCCGAGCACGCTGCCAATGAAAACAGAGCTCAGGAGGGCCTCCCATGGCCCTCCCGAGCTCTGTTTTCACTGGCAGAGGCACCACGGACGATCCTTCGCTGTTTCCAGGGCGGCCTTGCGGGCCAGATCTAAGCACCCGTGGACCAGATCTGGCCCCCAGGCCTTGAGTTTGATACCCTGCTCTAGTAGAAGTAGTGGCCAATGGATGAATAGTTGAACTTCCATAGAAGCAGGCATTTGCAAACTAAAAGCCACTGGATTAGGATTTAGTAGATTTATATACCGCCCTACTCCCGAAGGACTCAGGGCGGTGAACAGCCAACAATAAAAAATACATATATACAAAATTTAAAAACCCAAATAAAATCAAATTAAATAAATTTGGCCCAGACAGAATAAAAACACCCCACACAATTTAAAACAGATTAAAATTCAACGATAAAAGAAGAGAGGTTAGACTAGGCCCGCCTGGTGAAATAGAAAGGTCTTAAGAGCACGGTGGAAGGTGCGCAGATCCGGGATCTCCGGGGGGAGCTCGTTCCAGATAGTAGGTGCCCCCACAGAGAAAGCTCTCTCCCTGGGGGTCGCCAGCCGACACTGTTTGGCTGACGGCACCCGGAGGAGCCCCTCTCTATGAGAGTGCACCGGCCGGTGGGTGGCTATTGGTGGTAGTAGGCGGTCCTGCAAGTACCCAGGTCCTAAGCCATAGAGCGCTTTGAAGGTGGTAACCAAAACCTTGAAGAGCACCCGGAAGACCACCGGGAGCCAGTGCAGCTCACGCAGGAGAGGTGTCACATGGGAACGCCATGTCACTCCCATCACCACCCGCGCAGCCGCACTCTGCGCCAGTTAGAGCCTCTGGGTGCTCCTCAAGGGGAGCCCCATGTAGAGAGCATTGCAGTAGTCCAGGCGGGAAGTGACAAGGGCGTGAGTGACCGTGAGTAAGGAGTCTCGATCCAGAAAGTAACTGGGGAATCAGGCGAACCTGATAAAAAATCCTCCCGGCCACGGCCGTCAGATGCCCTTCTAAGGACAGCCGTGAGTCCAGGAGGACGCCCAAGTTCCGAACCCTCTCCGTGCGGGCCAATGATTCGCCCCCAATAGTCAGTGATGGCGCCAACTGACTATATTGGGACGTCGGAAACCACAGCCACTCGGTCTTGGATAGATTGAGCCTGAGCCTGTTCCTCCCCATCCAGATCCGCACGGCCTCCAGGCACCGGGACATCACTTCAAGGGCATCGTTGGGGTGGTTTGGGGTGGAGATGTACAGCTGGGTGTCATCAGCATACTGGTGGTACTTCACCCCGAAATCACGGATGATCTCACCCAGCGGCTTCACATAAATGTTGAACAGGAGGGGCGAGAGGACCGATCCCTGTGGCACCCCACACATATGGGGCCTTGGGGTCGACCTCTGCCCCCCTGCCAACACAGACTGCGACCAGTCAGAGAGATAGGAGGAGAACCACCGCAACACAGTGCCTCCCACCCCCATCTCTACCAACCAGTGCAGCATAATACCATGGTCGATGGTATCAAAAGCTGCTGAGAGGTCTAACAGGACCAGGACAGAGGAGCACCCCCTGTCCCGAGCCCTCCAGAGATCATCAACCAACGCGACCAATGCCGTTTCCGTGCTGTGCCAGGGCCTGAAGCCCGACTGGAACGGATCTAGATACGTCGTTTCATCCAGGTGCTGGGGGAACTATTTCGCAACCACGCTCTCAACAACCTTTGCCACAAAGCGAAGGTTGAAGACCGGACAATAATTTACCAACATTGCTGGGTCCAGGGAAGGCTTCTTGAGGAGAGGCCTCACTACCGCCTCTTTCAAGGCAGTGGGGAAGACACCCACACCCAGTGAAGCCTTTATAATCCCCTGGAGCCAGCCTCGTGTCACTTCCCGGGAAGCCAGCACTAACCAGGAAGGACACGGGTCCAATAAACACATGGTTGCGTTCAGTCCACCCAGAATCCTGTCCACGTCCTCAGGGGTCACAGGATCAAACTCATCCCAGATAACATTCTCAAGACCTGCCCCAGTCCCTTCCCCCAAGACTACCCAGTCGGAATCCAGATCTTCCCGAATCTGAGTGATTTTGTCATGCAGATATTGAACAAAATCCTCGGCTCTACTCTCCAAGGGGTCCTCCCGCGCTTCCTGGTGGAGCAGGGAGTGAGTCACCCTAAACAGGGCGGCTGGGCGATTATCCGATGACGCAATAAGAGCAGCAAAATAGCTACATTTCGCTGCTTTTATCGCCACTAGGTAAGTCCTAATATGAGATCTTACCAGTGTCCGGTCAGATTCAGAAAGACTGGCCCTCCAACTACTCTCTAGGCGTCTTTTCCGGCGCTTCAACTCCCTCAGCTCCTCAGCTGTTTACTCAGTTTACTCCCTCAGTAAACCAAGGAGCCAAGTGAGATCGGTGCTGGGTTAGAGGCCGCAAAGGGACGACCCGATCCAGAGCTCCAGCGGCTGCCCTATCCCAGGCGGCCATTAGGTCTCCGGTCGAGGCATGTGCCAGAGCCTCAGGGAATGGCCCAAACTCCATCTGGAACCTATCAGGTTCCATCAGGCGCCTGGGGCAGAACCATCTTACCGGCTCCGCCTCCCTGCGACGGGGTGTTGCAGTCGAAAAGTCGAACGGAATAATCTGTTGGGTAACCAGGGAGGCGCCTTCCAAAACCTTACAACAGCCTCCCAAAATCTGACTGTCAATTGAGGACCGTGGTCTGAGATCATATGACCGACTGAGATCCTGTACCTACAAGTGTGCTCTAGACAAAGTTGCACAGTTGTGCTGATGAAATGACCTTATAAAGAACTAAATGAGCAATCTCGGTTAATAAATCCACCACACAAAAATTGTTATTTGTGTTGTGGTCCGCCAGCAGCCTGCAGAGCTGGCAGCGGAGTCAGACAGCGATGAGTCTGAGGAAGAACATGGGCCAGTCCTGGAGGCTGGGAAAGGCCCAGATGAGGGCTCTGCGTCGGAGGCAGAGATGGGGCCAGGGCCATCGGGGAGTAATGTGTGGACATCGGAGCCTCCAGAGGCTGTAGGCAGAACAGGAGGAGCCTGTTCCTAGTGCATGTATGAGAAGAGATGCCAGGAGGTAGGAGCAGTTAAAGCAGAGAGGACGACTCGGGAGTAGGGCCAAGAGATGATTGGCCCCTCCCATAAGGCTTAAAAGACCAGCCTCTTTGCCAGAAAACAACCGTTGAAAGAATTGCTTCTTGTTTGGCTGTAGTTACTTCTTCTGTTCCTGAACTGTTGCCAAGAAAAGCCTTTGGCAGTTTGCCTAATTATCCCAAGTTCAGAGATTGGACGTTGACTTACCTGAACGTCCCTTTTCAGGGCGCTGCGTACACTATCCATGAATGGGTTAATCCTCAACCTTTGGCAAACAACTGAGAGAAAACAAAACAAGGGACCTTCCCCTTTCCCTACTGTAACCACACCCCTTACTCCCATGATACCCCAGTCTGAACGAAGGAGTAGAGAATAAAAAACGGCTGTTAGGTGAAACAACTCATAACTTTATTAACAATCAACACAACAGCAAGAGAAATTAAAAGTCAGGGGAGTGCCCTTCCCCCCTCAGCAGTCAGCCAGTTCAGCCAGGGAGGGTATGGATAGTGTACGCAGCGCCCTGAAAAGGGACGTTCAGGTAAGTCAACGTCCATTTTCCAGAGCGCTGCTCCCACTATCCATGAATGGGATGTACCCAAGCTAACTACTACGGGTGGGAGGCTGACTGTCCTCCGCATCTTCATCCGCCAAGACTCTTTGGAGGACTGTGCGGCCGAAGGCTGCCTCGGCAGATGCATAGACGTCTATCTTATAGTGTCTGATGAAAGGCGACAGAGACGACCAGGTGGCTGCTCTGCAAATGTCCAGCACCGACGCCTGTGTGGCCCAGGCTGCTGATGTGGCCGCGCTTCTGGTGGAGTGCGGAAGGATTCTGGCCGGTTTCGGTCTAGAGTTCGATTCGTATGTCAGGGCTATGCAAGCCTTGATCCATCTACTCACTGTGGATGCCGAAATCTTTTGACCAAGGGATGAGGGGTTGAAAGAGACAAGAAGCGCTTCTGTGTGGCGAAAAGAGGCCGTTCTGCTGATGTACAGGCGCAGGGCACGGTGAACATCGAGGGTGTGCCAACGTCTCTCCCTCTCGTCACGCAGCGACGGGCAGAAGTCTGGTAGGACGAGCTCCTGGGCACGATGGAACCAGGAGTTCACCTTTGGAAGAAAAGCTGGCTCGAGGCGCAAGACGACCGTGGAATCTCGGAAGATGCATAAGTCCTTGCGGATGGAGAGAGCAGCTATTTCTGAGACCCGCCTAGCCGATGTGATGGCCAGGAGGAAGGTGACCTTACAGGATAGGAACTTGAGGCCGACTGTCTCCAGTGGTTTAAAAGGCGGACCTGTCAACGTATTCAGCACCAGAGGTAAGTCCCAGGACGGGTAGCGGTGTACTGTTGGGGGGCGAATGTTCGTGGCCCCATGTAGGAAGTCCTTGACTAGTGGATGGTGAGAGAGCGTTCGAAAAGGAGGGCACTTGATAACTGTGGACAATGCAGCTGTTTGTCTCTTCAAAGTGGCTGGGGCTAGGCCTTTGTCCAACCCCGCCTGTAAAAACACCAACACCTCCCGTATCGAGGCTGTTGTGGGGTCAGTATGTTGTCGAGAGGCCCAGCGACAGAAAGCCCGCCAGGATGCCTCGTAAATACGTGTTGTCGAAGGCCGTCTGGCTGCTTGAATTGTGCTGACCACGCTGTCTGGTAAGTTGCCTTTCCTTAGGACTATCCTCTCAAGTGCCACACGGCTAATTGGAGCCACTGCGGATCGGGATGGAGTACCTCTCCCTGGCGTAGCACCGCCTTGTGGGGGGGGATCAGCCACGGTTGGTCTACTGAAAGAGACACGAGGTCGGCGTACCACGCCCTTCTGGGCCAATTTGGGGCAGGAGCAGGTTGGCCCTCTCGAGGAGCAGCTTCTTGACCAGTCTTGGAAGTAGGGGAATCGGGGGAAATGCATAGAGTAGCCCCCCCGGCCATTTGCACCGAAGGGCATTGTGCGCTTCCGCTTGGGGAGCTGGGTATCTGGTTATGAACCGGGGAAGTTGTGCGTTGGCCGGGGAGGCGAAGAGGTCCACCTCCGGCTGTCCAAACCGGACTACGATCTCTTGGAACAGGCTTGGATGGAGTTGCCATTCCGCCTGATTTATTGTCTCCCGGCTCAGCCAGTCTGCTCTGACGTTGGTTGACCCGGAGATGTGATCTGCCCTGATCGATAGGAGATGTCTCTCCACCCAGTCGAACAGTGCCTCGGATTCCGCCATCAGGGACCGGGACCGTGTGCCCCCCTGTCTGTTGACGTGTGCTTTTGCTGAGATGTTGTCGGTCAGCACTAGCACGTGGCGTCCTTGAATTTGTTCTTGGAAGTGCTGCAGAGCCAGCCTTATTGCTCGCAGCTCGAGGAGGTTGATGCTGCAGAGTTGTTCCTGGCTGGCCCACTGATCTTGTGCTACCAGGTTGCTCAGGTGGGCTCCCCAACCTCGCAGGCTGGCATCTGTCGTGAGGACTATCCTGTCCTGTACTAGGAACTCTGAACCCCTGATGAGGGAGTTGGATGTCCACCACTTGAGGGAGCTGCGGAGCCGCAGAGAGGGTCGGACTTTCTGTCGAGAGTTGGCCGCCCCTGAGCGTTGGTAAGGCAGAAGGAACCATTGTAGGGCTCTCGAATGTCTGCGTGCCCACGGAACAATACCGTAGCAGGAGACCATTTTGCCAAGGAGGCACGCCAGTTGGACTAGTGGTACCTTCCTTGCTGACAGCACTTGGCGCGCCAGGCTCTGGAGGCTCTGGGTTCTCTCTGGAGACAGGGACACCTGGCCTCGCGCGGAGTCTATCACAGCCCCCAGATGTAGAATTTGAGTGGTGGGCTGGAGGTGGCTTTTCTCGTGGTTGATGGTAAACCCGTGGGCCTGGAAGGCTCTAAGGATGCTCTCCCTGTCTCTGGCCACCTGATCTCGCGACGACGAGAGGATTAGGATGTCGTCGAGGTAGCAGAGAATTCTCACGGGAATGGTCCTTAGGCTGGCTGCCACTACCGCTACCAATTTGGTGAAGGTGCGGGGGGCTGATGACAGGCCAAAGGGCATGGCTCGGTACTGGAAGTGTCGGCCCCCATACTCGAACCTGAGAAACTGTTGTTGGTGCGGATGAATTGGAACATGGCGATATGCCTCCCGCAGATCCACTGACTGGAGGAGGTCCCCCCGTCTGACTCCCTCCAGGATTGAACGGAGGGAGTGCATCTTGAACCTGCGGTAGCGGACTGACAGGTTCAGATGTTTTAAGTTCAGGATGGCTCTCCAGCCCCCCGAGTTTTTGGGCACCAGGAAGAGGCTTGAGTAGAATCCCAAGCCCCGCTGGGTCAATGGAACTGGTTCGATTGCATTGACCTGCAATAGGTGATGGATCTCCTGCAACATCAGGGCTTGAAGTTCTTTGGGGTGAGGGACAGGGCACCGCACAAACCGATGCGGGGGAGGGCCCAAAAATTCGATATAAAGCCCAGCAGAAATCGTGTGCAATACCCAGGCGTCCGAGGTTGACTGGGCCCATTGGTGGTGGAAGAGGCGGAGTCTTCCTCCTATGGGCCCCCGGAGCCTGGAGTCACTTCCCCCTCTTGTTTGATTTGAATCCAGCTCCTCGGAAGGGGCGTTTGGGTTGTTGGTTTCGACCCCGGTCCCGGAACTGTTGTCTGTCGTGGTATCTCTCCCCCCCTTGGTATTGAGGGCGATGTGAGGAGGGCCCCCTGGGGCCCGCGCCGGAACGAAAGGGCGCCTGTAGCGGGTAAGGAGAGTACCTGCGTTCTCTGCGACGGTAAGCCGAGGGTAGCACTTTCCTCTTGTCCTTGTCCTCTACAAGGACTGGATCAAGGGCCGCCCCAAAGAGGTCTGGAGCCTTGTAAGGTGCTGCTGCCAGTCTCCACTTCGCTTTGAGATCAGCCTTCCAGGGGCGCAGCCAGAATAGTCTTCGAGCAGTGATGGTGGACACCAGAGATCTGGAGGCGAACTTGGCGGAATTAAGGGATGCATCTGCTGTGTATTCTGTAGCTGCAATTATTTTGTGGATGTCCTGGTGCAACCTGGTATCCCCAGGGGGGAGCCGCTCCTGCATTTGGCGGAGCCAAATTAGGGCTGCTCTGCTAAAGAACGAAGATGCCGTCGCCGTCCTGATCGCCCAGCCAGCCGCCTGGTGCGTCTTGCGGAAGGCCCCCTCCATTCTTTTGTCCTCTGCTTTGAGACCGTCAAGGGCATCTGTAGAGATGAGTGATGGTGAGGACAGTGAGGCTACTGGTTGGTCGATTGCTGGGAGGGCTAGTAGGTCCTCCAGTTCCGGCGCTGAACAAAAGAGTTTTTTGTCTAGGCTGCTAGGCGCTGTTGAAGCTGCTGGTTGGCCCCAGGGGTTTTGGATGACCTCCGTGAACAGCTGTGGGCACGGAATACAGTCCTTTTCCGGTTTAGACGCCTTGAATAGAGCGTCATGGGGCCCCACTGTTGATGATTGTGCAGGGGGCCCCACATCACCTGGTAGCCCCAGGTTGGTCGTAAGCCGGGCCTTATGGAGCAGTGACTTGAAGAGTGCTGGCCTGAATAGGCCGGTGAAAGTTGGGGTGTCAGGCGGTAGCCCCTCGTTCTCTGAGAACTCCATGTCTTCGGGCCCTTCCTCTGCTTGGTCTGAATCCTCCGACGAGGATGGCAATGCCTGGGAGGGCTGGTGATGTGGTAGCTGGTTACGGTGATGCGCCTGCAGTTGTGGTGGAAGGGGCTGTTGCTGTGCAGCCTGTTGCCAGCTGGTGGCGAGAAATGTCGAAAGGGCCGAAGAAAACATTGTTTGGAAGTCCATAGGGAAGGGCGGTTGAAGCCCCGCCTGAGCTGTCGTAGCTGTGGTAGCTGGGGCGGCTGGACCCTGGAAACGGCTGTGCAGCTGGAAGGGACTCTGAATCCCTGAGCCCTGTGGCACCTGTCCAGGTTGTGCCTCGCGCCTTGAGGAAGTCTGGCCCGATAAGGTCTGCGGGGGAGTCGTCGGGGTCCTGGCCAACTCTGTGAGGCTTGCAATGCCCCGTTCTGTCTCCCCCTGAGCCGCGGATGGCACCCTGGCTGGCGAGGCGTTGGCTGCCTTTTGTGCCTTGTCGCACTGACGCTCCAGTGCTTTATGGTGGCTTAGGGCGTCCCTGTCCATGATTGTAGTTGGCCTGTCTGACTTGGAAGAGCGGTTGTCCGCTCTGCTGGATGTCTTACTCCTCGTCCCCGACCTGGTTGACTTGCGCACAGGACTTAGGTCGAGTTCCAGGTCAGAAGATAAGGAAGAATCCGCCATGTCTGATTGGACCTTTGCTCCGAAGAAGACAACCGCCTCCTTGGCTTGGCTTGGGGTGAGCAAGGGACCCCTCTCTTCCGTAGGTGCCTGGCTTAGGCTGGGGGCGTAGGCAGCAGTTGGCAGTCTAGTGCTCAGAAGCAGTCCCGGTGGTGGGAGCGGTTCTGGAGGCCTACCTGGGGTAGCTACCACTGGGTGTGGTCAAGCTGTGGTGGCCAATAGCAGCGGTCTTATGCTGGCGGCCCGAGGGTCCTACCAGGTGCCGCGCTTGGAACCTTGTCCGCAGCACGTGCCTCACGCTGGGACACGAGCCTCGGGCTTATACTGGTGGCCCTAGGGTCCAGCCAGATGCCGGGCTAGATAGCCACCCCCGCAGCCTCTCTTGCAGGTAGAGGGGGGGGCGTTCAAACTTGGAGCAGGCGTTGAGGCTCCCGCTGTGCAGCACGGGGGGGGGGGGTGAGGCCCGCGCCCCGCTAATGGCCTCCGTTAATTTTCTGTAGTGTAGGGCGGAAGCGCTGCTAGTTGCCACGTGGGTGGCTGGCTCCGCTTCAAAAATGGCCGCCGCTTCTTTTTCTGTAGTGTAGGAACGCTGCGCGGCTGTGCCTGGGCTTGCGGGAGCTGCCGCTGAGGATGGGCGATGAGCGGCGCTCCCCCGAAAGTCTCCCTCTGCTTGGGATGCTTTGCTGCCTTTAGAAGCTCCTAAAACGGCTTCTGGAGGCTGCGGAGCTTTAATTAGGTGCCGCTTGGTTGCAGCAGCGTGGGCGGCTTGGAATCCGCCGGCCAGCTGATGAGCGCTCCTCCACGTGGCGCTCGGTAAACTGAAGAAAAGCCCGAAGGGAAAATCAACTAATCAAAAATAAAAGAAAACTAGAAGCCCCTAATAGGGGAAAGGAAAGGGGAGAACTTAAAATAAAGGTCCCAACAGAAAGAAAGCAAAATTTTTAAAGTGAAACTTTACCTGAATGAGCGGAGCTCCAGGAAAAAACCTCAGCGTTTGCCAACAACTGAGAGAAGACTGGGGTATCATGGGAGTAAGGGGTGTGGTTACAGTAGGGAAAGGGGAAGGTCCCTTGTTTTGTTTTCTCTCAGTTGTTTGCCAAAGGTTGAGGATTAACCCATTCATGGATAGTGGGAGCAGCGCTCTGGAAAAAAACTAAAGACTGGTGATTTGAGGACTTTGCTTTCATTTAATTTAGAATACGCTGAGAATGAGTTCTCATTCTCAGCTGTTTTAATAAAATCTGTTTGTTTTTTGGAACTGTTTTGCATTTAATATCAACTACGTTGACCTGGGTCAGAACAATTTAACCCTGAAAAAAATCAGTAATAAAATCCCACAGTGCTGCTGGTGAAGGAGAACTGAAGCAAACCAGCTTTCCAGCAATATCTTGGACCAGCAACAAATATGACAAGAAGAAACAATGCTTGACGTACATTCTCATCATGGAAAGCCAAAATAGCTTTCCTCTGCCCAATGCAAATTTTAAGTGACCCCCTACATCAGGTCCGGCAGTTCTGTTGTCATGGCAGAGTTACAATATCTCATTCCTTAAAGAAAGTGGAACATAGATGGAACAATTGCACGTCATTCATAGAAAAAGATGATTCCTTATGGGGTTCGCTGGAAATCATCCCTTTGAACCCTGACGTATGCAACCTATTACTGTTGCATTCTAATCCAACCTAGCAGATTATGTCCTGTATCCCTACCTCCAATATTTCTGGAAGATCTAATCTTTGGGGAGATTAGAGTTGCTTGGCCACATGTAGAGACAGATGAGCATGGAACATTATATTCAGATATATGAACACTTAAGCAATGTCTTATTGGGTTGGATTCCTTGCTAATCAATGCAACTGGAAAGCTCAACAGACTAAAAGCCTGTTATTAACATTCAGCTGTCTGCAATTATTGCAAGTTCGAATCTCCCAGGCTCAAGGCTGACTCAGCCTTCCATCCTTTCTAAGATAGGTAAATTGAGGACCCAGTTTGTGGGGGCAATAAGCTGACTTTGTATAAATATACAAAATTATGAAGGCTATTGCTTAACTCATTGTAAGACGCCCTGAGTCTCCGGATAAGGGCGGCATATAAATCTAATTTAAACAAAAAACAAAAAACTCTGTTTGTCATAGAGGCCAACCAACTGCACTTTCTCACCAATGGCCTTCAGAGACAGTCACACTGCTACCAGGGCTAATAAGTAACTTAGTGTCTTTGATAATTAGTTCTAAGCCAGGAATATGGGTAATATTTAAAAAAAAAAACAAACCCTGTGTTCACCGAACATGGCAAGGTATAAGATATTGTGCTTCTTGGCAGAATTTCCAATTCTGGTGGTCTGTGTGCAGCAATACAGGTAATCCTCGATTTACAACAGTTCATGTAGTGACTGTTCAAACTTACAATAGCACTAAAAATAAGTGACTTATGACCGTTTTTCACACTTATGACTGTTGCAACATCCCCACGGTCACGTGATCAAAATTCAGATCCTTGTCAACTGACTCATATTTATGAAGGCTGCAGTGTCCTGTGTGATCATCATTTGCAACCTTCTGACAAACAAAGTCAATGGAGAAGTCAGATTCCTGTAACAACCATGTTACTAACTCAACAATTGCAGTGATTCATTTAACAACTGTGGCAAGAAAGCCCATGAAATGGTGCAAACCCACTTAACAAATGTATCTCTTAAAATTATGGGCTTAATCGTGGTCGTAAATCAAGGATTACCTGTACTGGATGAATTGTTCAACGTAGGAGATGCCATCACTGGAACACAACTTTGATTGCAAGCAACTCTTTGTTGAAAATGTCACAATTCCATTCGGCTTGGGAGAAGCAAATCTGGAATGGAATGGACAGGTAGTCCTCAACTACGACCACAATGAAGCTCAAAATTTTTTGTTGCTAAGTGAGACATTTATTGATTTTTGCTTCCTTTTACGAACTTTCTTACCACAGTTGTTAAGGGAATCGGTGCAGTTGTTAAGTTAGTAACATGGTTGTTAAGTGAATCTGGCTTCCCCATTGACTTTGCTTGTCAGAAGGCGGCAAAAGGGGATCCCAGGATCCCAGGAAACTGCAACTGTCGTGAGTATGAACCAGTTGCCGAGCATCTGAATTTTGATCGCGTGACCATGGGGATGCTACAACGGTCGTTAAGTGTGAGAGATGGTCATAAGTCACTTTTTTCAGTGCCGTTGTAACTTTGAACAGTCACTAAACAGTTGTTAGTTGAGGATTACCTGTACATAGCAGATTTCTCTCCCCCCTCACCCCCCCAATGCCTTTTTCACTGTTTGGAAAAGAATGGGTTCTTAATGCAAAATCTGAAGGATCTATTTCCACCACAAGGGGGCAGGAGGGGTCTAGATGTTTCAGCAATGGCTGTGAAAAAGATTGCAATTATTGAAATGCTGCTTCCTCTTGAGTAGACAATCTAAATTACTGTCCTTTGTTTAAGAGTTGAGACAGCAGTCTTATAAACCCTGCAAAGTTAGGGATGACTTTTTTATACACATTCACAAAGCTTTGAAAATGCATGGCGTCCTTCACATTTCTAGGTTCTTGGCTATAAACTGTGTTTTTGTAGGTTCCTGTACCCTACATAGTCCAACTGGGGAAGATTGAATGCACATTTTTCCAACCAAATAAAATGTCTGTGTTCATGGAATTGTTCTAAGACATCTCTCATGTAAAGATAGATCTTCTGAAAAGATCAGTATATCATCCAGTAAACCACAACATATATTTTTTTTCCAAAAACATCAGGAAATATTTAATGGCGAAGACTACCCTATAATTAGCCAAGCCAAAAGTATTACTGTGTATTCAAATTTGTCATGTCTGTTCCCCGAATGGTGTTAAATGTTTGTGTCTCTCTTTCATTCTTGATCAAAGAGTACGTGCCTCTCAAATCCGACTTCATGAAATAGCATGCCTTCTGAAGGCCATTCAAGAGATATGAAATAAGAAGCAATGGGTACAGATCTCTAATGCTTACACTATCCAGGACCCTATAGGGATATAAAAATGTTGGCGCACATGGAAAGGACCAAAAAAAAAAAAAATCCTTTCTTCAAATTGTTACACAGAAATTCCTTTAAAGCGGATAACTCTTGAATAGGTATATATTACCTTAGTTGGGATCTGAACTCCTGGCTTCAAGTTCATTGTACAGTCATATGCCTGATGAGGAGCTATACAGGGTTTCTTCCTCACCTAATAAAGTCCATTCCCCAAACTGAGAAATGCTAGTAAATACCAGTGTTCTGAAAGGCTCAGAATGGAGGGGTTTGCTAATGTTTTGGCCAGATTTGAGGTCTGCCATTCAAGCGCACCAGGGGATTTCTTCCAGCATTCTCCCCAATAGGGCAAAGAGAGGGGCCAGGCCAGTGGTGGGATTCAAATAATTTAACAACCAGCTCTCTGCCCTAATGACTGGCTGGGTGGGCGTGGCCAGGGGGTGTGACAGGCAGCACTTGGCCTCCTGCACCCACCCTGGGAGCAAAAATGGGTCGCGGGGGGGGGGGGGAGAAAGCCACACACCCCTGCCCCGTTTTGGGCCTATTAGGTCTCCCTGCAGCCTCTGGGAGCTAAAACCGGCCGCGGCGGGGTGGCGCTGCACCCCCCCATTTTGGGCCTAGTAGGCCCTGCACTTATCTGGGAGTCAAAATGGGGCCTGTGGGGACTCCTGGAAGAGGCAGGGTGGGGCGAGGCCAGCCAGCAATTTAACTGCCAGTTCGCCCAAACTGGCCTGAACCAGCTGAATCACACCACTGGGCCAGGCCTCCCAGAAGTGGTGGGAAGTTCAGGCCCTCTCCCCAACTGCCCGTTTAATGACCCAAGCTGTCGCCTAACGACCACAATTGAGAGAGTTAGGATCGTGGTCATTGAATCATGTAGCATCTCACCGCTGAGGTCACGTAGCACCTCACTGAATAATCACTTCATTCAACAACCATTATCCCAGGCACAGCTGTGGCTGTAATTGGAGGGCTAGCTTGATAACTAAAACTAAAACGGTAATTCACATCAAGACAGACAGTTCCTCAAAACCAAATACCACCTTGGAAAACTACTGATTTAAACTGGAAATATTTCAACATTAGCATGTTGGAGTCAAGATATCATGTATCTGTTAGCTACCCAAAACCTCACATTTTGCACAAAGTAGAGCTTCTGGACATTCCTCAAGTGTAGCTCCCTATAAAGTGCAATACGGTAGTCAAACAAGCCTATTATCTTTTTGAGCATCTTTGTCATAAATGACATACTAGGCAATAAAAGATCCACTAAGCTAGTCAAGAGTTTCTCGGCTTTTTTCTCTTATATGTTAAATGTAGAATATTCAGGGACTTCTCTCTTGTTTGAGTGTCATTTGAGAGAGCACAGGCAAGCTTTCTGCATCAGAAAAACTATTTACAGACTTCCATATGATGGTCTCTTCCATCCACCCTACCATACCAAGAGAATATATAGTCTTTCAAATGGAACCACAGGAAGGAGAAAGATTCCCAAGTCATCAGCACTTTCACAAGTCTGGCAGAACTCTTAGCACTTCCCCCAGTTGCTCAATTATTGAATCAACTTTCCAGCATTCGAAGCTTGTAAGAGAACTACCCATATTGTTTAATCCAGGCTGCCTTCCGGGGCTCTGGCTCACTGCCAACTATTGACTGACCAGCTGTCTGCAGCAATTAACTGTGGTTGGTGGCATTAGATACCCAACCAACAAAAACATCTGGGGGATGTGTTTCCCCTTCCTCCTCATGGGAATGATTCCGTTCAAGAAGAATTGGGAGGAGTACGTGTTTGATGCAGCTTTTCAAAGCTGCATCTTGAACTATGACACTTACACCCTCACCCAGCACAAGTAAGGCAACAGACCATTCAATTACATCATTGCAGCATAACTGGCAACTGACCCAATCTTGATAATGATCTGTGTGACTTAAAAGGAAAATATTTTCAATTGAGGAGCGATTTGCAAACACATGTAAATGCATACTCACAAACATCCACTGCTATATCCATTCTATGCAGACAGATAAAAGACACACTAGCCATTTTAAAGATACTCAGGATGGTTTGCAAGTTAATACACAAAACACACAGACACCCTGCAATAGACAACAAACATCTATCAAAACTAACTTGAAAGTGAATTGGACATGCAATGATACAGAAGGTAATGAAATAGTGCCAAAAAGCATTGTGGAGGAGGGGGCAGGCTGGAATACAACAGTATCCAATTAAAATCAAATTTTATTTTGCTGTCTTTGTTCTAATGCCTGCCCCACATGTTGCAACTGTTTACAAGTGTCAAGAGTGGAGAAGAATGAGGTTTCATCTTAAAATAGGGATGGCTGTTTCATTGGTCTTGTGATGCCAGTCTGCTGTGCCTAACATCACTTGGGCTGGCTTCACAAAATAACCGCTAAGACTTAACCCAACAAGTTGCCTGAAAACTCCCAATCCCTTTCCCTTTAAAAAACTGCATGCCATTAAAAAAGATGCTACGAGTCTACGTTTCAAGGAGAAAACACCCAATGAGTAAGCAGCCGAAAAAACATTATCACCCACTTTCAGAGAAAGGCTGAACTTCCCTGAAAATATCAGCTTGCTACACTATGGTCAGAAGGAGTAGCAAAAACCTTAATTTCAGCTCCATTTAAAAATTAGTAGCTGTAGTAAATCAGGAAGTGGAGCCAGTCCTATCTTTGAAAAAAAAAAAAGGATGCTTTAGGTGTGTTTTTCAAACAGTTTCTACAATGGAAAATCTATTTCTATAACAATGAGTGTGTAATATGCGTGCGCCTCTTTTGCAGTTGTTATTTTGGGGATGCAACCACAAAAACCCGTGAGCAAGGCCCACAGTGCCAAAATATATTTGCTTCAGCCACAGTCCCAAAGAAGCAGACTAGTTAAGTATTTAAAATGCTGCCTGCACTCTCCACGTTGGGGACACAATAGCAAGGAGCAGGCTGATGCAGCGTCGGGAATCAGCTATTAATGCATTGCAGTCTGCCAGACATAAAAGGAGGGGCATTCCAAGGTTAGAGGAGGCAGGTATGCCGCCACAAACGCTGAATTCTTGATAATGATGTGTTCGAGTTAGAACCCTTGCCCTGCCTTCCATGTCTGCCATCCATCTGGAACAAGAGAGTTGATGGGGTTCCTTGGCGTCAGAGAAATTAACATGATGCCCAAACTCTACTGTAAGCAGGAGATGGAGTAAGAGTTAATTACAACTGGCACTGACCTGTGAGCAAAGGGCATTCTTGTGGGTTTTCTTGTAAATAAGAGCTGGGCAGATAAAACAGATGAGACTCCCCATTGTTGCACCTGTTAGGCCCAAGATGGTCTCCACTAGCAGAGAAGAGGAAGAGAAAAATGATTAGAAGTTCCAGTTAACGGCATATGAATAAACTCTTCCATTGAAATGATTCAGGGGAAAACTGGAGGCATGGGCTGAAAGTCACATAATACGAATTAGATCCCTTTGGCCACTCTTGGGCTAGACCAGTGACGGCGAACCTTTTCGTCACCGAGTGCCGAAACCAGAACGTGCGTGCATGCGTGCGCCGTCCAGCTGGTCTTCATGGGTGCCGGAGCACCGGAAAACGGCCCAAAACCAGCCCCAAAAAACAGGCTGGTTTTGGGCCATTTTCGAGTTGTTTTCCAGGCCATTTTCCTGCTATTTGGGGGGCATTTTCAGTCCAAAAACGGCCTGAAAAACAACTTTAAAAAACAAACTGAAAACAGCCCAGAAAATGGCCCAAAAAAACCAGCCTGTTTTTTCACCTTTTTTCAGGCAATTTTCAGGCTGTTGTCTGGTGCTCTGGTGCCCACAAAGACCAGCCGTCCAGCGTGCATGTGCATGCCGGAAACCAGAAGGGCATCTGGCGATGGCACATGTGCCCACAGAGAGGGCTCTGTGTGCCACCTCTGGCACGCATGCCATAGGTTCACCATCATGGGTCTAGACTGTGAAGAACGAACTTTTTGTGCTTTCTGCTCTGGGCCTTTTGGTGAAGCAAAGATTGTAATCTACTGATTTTGATAAAATAAGCACATCAGCACATAATTAGTTCATAATGTGATGAACTAACATCTTTAGCTCCATACTTACCATAAATATAGTAGATTAGGATACTACTTCATCCTTAAGTATGCATTAAAATAGAGTGAAAAGCATACACTTGTCACAATACTTGTGTTTGATAACAAAGAATGCTTAAGAGGATACTGAAACTATTTTATTTTTGAAAATTCATTTATATTTCCTATATCTAAACCACTTAGCTCCCTCAGATATGGGATTATGGGTACTCTAGTTCTAGTATGGATCCAGATATTCGTTCTTGTACAAATATAGGATAAGAATAAACAAACCCTTCAGAAGGTTTCAAATTCCTTAAGTCCTTCCATACTGGCTACGGCTGATGAGAACTGAAATTAAAATCATTTGGAAGGCACAAAACAATTGGAAGGCATCTTACTCTAGAGTTCTAACATGACAGAATCTCATGACTGAGAGCAAGCAAAAAACCCATATTTTTCCATGGTTTTTTTCCTTTTCTTTTCATAGCTCTGGCACTGGTATCCTCTAGAAAAGTTATTCAGTGTTTTACCTAAAATAATACCATTAACGCGGTAATATACTGTAATATATTCACTTCTCTACTTGAACCAGTTCCTTGATGAAAAATACCATTATCCCTGCCCCTGACTGTAGGTAATCCATGACTTACAACCTTACAACCCCAGTTAGAACCATAAATTGTTATGGTCATCAGTTGAGGCACCCACATGAACGGACTTGATTATTTTGACATTTTTGCAGTGGTCATTAATCAATTGCCACAGTCGTAAGTATGAATCCATTTGTCAGAATGAGTGGGGGGTTTTTTACCAATAACTGGCAAAACCCATTGCAAATTACAGTCACATGATTGATTATGATTATGGGATGCAACGATCATAAAGCCTTCAAAATGCAGTCACATGACTGTGGAGATGGAGACACAATATTTTACAATGGTAAGAAGTGTTATATAGGATGTAAAGCAGTTGTTTGTGCCAATCGTAATTTCAAGTGGTCGTTAAGCAACTGGATGTAAGTCAAGGACTACCCGTATTGTATAGAACTTCTAAAAAGGTAATGCATTTTGTCTTTCTAAATAGGTTAGCCATTAGGACCATAAACATATTAAGATATTTACAAGCATCTCAGAAAGGGAAGGTTTAACCAGGAATATTTTTGTCTAGAGATACTAAAATTCAAGACAACATATACAAGATCATACAAATTACTGGGAACAAGAAGCAAAAGAAAGTTTGAAAATAAACAGGAAATACTTAATATATTACATGGTATAAGTATGATCATTCTAAATGTATTCACTGTAGGTGCAAGTCTGTGCCTTTAATAAAAGTTGATTGCAGACAGAGATTGGGCTTATTCTAACATATGCTCATATACAGCAACCACATAAATACACATGAGCTTTTTAAAAAACTAGGGATTAAAAGTCCAAAAATTCCAAAATTTCCCTTACCATTTGGGATCATGATGCCACCAACCATGGTCCCAAACACAATTGCCAGAGTCAGAGCTTTAAATCGGAGAGGTGGCATATAACCTCCTGCGGCAAATGTTCCATCCTTTTGCTGTTTAAAAAGAAAAGATTAATAAAACAAGCATATTAACAGATCCCCACACACTTGCAAATTCTCAGGAATCTCTTTTGGGGATCCTGTAAATTAGAATCTCTTCCCAATGCATTATCTTGACCAACCATTTTATTACAATTGGAAAATTATTCACAGAAACTTTAGATTTAAAACTGTAAAATAATCCAACCAGCATGATTTAATGACTTCTGAAAAATCATCTAGTTTGGAAGATAACAGGCCAGTATAACTAATGAAAAGCATATTTTCCATTTGTCTTTTTCTTGTTAATTGTAACTCTCATAACTGTTTAAAATTGTCTTTAAAACTTTTTATGTGCTGCAAAATAAATTACGCTTTACAATAGTAGAGCGAATGTTAAGGCAATTATACTTCAAAGCAATGTCAACTATATCATGAATCTGTACTGTATAGTAGTGGATAAGATTCATCATAGCTTCAGCAGGCCAAAATTATTGTACTTGATGAGCTACACAGCGATAATGTCCATGGTAAAAATGGATTACCACACTGCATTTGAATGGCATAAGAGTCAATCATTGACCGGAGACTGAGCTTTTTAGGAAAATGGTTACATTTGGAGGAACAAAATGGTAAGACAAAAGAAAGAAGATAATTACCATGCCTAGGGCATGGTCGCAGCAATTGATCGCTGGTCTGAAGTTTTTTAATTTCTTGGGATATTACGAAGTTTTAGGTTAAATTCTACTTCATACCTATCAATCAATGGCTGCTGTCTTACAAGCATAAGACGCATGCACAGGAAGGCCTAATCAAGCTACACATTACTTCCTTATCTTTTTCCAGGCATTCAAACAAAGTTTTTGCTTAGTCTTCCCACCTCAGTAAAACTGATTCCATGCAAGAGCAAATATTGATAATTGTTTTCTTAACTATTTTTTTTAAATAATAAAGCAACCACGGGAAATCAAATGAAAATACCACCAAATCGAATGCTATCTCCAAACCTAAAAAGTGGGGAAATTCCACTTGTTTCTTTTGAATGAGATATGAAAAGTGAAGGAGTGGAGAGCATGAGCACAAAATTATTCAGTTTAGGATAAACTATAGAGAAAAGCCTAAAATCTATTTCATGCAAGTTTATATCATCTTACCTGCTGCTCAAAAAGTAGCGTATTCAAAGCCTGCCGGCACGGCAGAATCATCATTGGAAATCCAACTGCAACAGACATCATGAACCCCACACGTATCATCTCCGTCACTACGTTGGATGGGAAGTTTATAAGTACATTGCCTTCAATGGCTTCAGTGTAACTCACATAGCCAAAGAACCCCACCTGTTCAAACAAAAAACAGAAATTAGTTTCGGACGGAAAGAGAACAAATTTAGGCAACCCTTTGGCCTGTTCCCTAGTCCAAGAGAGAGGTATCTTCTTCTCTAATGGTTTAATTAATTATATCCTTCTTATTCCTCCCTTACCTCTGAATGGAATGCTTATTACCCATTCAAAGCTGTCTCTTAAGAAAACTGTCAGGAATATCACATTATCTATCGTGGGTTTCCCTGTACATTTCCAAATTCCAGGAGATGTTTTACAGATGTAAAGGAAAAGATGTATGCATGTATATATGCATGTAAATCACATAACAGGTTCATGAGTAAAACAAAGTTCCAATAAGATAGGACAACGAGGGTGCTATTAAGACATTCTGAGCACTTGGCTATGACAATGTCCAGCAATGCTTTCCCAAAAGCAAAAACGTTACAATAACTTCCACTTTATTTTATTCCATCATCTTAAATGCATTTTTATGACATCATCACATATTATCAGTTGGAAATAGAGAAAACAAAGAATTTGTCAAGCTTTCTTCAATCTAGTTCTATCACAGAAGGCACGATAGCAATTTGAACTCCAAAGTTCACCCTTTTAAAAAAAGGCAGGTATGGTGATGTACCCAGCAACATGAACTGATCATGCTGGTTAGGATGAGCTATATATTTAACTGGGTTTCATAATGCAATGTGGACAGTAATTTTTTTTTCTGGTTTTCTGCTTATTTTCTTATCAGAAAATAATGTCATTCATTTCACAATGTAGCACAGAGAGAGTTAGAAGCAAAGCTTATTGTTTCTCTCCTGCCCCCAAGTATGAATAGCTCAATGGTACTGAGACATTGCTACAACTGCGAAATGTACCATAATAACTGCCAAGCATTGCCCAGACAAGCACAAACTTAGAATGCAGCTCCTATAATCGCTTCAAATGACATTGCTGAATGTATCAAGCAGGGGAACTTATTAAACTTCAGATGGAATGATCACATAAATTGCATTTAAGACTTTTAATATTAACTCAAGTTATCCACTTTTTGGGGTGAAACTTTTGACACATTACTGAAAAATCAAACAGTGCACACCTTTGACTTAGATGCAATATATTGTAAGTTTGGTATAATGATATAATGGTATAATGGAGACTGTGAGTTCTAGAACCATTTTAGGCGTAAAAGCCAGCTGGGTGATTTTGAGCCAGTCACTCTCTCTGTCCAACTCACCTCAAAAGAGGTTAGTTGTGGACAAAATTGGAGCAAAGGAATATTAATTATTAATTGGAAGGAAGGAAGGAGGGTGGGAAGGAAGGAAGGGAGGAAGGAATGAGGGAGGGAGGGAAGGTGGGAGGGAAGGAAGGAAGGAAGGAAGGAAGGAAGGGATTTTCACAATTTCCTTTTTTGGCTCTATCATAGACAAGTACTTCAATAAGGGCAAGATATAGATGCTTTGTTGCTGAAGCAGACCCTTTTGTGATCCCTTCCAGTATTTTTGTTTTCTACAGACAGTTCTGGCAGCATTTGCTAATCCATTTTATCAAAATAATTGCTTAGTTAAGAAGTAGGGAAATTTAAACACCATATATGCACGCTAATCACACATACCATGTTCCAGTCGTGCTTAATGGAATTTATGGTTTGCAAATCCTGAATTGGCAGAATAGTTTATAATTCCTCACAGTTAATTCTTTACGGACTTTTTTAATGGTTTGGTTTTTTTAATGTAGAGAAAGGAACAGGGCAGAAAAGATTTAAAAAACAAATAAATAAACATTCTCACCATAACATAAAAGGCAGTAACCACCTTTAGCGAGGCGGCAAAAATGGAGCTCATGATTTTAACTGACGGCTCATCCAGACTATCGTAAGTTGGAAAGACCTGGCTGCAAGACACAGTCAAACATTGGTTAGAATATGTTGTCAGGAAGAGAAACATTCAGTCCAGCGTGCAGTTGCCACCATAAAGGTAATCCCAGCATCTCCCCACAAGACTCCTGTCATGCTACAGTGGTTTATATTGCCAATGCCAGGAGATTTTAAACATTCCCAAGTTTTACATGTTACACAAATATGCCTGCTCTCCTCCTCTGTGCCACTGCCACGTGTACAATGTAAATATTTCACATTTTGGAAAGAAAGAAGGAAGGAAGGGGGGGGGGGGCAAAAAAGTGACGTTGCAACTGGAATGACCACTTGTTTGAGTCAAACAACAGTGGCAAAGCTCCAGACAGCACTCTGGAGATTATTGCTCTTGAAGCATCCTAGGTTGATAATTAAAGCAATACAGTGTTTACAGAATAAGAAGCAGGGAAGGAGCGAAAGCATCGGATTGTCAAAGAGAAAAGTTAAACAACCAAAACTAAACACTGTGCTTGTCATATTTCAGCGCTAATGCTTGAGCCCAAGCTCCCAGAAAACTGAAGGAGCCAATTACACGGGGTTTGGGTGCTTATATAAGCTTGTTCCCAACATCAGGTATATAATTTACTACAGCAGCTGGAGGTTGCATAGATATAATTCGGAGGCTGGCAAGGTTTGAATGGTCGGGGGCAGCAAAAAACAAAACAAAAACAAAACAAAATATCCAGTAATGTCTACTGTAAGTATCATCCCTGGAAGGGGTATGGCTAAAATTGTTTTGGCCATTTCTGGCTTTGTGGGAAGGTTAAGATAGCAATGGGAGGGGAAGTTTCCCAGAAGCAAACTACTCCCAGACCGACTTGTAAAACAACATCAAATCCCCCACTCCCAAATAAATATGTTCCAGATTTTTTTTTAAAGAGGATTTTAGATGTGGGAGTGGAAACGGGAGCCTATGAAACACAAACCGCTCTTATTCTCATCTTTAAGACTACCCTAGATCAGAATTATCAATTGGGTGGTAGGGGATATAATTTAAAATCAAACATATAGACCTCTCTTTCTAAGCATTCCCCTATAAAAGGCAGTATGAACCATGAGCCAGTTTGGGCTAGTGGTTAAGATACTAGCCTAGAAAGTGGGAGACCGTGAGTTCAAGCCACACCTTAGCCACAAAGGCAAAACTGAGTGACCTTAGGCTGGTCACTCTCTCTCAGCCCAGCTCACCTCACAGATTTGTTGTTGAGGAGAAAATAGGAGGAGGAAGGTATGTTTGAACATGGGCTCCAATAGCAATAGCAATAGCATTTAGACTTATATACTGCTTTACAGTACTTTACAGCCCTTTCTAAGCAGTTTACAGAGTCAGCATATTACCCCCAACAATTTGGGTCCAAGATGCCACCTTGAATTATCTGTAAATAAAAGGGGGTGTCTATAAATAAAATCAATCCAGCTGGGTTGCTCTTAACAATCCTACTAGGGCTTCAGGAAAAATAAAAAGGACAAAACCTTTCTGCTACAAGTCCAGAATTATAGAACAAACTATATACTAATCCTGAAACATAGCCTGTACCCGAGCAGCTTTGCACGTGGGGAAGGTGTTAATGAAAAATTCCCTTTTTAAACCTATGAAACAAATCAGATATCTTGCACTTTAAAAATATTAATAGCAAGCATTGTCTCCTGATTAAGAGAAGGTTGATTTTTAATTCCTGCATTTTCTTGATTAATACCATCCCAACCATTAGAATTGCTTTTTTAATAAGGAAAACCATTTCAGAGAATGGGGGACTGGGAGAATGAGCCCCTCTTCTTTAGCTCTTTAGTGGCTACCTCACTTCTTTTTTTTTTAAAAGTAAAACATGAATGTTCATGAATCTCCTTGATCCTATTTGTTCATTCATTCTGAGGCTAGACAAGTACTATGAAAGTATTCTGTGAAATTCTGTGGATGCAATAAAAGATGAAAATAAAACTTTCCTCAAAACACTGGCAAAAGATTTCTGATTGCCTAATTCCAAAAAACAAATCTTAAAATTATTGTTACCACCATATTCTCCTTGTGAACTTCCCCATGGCATTTGCCTGGACACTGTTGGGAGACAGGCGGCTGGATTAGAAGAGCTTTTGGTGTGATCTAACAAGGAAACCCTTGGGTTTTTAAAAAGATGGTAGTTCAAAGAGACAGAAGATCAGAAGTCCCTCACCACCCTTACTTTGTATAAACAAGCCCCAAGACATTTTGGCTTTCCAGACACAGAAGTAAAAGAGAGTCTCAAACCCATCAGATGTGCAAGTCAAACCTTCTCTGTCAATCAAGAATCCAAGATGCATAACAAGCAGTATATCTTGCTGTGCACAGATTTTATTTTTAAGCTGAAATGTCCACCCAGAAGGCCAGGTCAAGATCAAGGTATCTAGGAGCAGCAACCTTTGTCTGATAAACATTTCCTTATGCTACAGGGATTTTTCACCACACTTGTAATCACAGAAGGCTGCCCTCAGGGTGAACTGAAGACAACTATTTAGTCCAAATGCCTTTACATGTATCTCTCCATTTCCAAGATGAGCACAAGGAGAAAAACAGCACAAGCAAGCAGCTTCAGAGCCCAAAATAGTTCTTGGTGAAGGGGGGGAAAGGTTTTTTTTTTAATGTGTGTGACCACGTTTCCATTTCATTAAACGTAAACATTCATTGCCTGTGGAACTTTGAAAAGGTAAAATTGCAGGGTTTTTTTAGATTTTTCTGGGCAGGAGAGAATGCTGCTCAGAGAAAAGTCCTAATTCAGCAAAATACAGAAGTCTCAGGACAAAAACAGTCAGAATATTTAATCAGGGTTAGGTAGCATCTTGCTTCATCTGACATAGGCGTACTCCTCCAGCATTACAATTCAATTGTAAAGGGAAATGTGTTCCTTGTAATTCCCTGAGAGAAGTAAATGTATAATGTCTAAGGCTGCCCACCAGTCAATGACTCTGAGTGTAGCTACTATGCTATGAAAGAAGATGTGAGGAACTGTTTTTTTGAAAATCTTAATAAAAACTGCTGTTCCCTTCCCTCCCAAATGATGTATATGGCAAAAATTTTCTCTACCAAATTTTCTTCTTTCTATTTTTTTAATGTCTATATCACATCTACTATGCTATTGCTCTATATCTCTATCTATTTCTCTTTCTCTCAATTTCTACATTTACTGTAAGTAAGTAAAAAAACACAAATGTAATGAAAGAAAAAAATAGATTTAGAAAGCAAACTGAAATGCAGTTCTACTACTGTTTCAAAGATCCTTGATTAATGGAGAAATTGGGCCAAACAGTCATAAATGTGGGTAGCCACATGCAAAAGTGAGGCAGAGGGTAAACAGAGTCTTCGTTCCCATTTCTTCAATGTGTCATTCATATGGGACTAGCAACGACACAGAACTACGAACGGTGCCTGTCATTCCAGTTGGTTCACATCTATACCGCTGACTGAAATGTCTGATTTAAAACTTACACCAGTATAGCTCGTATTACAAAAGAGTTAACGGCAGGGACACTATCTTGAGGTCGTACAGGAAGGCTGCAGCAGAGCTAATGTTATATTTCTAGGCTTCCTGGCTTCCAGCCTCATGTGCAGTCTGTTAAACCATATGCTACACACACGAGGGGCGGAGGGGGCCGCAGAGGCATTTCTCTTTGAATTTGGCAATGACAACAAACCTTATTGCCAGAGACAGCCAACTCTACAAGCAAAGCATACTTGTGCATTCAGGAGCCATAGCAAGTGGCCAATCAATAATGCATGTTACTTTTTTGCTTCTATCTAACACTTCTTAAAGTTTGGGGGTAAATCGACTGAAAGGTCAGTTGTTACAAGCCTGGCAACCCCGGGATCCATCCGCACGTGACGTCACACAGGCCAAGAAACGTGTGTTATTCTTGCCCTTGGGAAAATTGATAGGATTTAACTTTCAGTTTGGCTTGCCACACCAGTGGTGTAGTAATCTATATTTAGAGAGATATGTGAATATACTAGTCCGGAACATATAATTTTGCTGTGTTTCCATCTCCCACCAAATGAAGGTTGGTTGCTGAACGGCCACCACAAGAAAAAGGACAAATTTGGATTTTATAAACCCCCGCTGTGGTAACTAGGTAGCTATAAAAGAATGAATCAACCCTTCTGTCACCAATTATAGCAGAGACACTTAAAACTGAGTGAAGCACATTAAATCTGAGAAGCATAATTGGGGGAGTGGGCAGAGGGGGAGAAGGAGAGCCCAGCTATATCAAAGCTAATGCTAACGGTCCATTTTGGGTCCTCAGCTGAACACACACGCGCGCACACATTTCTATGGTTTCACTGGGCCACTTTTCAGTCCGGCCACAAATGAAAGGGTGGTAGAAGTATTGCTACTAGAATGGAAATGGGAATTATCTATGGATGAAAGCTTACATCTGCCACAAGAACGACTATGACAACTAAGGGCAGGCATGTGTTTTTTTAAAAAAAAAATATTTTAAGTTCTTCATCCAAAATAAATTATGCCAGCATGCAGCATGGATTCCTATTATTTCTTTTTTATTGAAAAACTCTGAGGGATGGGGGTGGGGAAGGATGGCGGGATCAGAAAATGGAAGGAGGGTATGGTGAAGAACAGAACAGGGCAGGGGAAAACATAAGGTGCAAAAATATTATTTCTAATGTTGGGATTTCTGAATGGGAAGATGCCAACAAGAAAATTAAAAGAAATTTCTACCCCTCTAGTCTGAAACAGGGAAGTTTTAAAACTCGTGTGGTTGTGGTTGTGTATGGGGTGTGTATGTGTTAAATGAGAACTTAAAGACTTGAACCCAATTCTGGAATAGGCTTTGCATTGTGCAACGCACAGAAAGAAAGCCTGGAGTCAACCCCTGTCCTATGTCTATAAGGGTAAATGGGATTTTATAGTCCAGAAGGTCAGACTGACTTAAGAACAGTTACCTTTTCCTTAAATATTCGCTGTGAAAACATTTATGTTGCCTAACAAAGATGTTCACAAAAATCATTTTAAGCCAACATTGAAAGCCCACAATGATAGTAACTATTTCTGCTTAAATTCTTCTCACTTCTCAAGAACAGGGCTCAATACTGTCCCAAGTACCAGACATTAAAGCCAATGGAAAATTACACCGGAGATGTATTTGCCTCCTATGAACAAGAAGCTTTTTAAGTACAATGAGTGAAATATAACTCCCTCTCCCAGCTAGGTAACAAAAGGGTCACAACCCAGTCAGATGCTATACCTCAGTGGGCTGTAAAATATTTTGATTAAAATCAAGACAAGGGGACCAGATGGTACCTATCCCATACAGGCCATCCTGACCCTTTGCCCTTAACAAAACTCATTCCACCCCACAATCTCCAAGCAGCCAGGACTGCTGATACTTACGACTGACAGGCAAACGACATGCCAAAGATAGGAATGCAGCGAAAAATGCCCTCCCAGCGTGCATAACTGACCCGCTGCAGCCACTGCCCGTCAAGGAGGCCATGTTTGAAAGCAGAGAGCACGATCTGTAGCCAAGGAAAAGAAAAGAGAGGTTACAATCTAGACAACAGAGACACCATACCAACTCAGTAACCGACAACCCAGGTTGCCTCAGTTTATCAGCAAATGGCAAACAGCAAAGGGGCAATAGAAGCTCACAGGCAGAGATTTTACCAAGCCACATTTCCTGGGTCTGCATCCCCAGTGCATCCACAGAGATGTATGGGGAATCTGGGGTTTCTGGGTCCTGAGTAAATTACAGCAACCTGCATCACAAGGAAGGGGTGGTGCAAGAATTGCTTGCCCTCCAACTGAATGTTCTCAACTGGATGCTTGATAAAATATGCAAATCCCTTCATTGGCATTCAATCCCTTCCATTTCTAGCAATAAGTCCTTTCAACATCTTTATACATTTCCATTTCCTAACCAACCACCCTTTTTCTGTATTCTAGCTTTTTGTAATAATGAGCTCTCCCAACTTTAGCAGCCAACAGCCTCCCAAATACACTATGTCTTCTAAGCCCCCAGCACCAGTTTTTGCAATGAAGGAACTGTACTGCACATTGCTCTTCCTCTAGACACCTGCCTCTTCCTCCTCTCTTTTAAATCTGCCACTTTCCGGCAAGACTGTTATAGTATATGCCCTAATTTGAACTGCTACCTCCAAATGCAACTGTTGTACAGAAGAAAATTGTTTTTCTATGTTGCTCTCTCCCTCCCTCCTTTCCTTATCTTTCTTTCTTCCCTGGCCTCCCATCCCCATCTTACAATAAGCTGCTTGGTGGGAGGAACCAATATTCTTTGGGGGGGAGGAAATTATATAAATCTTTAATACCCAACTGAGCAACTGAGAAAACACATAGTTTGTACAGAACAAAAAAAAAGTGTTTTATTATGAGCTTTATTACAAGGCACCATTTTTTTATTTGGCCTACTATCGAGATAATCCGAGATCATTACATGGTGGGTGATGGTGGTGGTAATGGAAATGGAAATGAAAATGAAAATGACAATATGTGTGTCATGGCACAAATAATGTGACTAACATACCTGCATAAGATGTCAACCTCTAGTACAGAACTGTATCAGTTGGATGCCAATATCATGATACCTGGGTCATTATTCTGATATCACTGTAGTTTGTGAAGGATGCTTCTGCTTCCAAACTGTAGTTTAAGAAAATATGGCTCTATATCCTGTACCAGCACCAGCTGCACAAGTATTTACAACAGGGAACCATGAAGATGGCTATTATGTGGCTCAGAGAACGCCTGCCAAAGGTCCCCACATATCAGCAAGTATGGGGAAGAGGGAGACCAAAACTGGCATTCCCTGGGCAAGTTTCTCTCCTGTGAACAATGAGCCACTCTGACAGCCTTCAGGACATTTCTAAAGAAGCCCCTGAGTTCTAATTGATGGAAACAATTGGTGCCGTATGTCTAGCTATATAATCATTTCATATAATCAAACACAACTTTGGTATGATTATAGTCTACTGTATGTGTTTATTCTAATACTGAGGCTCAGCTGTCACTTTTTGCCCACCACTTAAGAGTCTTTTAAGCCTTTAAGCTTGAGGCCATTTAAAATGTTCATAAATAAATAAATGGTATCCCAAACAAAGATGAAAATGGCCGGAGAGACAAGATAAAGCAAGGAAATGCCTAGGAACAACATTAGAGGTGAGAAGTTAAATGAAACTGAGGAAGGAGTCTTACTGCAAGGGAATTTGTTAGCAGCCTCTCTGGCAAATTCTCAATGAGAAAGCTTTGAAGGAAGCATTTGATTAAACACTGTGGAACAGAAAGTGAAAGAGGCATTAAGGGGTTCCTCTGACAATCTGTGTGGCCTAAGATCCTAGTGTATACACTACTATAAAAATGCTGACTCGCTGGAAGATGAGGACATGGCAGGATCTCCTTGGAAGAATGTATAACTTTGAGCAGCATATGGGAGACACATTCCTGGGCCTGTGGTTTGCACAGAAGAGCAAATAGCATCCCTGTTACTGGTAGTGGTCTTCCCTTACTAGGTAGTGCCAATAATTGAGAAAGTTTTTCAAACTAAACCCTAAAAGTATGTGTTGTTGCCAACAAACAGACCAAGCCTCCTGTTAAAGATCCTCGCAGAGCCCACCCATGTGAAGAGTTTGGGTACCCTGGAATTTAAATATGCATTGTGGTTTCCCTCAAAGGAATTAACCACCAAGATTGAAGAAAACAAAAGCTTCCCGTCATTAATACTGACCACAAACATAAACACTGTATAGAAAATCAGAGCCATTGCACTGAAGGACTGTATGGAAGCCATCATGTTTCTCTGGAGACTCAGCGGGAGCACAATGCAGAGGGAGATGAAAAAAAGCATGAGAATCCGGAATACGCCGCTCACCTGAAAGATGAACATGAGGAACTGTTACATCAGCCTTCTTCAATCAGATACCATTCACATGTGTTGCACTTTGACTACCACACATCAAGAAAGGGAGAGTTATAGAGGGAGCACTCCCAAGAAGAAAGCATATTCAAAATTAACATTCTAAGCCCATCCACTCTGCTGTAGATCGAGGTTAAGACTCACTCTAAAAACAAATAAAAGGGGGGGGAACCTGAAACGTCAAGAAAGCTGCTTCTCACAGAGCGTCTGTGATGAGACCACACAGACACTGGGTGCCACTGTTGCTCTATGAAGTACTTATCAAAACCATTTTACAGCAAAGGCTCGCTGCCTGCTTTAAATGGTAATCCAAACACAACATTATTTGAATATCTTTTATGTACTTCCAGCAAATAAAACGAAAACTAACTTTGCTGCAAAAAAGGGAAACGATGGGAGTCTTGGAAATTCTGACCCAGAAAATTAACCAGCAGCTTTTTATATTTATTATAGCAGGAAGCTTGGAAATGCCTCAAAATATTTAATACCTAATTTGGCTTTGCTTATGATGCATTTTTTTTTAGCTGCTTAGGTCCTTAATCAGAGCTTAACTACATCAGGCCGGAGCAGATAAAAACCATGCCTGAATGCTACTGAATGTCCATTGTAGCTTTCCTGGCTTGTCTCTGCTCCTACGGGGACTTCTTTGGTTCCTATTTATCCATTGGGAATTAAACTGCTCCTGCATGGAAAAAGGCAAACAAGCAGATATGCTATCAACGCTGCACTTTCTTGACCTGGCTTGCCAGGTTATTCACCATCGTGCTGTATATTCCAACTTGGCAGTTTGAGATTAACAAGTGAGCGGATAGATCCTAAGGTATAAATCTACAAAACCCTATTCATTTACCGAATTCTGTCCCCATAGTATTTGATACTACAAACGTTAGCTTCTCAAACTGGAAGTTTCCCATTAACTGCTTCAACCTACAGTAATAGATCCAGTTCTGCCTTGCCTTGTCTCACACATATGCCAAGTTAAAAACATGATAAATCTTAGGACAGGTGTGAGATGCTTCCAAAATTGGGAAGGGCTGGTAGGTGAGAGTAGACATATAAATGTAACAGCAATATAAACTAAAAGCAGAGACAATCTTGCTGATAAATTATGAGAAATAAAAGCAAATTTCTGTTTTGCAGAAGCTATTTTGTTTTTATTAAACAACTATAATACTGAAATTTGAAATCAGTTTTAAATACCATATCTGAATAATCTCATTTCTGCTACAAAAAAAAAATACCTTGAATTTCTGGGAATTTTTAATTCGCCAGCATAATTTAATGTGCATAATTTAATATGTCTATGCCATTGTTAAACATTTGAAGTCATTGCTAACATACTGTAAGTCAGTATAATTTACACATAAGATCCTGGTCTACCTTCACTCCCACCTTGATGAATAGGAAATACAAACATCTGGGAAGGAAGGAAGGAAGGAAGGAAGGAAGGAAGGAAGGAAGGAAGGAAGGAAGGAAGGAAGGAAGGAAGGGTGTGAGAGAGAGAGAGAGCGGGAGGGAGGGAGGAAGGGGGGGGAGAGGGAGAGAGAGAGAGAGAGAGAGAGAGAGAGAGACCTTATGAATGAATCTTTATAACTAAATGCACTTAAAGGTAAAGGTAAAGGTTCCCCTTGCATATATGTACTAGTCATTCCTGACTCTAGGGAGCGGTGCTCATCTCCATTTCAAAGTTGAAGAGCCAGCGCTGTCTGAAGACATCTCCGTGGTCATGTGGCCGGCATGACTAAATGTCAAAGGTGCACGGAATGCTGTTAAGTGTAAATGCACTTAGTTTGCCTTAAATCAGGTTTTTGTGGGGTAGGCTGCTCTGCACTTTGTATACTGGCTATTAATTTTGAAAATGGCAGGCTGCTTGTATATACTACCACAACATCATTCAGACAAGCTTTCAAATATGTCCTATGTTATCAATAATAGAGAATAGTTGTAGCTCAGGGTTGGACTGAGTGGAGTCCCTGATACTCTCTGAGATTGATTGTTTTCTTGCAGATATTTCATTACCCAACTAGGTAGCATTTTCAGTGCTAGCAGTGAAATCAAGATTCCATATCCTATGTTATCCTATGTATAGATATGAAAGAGGCACTGATCTAATTTTCTACTGATAAAGTCATTAAAAAAGCAAGTTTACCTGGAGTCCAAGTGATCGAGCAAAGAAGTTTGATCCTAAGTCTCCAATAACAACATAGAAAGCTATGCAGGTCCCCAGCATCAGTCCAATCATACTGTAAAAACAAAATGGAGTTGTCATTCTAGAAAAATGCGAAATAAAACTTTTACCATTTATCTGTGTGCTAAGTGCTGAGTTCAAGTGGGATCTATGTTCAGAAATTCTCTGAATATAGCCATTTTTACTTCCATCTTTACTAGATGACAACAGTCTTTTCACCGTCTTGCAAACAGGACAGTTTCAGAAGAAGTATTAATTAGGTTTGCTGAAGGGTAATTCTCTCCCCCCGCCCCTCCACACGAAGGTACTTTTCTTCATGCGGGCTCTTGCAAACATGTGGAGAGAAATATATTGGAAACCATACACTCAGGTGAACCACACAAGCTTTCATTATCACAGGATCTAAGGAAAATGTATCTCAAGGGAAGCAACTAGCCACAGAGACATAACAGGACTGCAAGAAAACTACCGTGTTTCTTCGAAAATATGACCGGGTCTTATTTTCTTTTGACCCCTGAAAAAATGACTAGGCCTTCTTTTCAAGGGGTGTCTTAATTTTCCCCCATGTGCCTCACCTGGCCACTGGGCCGCTTCTTTCACGGCCGAAAAGAGCGAGTGATGCAACCCACGTGCCTCGCCTGGCCACAAGGCAACTTCTTTCGTGGCCCAAAAAGAGCAAGCGATGGGACCCACGCACCTTTGCCTACCTGTAATGGTCACTCCAGGTACCGGTAGCCATCTCCCTGAAAAAGCTTGCCATCGTCCACTCCGGAAAGCCTGACCGCACATAGGCTTAAATAGGGCCAAATTTTGGGGATAGGGCTTAATTTTAATTCACCCGCACAAAACAGTACTGGGCTGTTTTGGGGTGGGTCGTGTTTTAGAGAAACATAGTATATTTACTAATGGCTGCTGGATGCTAATAGTAACATATTAATGCCATAGCTTGGTATGCCTCAAGAATATTGCCAGCAGTCAATAATGACTAAACAGGCCTGCATGTATTTATGATCCTAATATTGACTATTGCCGTCCGGAATCCTCACAGGCTACCCAAGCCTTCCTGCACAGGTTAGGTGGCCCAGCATAACATCTACTGCCCTGTCTTCCTCCTCTTCTTTCTAAGCTTGGAAAGAAGCATTTCTTAAATTCATTCTCATGTGGCACATTTTAATGAGGTAACCTAAATCTATTTCGCTTCTCTGCAGATATGGGGATAGATTGTTAGATCCATATAAAACAGAAAAAGTACAGATAAACATGTCCATGGAGATTCTCAGTCATCCAGGTCATGGTTGTCCCAAAGGTGTCTTTTTCAAAAGGCAACTGGGCTTTCTGGTTTTTCTTTGAAGATGTTTCACTTCTCATCCAAGAAGAGCTGAAGAAGCTTCTTGCATGAGAAGCGAAACGTCTTCAATGAAAAACCAGAAAGTCCAGTTACCTCTTGAAAAAATACCTTTGGTACAGATAAACATTTTTTTAAAATTTCCCTAGCCACTAAAGTAATGTTATTTTTAATGTATGTTTTATTTTTCTATTTCTGTTTGTACTTCTTTGGGCTGTATTAGACACTTCCAGAGTAATAAGCAAATTGGGTAGCTTTAGAAACCTTTCTTTCTTTCCTTCCTTCCTTCCTTCCTTCCTTCCTTCCTTCCTTCCTTCCTTCCTTCCTTCCTTCTATACTATTTTTATGCAACGAAACTGTTTTATTCAAGTGTTTCAGTCTGTCTATGAGTCTGACACTATGGAGTGGGCCAAAAAGGAAACGCAAGGCATTCGCTGAATCAGACTTTAATAGAAGAGACAATACCAGCACCGGGTCAGCAAGGAGATTGCTGCATATCAGAAATGTATGCTTTTCCAGATATAAGATGGAAGTTTTATTCTGGAACAAACATATTACTCATTTATTTATTTTCAATAAAGGATGTCTGTATGTACAAGGGGGGATGTTCCTGCGCATATGCATGTATGTGAGTGAGAAACGTACTTAGAATAGTCTAGGGAATTCCATCGAGCACAGAATCAGGAGTGGGGTGAAGGTCCAAGACAGAAGCCAATACTTGCTCAGTGAAGAGTGGAATAGGCCTCACAATTTGCAGGAAGTCAGACAGCAGTTTAATTAGGATATCATTCCATGAGCTCCTGCACCTTTCCCTGTCACAAAAGCACGGATCACTTACCCTCTCTTTTCTGATGGTACAGGACTCCAGTGGCAATTATAGCAATTGCTAACATGAGAGAGTAATGGCAATGAAGTCCTGAGAATATTTTTAGGCATCTCTCAAAACAGTCCAAAGCTGAGTGATAAAGAAGCCAGGATCACATGACCAGGTATCTCATGACAGATCACAGATTGAGAATCTCAATCATAAAAAGCAACGCTGTGATGCCATTCATATCAAATTATCCTCCAAGTCAATGCCTCTTCTTATTTTGAAAAGCATAATACATGAGAAAACTCTTAAGTTGCTCTTTTAACATTCTAGCTTGCCGTGAACTAATGTTAAGATCCATTAGGGACATTTCCCTTTACAAATGAAAAATGATCATTAGAAGAAGTAGGGGTCTTCAAATGATGGCAGGAGCATCATGCCATATTATTGTCAACAAACCCATTAATGTGGACCAGTGTTATTCGTGTTCTACAGAGATGGAAATAACCACAAACAAGATAAAAAGACACTACTGAATTATTCACAGCTCTCTCCTCTGACTGAAGTGGGACCACTCAACTGTTTTCCCCATGTGGAAAACCAGTTCACAACATGATTTATAGACTTGGATGGGCAGCAAAGATGTTTATGCATCCTGAGCTTTTCAAGTGGAATACCCTCTTCAGCATGAAAATACTGAAGCTGAAAATACAGCTCTTTATGCCAATCACCTTAACCAAATTTGTGAGAAAAAGGTGGAAATAAAAGATTAAGAACATCTTTAACAATTGTAGCGAACTGCCACAAGATTTCAAGGGAACAACTGTATGTGTACTATATTGTCACGGTTGAAATGGCTAAATGGATATGTAGAAGATGGAGGCCTATGTATCTATAATGCAGGCAATTCATTCTCGGGTGTAAATATCTTCTGCCAATCAGAAGTACTGTACTATAATGTTTTGCCTGAACCTTTAAGTATGCTTCTCTCCCAGCTTTCCTGGCAATTGAGCGCTGAGGGCTAGAGAATCTAAAGTCCTAGGAAGAGCTTTTAAAATTGGACTTGGAGATATACATTACATGTCTTCCCTAACTTGCTTACCCCTAGCTGCATAAATATGCTAAATTCACAAAAGGAGAGATTAAGTAGAAAAAGAACATGAAAAACTATAGACAAAACATCAGGGGTAAACAGTTAACAAAAATTCAAAATACTTGAATCTTGAACAGCAAAAAGAGAAAAAAAATAAAATACCTGGTTTCCACAAGCATTTTACCAGATTTTCCATAGGCGTGGAAGGCTAGAAGGAAAGAAAAAGTGAGGAGGGGAAAACACATTATCACAATTGTTATTCAAACATGTGTTCAAAACGTGGCATTATAAAACGAATATCATTCACCAGAGGCAACTCAGAAGGCAGGGTTTGCTAGTTTGGTTCAATCCCTCTCCCCTTCCTTGACATACCATTCACAAATCAGAAGCCACATGAAAACAAATTTGGAAGAAAGATTCAAAACAGGTTCTTCTTCCCTCCTCCCCCCCCCTCCTCCCCAACCCAACAGTACTAAGTAGGACTTACACATGGTAACCATTAAAAGAAGAAAGGCAGCACTGAAAATATGCGAGCCTTAAGAGATTGTGTGGCTAAAAGTTACTGCAGTGCAAAATTTCAGTGGGGTTCCTGATTTTATTCCTTCCTGCCCCACTGCAGCTGAACCACTTTGTGCTGCTGAGGGAAGGACCAAGATGGGTGCCCAGAAAGCTCAACCGCCCTGACCGTATCCGTGATTCACCACCACACCAAAGGGATTTAACCGATAGAATTTTTTCCCCCCAGTTTCATACACTGATCGCTGCTTGCCACACAAAACAATCAGCATCCTTGAAATCGCTGTTGCTCTGGAAAGCTCAGCTTGCATTTTCAAAAGCCATTTGACTATGAGGGTAAGAGGAAAATTACCACCTCCAATTCTGAGAGAGAACCTTTTTAACTGGAACCATTACTAATGCCACATTCATGTGAAATGTTTACAGAGGGCAGCTGGCTTTCAACCTCACTTTGCAGAATGTACTTATTCTCTTGGGGAAATCTGTGTTGTTGGGTTTTATTTAAAAAAAAAACCTAGTGCAGGAATGTAACAGAAGAAGGATGAAGGCAAGAGAAAGCACCTCCCTCCACAACATAAAGGCCAAGGATAAAATCTCCTTAGAAATCAATTTCTCAATTGAAAAGGAATCACTGGTTTTCAATTTAAACAAGTAAGAAAACAGAATACAACAAAGGCAGGCCGATTGATGAAAACGTCCTTGATGGCTCATCTTCAGTAAATCTGAGGGGGAAGGAGAGGGAGGACAGAAAATTTATTTCAAAAGAGAATTTTGATGCAAGCCCAGTTTAGCAGAGGGTGGCAAATTGGCTGGCCATCACAGACCTAGATGCTTGGTTATGCTTTCACTTTTCATCTGCTATCGGGTTCCAATTCTACAAATTTAAGTCTTGACGACAGGCTTTCCAAGGAAAGTACTTGTGAATATCAGTTTCCTATGTTCTTGTTTGCTTTAAAAATGTTTGCGGACGTATACATTTAAGTACAAAGCAGGCTTACTTCCCTGGCTCCAATATAGAATAGGCAGAGAAAAATTAGTCCCAAGAGCAAACTTGTAAGTGAAGCCTTAAGATAAATTTTAATGATTTGTTTCCACAGATTATTGGGGTGGGGGCTCATATTGCAAACTTTTTAGATTCTTTCTTTCTCTGGCTTTATAAAAGTCTAAACATACAATCCAGAAGGGATTAGCAATTTTGTTGATATGAGAATCTTATCTTCACATGCTTTCATGGCAGAAAGTAAAAAAGAGCCAAAATAACCAAGTGCTGGCAGGGAAAGAAGTTTGCCCAAATCTCCCTGTCTCCCTGTCTCTCTCTCTCTCTCAAAAAAAAAAAAACCTGACAGAGGGAGTCATTCGTTTAATATTCAATGTAGAGAAGCTTTAGAAAGGCGATTAGGAAATTTGGAGAGTAATACTAACAGTTTTGAGTAAGTCACATACTCAGAGGTAGTTCATACATTATCTGATTATGGAAATTGTTGCTTGCATGGGTGGTCAATTTGCATGCTCAGTATAACTTCATGGGAGGTCTTTCCAGAAGATCACAGTAGCTACTTGAGTTAAATGGGTGTGCTGGAAATGAGAAATCTGGGTTTTATTCTTCATGGAAGTAGCCACTGGGATTGTCTATAAGAATGTTCTCTGGCATTCTATTGTTCACATGGAAAAGAAAAAGCTGCTTGTGAGCAGTTATTTAAACATGTAAGCCAGACCATATAGCCTCCCACTGATGTTTAGGAATAAATGCCTGCTTTTGTCATTAGAAAAGGAAGAACCCACTTGACCAAATCCTTAGAAATAAACCCAGCTGTTAATACAAGTTAATAAACCAAATTTATTCATGTGTGTGTGCTCAAGATCATTGTCATTTTGGATTTTCATTGGGCATCACATCAGCGTCAGAAGAAAACCAACTGACTAGGCAATAGCATGAGAAATAGCAACCTTTCAGAAGAGAATTTAGAGTTTCTGGAGTAAAGTTAACTGGAAAAGTGATGGATAGAATAAACAGAAGGGTTCTGTCAGAAACTGGAAATGACTAAGGGGAGTAATGTTCTAGCCCACTCAGAATTCTGGGAGTTGAAGTCCACAAGTCATAAAAGGGTCATAGTTCCCCACCCCTGTTCTAGGATGTCAAGTTATTCCTATTGGTTACAATCAAGATCCAACACTAGGGATGATATCCTTTGGGTGTCAAAGTCGCCATGTTACGTTGCCATCACGTGATGTTTTTCTCATTCATGGAGCTGGGGTGGACGTGGCCTGTGCATGACGCATCTGGCCGCCAGTCTGACACCCGTGTATTGGGCTACCACTCAGATTATTCCTAGCTATTGTAACCATAATAGCACATTCTAGTTACCGGTGGTTGGTAAGAACTATAGTCCAACCCTCTAGGTGTCAACTTGGAAGAGGCTGCCAGATACAGCTGTGGACACAACATTTTTTTTGCATTTATATCATATCTTTCCTCTGAAAGTTCAAGTTAAGATATTATGAGGGTCTCTCTCATTATATCTCCGTAGCAACAATCTTATATGGTATATTAGGCTGAAAAAAGGAGGACTGATCCAAAGTACCCAAAGAAACTTCATAACCAGGTGAAGATGGATTTCAACCAAGTTCACACCCAAAATTTAAGTTTGTCAGATATACTAGGAAAATATTAAGCTTTATTATCTCATACACTAAATACGTTCATCTATTCTATCCCAAATATAACTTTATGCCCTCATACTTCTTTATTGCTTTTTAACAATTTCAGTCACACTGAATTCTATAGTCATGGTTAATATTGGTTCCAGGTAAATAATAGTTTTAATGTTTTAACTGCTGAAACTGCTAGTTAGCTGTACCCCAAGTTAAATATGTTCTTAAAAGTAAATAAAATACCTTCCAAATCTCCCAACACCTTCTTATAAAATATAATCTAAAATACTTTCAATCAAAGTAAAATATATTCATTATAGTCTTCGCAAATGAGCCCAAAATTTCCATTGCCTAAGCAATGTTCTCTATCTTCAGAATTTTGATGGTGTACAAAGTTATTTCTATATCTGCAAGAACTGTTCTAGAATATCAATCAAATCTTTATTATGCTCACAGACCAGCATAATTTTAGAGTAAGGACATCCTGGTGTTCACATATACAGCAGAACCTGGAGTCACAAAGATAAATTGAGGTTGGACATTTTGGTTCCACATCTATTCCTAGAAAATACACAGGCAACGTTAAAGAATAAGTTATTTTAAATTATCCTTTCATAGCTCCACAATGGTTTAAAAATAAATATAAAACATACTGGTCTTAGTTTCTAACAGACAAACACTACTGATTTGTTGGACTCTTAACAAATGTTCCTTCACCCTTCCACCCCCTTCCAAATAATGTTTAGAGGTGTTTTGTTTATTCCTATTGTTTCTTGGCTGCTTTGGCTCTTGTAGCCAAAGCTTTGAATGTTCTTCCGGAAGACGTAGCTTAAATTAAGTTAATTTGTAAACCATTCATGCATCCTTCAAAGCTGCCAAAGCCTCCCACAGAATCAGCTTAGGTTCTGCCAGGATCGCTTGCAGCTGGACCGGTGTAGAAGAAAGGCAATGACAAAGGCTGCTGTGTGTAGTTGCTCAACCTTGATGCATCAGGATGACTCTAGCAGTAAAGCCTTCCCTTGGGCTAAGGATGCCTTTTTCCCAGGCATTCTCCCCACTTTGGCTGATGGCATCTCTCCCAGGGCAAAGGCAGGCAAAAAAAAAGGGAAGCTATTTCTTTCCGCACTAATGTTTATGTGCCAGAAAGTTTGGAAGCATTTACTGACCCTTCTGTGTTTCTAAGCTGCTTAGTTTTAGAAAGTGAAGGGAACCTCTTATTCCTGGCAGACAACCCAAGGTAAACAGGACTTAATGTATTCAGTCAAAAGGGGAAGTGCATAAAGACTTATTGTGATACAGAAAGGGAAATCAATGATTATGGGCATCTGGTGTTAAGGAGGAAGAGCTACATTTGATCCCCCTCTTCCTCTCCCTCAAGAGAAAAGAGTCATAATTAAGCATATATTTTGCCTTTAAGGTTTAACCTTCAAGACCACAGGTCTTATTGGGTTTTTTTTTTCTCCCTTGCTGGCAATGGACATATTTTGCAATGCTTACACTGTGCAGCTAAATGAGGTAGCCTCGGGCAACGGAGGAACTGGGGGTAGCCGTCTTTCAGCAGTCACTAAGGAGACTGCACACTGCTTTAAATCCTCTTTTCAGCAGAGAAACCAGCTAATTCCCCACTCTGACTCCCCAAGAGGCACCTCAGGAAACACATGATGGGGGTTACAGCTGTGGGAGGCCAGAAAACAGCGTATCCTGTCATGAGAATCTTTCACCTCTGCCAACCCCCAGGGACAAACTCCACCTCTGCAACGAGCAAACTTTAAATGGGTAAAGGCATTCGCCCTTCTGGAGCAACTGCCTAAAAGAAAGTTTGAGAGAGAATATCCCAGCCCTGCTTGTGACTTGTTTTCCAGCAAAGAGAATGCATACCAAGCAGAAATGCTTGAATCCTCAAGGCCTGGCCACGTATCTGCTCCACTCCGCCGTTCCACCCACTCACCCACCCCTCAATCTTTGGGAATCAGAGGAGAGGTCAAAAATAGATGGTGATCCTGGTGCCAAGACACAACAGCGAACTAAGAGGAAGAGGACTGCTGGTCCTTGCCAAAAAACCACACACATGAATCTTGCAGATGTTTCAATGTTCTTGGCTGCTTGAAACTTGGAACACTGTTTCCCTTAACCTCCCCCTTAAGCTGCCATAAGCACACACTCCAAGAAGACCATACTAGGGTCTCTATTGGCAGAACCCAACAGCCTCAACAACATGCTGGGCAGGGGAAGTGAGTGGGTTTGAGCAGAGACCAACACTGTATTGCAGACATGAAGAACCTCTCTTTGGACCCTTCCCTTCTTTTTAATCCCTTGAATTGAAGCATTCTGTATCATCTCTGAAGAATTAAATCTGTACGCTAAGAATGCTTGTTATATAAAGGAGAAGAGAAATATTTGCTTGGGTAGTGAAGGAACACATTTTATATATTTGGAATAATTCAGCTATACTAATATGAAGTTGTAAATTAGGAAATGAGAGGAAAAGGCTGGGAGGAAACTACCCTCAAGTTGAGCATGCTCACCTAGTCCAGGATAGGTCCTGCGTTTGCTGAGATTGGCTGATTTCACTAGGAACATGCAGGATTGATGAGTCATCCAGGAGCAGAAAAAAAGCAGCAGGGCTCCCAGAAAGATGCCACACTACAATAGGAAGGGGGAAATCGTATAAATACTAGACAAATAATCATCATTAATTTTTTTTTAAATTAAAAAAAATTTTAAACCCCCTTAAATTTTTTAAATTTTTTAAGATTTGTACTATATGGTTGGGTATTTTAATATTTAATGGTTTTAATTTCTTAGCCAAAGTTATATGCCTTTTAAGAAATTTTTAACTTTTGTGTATTGTTTTTATTTGGCTGTCCACCGCCCTGAGTCCGCAAGGAGAAGGGCGGTATACAAATCTAAACAAATAAATAAATAAATCATCCCCTCCCCCAAAAACAGTTCTTTTATGTATTCTTACTGCCATTCCCTGTCACCTAGAAGCTGCCAGATTTTTATTTGCAAGCACACACTGGCCCGTTAAAGGAGATTCCCTTGCTTCTGACCAACAACCAGCCAAAATGTGACATATGAATTTTTTTTCTTTCTTTCTTTCTTCTTTTCTTTTTTTTCTTTCTTTTCTTTTTCTTTTTTTCTTTCTTTCTTTCTCTTTCTTTCTTTCTTTTTTTCTCCCTTCCTTTCTATTTCTATTTCTATTTGTTTCTCTTCTCCCTCCCTCCCTCCCTCCCTCCCTCTGCGCCTCTCTCTCTCTCTCTCTCTCTCTCTCTCTCTCTCTCTCTCTCTCTCTCACACACACACACACACACACACACACACACACACACACGTTTATGGCAAAGACATAGAGCAGCCACCTATTTACTAAATGGTTCAGTTGCAATACCTCCTTGCTTGGAAAGAGAAGCCAAAGCAATTTATGGAAGAGAAAAACCTTCCTGCCCTGCTGTTGTGACAGGTTTTGGGCCTATTCCAGAACAGTGATCTGTCTTTAGCTACTACCAGATTCATGTTAAACAAGTTAGCATGCTGTTGATCCAGGGGTTTGGACTCCTCTGCACAAGTAAAACTGGCTGTTCTATCCACTTACAGCATAAACATAAATTACCCCGTTAGCTACCTGTCCTGAAAGCATTGTGCCGGTTTGGTCTCTGGACACATTTGCAGAGGAAGTGGAAGAAGTTTGGGGGAAAGAGGGGGAGAGAACCTGAATGGCTGAACATTTATGAAAACAATGCATGACACTGGACAGGAACAAGTGGTGCTACATTTTAATCACAGCTGCTATTTGTTCTGTTTTAATCAAAGGAGTTGCAGCTTTTGAAGCTTTGGCAACTGTATGCATAACAAACCAATGACCTATTCTAAGGACCCTTTAAATCCAAAGAGCTGTAAAAGCCTTTTTCTTCAAGGGAAGGTTTATTGACATCAGTTAGTAACTCTGGTATTGAAACAACCAAAGTCTTCTGAACGTTCCTTAAAGAAACATGCCCCCGGCACATTTCCCCGCCCCCTCCCCCCACACACACACAAAATGAAGACTATCACAGCCATTTCCAGAGATAGCAAAATAGGACCTGCTCATAGAAAGGCTACATTCATGCAATCTTACTGGGCAGAAGTTGTAAAGGAATTAGCACTCTAGTACCGTGAACTTCCACCACACCTTTCACGCAAGCAAAGACCACAGCATCTATTATCAGCATCTGGTAACAAGTGTTGCCATGCATTAGGAAAGCATCTGTGACCAGATGTTCATGTGCATAACCACATATCACTGGTGGTAAGCATTTTTATAACCACAAGCACTTAATTACTAACAGCAGTCCACCTCCTGTTAAGTCCAACACAGGAAAATCAACTATGCCTGTGAATGTCCCATGCACTAGACGGGCTCGTTTAATTATCAGTGGGGACATTGCTCTCCATGGCCTAAAACAGAGACATGAGGGGCTCTTTGCTGCAGCAGGAATATCAGAATTATACGTAGACAGACAGATGAAGAAGAGTTGGTGCCAAACAAGGCAGTGCCACGTAGAAATCTTCTACAACTTCAATAGGTATAAACCCCCTCCAAAATCCCTGCTACCTTACACAATAACTCTTTCAACATCCCCACACACTTTTTCTAGGATTATCTAATTTTTATGTTTACATTTATAGTTGCAGAACAAGCTCTGTTCAACGTAACAGCATTCTCTAAAATAAATTGCACTGGCATTTCCTTATAAGGAATGCATAAAATCAATGGATGCTTGAAGGATAGGAATCTTACAAGGAAACATGGTCTAAGCTAACACTTGTTTGCAGGATATAATCCATATTCAACAAACAGCTAACTGCAAACAGCAGATATCGAGGATGATAAGCAGCTAGGAACCAGGTGCTATTCTATCTTATATCTTAGTTTATCTATAGTTTAGTTTGGTGGTTAAGGCACCAGGCCAGAAAGCAGGGGGTGCCAAGTTTTAGGGCCACCTTACCCATGAAAGCCAACTAAGCCAGTCTCTTTCTCTCAGCCCAATCCACCTCACAGAGTTGTTCTTGGCTGTCTCCCTCGTTCGCACCGGAGATACGCAGGATATCAGACCTCCGGACTTTTCGTTGGGCCCTTAAAATCCACTTGCTTCATCTAGCCGGACTGACTTGATCCCATTCTCTGTTTTAAATTGGAACTGATTTTAAATTGGATTGTTTTAATTGCCTGCCAAAATTATTTAATATTTTTTAAAATTGTTTTAAATTTTATATATATCATGTTTTACTCTGGCTGTTCACCGCCCTGAGTCCGCGAGGAGAAGGGTGGTTTATAAATTGAAACAATAAATAAATAAATAAAACACTAAGTAACCAAACGCAGTCACATTGTAGGCCTTACCAACTTTAATCCATGACAAACGAACGGCAGAACAAGTAAAGGTAAAACACACACAAAGTCGGCACTGAGAGCTACCGCCTCTCAGCACCTTTTGAGTAGTTTGTGCCAGCCGTGCCCATGCCCCGCCCGCACTCAACGCGCCTCAGCTGATTGTTGGAATGCCACACTTCCTGGTTCTGGTCTGGCCGTCTTGCACCGTGCCGCTCAGCGTTATGTCTTCTCTGCAGTTTTTTCTATTCGCAACGACCGATACCCACCACCACGTCGGCATGCCACCGCCACCTCTAATACACCCCATGCCCGTTCCCCCCTCTAGCAGTATAGTGTTGAGGGATGCATCGTCCTGCCTCCTTCCCGCCGGTACATGTGTCGAGCTGTAGCTGGGCTCGACAGTTGTTGTTGTGGGGAAAACAGAAGGAGGAAGTGTTGGATATGCTTATTGCCTTGAGTCCTTTGTAAAAATAATAAAAGGATACAAACAAACAAATATATATAAATTAACCCAAAGTTAAAGCTGACAATAGCAGGTTTTTTGATGTATGAATTTGATCAAAGAACTATGTTCATTTTTGACTAATCATCTATTCCATCAAGAAATACCTTGATGTAGATCTACATGTGAAAAATATAACTACATCATGGTGCCATCTGTTAACAGACCTACATAAATGACTCAAGTGTTTTGCTTTGCTTCATGTTAATGCCATCTGTTGGGAAAAAGATGGAACTAACCAACAGCTAACATCTTGATTGGTTGAAATCTTCTGATAACAACAATTTTAACTATTTGCAACAATTGTTTTCCAATCTTTTAATGTTTTTGTTTTTTTAAAAAAAGCAATGTCAGGCTATCTTTCTTGAAGCCTGTGTTGTAAGACTACATATTTATCAGGACTAAAAACAATAAAGATATTTGTGGCACGAAATTTCATACATAAGGAATATTAAGCTGAATGAAAATGATAACTTCAGAATGAGGAGTATGGGTCAATCATATGCATACATACATTAGATGATAGGTGGAAATAGAAGGAGATAAAATGCAAAAGCTGTAGATAGAATTAATAACTTATTTAAATTGAAATTCACAAAACTGTTGCTGGGGTCTGACATAAACATTCTTGCATTGCTGATATGTGTGATGTGACAAGGACCTTCTTTTCTCTCTGTTCCGTTTTTGTGTAATAAACACAAATCATGAACCAAACCTTGGATGAGCCTGAAAAAACTAAGCACACCTGGTCAGTAACTAAGATTAGACTGAGAAGTCAAACAAGATCCCAGAAGAAGGGAATGGCAAACTTTCATTAATGTTGCCAAGAGAATAACATGGATGTACATTTCAAAACAAGCTGACATTTTGTAGGAAATATTAACTAGATAGTAATTACCTATACTGTAGTAATTATTAACTAGCTAAGTAGTAGCATCTACCTGACCCTGACCCTGTTTTTGAAAAGTAAAGCAAGGTTGGACCTGATGGAGCTTGGATAGAAAATCCCAAAGTTTTAGGCTAAATTGGGAAATATTAAAAAAGCTCAGAAGAATTCAGAATCTTTACAGAATAACAAAGGGCTCTCAGAACTCTTCTAATCCAACCCCCAGCTGAAGCAGGAGACCCTAAACCAGTGATGGCTAACCTTTTTGCTATCGTGTGCCAAAAGTGGGGGGAGCGCAGGGGGTCACACACACGCATGCCCACGTCCATAATTCAATGTGCGCCCCTACACATGGGCGTGCAACCCCCCGTGCTCCCCCCGCTTTTGGCATGTGATGGCACGATGGGCCCGATAGGCCAGTTTTTCCCTCTCCCCAGGCTTCAGAGCCTTTCTAGGGGCCTGGGGAGGGTGAAAACGGCCTTCCCCACCCCCCTAGAGGCCCTCCGGAGGCTGTTAACGGCCTGTTTGCCAATGCCTGGTGGGAAACGGGCCGTTTCCAGCCTCCGGGGGGGGGGGGAGGCCATTTTCACCCTCCCCAGGCTCCTAGAAAGGCTCTGGAGCCTGGGGAGAGCAAATAACAGGCCTTCCCCATTCACCCCCGGAGGACCGCTGGAGGCTGGAAACAGCCTGTTTCCCGACTTCTGGTGGGCCCAAAGATGGAGCTGAACTAGGGCAATGCTTGCGTGCCCACCAATATGGCTCCGTGTGCAACCTGTGGCACGCGTGCCACAGGTTCACCATCTCGGCCCTATACCATTCCAGACAACTGGCTGTCTAGACTCTTCTTAAAAAGCTTCCAGTGATGGAGCACTCATAATTTCTGAAGGCAAGCCATTCCAGTGGTTAATTATTCTCACTGTTAGGAAATTTCTCTTTAGTTCTAGGTTGCTTCTCTCCTTGGTTAGTTTCCATCCATTCTCTCTTGTCTTGCCTTCTGGTACTTTGGAAAATAGGTTGACTTCCTCTTCTTTGTGGCAGCCCCTCAAATATTGGAATACTGCTATTATGTCACCCAGTCCTTCTTTTCACTAATCTAGACAAACCCAATTCCTGCAACCATTCTTCATATGTTTTAATCCCCAGCCCCTTAATCATCTTTGTTGCTCCTTTGTACACCTTGCCAGAGTCTCTACATCTTTTTTATAATATGGTAATCAAAACTAGATGCAGTTTTGCATTCTAAGTGTGGTCTTACTAAGGCTTTATAAAGCGGTACTAATACTTTACATGATCTTGATTCTATTCCTCTGTTAATGCAGCTAGGACTGCATTGGCTTTTTTGGCTGCTATCATATATTCATAGTTCATATTTAAGTGACTGACCACTCCAAGATCCTTTCCACAGTTATTACTATTGAGCCAGGTTTTACTTAATCTATACAAGTACATTTTTTTCTTGCCTAAGTGCAAACACATACTTTTTTCTACATTGAATTTCATTTTGTTAGATAGGACCCCGTGTTCAAATCTATAGAGTTCCATCTGGATCTTGAGCCTATTTTTTGGGGTGTTGGCTATTCCTGCCAGTTTAGTATCATCTGTAAATTTGATTATTTCCCCTTCTATTTCCTCATATAAATCATTTATGAAGATGTTGAAGAGTACTGGGCCTAAATTGGAACTTTGGGGTACCCCACCACTTACTTACTTTCATGTAGATGTAGTTCCATTGAGGACTACACATTGAGTGCGATTTGTAGGTTATATCAACAGATATACAGTGAACTATTTGAGTTTTCCTATTATCTTCATTTATATGATATGCAATATAATACACAATACGTTGAGAAATGTTGCATTGAAAAATGTGGCAGAATTGGGAACTTCAGATGATATGCTATGGTATAGTAATTGAAGAATGTAGCACTGGTGTAGACTATTGACCTCATGTCCTATTTACAGACTATTCATTGGCATTTGGCTAGCACAATGGAAAGTAGTATTCTGGACTAAATAAATCTTTTATAGACTCCACTAGAGTCTTTTGTAAGTTTATCTCCTAGGGAAGCAATGATAAAATGACACCCTTGCAATGTATTGGGCTACAGCGCCTATTATCTCCAACATTATATCTAATGGTTGCACTGGCTGAGAATTTCAGAATTAAATTCCAACACATTTGGAGAGTGCCCAGCTAAGGAAGACAATGATAGGAAGCTGCATATTAATTTACTGTAATATGTATGCCACTTATTCATTGGGCAGGCAACTTCACTTCTGTGAATGTCAGTGTTTCTCAACCTTAGCCACTTTCAGATATGTAGACTTCAGTTCCAAGCATTTTTCAGCCAGCCATGTTGGTGTATATGATACACGTATAATATAGTCCCCTATTAAGAAAAAAAGGAGTATACATTTTTCTTAATTACTGAAAAAAACATATTCCAGGCTCTTTATTCTCTAAAGCCACGTAATGCAAACTTTATCTTTTGTGTGTGCCTTCAAGTCAATCCTGACATCTTCCTGGAAACATCCCTGCAGTTTTTTTGGCAAGATTTCAGAAGGGATTTGCCACTGCCTTCTTCCTAGAACTATAGAGAGTATGACTGGCGCAAGGTCACCCAGCTGGTTTGGGGCCTAAAGTGGGAGTAGAGAAGGTGGGACTACAATTCACAGTCTCCCGGTTTCTAGCCTGATGCCTTAACCACCACACCAAAATGGCTCCTAAGAAATGTAACTGGAACTTAGACATGCAGGTAATTTCTTAATATGAAACAACTTGGGGTATTTGTTTCTAAAATCTGATTTACATTTCATTCCACAATGTGAAAGCCTCTCAATATCCAGGAAAGTAATACATGGCGATCGTGAGAGGGAAGGAAAAATAGAAAAAAAGAAACAAGATTTATATGACTTTCATATGGATAGATATAAGACAGCTTTTAACGATGAACAAAAATACTTTATCATTTTTCAATTTATAAAATATAAAGTTTAATCCCAAATTATATATTTTTGTTCCCCTCAGGCAAGTCACACAGATGAATAGGTGTCTAAGCACCAGGTCATAACCAACATGACCGGACAATATAAGAGAGAGAAAGTATTAAAGAATTAACAAACCTTGGAATTCATGTATCAAGAGACCTCTTAACAAACTTTTAAGAGAACTCTTAACAAATTTACATGCTATCCTCTTTTATATCAATAATGCAGGATAGATGTTCTAAGAGCAGACAATATAATTCGATTTTAAAATAATATGAAATAAGAATAAAAAGACAAAACACAAACCTTGAGCAATATAACAAGCAAGCCATGCTACTGCTCCTAAGGTGAATATTCAACCTATATATTTTATATAATAACCATTAATGCAAGATAACATGCAAGATAACATGCAAGATTAGCAGTTTGGAAGAGGCTTAAAATATTTTTTCCACGCTCACACACACACACACAAAAAGAATTAATCCCTGACCAAGAGAAAAGGAAGTACAATAATGTCAGTTTCAATATACAAAATACTATATACTTCAACCGATAATTAGAACTGCAGAAAAAACAATTGCTATCAACCTGCCTTCCATTCAGGATCTGTATACTGTATGAGTCAAAAAGAGGGCTGTGAAAATATCTACAGACCCCTCATATCCTGGACATAGATTGTTTCAACTTCTACCCTCAAAAAGAAGCTATAGGGCACTGCACACTAAAACAACTAGACACAAGGACAGTTTTCCCCCCGAATGCCATCACTCTGCTTAACAACTAATTCCCACAGCATTGTCAAATAATTTACTAAGACTGTATTATTATTATTCTCTTCCTTACTAGTACTTATCTCTTCCCACTTATAACTATAACCATGTTGCTTGCATCTTTCTATTTATATTGTTTTTATTTGTTTCCTAGTAGGATTTGATAGCTTATTAGTAACCTTGACTATCACTAAGTGTTGTATCTTTTTATTTCTGATGAATGTATTTTATTCTTATGTTCAATGAGAACATATACACCTAAGACAAACTCCTTGTGTGTCCAATCACACTTGGCCAATAAAGAATTCTACCATGCAAATATGCAGAACATCTGACACACATGGAGAAATATGTCCCTCTGACTTAGTGCTGATACCTGGCTTCGTGCCTGGTTTAGTCCTGAAGTTTTCTTGCCAAGAATTTCTGCAGTGTTTTGCCATTGCTTCTTTCCTAGGACTGAGAGGTAAAGACTGACCCAAGGTCAGCCAGCTGGCTTTGTGCCTCAGGGTTTGTAGCCTGGTGCCTTAACCACTATACCAAACCGGTTCTTTAGAATGGATAGTTACGGGATTCATTTAAAAGTGAAGGCAAGTAATAAAAGGGCATAAAGCTTAGTATAAAAGAAAAAAAGGGCAAAAGGTGACCATAAGGACCAGTTTTAAACCGGCAAGAACCAACCCCATCTTTAAACTTTAGACAACAAAATTAATACACGAATTAAAAACAGTAGTTTTAATTCTCTTCCCCTGGGCTTCCCATGGTCCATCCACTAACTGAATATACTAGGAGCAATTTTTCCAACACAAAAGATGCTCAGGAAAGGAAAGAAGGGCAGTTACTGAAAGGTCTACCTTGCCACGCAGACCAATGAAGCCAGAACCGGGTCAGGTGGCTCGAGGGGAACCGGGGACACACACAGGGGATTGGATGCAGGGGTGAAATGCAGCAAGTTCTGACAAACCGGTAGCGGAAATTTTGAGCAGAACTGGCAAATACCACCTCTGGCTGGCCCCAGAGTGGGGTGGGAATGGAGATTTTGCAGTATCCTTCCCCTGCCACGCCCACAGAACCGGTAGTAAAAAAAATGGATTTCACCACTGGTTAGTGCCATTAACGCTTTAACCAGGGAAAGGAGCCGCGCGCATAAATCAAACCGACCTGTCGGAAGCAGAAGGGCATCGTCAGCACGCTAACCCCGACAATGCTGTTCACGATGTTCATGATCAGGCCCCAGTTGGAACCCGAAGGCGCCGAGGAAGCCATCGCCGAAAAATAAAAGGCACGCAGAGGGAGAGCGGGCTGGTTAAACAGGGAAAGGAGCTTGGGAAGAGGGAGGGCAGGGACGGCTCTCCACGCCCGCACAGAGCGCCAGTCTATGGCGGGGGTCAGCGGGCCGTTTCCAGCACCAGCCTTCCACCAAAACAAACTCTTCTCCTGTAAGCCGGCTCCAACCGAACACGTCGCACGCACTTCCTCATTTCCCTGCTCTGTTGGCGCTTCCGGGATGCAAAACCACAGAGGACCTTGCCTAGAGCGGCGCGACTGAAACAAACATTGCACTTGCCCCCGGAGGACTGAAGCCGAGGGGGAGAGGAGAGGAGCGAAGTTGCCATAGCAACTCCTCGTGACGCCAGCAGTCGCCGCCTACTAGGCCGCGGCGAAGAGGGCTTGGGGGGCGCTTTCCTTTGCTGCTGCTGCTGCTGCTGCTGCTGCTGCTGCTGCTGCTAGCAGCGATGGTTGGGAAAACGGGTTTTACTCCGCGTGGGTCGCCGGGGAAGACCAAGGCGAAGGCGAACGGTTCCACGTCGATGGCAAGAGCTTCTCTCGAATCTGGTTTGAATAAGGGCGCTTAGTCTCAAGGCACGGTGAATTTCTACATCAGAAGGTCACTAATACTAAGGGAGATGAATGCGGCATCTGGTGACAGAGAAGCAGCAAGGAAGGGCGCACCCAACAAGCACTAAAGGCTTGAACAAAAGTTATACAAGCTAGTCCTCGATTTAACATCACAACCGAGTCCAAGATTTCCATTGCTAAGTGAAACATTTGTTTAAATGAGTATTTTGCCGTCCCCCCCCCCTTATGACTTTTCTTGCCACAGTTGTTAAGTGAACCACTGCAGTTGTTAAGTTAGTAACACGGTCCTTAAGTGAGTCTGGCTTCCCCCATTGACTTTGCTTCTCAGAAGGTCGCAAAAAAAGGTGATTACATGACTCCGGGACACTGCGACTATCATAAATATGAGCTGGTTGCTGAATATCTGTGTTTTAATCACGTGACCATGGAAATGCTGCAACGTTCGTAAGTAAAAAACGGTCATAAATCACTTTTTTCAGTGCTTCGAACAGTTACTAAATGAACTGTTGTAAGTGGAGGACTATCTGTAGTAGGAGAGCACTGCTGCCTGGTTGCCATATTCCAGCACTTTTTCTTTCTCAGTTCCTGCACCTAATGAGGACACCATTAACTGTTAGGTGTGAAAGTGAATTTCAAGGCTGAATGTGGAAGGAGACAGAGTACTAATGTGGGTACCTTTCAGCTGCATTTACAGAACGTGCTTAACCTGGGTACTTAATTAGCCCATTGCTTCACATGGTAAAGGGAATTATAAAGGTGATCAATTGGGTTGGATGTATATAAGAAAACAAGGCTACAAAAATAGCTTAAACAAGGTTAATCTTGCCCAAAGTTGGCATGCTGTGCAAAATCAGCTTCTAAATCTTTACTTGACATGGTTAAGTGTGTCTTGGAAGCACAGCATGGTAGCAACTGACTAGAACATATGTAGTGGAAGAGAAGAAATTCTGCTGCAAAAAATTCATTTTGGGAAAAAAAAGATGGGTAGCTTCATTTCTTATTTTGTCTTAGGTTCCTTTTTTCCACAGGGCTGGTTAGAAGAAAAATAATAATCAAACCTCAAAATATCAAAATCTGGAAAAAACTTCAATAAATTGTCCAATCATCTAGGTATCAGTGGATCTATATATGATATAAATTTATATTTCATATACTGGTAGTCCTCAACTTAAAACAGTTTAGTGACCATTTGAAATTACAACAGCACAGAGAAAAGTGACCATTTTTCACACTTAAATCATTACAGCATCTCCATGGTCACATGATTGCTAAGTGAGACAGTTGTTAAGTGAATTTTGCCCCGTTTTATGACCTTTCTTGCCACAGTTGTTAAGTGAATCACTGCAGTTAAGTTAGTAATATGGTTGTTAAGTGAATCAGGTTTCCCCATTGACTTTGCTTGTCAAAAGATTGCAAAAGGTGATCACATGACTCCAGGATACTGCAATCATCATAAATATGAATGATTTACCAAGCATTTAAATTTTGATCATGTGATCATGGGGATGCTGCAACAGTCACAAATGTGAAAAACTTATCATAAGTCACTTTCAGTGCCGTTGTAATTTTGAACAGTCATTAAACGAATGGTCGTGGATTACCTGTGCTCCATTCCTTCAGGAAGTTCAGAGCAGTCTCCAAATTTTCTCCATCTACATTCTTAGAATAACATGAGCCAGGGTAGGCTGAAAAAAGAGTGACTGGCACATCATTACACAGCGAATATTCATGTAGATATTTGAGTTGGATTTTGCTATTTCACTTTGTCATGCTAACTAGTACACTATAGAGGCTCTCACTGTACAACTCTATCCATGATGTCTGTAGTTCGGCCTTTGAGTGGAACATCACAGGAATGCTATTATAATAGGTTTAATAGTGATAATTTTCTGGAGCAAAAAAAGATAACTATGACATACAGGTCATATTTTGAGCACTTGGCAACAGGCTCACATTTATGGTCATTTGCAGTGCCTCCCAGTCACATGAATGCAATTTGTAATGTTTTTTGCCGTAAACTAGAGTTTGTTTCCAGCCTCTGGCAAAACACACCCATTGGGTACAAGAGGTTCACTTAAGAGCTATGGCATTTGCTTAATGACTTTTGCAAAAAAGGTTATAAAATTGGGTGTGCTCATGTGATCCACTGGCACAACTTACAACCTAAGAATCCCCCCCCCCCAAGTTCAATTATAGTTTTAAGTCTAGGATTACCTATAGCACATGACAAGGGATATAGGCAGGATGTGCTAAAGTATACCCAAGAAGGAAGAAGGCTATATCTTGGCTGTAGGAATTATGATCACCTGATCACCACCTGGTGCTATAGATGTAAGTTTTGGGGTACAGCACAAATACTTTTTTCTATCCAAACTGTCACTTATTAAGGTTTATCAGATGGACTTTTGAGAAGCATACAAAATTGGACAAAGATCCTTTAAGAAATTGAAAGGACAATGGAGCATGTGTGGATTACTCTAGGGATCTGAGCTCAAGGTTGTGGAATTAATTAGCAGTGAGGAGAGGGGAATTAATACATGCCCCACAAACATTGAGTTAGCCCCAAAGCTGTTTACATGAGGATAGCAAACTTTCGCATTTGGAGAAATCTTTCATCCTTGAAGCTCCCCAATACCTATTGCACAGTATGCAGGAATCTATGGACTAATTAAGTTTATACAATCATCAATCAGAAAGAAACACTTTTATTGCAGTGCGCCACTTCAGGTGGCAGGTGGGAGGTTGCATACTTGAATGCTCACTTATGGGGGGGTTGAACTCCCCACAGAGAGACCCTGCATTTAGCAAACAAGCAATCAGGGAGAAAGCTAGATTGAACTCTTCTCTATGATATGCCTATTTACCTACTCACCAGTGATAATTCATGCTAAGTGATACATTTTGCTCATTTTCATTTGACTTGTATAGAATAACTTCTAGAAAGATTACATCCTGTGCAGACTAATTTGAAGAAGGGCTATCAGGATTTTATATTTAGCTACTAAAATGTCCCAGGATAACTCGGATCAGATAGAAATGGTCTTATTTCCGGAGCTGATTCTTCTGCTATTTACACCAATAGATATTGCATTGTGTTGCTACATGTCACAAGCTTTAAAGTCATGAGAACATGATGCATATCACAAGAATAAGCATGATCCAATGATTGAATCCTGGAACAGCAGGTGGGAAAAATTTATAACTAAGACCAAATCTTCCTGCTATTGCTAAACAAAAAACAGCAATCATTTATGCTGCGTTATTGTTCCCATGAATTGTATAGATAAGCAATGCAGGCTTCTTGCTAGCTTGCTTCCTCTTCTGCTTTCAAAATTACCTGTGAAGATAAGGGTTTAAAGAGAAAGATGAATACAAATAACAGTAAGAATTATTTTCCAGACTTGAAAAAAAAAAAATCTTACATAATTTCACCAAGGGTTAATCCTTTTTTGAATATTGCATCAAGAAGTTCTATCTTAAACAATTTCACCTTGCTATCCAGGCCAGGTGCTTTTCCATCACCATTATACTGTATATGTGTATTTGTTTCTTCATCTGTTTTATTGGTAGTTTAACTATTTTTACAATGACAGCACGGCTAAGCTTATTGACTTTGCTCATGCCAGATTGGCCCCGCATTGTAGGCCACATCTATGCCCCTGTGAATAAAGACAGGCAGTGTTATTTTATTCATTGAATTCTCAGTGAGCAATGGACAAGAAGGGTGACTAATTGTACAACACTACATAAATATCTCAGGCTGAAGATCCTTCCCCGACAATTGCAATGTATCTACAGAGTTATTCAATTTCCAACCACTTCTCAGCTTTCTTCAACAGCAAGTGTGGTTCTACTTGCCAAATTGCTTCCTTTACCGAAGTGAACGGTGTCATCACAAGCATTTTGTATAAGGAGTGGAAAAAAACCTGAACAACAAAGAACTCTAACCTGATTTTTATTAGAATCTGTCTGTAAGCATGCACAATACGTGCTGTATGCATGCGTGTACACAATTTTCTATAATCTAAACATTCTGCTTCTCTGCTGTAGCCTGTGACTTAGGAACCCCACCCTGTTATTTCACTGTATCGTTTCTGACACAAGCCAACAGCTGTTTGAAGTTGCCTCTTGTTCTACACTTCAGCAAGATTTGTGTTCCAGCCAAGGACTGATACTGAGTGTGATTTTTGTAAACTAACCAGAATTTTTAAACATTCAAAAGGGGGAAGGAGTTTGGCACCATGGGTTAGTCCTTTGACTGCTTGCCTGACTTTCCCTTGCTCCTGTTTTCCCCATTCGCCTTTTATGTAACCCCCCAAAGTCATAAAAATGACAACACATCCAATAGAGGAGGATGGATCTAATTTACTGCCAGCAGCCCTATAAAATCACAGATGGGCTGTAGCCTGGGATTTCTCAATTAGATTATATGCTAAAATGAAATTCTGTGGATACTGTCCCAGGACTGATGGTTAGGATTAAACCTGGAGTTCTAAATGATAAAAATACATATAATTCCAGAAAGCTCTGTTCAGTTTGAGGGATCTACAAGAGGACACTTCTATTTTCCTCTTATACTAAAATTAGGGTGTGTCAAATTTTTCAGCTTTCAATTTCCAAATGGGTGCTCAAAAGTTGTGACATGCCTTGGGGATTGTAAAGATATTTTGTTTACTGTAATATAAGTTAGATGTGCTTGGTAAGTAACTACATAAATACAATTTTTTTAACATTCTGTTTGTTTCATTACTATTATACTGCTTAGCATGACAAATGATGCTAAAACACAGGTGTTAAACTCGATTGCATCATGCGCTGAATTGTGTCGTATCACATTTTTTGCCTTGGCGGAGCCAGGGTGGGCATGGCCTGTGTGTGATGTATCTGGCCCCTGGACCACCTGTGCTAAAGGTAAAGGATCTGGCCAGTAAATACACCAGCATTCATGACCTTGGGGTATGGAGTATACATAAACACTTTGTCAGATGGACAGACCTATACCGATTCTGCATCTAGAAAATGTGACTTCTGCAACTGGTACCATTATGCACATTAGGAAAATTTACATATAATTGCATACGCTACATAATTCATTTTGCTGCTCGTTGGGTGAAGAGGCAAGGAATTATGCAAGGGTTTGAGAACCTGAATTCTGAAATTCCTCTGAATTCTAGAGATCTCAGAAGACATTACCAATGTATTATAATACCCACCTCCACAGTCTTACGAATTGACGAATTGTTTCTAAAAGCATATTTTCAGGATAATGTATTCGACACTGTGTGATAAATTATATACTTCTGTAGGGTACTGGGTATGGCAATGCTGACATAAGTTCATTTATTTCTTTATTATCAATACCAGGAATAAGCAAAACGATGTTTTGGCTACAACCACAAAACTTCATAGTTTTCCTGTTCTGGTGCATTTAATGACTGAATTGAGATAAATGGTCCTATGTAGTAGACCACTACACTCTACAGTTTGAGAATCAATCATGCAGATGTCCTTTCTGGCATTAGGGCTGGCATTGGATCCATGCAGCAGTCCAATTGCAGAATACTAGAGTAGCATAAATCAGCATTTTTACTGACCTGACCAACTTGTTTATTCCAGCTTCTAATAAGGATTCATGGTGAAGTAGACATTCCTGAAGTAGTAGCAGTAGTAGCAGTATTGTGGTAGAGATCAGTAGTCAGATGAAGCCTCTTGGAAAAAAGGAGAAATCGTGAAATTGGCCAGTTGTATCCAGGACAGCTTTTCCACATGATTAAACTGCAGAAACTGAAGTTTTTTGACTTGGAAGTTGAGCAGCTGGGAGTAGAAGGATTTCAATCAAGCTCATAACCATAATATATCCTTTATGGACAAAAGATTTGTCAAGGCTCATTTTTAAATCATTTTCAGAAATTGCTTCTTTTCAATTATTAGGAACCTTTGGATCAACAAGCTTGATAGCACTGGATGAGTTTTCTTTAATACTTGATGAAGAAGGTTTAAAGAAAAGATTACATGCCACACTGAATATATAAATGAAACCAGCTGATGTCTTCATAAGTAAACGGTATATTCAAATGGGAAACCAAAAGAATGATCTCTTATATTGGTTTTATAAAAGAGACCTGTTAAAGTTTGGAAGGAGTTTTTGGGGACAAATTTAAAAAAAAAACAGTTCTAAGGCATCTGAAGGGATTAAAGATCAAGATTGTCAAAAGTAAAAGGAAGGAATATAAGGTAGATTTATTTGATTAATATTAAAGTAAATATGTTATCTCTGGTAACCTATAATGGATTTTTGCTGACTTAATGATGAGACTGTAAGGATTAATTTGTAGGTAAAAGATGAGATACAGGAAGTAGAGATTATTTGTCGTATTTTAAGAGATAAGTTACTAAAATTGTTAATAGTGATGAAGAGGAAATCATTTCTTTATATTTTCTTTTTCTTACTATATTTTTTATTTATTTTTATTTCTGTACCATGTCATTTTTTCTTTTTATCCCTTTTTTTAGTTTGTGTTAGTTTTTATCTTTTCTAATTATAATATTTAATCAAATTATTATAAAAAATATCCAAGAAGTTTACTTTGCTAATTGTCAGGAGTAAAAGAGGCACAGTTAAAAAAAATAAAGTTCTGGCCAAGATGTTTTTACTGAGTACTTAAAATGCACCTCTATCCAAAGAAGGTGTATAAAGACTCATCTGGTGAATATGCTGGAAAGAAGCTGCTCCTCTATTTTTTCACAGATGGAGTTTTTAACAAAATCTCCAGGGCTTTTTTTTACCTAAAAAATCAGTATCTGGGAAGTAACAGTAGAGAATGGCATGTTTGTTATTTTTCGTAATACACTTTTCTTATTTTCATGGATTAAACATTTCTGTGAGGCTTCTGTGTGCTCATGTATGGTAATAAGTTTATATATGGCAATAAGATTTCCTAACATCTATAAGTAGGAAGCCCTATACCATTTCAGACAAAAGGTTGTCCAATCTCTTCTGTACTGTATAGGCCATGTTGCTGAAGCTGTAATATTTCTGTTGGCAAAAGAGCTAGAGCATGAGTGTCAAACTCGTAGCGTCAGGTTGCTGTCACATGTTGTTTTGTGATGTTTTTCCCATTTGCGGAGCTGGGGTAGGCATGGCCTGTGCATGGCGCATCTGGCCCGTAGGCCACCAATTTGACAGCCCTGAGCTAGAGTAACCTATCATCTATTTGTTGCTCAACCTGACCTTATGGAAGGGTTTCCTATTACTGTAAAAATCTTTTAGTTACCAAATATTATATTCTCTCAAAAATTTCATTTTAGTCCAACATAGGACTTATCCTAATCAATATATGTTATTTGAGGAATTGAAAGTTTTGATAAAGGATACTTTATACGATGAAATGAATTGCATTTATATTAAAATTATAGCAATAATTTCTCAATGTATAAAAATTAGCACATGCAAATGTGTTGATCCCCATTTAGAAATTTGGGTGGTGAGCTTGCTGTTTTTGAAATCTAAATATGGTTGGGCTACAAACTGCATAGAAATGTTTTGTTTATGCTAGACAAAAGTTATTGTGTTTGTCAGGACTCTGATTTTTCTCTGCTTGTTTCTATCCCCTTGGCCATGAGCAAGTTTGTGTGTGTGTGTGTGTGAGTGTGTGTGTGCATAAACACACATCCACATATGATGTCAGATTAGCTCTGTTTGAGCCAAGTACACCTTCCCATCTGTCCAGTGGGAACAAACTCCCACTAGAACAAACTCCATGCTGTTTGTATAATTTGCTGCAGTTGCATTGGCTAGCCACCAGACTTTGTTCTTTGCAGGCTGACAAGGAGGAAGGCAATTTCTGCCTAATTCCCTCCAGGTGCCACTTAAATTCTTGCATCTCAAAATCAGCAGGTTTCTTGATTTTTCCCTGCCCATTTAGAGCAGGGAGAAATCAGTACTCTGAAAGGGGATGCCACTAAGTGATTTTTTAAAACATTATTGAATAATTCCTTTTGTTTCCATCATTCAGGCTGCAAATGACAAAATGAGAGGGAGGGAGGGAGGGAGGGAGGGAGGGAGAGAAAGAGAAAGGGAAAAAACTTTTACTATGATTTTTTTTCTATGAAGACATTGGGACTCATTAAAAATGAAATTCTGATGCCCCTCTCAAAAGAAAATGCATACACACACACAATATACAAACACACACACAGGTATACATATATATATTATAACAGTTTAGCATTACAATTCTGCTTTCTTGCCACAACTCTTATAGAATCACTCAATTCAGATGGGTCTTTCATCAAAATTTTTGAGCGCTGAAGCAACCGCAGCCAAGCAAAGTGCCACCATTTTGACCAAAATGCCACTGCACAGATGGAAGGTGACAGCAGTGTTGGGAAAAATGTCCATTTGGAGAAGTGTTTGTAGATGTTTGTCTATGTATCAGTATTCTTTCTATTTCTAAAATCCATAGAAACCCAATGTTTTGTGATAATCCTATGCACTGTGCTTTTTGGAAAAAGGTTTCTGTTGTCAACAGTGCAGGGAAAGGGACTTCTGGTTTGGTGTTGCGGCAAGACAGTCGGGGAATTAGCGGGCTCTGATGAGCTCCGCGAAAACCCCAGCTCTCAAACCACTGCCGATCGGTCTGTGGACCAGAACCGTCCTTCAGGGACGGAGAAGAAAGAGAGGCACTTCGGACGACCAAGAGGAACAGGCAAGTTCCTTGAAGGTTGGAGGGAACTCTCTTTGACTCAGCGGCGGGGGGTGGCAACCATGGCGGCTGCCACAAAGCTATGACAACTGGATCAAGTAATGAGCAGGAGGAAAGGGGAATGGAATGGAGTTTTTCGAAGCTGTGAGTGACAGCCAACCCAGGCTTGTAATAACATCAAGGGAAACATCTTTTAACTACAAGACCCTTAGCGATAAAATAGCGGCTAAGGAGCATGGGGGCAAAGAAGATTTTGAAACATAACTTTAAAGAGACAAAGACCTGATAGAAAATTGACTTCAATAAAACTAATTGGAAACATTAAACACTGAGACATGGTCAAAGGATTGGAAAGAGTTTAAATTTGGACTGGACTTTTTAAAAGATTTGATACTTTTAAAAACAAAAAGGGAAAGAGAAGCCAAGTAAGACTGCTATGTAACTGAAACAAAATGGATACTTGTTAAACAATTGGAAATTATGGATTGCAGAGAGACACCTTCTGGAATAAAAAGGAACATTGTAACTTGTTTTTTTGTTTTAGAAAATCGTGAATTTTACAGATAACAACCGTGAGAATTTGTGGAGGACGATTTCTTTGTCTGCAGGCAGCTTGACTTTGGGAAAAAAGAAAAAAGGGGAACTACAACAGAACTCTTATAATTGGGATAACATTAACTTAAAAAGAATAAAATGGCACAGGAATTAGAGAAGGAACAAATTGATGTATTTGACTTGGAATGGAAATAAGAAATAAGAAAAATAACTAAAATGATATATAGAGGACAAAATTTGAGGACACTAAAGCTGAAATGAAGTATACGCAAGCAGACAAGAAAATGAAGAAACAAGACACAATGGCTGGAAATAAAGAAGACAAAGTCAATGTGATTAAATAAGAATAAGTAATGTACAGGTGGATAGTAATAATAAAAAGGTTTTTAGAAACGATATTGTGAATAACAATAGTTACAAAGATGATTACTCTGGGATTAACAGTGAAAGAATTGGGGGATTTGGGGTAAGATAGAAAAGTCCAGGACTTTGATTTATAAAATAACTATATTGAGATTAATAATGGTTAACAGAAATATGAGAAGAATATGTTACAGATACTTAAAATTGAAATATGGATGGAAGCTATAATATATGAAAAATAGACTATGTTAAAAGAAAATATATTAATGGACATAATGAATTAATGTTTATTAAGATGTTACATGGTATTACTTGAGAATAATTGATGACTATAAAAACTGGGATAGTTTAAATATCTATAACAATTGCAATAATTTGAATATTTTAATAACTTTAATATTTTAATATTTTCCATATTTTTGATAATATATCTAAGCAAAAAAGAAAAGAAGATTGAAATAATATAGGACTATGAATTACAACTAAGAATTACTTGAACTGGTTTTTATATAAATGATACGATTAAAGAGATAGAATTGTGGGAAATAATTGCAAATTATAGTTTTATTTGAATAAAGAACTATGTTTCAGTGTTAAATTGCTATAGTTTTGGGACATAAATTTGGTGAAGTAATAAGGAAATAAAGATTTAATGAGCATTATATGAAGTAATAATAAATGTGGGGAAGTTTTAGAAAGGGAAATAAGATTTTGAAATATAAACATGTGTGACCTGTATTGTTAATTGTGAGGATTTAGGTTAGGAATTGTGAAATGTATTATGAGTTATTAATTGAATTGAGATTTGAAGTGGGTTAATAGAAGAGTAGTTGTTTTGATTAAATATATATGAGTAAATTTTTTATAGATGGTAATAGGGGAGATAGGTGATTTAAGATTAAGTATTGTTAATAGTGAGGATTTAGGGTAAGAATTGTGAAATGTACTATGAGGTATTAATTGAATTAAGATTTAAGGGGGGTAAATAGAAGGGTAACTGTTTTGATTAAGTAAATTTGAGTAAATATTTTAAAGATGGTATTAGTTGAGATAGGTGATTTAAGATTAAGGAATAAGTGTTATGGCATAATCGAATATATAAAATCTTGTTAAAGATTATAAAAAAATTATATAAATTGATGACCAAATCAGGGCTCTGTTCCAAAAAGATGTAATTTGTGTGTTGAGAAAAATAAAAATAAAAAAGCTTTTTTGCAAAAAAAAAAAAACCTGCAGGGACAGATACTAATTTTTAAATTTTGTTCAGGGGGTACTTAGTGCCTTAAATTGGTGCCTTAAGTCTGATGAAAGCAGAATGTACCTATATGACCCCTTAAATTTCTGCTCCAAGTGTAAGTTGTCATGCCAAGTTTTAGCAAAACAATCTAAGGGCAGAGAAAATGGGATATGCCGCTGCATATAGTTTCTGGGACCAGAGTTGCCCACTGTGACTTTAATCCCACCAGGCTGAAAATTCACCCATCCGTGTTCTGCTTAAATCTCTTTCCCACTGAGTCTTTCCCTCGAGCCACCTTTGGCTTCCCAGAGTTCTTCTTGGTTTCTTTTTATTTCTGTAGCGTTACCTTGTGTTCTCTGTGCTTTGTCTCTTGTGTTGTTGAAACATTGCAGAGACTTCGCACAAAGTATCCAGCTCACACTTTTCTTTTTTGTCCACTGAAACATAAATGGTGTTTCCAGGGAAAGTCTACCAGCCCAAAGACATTCTGCAGGCATTCCTTCTCTTCTCTTTTTTTTTTCAAAAGTGCTGGTAGTAAGAAAAAAGATATACAAAGCCATGTTAAAAAAGAAAACAAAGGTTACAAGTGGGAAATGACATGATCTGGATTTTCAGGTATTCTAGAGGGGGTGCTGAAGTTGCTTTGCAAATCTCAGTGGCAAGAAAGATAGCCCGATTTTCCCTCATCAATTATTTTAAAAAACAGAATCCCCAAATCTGCATAGTCCTACAGCCTTATTATTATTATTTGTTTTTGCACGTTCAAATTTAGTGTTTGCTTCTGGCAATTGCCTGGATTAATTCCTGCAATCTTCTTGGCAAATTTTTAGAAATAGTTTGTCAGCTTTGGAAGCTGTGTTAAAACCAGAAGCTTCCACGCTGCCACCTTCTTGCACTTGGGAAAGTAGGAAGGGGGATTTAGTAGAGGGATTCTAGTTAGACACAATAGCATTCCTTTTTTTGGTCAAGTTCATGGTGTTCCTGCATCTGGAGAAGAAGTGGTAGAAGTGGTGGCTCAAGTTGGGACGGATGGTGATTGGGCCATGTGATGGACTGAGGGGTGCAGCGGCTGGATTTGGGATTTTGGTTTTCTGGGAGGAAACCTGGAACTCTCAGATTTGGGGTTTCCCAGGTGTGCCAGTATACCTACTCTAATAAACAGGAACTTTAAAAAGATGCCTGTCTTGGAGTTTTTAACTGGATTTGGGATTTTATGGAATGCTGACATAGTTTGCCATTGGCTTCTTCCTAGGGCTGAGAGTGAGTGACTGGCCCAACATCACCTAGTGGGCTTTGTGCTTGAGGCAGGACTAGAACTGATCTTCCAGTTTCTGGCCTGGTGCCGTAAACACTATGCCAAACTTTTTCTTCCTCTTTATTACCCCCCCCCCCCCATAAATGTGCTGCTATGGCATTTTATAAAATAGAAAATAACGGGTGCTGCTCTGAGAAAAGGACTCCTTAAAATCTGACCAGAAATAGTGGGAAGAAAAGAGAAAAGAAAAAGTAGAGGTACACAGGAAAAACAGAATATGTTTATTTCAGAATGAGAGAGAGAGATAGTAAAGCAGTGGAGGTGGTGGGATTATGTATCTTCATAAAAGAAAATTTGAAAGAACCATTTAAAATATATTAAAAGGTAACATATAGATTCTCTGCAGGCAATTTCAGGCACAAGGGGCAGTAAGACGCTGGGCCTCAGGTGAAGTAGTAAAAGACTTGCATAGAAATGAGAGCAGCTGACGTGGAAGAAGGGTAGTCCACATGAAAAATGCTTAGGCAGTGGGAGCAGAAAAATAAGGGGAAACAAGAATGCAGACAAGAACCAGGTGTCAAAACAAAATCCGTGTTACCTCTGTCACCTAGATTTGTGCTTTTATAATCTGCTTCATGATTTGAAGACAACCGTCTTGGTTATGTGATTTCCGCCCCCCCCCCTCCCATCTTAAGACCTCCTACTGGCTGAATGTAATTGGGGGGGGGGGGTTATGTATTTTTGCTTCAGAGGAAGCCTGGCACTATTTCCTGAAAGAGACCCACAACTTCAGCTGGAATAGATCAGATAAATCTGGAACATCTATAGGTTTATCCAAAGCTCAGTTAAGCATTTTGTTTTTTTCCCTTTGACTTTTGTGTCTGTTATATTCCAAACATTTAGAACTAGTGGGATGATGCCTCATGACCCTCTTTCAGCCTCCATTGAACATGCAGAAAACTTGAAGCTTTCTAAGACTCCCATGGCTGGGAAAGATACTGAATCCATGATCTATAAAGGAAGGACATTTACATGCAGGTGAATATGGATGACCTTCAGGAACTTTGCCATTTGTCTCTCCCTTTCTCAATGAAAAGGGGAAGCTTAACCAGAATTGTCAGCTATATATATCTTGAGGAAAGAGGTTTAAAACTAGCATGGGGGAGGGAAACTATGGCACCTTTACAACCTGTGGACTTCAACTGCCAGAATTCCTGAGCAAGGTAACTATCTGGTTATTTGGGGTTATTTAAAAGAGTGCAGCCATTTTTGATGACTTTTGCCAGCCTTCTATTAGATCAAGTGCCTTGAATTGCATTTCATTTTATCACACCTGTAGCTAAATTATTAATTTGTTACATCCTCCCCTCTCCCCTCCTCTCTTCCTCCAAGTTCATGGTACTTATTTTTCTGGATTCTGTAACTGAAGTACCACTTCTCAAGGACCTCTTCTCTAAAATGGCCTATTTGACTTCCAGTCAAGGTCTCCTTTCCATCACCAACTGGGCGTTGGGCCAGTCATTCATTCTCAGCCCTAGGGAGAAGGCAATGGCAAACTCAGCATTCCACAAAACCCCCAACTCCAATTAAAAATTTCGAAACAACTTGTCAGTTCAACAAATTTTCTGGAGCCCTAATCTGCCCATCACCTGATTTCTGATAAAAACTCACAATTCATACCATGTTTTTGGCAGGGCCTGTTTCAACTATTGGATGTGACATTCTGCCTGTTCTCAGATGGAGAAAGCAAAAAGAAAAATGTTACCTTATAGTATTTGTTTTGTGTTGACAGAGGGCAATCAACTATTTTAGGTGGCTTCATCCTACTGCACAAGGAAGATTTTTATCTAGTAGTGTGACGAGTAACTGGGAAACTTCTGTCAAGTTCAGCGCAGGGAACCTGACACCTCCAAATAGTACTGCCAAATTTTTAATGTGACAGAAAGGAGAAATCGTTAATTTCCTGATTAAAATTCCTGATTGGAAAGCAGCTATATTAACTGTGTTTAATATATTTAGTTACTGTACATAAAGATTTAAATCAGATTTACATTTTGTTTGGTCTACTGCTTTTGTTGTACAGCTATTTGCATGCCACTCAAAGGTAAAGTGCAACTTTGGATCTGGAAAAAATTAAACCTCTCTGCTATGATAAAGGCAAGAATTTCACCCAGTATGTTTTCTTTTCCTATTCTACAAGGCAGAAATGCGCAGACATCAAGCACAAATAGAGCTGAAGCCCATTAAATCCAGAGGACACCAAGTTGATTGAGACTCATTGCTATGTGACTTCAGGCCTGGTTTTGATCTGAAACAGCTTTGGTCCCATTTAGGGATTTATTTTAATGCTAAATGTTATGAACAATGTATCAAACATGACCCCTTTCATTTTTAGTTTTGGCCGACATTGTCACCATTCCTCACTCCAGGATTAGTTCCAGAAAGGTTATTTTGTATGAAACCAGTGGGTCAGAACAGGAAATTTAGGATGAAATAATAAGTATAAAATTATATTCATATTTACACCCATATACGTGCACGTGCACACACAAGTGCATATACATACACACAGAAGACTTCTTATGCCAAAGCATTATGAGGTAGTTGCATTCCATTAATTGCTGATAGTCTTCTTTCTCTCTTCCAATGGAATTTGGTGAAACTGATGGTACAGGTAGTCCTCAACTTATGACCACAGTTGAGCCCAAAATTTATGTTGCTAAGTGAGAAATTAGTTGAGTGAATTTTGCGACTTTCCTTGCCACATTTGTTAAGTGAATCACTGCAGTTGTTAAATTAGTAACACAATTGTGAAGTGAATCTGTCTTCCCCATTGACTTTGTTTGTCAGAAGGTCACAAATGAGGATTGCATGACCCTGGGACACTGCAAACCATCATAAATATGAACCACTTGCCAAGCATCTGAATGTAAATTACATGACCATGGGGATACTGTCATAAGTCACTTTTTCCAGTGCCGTTGTAACATCGGTCACTAAGTAAAGTGTTGTAAGTCGAGGATTACCTGTACTTGTTTAAAACCTGGACAAGGAGTAATTTGAATGAAAAGCACTAAAATTAAATTGCCTGGAGATAAGGAAATAGAGTGGACTTCCAGGAAGGACTGCTTCCTCTGGGCATAGCAGTAGAGTAAGCCCATCGCTTGGAAGTATTCCTTCCTGACTGTTGGGAGGTTAACTCTGTTGCAGAAGTATTGCCATGCCTACTACCAGTTGCAGTTGTTTACAGTAAATATGCTCTGTTATGGTACAGCACAAGTGCCGCTACTGAAGAAAGTTTGGAAACTGTAGCTCGTACACAATTCAATGATTTCTGCTGACATATAGTGAAAGATCTCATTGCAATGATCCCTAAAGACCATATTAGCCGGCAGTGACTGGATTTCACGTTGCACCATCAAGCAGTTTATATTCAACTTTGGTTTAGAAGGTTGTACAAAGCTAACCACTGCAATTTATAAACCAGTTTAACATTTAATATGTGTGTGAGTCCAGCCAATAGTGGTTTATTTCAGGGATGGCTGTAAAACTCTTGGCTTGTGGGCCGGATGCTTCACACGCTGGCCACACCCATGCCTGGTTTAGTGAAGGGGGAAAGAAATCCCAATACATCACGTGATGTTGCCGTGATGATATGAGTTTGACACCCCGGTTTATTTAGTAAACTATGACTATGACACAATTCTTTGCGTGAATTTAGTCTGTCATTGAATCCAGTCCACAGTGTTAGCTTTGATATATAAAAAGTTAAGACCAAATATTATTCTGCTCATGCATTGAAATCTCCTGGGAGTCACTTTTGCTGATAAGGTAATCAAACAGAACTTCTGGGCTCATATGGCACCCTCTGAATAATGGCATGCCTGCTGTGGGATGTGCAATATATTTCTCCCAGAGATTAGATTGTATCTGCATCAGCTAGCTTTTGCCATTAGGTGAAGGTGAAGCTTTTCTGTCAGTCCCTTGATTAAGAATTGGCCCTTTTGCATTAATATAAAACATGAGTTTGAATTTTATTGGTGTTTAAAAATTTTGTATATACTATGATTGTCCTGGGATTGTCCTCGCTGCTAAAGGGAGAGATATAAGAAATGATTCAAATAAATATATAATTTATTTAGGTCCAGTAGGTTTTTTTCCCCTCAGTTGTCAGATGGGAAAACAATGCTAACCAATCATTAAATGGTTCTTACATCCTCTTAGCAACTCTTTGAAGCTGCTCCCCCAAGAGCAACTGAGGTCTCTTCTTTCTCCACAGTTATTTTTTCCGGCTTTCCAAGTGCTTCAATGCTAGTAGCTAAGATAAACATACTGCGGTTTCTGTGCACTTCCAGAGTAATGAGTGAACAAAAGATCAGGATGGAGAAGGAATTAAGTCCTTGCACATGAATAACTAGAACAAGAGCTTCAAAGGAAGGCATTAATTGTCTTTGGGAGAATGGAAGGGTGACATTCCTGTTATTGTCACAGCTTCCTTTTTATTCTTTGTATTTATTTTGGTCTCTCCTCCAAAGGGTTTGGACCCTTCCATAGGCTGCACTCTGGAGTAAGGGATATGGTAATAGGCTTTTCCAGTAACTTTTCCCATTTCTTATTAAACCCCCCACTCCGTTCTCCCCAAAAAGAGAAAGCAGGCTATTTCCAGACCTGAACTCCTATAGCTAATAGGGTACCTGCACAACGTCACTATGGGTTATGTTGCAGCTTAGGAAGTTCATCCGTACAGGTACTCCTTGACTTATGATCTCAACTGAGCCCAAAATTTATGTTGCTGAGCGAGACATTTGTTTTGTCCCATTTTACAACCTTTTTGCCACAGTTGTTAAGTGAATCACTTCAGTTGTTAAGTTAGTAACACAGTTGTTAATTGAATCTGGTTTCCCCATTGACTTTGCTTGTCAGGTCGCAAAAGTTGAATACATGACTCTGGGACCCTTCAACCGTCATAAATATGAGTCAGAGGCCAAGCATCTGAATTTTGATTATGTGACCATGGGGATATTCCAACAGTCATGTGAAAAACAGTCATAAATTACTTTTTTCAGTGCTGTTGTAACTTCGAATGGTTGCTAAATGATGGTTATAAGTCGAGGACTACCTGTACTTCTGTAACAAAATGGAAGGTCATCTTTGTAGACTTCATAATTCAACTCCCTTGCTAAGTGTGCATATCACACTGAATTAGTTCTCTAAATTTCTGATACTATCTCCTAAAATGATAAATTTTATGACCGACTTTGTGAATAAAATAATTAAATAGTGATACTTCTGTGGTAGGCATACAATTAGACAAAAAAGGTTTAGTCATTTCTCAAAACTCACTGGGGATTTTCTGTCCACTGCAGGATTGCCCAGGTAAGGTTGGAACAAGCCTTGACAAAATTCCTGGTTTCCACATTTTGCTCACAGGAAGAGCCTTGTCAGAATTCCCTCTGGGCTTTTCTCCTTGCTTTGTATATTCAAAACTCATTCTAGGTTTTGCTTCCTTCTTCTCCACGTTACTCTTTCCTTAAAACTTGCTGGAAATTTACTCTTCTTTTCCTTAGCGAAGCATCTGCCAGATCCCTCAGGCAAAGTAGTTACATCTTAGCATGTCTTGTTGCAGTTTTTCTGTATCCTCCTTAAAGAGTGATGCCCAAAAGATGAAATGAAGTCAGCTTCTTTTTCCCAACCAGTTTGCAGCTGAAAGCAGTGACAGATGTGTGAAGAACGTTTTGGCAAAACGCCAAAGACTTTGTGGCCCTGGAAAGTCTTTCTTCCGTTCACCTTTGGCCCCATTTCCACAAGTCTCCTGTTGTCATCTATCTAACAATTTCAGTTGTTGAATCAGTGGCCCAAACAAGAAATTTGCTGCTCTTTAAATTTGCAGAAGTTCCTTTAATCCCTGTTTGTAGCTGCCTGGGCGATTTCCCCCAAGAGACTTGTGAGACTTAATTGAAAAAAGAAAAAGAAGTGTGCACCATTAGGAAAAGGCACTTTTCCTGAGGAAGCTGAAGATTGGCTTGTACCATGAGCCAAGCTGCTCCCTTCAACATGCAGTCTGCTTCTTTCCTCCTACCTAGCAACATGCTGCAGACTTGTACATTTTCACCACCAGTTTTCTTAAAGGGCTGCTGAGTTGGCTGGCTATAAAAGTGCCCTAAAGTGTTTGTTTTTCACTTTCCTGCAAGTCATCATTGTCCTCAGTATAGGCCAGGAAACCTCCCTCTCCCACTAAATACAAGGAGCCTAGAAGAAGCTCTTCCGTTTGCTGGCTACTTAAAAGACAAAATGGCTCTTGCAGATGGTTGCTTCATCTTAGTTTTACTGTTCGCCATCCTGCAATGACAGCCAAGATTGTTATCCTGCCACCTCCCTCACCACCCTTAGGCAGCGTTTTTTTTTTAAACATGAAACTATCCATCTCCTGATAAGGATAAGCAATACTAAAGGAAAGTTGGCTATTGCTTTTCTGCTGATTGTGGAGTTGTCAGAAATATAAAAGGTATTATTTCTTTAAAAACTCACAAATGAATTCTGCATTGTCTCGTCAATCAAGTCCAGACAGTATTTTCTCATCTCTCTATTTGAATCAAACAAATGTTCCATAGTTATTCAGTTTTGGGAAAATGCTAGACAACTCATGACCCCCACTGGGTCATCATTTTTGCGATACTTTGTTACCAGATTCCTTGATGGCTTTAACAATAACGTACTTGAAAATTTCTTTAAAATTTGGGGAGATATTCAATTTGCCCTGAAAGTAGCCCATGTTGAACTCTATAGCACAGTCAAACATCAGGAGTTGACCACAGGCCGTGTTTTACCTTATGTGATAAAATTATTGATGATAATTATGTTTCAAATTACTATATAAAATTGGTCAATTTCAATTCCATAGGAGCCATAGGTCATAGCTTTTGAATACATTTTGTAAGTTACCCTATTTGAGATATCTTGATTGAAAAAGTTTTGCCCTACGATGCACCATTTTGCCCAGTTAAAGGTTACAGACATGAGTTTTTAATGATATATAGAAATTACTTCATGATGCCAGATCTGGACTGTATATAGTGGATTGGTCAGGACAATGATATCCAACTTCACAGTTGCCTCGAGTGACTATCGGGTTATAGCAAAAGTTCCTTTTTGTTCTGAAAACCGTTGAATTCTTGTTTCAAAGTGGAAGAGGTGAAAAGGAACGTCAGGATGTGATAAGAACAGGTTTTTTTCAGGATGGCTTTCAGAAGTTTGCGCGTTTTAGAAGAAGCATGTGGTGAACAGGGGTGATTATGTAGAGAAGTAAATACAGGTAGCAAAAGTGGTCACTTCAAAAATTATTTTCCTGTTCCTTATTAAAATAGCCCTAAACTAAAATCATGAAGAGGGAGGCATTTTCATTCAATCCTTGCATGATTCTGTTTCAGGAGAATCCCGATATAGCATGAATGCAGATCATTATTCCCCTGAAAGCATGATTCATAAGAATCTGTTGTTTATTGAATTGCAGATGGGATAATGTGATGGTATGTGGAAGTGTCCTTGGGAGATAGGAGGAAGCTCTGGTATGCAATTGTATTTCAGGGAGAGCTAAAATGGCTACTTCACCAATGGACATCTTAGCTGTGCAATCCCCAGCATCAACTGATGAGCAGTTACCGAGAGTTGTATCAAATAAAAATTCATTCCAAAGGAATGAAAAAGGAGGGCAGGGGCAGAAATGAGATTATAAAAGCATCTACACTATGGTGAACAGAAGAGGATTCCTAATAGTGCATTTTAACTGCTGTAGAGCATGCAGAATTTCAACAAGTAAATCTTTTGAGAAAAGGGTGGGATGAGTAGATTTTTGCTTTGATTAAATGCAAATTTGATGGGAGAGAATAAACTCCTCCAGAAAGATTGAACAAGTGGTCTGAATAACTTAATTACAGTTAAATAGTGAAGCTTCTTATGTAGCTAGGATAATCCAGAAATGGATTGGAGGTAACCACTTTCTCTCTGCTCTTAAAAAAAAAACAGATTTACTCTTGGGTACTCCTCTTCCAGGGGATAAACAATAAAGTTGAACATGAAGGAAACTTACTCTAGTACAAAGGTCTCCAATCTTTGTGGCATGGTGAGGGAGAGGGGAACTGGGCTGCATAAGCAGCAGGCTGGTGTGTATGCATGCATTGCTCAACTTGCGCAAGTGGCAAGCTGCTCTGCACATACATGTACACACAGCTTGATTTGCGCAATTCGAGCTGTGTACACATGTATGCTCCAGCCCAACACTTGTGCAACCTGGTTGCAAATAGGCCATGATCCGATAGTTGGCCACAACCCAGGGGTTGAGGATCCCTGCTCTAGTACATTTGTTTTGTTAGTTTGCTAGTACATTTCACTTGCTGTTCAAAAGTAATAGTTCAGGTTGCAATTTCTCATGGATCTATATTTAGGGATGAGTTACATATTTGTAGAGGAACAGAATAATTTGGATTTAGTAGTATATATTTAAAGCCCCACCCACAAATAGGAAAATTATTAAAGCATTATGAGTTGTGTATTCATCAAATTTACTAATCCAATATGCTGCAAGGAATGCTCACAGAATAGGTAATGAATTTTTGTGTGATATCTATGACCTGAACATTATGCTTTATTATAAGAATGGACAGTGTGTGGCCTCCTAGATAGTACTGGACCACAGAACTCTCATCAATCTTTATAACTCTCCTTGCCAACTAAGATGATGTGAGCTGGAGTTCAACATCTGGAGAATCATATCGCTCATCTTTATCATATAGCTTGCTTGACATAAACCTAACCATTCACAGCTACCGCCTCCTCCCACTGAAACTACTGATCCATGATTGTTTAGAGGTGTCATCCAAATGCAGGACACTGACTACATCAGACATTCTGGTTACGGGTGCCACAACTTGTATTCAAGCAAGCTTAATTCTGAACAAACTTTGAACAGATGACTTGCCTGGAGTGAGAGAAAACCAGTTGTCACAAGTAAATGCATTTGCACTCAGCCTCATAATGTAGGATGGCATATACAGTATATTGGTTTTATGTAATTCTTCTCCCACAGGGAGACAGTGTCTAGTAAACCAATGCATTATAGCCGCATTCTAATGGGGGGAAAACTCATGCAAAACTCCCATTGTAATAAATGAGAGTTGCTCACACTAGTTGATATTTGTGAGAATGTCTATTTCCCATTCAGACATCCCAGCAGGGCCTTCACAGAAAAGATTATTTTAATTAAATTGTTATTTTATGTGACAAGTCAAGTGGTTTCTGTCCACAGAAGATAGGAAGTTTGCTTGTACCGAGTCAGAGACCATTGGTCCATCTAACTCAGCCTTGCTGACATAGGGTAGTGGCTTTCCAGGTTTTCAGTCAGAATCATCCTCCAGTCAAAGTCAGAAACGCTATGGATCGAATTGAGATTTTTCTGCATGCATAGCATGATCTGCATCACAGAACTATGGCCATAAATCAAGCTGAATCTATTTCCCATCCCCAGATGGAGACCAGAATGCAAGATCCTGATTTTATAATAATATATATAATCTTCTTTTTAACAGGAGCATATTAACATCCGCAGACATTGTCAGAATATTTATCATTAGAATAACAATAATTAATAATAACAATAATAATAATAAAAAATGGTAGGAGAGAAAGAGTGAGGCAAGTCTATAGTACACAGTCCTGTGAGGACAGCATAGCCTTCTGGAGACTCCACTGCCACATCATTCAAGTGCCCCCTTCTATATTTACACACTTGCCTGGCGTCCACACCCCCAGCTAAGCTGGAGGGAAAACAGTGCATTGAACACAAACCCATCGACCCTCCCCTCCCACCCACCCCTCCCCAAACCTGCCTTTTTGTCTGGTTTGTTCCTTTTCCATAAAACTTCCCATCAGAAATACATTATTTACACATAAAATAAATAGAGCGGTAACCTGATTTGTGTTTGGCCTGCGGCAAACAGTCAGAGGTACTAGGGAAAGTATGGCTTGGATTCAACTCTGTACAGAACCGTGTGGGGAGCCGGGATCAGCCTGCAACCCCGGCATGGCAAAGCCGGGCACCTTGCATATTTCCGGGCCTTGCATGCAACTGCCAGTCGTATAAGGAGACTGGCCCCTTCCACTGTCCCTTGGCCTTTCTGCCCTCCCCTCTAGCCATTTTCTGGTCCTAGAGCAGTGGTCGTGTCCCACAGTTTCAGCACAGGACGGGCACACCATCCGCAGTCACAAGCCGTCCTGTAGTGGGGTCATAACTTCCTGCCAGATAGTAGAGATCTTGCCGATCCTGGTATTTCTTGCTCCGGGTCAGCTGCTCGTAGTGTTCACGTTCAATCACCTGGCACTTGTGAGAGATGGTCTGGACATCATTCTCATCCTCATGGCACGACTGGTACAGCGCATTCTGCGGAAAGGTCAGAAAGAGGTATGAAGGACTAAAGGGATAACTTGGCTTCCACTTCTAAGGAACAAAAATCCTCTTCAAAGACAGCAATTAACCAGCAGGATAGAAAGTCTCTACACAAATAGAATAACAGACTTGTTGGATAAGGTCTGTTAGGTCCACCATTCTATTCTCACAGGGGTCAGTTAGGTACCTACTGGTATTTGGCTATAGAGCATGAAAGCAAAACCCTTCTCAGGCTCTTGCTCCTTCAAAACTGGTCTTCAAAAGGAAGCTGTCTCCATACTGCCAAACTAGCATAGCTGGTAGACACCAATAGTCTCCATAATTTGGGTTTTTTACCTCAGTGTCTGTCACACTATTTTATAGCAGTAATTTTTATCATATGCCCATGCACTCTGTAAGGAATAAGGAACCGATATTGCAGGACTCTTTTTCAGAGGGGATGGGGTGGCTGGGGGCTGAACCTACCACTATTTTTATTTTGTAGGATAATTTTAGGTTTTAGTATTACGATAGAGGAAAACTTCTCTTTCTCCCTTGTTTCCACTCCAAGCACAATCATATTCTCGGCTCATTTCCTCCTCATATTTGTTTTCTGTTATAAAATTCCAAACACTGCAAATTTCCCTTATAAGAGAATTTGAAGAGTGGTATGAAAATGGTTCCCAAATCTTTTCTTGATTGTGTCCTTGTTGAAAGCACTGACCAAGTAAGCCAGAAAAACCAATTGATTTTGGTGTGTATATTGATGTGCGTGTGCAGAGCTGGGGGAGTTTACCAATCTTATCAGAGAATGCTGATGTTTGCTGGCTTCTGGCTTTTCCCTTGTAAAAGTGTAATGTTGCGGTATGTGAAAAAAAAGGTAATGCAAGGAACAAAGGGAAAGGCAATAAATCCTGAAGTACTAGCTCCATATACTTAGTTTCATCTGAATTTAAAGTGAGTTACTCTCAGATATACACAATTAAAGGCTGAGTACAGTAAACTTAGAGGTGCTGCTACTGAGGAAGAGATGACAGGTTCATTCCCCCTTAAGAGATACCTTCTATATAGCTCTTTTTGCACTCCTGTAACCTAGGCAGGGCTAGGCTTACAAGAGCTACTTCCTTTTTACACAATCAACCAAGCAAATCCCAAAGTAAAGAAATAGGGGGGGAGGAAATTATGGTCGAGGCAAATTATTAATTCTGCTAACTAATTGCTGCCAATCGTCCAGTGATCTCTCTGGAAGTCCTGAGTATTATTCTGCTCCAGCTCATTATGCCTTTTGATCCAGCATCAGGAGGACATTCCTGTTTGCCACCCTCTGCTCCATTTGAAGGTTTCTTCCCTCACCTTGCCATCACTATGTCGCTTGCCCAGCTTCGTCTCCTCAGGATGGTAGAACCATTTTACTTTGACCACCATGTTGCTGCCCCAGGATTCCCACATGCTTTCAATGCGGCCAATGTAGGGCAGATGGGGTCGGCCAGCTGACAGGAAAACCGCACAGTCGCCAATGCGCAGAGTCTCCTTGCCCCGTACAATTGCTTTGTAGAACAACTTCCGTGCTTTCCCCTTCATGCCACGGCGCTGTAGGACAGGGGACAGAGCATGCAGAAGCAGGGTAAGCAGTGGCCTGCATGACACCCGGGATGCCCCCTGCCTCTTGGCCGTGAGGCCTTTGGAAGAGATCCTCGAGGGAATCTGTGGGTTGCCATGGAAACAAAGCCCTCCAAAGAGTAGCCTCGAGACAGCAATTGAGCTTAACTACAGCAAAACCAGGTTCTGCTACCAGGAGACCCCCCCCCCCCAATGCTTTTGCTTGAGGAGGCCCAAGAGAGGATAACCAAGGAAACACAAATGGGGTTGGCAAATGCCTTATACATCCTGTACCGCTGTCCTAAGGGGATTTACTGACATGGAGTGAAGCCCAGGAATAAGCCTCCTAGAGCGTGTCTGGCACCTCATGGGGAATGGCCATGCTTCGACTGTCCGAAAGGGCCAGAAGGAGAGCCCACTGCATCTACCCCAGGCAGGTACAGCTGCAAAAAACAGCCTCCACTCTGGACAAAAATAATTCAGGGGAGGCTGTTTGTTGGGGGAAATAAAAACCATCCTGCACTGGTAGCATATTTGCAGAATGTGGCCAGTATTAGAAATTTCCTATTTAAAACAGAGAAGACTACTGATTATCAGCTGCTAAACCACAGATCTTGTTAGAACAATCCCTGCTTGGTTAAATATGTCAAAATAGGAACACCCTTTGCTCTCCTGCCCATAGCTTTATTCTTTTTTTGCACGCAGTGAGTGAACAGACAAGCCCTGGAAGTACCAATTAACTATGATTTCCTTTTTAAAGGCTTCAGGACAAGCCGTAAAATCATGGTCTGAAGATGTTTTCTCCAACTCCGTAAAGGTTTCCATTAAACTGGAGATTATAGCTGAAGGAAGAACTTCTCGGTTTGTTTTCTGCTCAAAAGAGGTACAAAACAGCTGCACGCAGATACACATTTGTATCTTGGATGCTGAGCAATTCTGAAGAATTGTACAGCTACTTTAAAGGCATGTGCATATAAGCACTGTGCCTTTTTGCATATGAGTTCAGCACAATGCACAGCCCAAATATTTATAGAATAAGTAAGTTTGTTCTTTTTTAGTACAACATCCTTTTAAACAAGTATGCTGAAGACTGCAGCGAAGTGCAGTATTAGCATTTCAACTAAGGTAGTTAGCCTTAAAACAATGTGAAAACAGGAATTCACAGTTCTTTTGTCAACAACTAGAGAAAGGGAAAATGGTCTTTCCTTTCTGATCAGCAACAGGAAGATAGTCTGAACCTGGGAGGAAGTTTCCCAAATTTAGCCTCTCCTCCTTTCAAAAATCACCGAGTGACTGGGATCAATAACCAAACGCATGAATCACTTCCTTTCAAGCATTTCCTTCTCGCTCTGTCCCAAGAGTTCAGGCCAAAAAACCTTCCAGAACTACCTTCAATAGTATCATTTTCCCTAGCAGACAAGGCAAATTCAAGCCATTTCCCTCGGCTTGCATTACTATGTAGTCCAGACTCGCCACGCAGAATCCTGACATTTTCCATACCTGAGTGGGGTTCCCAGACCATTTCCAGAGCTGGCGGGCTGGCAGAAAAGCAGAGATCTTTGGCCGGTTTTCCACTGAGGGCAGCCGTTGCCGGCGGGAGAACTCTTTGGCTTTAGAGAAGCTCAGAGTTTCTTTGCGCCTGAGCTTGCTCTTGGCCCCAGCGCCAAAACACCTCTGCAAGGTGCTGCTCTTTGAGCGCAGGGCTTCAGACTGAGCCAGCAAGGCTGGAACTGGGTGCGTGAGACAGGTCTGCACAAGGAGCGTGGAGTCCTCATCGTCGGAGCTATAGGAAGAGTCCTCGTTGTCGGATGAGCAGAGGCTAGAAGTGGAGCCAGAGCCAGAACTGGAGGAGGTGGACGATCCAGAAGATGACGAAGAGACTGAAAGCCGGGTCAGAAAGCGGGAGGGGACGCTGCTTGCCAGATCATCCACCTCATCTTCGTCCATGTCTGAATAAGAGCTGTGGCAATCACTGTCACAGTGCAGCCCGTACTCAGTTTGACCAGTGTATTTGCGCAATGCCAGCCCCATAGGCAGCGTGCTCTTCTTCTCTTTGATCCCCAAGGCTGGGTGAACGTAGCCATGGCCAGACAGGGACCCAAAGTCCTTGTCGCTCATCAGTAAGGCTTTGCAGTTTTTGTTTTTGGGGGACGTCACCCCCTCATGATCCAACTTGACCAGATACTCGCCACCAACTTTCCTGCGCCCAGCCTTGCCCAGCTCAGTGTCCAGCCGCTCAACTTTCTTGGCACGCAAAAGCTTCTGAGCACAGGGCAGGATCAGGCCAGAGCTTCCAAAAGCAGAGTAAGAGTTGGCAATGCGGCTGAAAGAGTCCGAGCCAAAGCCATTACCGAATATGGGGGCAGCAACACTGTGCACAGGAAAGAGCACCTCTTTGGCCCGCAGCTTTTTGCTGCCCCCATTGAGCTGGAAGAGGTTTTGCCGCATGGCTGTGCCCTTGCTGGATGTCTTGCGCTTGTTCTGGGCCACAGTCGTCCAACTTAGCAGAGAGTTGCTGCGACGACTCAAGAAGTGGTCTCCAGGCTGGATTTTTGAACTTGAATGCAGCATGTCAGGTTTACCTGCAGGGAAAGGACAGAGTTAGAAAAGTACTGCGGGCACCTGTCACCTGTGCTATGGAACTGGTTCAAAACTGTAAATGGCCTTTGCTAAACAGCTTCCTTCATGTCTTGTGGTTTGGAACCAGAGAAACAGATTGCACAAGGAGGAGCCCAGTTCTTGGGTCTGATCCTAACTCTTTTCTATTTGCCCAGGTCAAGCCCTTGATGTCCCTGACCTTTCAAATTCCATTTTGAAACAAAAGATGTTACATTTCTGGAGAGAGGGAGAGGGAGAGGGAGAGGGAGAGAGAGAGAAAGAGAGAGAGAGAGAGCGCATGCATGTGTGCATATGTGTGACAGAGAGAGAGAGAGAGAGAGAGAGAGAGAGAGAGAGAGAGAGAGAGAGAGAGAGAGACTAAAGTAACTATTTAAACCAAGAATTCTACATTTTACTACAGATTATTCCAACTCTCTAGGATATCTTAAGTGGCTAAGATAGGATGTATTACCTTCACTTTAAATGGCTTTCACTTTCTCTTAATGATATGAGCAATTAGCCAAGTCTGACTGGTATGTTATCAAATCCGGTACACAATCCCTGAATCCAAGCTGAAATCAGTGAAAATGTATAGAAAAGCAGCTGCTGAAGTAGCCATTATCAGAGGGGAAAGGAATGACTGTGAACAGTTATCAAAAGAGGTTGATTCAAGGCTGTTGTAATTTGAAAAACAGAGAGATGCTGGTGAACAGTTTACAGGAACTTGTGTTAATATTGTCTTCCTTGTAATTGATTATTTTTTCCTTAAATGTAATCTAGACCAGGAGTGTCAGCCTCTCGCCTCTGGCAGAGGGTTGCAGGAGACCGTTGCAGCCACCCGAGCTCCGTTTTTGCTGGCAGAGCACTTGGGCCACCACAGGCGTCCCTGACACGAGTGAAGTCGAGCTGGCCATGCCCTCTCAGCCCCCAAGGTTAAACACAACCCTGATGTGGCCTTCAATGAAATTGAGTTTGACACCTCTGATCTATACCTTCTGTAATTATAGCTTTAATTTCCTTGCCTACGTTTTCTTTAGACATTTTTCCATCAAGTTCTTGTGGCATACTGAATAGAACCTTAAACCTGAGAGCCACTATGTGTGTATATTTTATAATATCTCAGCTTATTGTGAGTTTTCTATTTCATAGTTAAAAAATTACGTTTTTGCTAATGTTCTATTCCAGGGGTGTCAAACTCAAGGCCCGAGGGCCAGATTGGCCCACAGGGTACTTAGATCTGGCCCGCGGGACTGCCCTGGAAAAAGCAAGGGACCAGCCTGTGGTGATTCTGTCAGTGAAAACGGGCTCCCGAGCTCTGTTTTTGGCTGCCATGGCCTCCTGCAACCCTCTACCAGTGAAAATGGAGCTTGGGAGGGCTGCACCTAGGAGGGCCGCTCTCGAGCTCTGTTTTCACTGGCAGAGGGTTACAGGAGGCCATGGCAGCCAAAAACGGAACTCGGGAGCCTGTTTTCGCTGGCAGAGCATTTGGGCCACCACAGGCACCCCTGACAGATGTGATGTTGGCCTGGCCACACCCACACCAGCCCTCTGAGGTCAAACACAACCCTGATGCGACCCTCAATGAAATTGAGTTTGACACCCCTGTTCTATTCTGTTTATTTAATAATACTGTACGTTAGGGCTGCAGACCTGTCTTTTTTGTTTGTTTTAATCAATATAGAGTGTTATACACATGAATAGGTAATGGAATGTTGAAGTGTGCCTGGCAATTCGTTTTTACATTATATTTTTCACTTCCCTTCTTTTTAAATGAATGAGGATTTATTTTAAGGGTTTATTCTGAATCAGAGATGTATTTTTTGTCATCTCTGTAGGCCGGAAACTGAATATAGACATTTAAAAGACAGTATCCAAATTTAAAATGAATATAAAATTCTGTCTCTGACCAGCCATGATTCTCAGTATAATTTTGAGCAAATCATATTCAAAACAGAATTTAAGTTAACGGGCTTCTGGCAAGATAAGGTGGGATAATAAAGCCCTTGAAAGAAATGCAAAAGAAACTGACTTACCAGTCTTTTCTTTGCTGATCATCTTCTTACTTGTGCTTTTGGTTAACTCGGAGACTTCACATCCCTCAGCACAAAGGTTTGGTGCTGATTCACTGGAATGGGGAACATCAGTGGAAGACCTTTTGTTACGACGGCAGGAGGTGGAGACTAATAATGCAGGAGAAGGCTCTGTGCCTACAGAAGGATAAAGGAAGAAGCGTCACAGGCAGATTCAGATACAAGATCATTGTCTCATCTCAGTTAAGATTTCACTTCCCTTTAACTTCTACTTTTAAGCGTATGCTTCTCTCTAGCCTAGATTACTATGAAATATTCTGTGAAGCCACAAAAGATTAATGCTATGATAACTATATTTGTCAGTTATTAAGCTCCTACTTGAGTTCTTCTGCTGCACCAGATAAATACCAATATTGCTCTTGAAACTGCTCAAAGTCGTCTACAGGTACTCCTTGACTTACAACCATTCGTGTAGTTATTGTGTTTGTAGTAATAACTGTTTGAAGTTATTGTGACACTTTAAAAGATGAGTTATGATTACTTATTGTGCTTATGACCATTGCAGCATCCGTGGAATTATGTGATTGTGATCTGGCTACATGGCAGCCGGTTCACATTCATAATGATTGCATTGTCCTGGGGCCACGTTATCACCTTTTGCTATCTTCCCACCTGGCTTTTGATATGCAAAGTCAATGGGGAAACCAGCTGGGGAGGTCATAAGTCATGGTCATATGATGTAGCAAAAAAGGTAATATGATGCCTTACCTAACATGATGCCTCACTGAACATCCAGACTGCTTAATAATAAACTTTGCGGTCCCAATAGTGGTTGTATGTCAAGGATTACCTGTACTTTGCTGACATCCACATGAGATTTCCACACTTGAAATAGGCAAGATCCTTCCCACCCCACTGCACAGAAAGTCAAATAAATTTGGTGCCCAAAGAATGGCTCTTAGAAAACTCAGCAATATTTCAGTTAATTTTTGAAGGCTCCCAGCAAAATAGTATCAAATGGAATCACTGGTAGATGGGTTCATGAGGGCTATCAAAACTATAATTCTAGCAATCCATTCTAGCACACTTACATTGGATTTTGAAGTCTGGTGGCAACATGCGGATATTAGACAATGCAATGTGGCCAGTGTCTCCATCATCAAATTCTACCAACACTGACTCTGCATCTTCCTCTTCATCACTTGAAGACCCTGTGGACAGAAGCCATGTTACCTTTCAGGCCAGCTTCACTGTAGGCATAGAAGAAGCTCTGACCCACTGATTTGGTTGCTAGACATACTTAGAGTTATTCCCCATTATGAGATCCTTATTTACCAGTTTGCTCACCTCGAATGACATTGCCTGGGTAAAGGCAGCGAGATTTCTGGCTCCAATAAGCACAGACCCGTGTGCCAGGTGGAAGGCTGCGACTTGACTGTGGCTGTACGTCTAGAACCTGGAGAAAAACAAAGGGCATGATTGGCATATAGAGTAGATCACCACGTTCTTAAGACACTGAAGAGATTATCAAGTACCAAGCTTATCTTATTTTATTTCATTATGCAGTTATGTGGACAATTCATCTTCAGCTCAACCAATGAAAATTGCAGATTGCAGTGATTTTGTGCTTTCCTTTGGCATCTGCTCCTCTCTCATGATCATCAAACAACTACTTTTACTTTTCCCAAGATATCATTGAGTGCATCCTATTTTTCTAGCTAGAAGCCTTCTTGTTCTTCAAACTCTATGTTTTTCAGATATTTCATTGGGATAAATATTAATTAAGAGTATTTACAACCAAATTTGTGGTCTTGATTTTTATGTTTTATTTTGTGGAATGGGTTGATGTGCTCTGTGCAGGAACTTCTTGGCATTTGACTATATCTGAGTACAAAATTGTCTTCTCAAAGGATGCATCTGGGAAATGAGAGGCCTGAATCTCTCTCTATACTTATATGCACAGTATGATTCACAAGTGAATACACAGAAGTGTGCATAAATATCCTGTCCCTCAGAAACTCTGGATGTCCCAAAGGTGCTTTTCCAAAAGGCAACTGGACTTTCTTGTGGGTTTTTTTCCCTTTGAAAATATTTGTTTCTCATCCAAGAAGTTTCTTCAGTTCTGAGAAGCAAAACGTTTTCAAAGGAAAAAACAACAACCATAAAATCCAGTTGCCTTTTGGAAAAGCACCTTTCAGACACCCATGACCTGGATGATTAAGAATCTCCACAGACATTCGAGATAATGGATGTCGACTACAAATCACATAGGCCCCATGATTGCTCCTACCAGCTGTGGAGGATCAGCAGTTCTAGAAGACAGGTCAATTAGACCAACTCGATTCATCTGAATGTACATCATATAGCTGTATTCTTCTCAGATTTTTTTCAAGCTACCTAAATCCTTACTATCCAGAAAGCATAACCATTCCAAGTTCTCTTATTACAGGTAGTCTTCACTTAATGATCATTCATTTAGTCACCGTTTGAAGTTACAATGCACTGAACTAAGTTAGTTATCCTTCAACTCCTCTCATCTCACCTATCTCTCCACCTTTCTGCCCTTTTGGTCACCGTGTACCCCACTGCTTACCGATACTCCCTGCTGCCCCCAATCTACTTTCACCATCTTCTATATCTTTTGAGGAGATACAATCAGCCGAGGCAGCTGCTGACCCTCTCTGATGCCTTTGCAAAGCATTGAAGAAGGCCAGCATCAGCCTTGGCTGAAATCAGATGGGGGCTGCAGGGGTAAGTGGCGGTGCTGGAAGATGGCCAAAAGAGCAGAAATGGGGGGGGGGGGAAGTTGCAGGGCGGCCACAGCAGGGTGTGGAGCCTTGTCTGCCGAAGGGACCTTTCTGGGACAAGCCAGGGAGAAGGCAGAGGATAAAGCTGGCACTTCATACACTGCTACTAAGCAGTGTAGTCACATGATGTTTCACTTAATGACCCATTCTTCTAGTCCTGGAAATTCTGGTCCCAATTAGGGACATTAAACGAGCAAGCTTTCTAGAAATATCTGGTGTAGCAATTCCATGCACAAGAAAACCACACTTTTGCAAATCCATTTGCAAAAGAAAACCACACTTTCTGCTCCCTATCCCTCAGGTAATCCTATAGGTATTATTCTTGAGAGTCCAGCTTCTCTCCCTCTGCCCCTGCCCACAGCCAGCTTGATTAATCACGGGCTCTGATCTCCTGAGACTTACCGCCTCCTGCAACAGCTGCTCTTGGGAATAGATTCTCTGCCTATTCCCTCGCTCTCCCTCAATGACAATGCTGTAGCTGTGGAACAAATAAGTGACAAGCATTTACACAGATGATGATCTGAAGGGATAGAGGAGAAGCTAGGTTGGTTAATTTTGACAGTTATTTTACAAGAAGCTCAATTCTTGGTTGGCAAGAGTCCTCCCTTCTGAACTAGCACAATACAATGGAAGTCCATGGTTCTGACTATTTTGTTCCCAGATTAGTAAGAGTGTTAGTATGTAAGTGTTTAAAATTTAAGAAAAAAGAAATGTTACACCACTCAACTCTCCAGATGTGCTGAACTGTAACTCACACTTCCCAACCCTATGACTAAGAGCACTATATAGTGCTAACACACAATTTCATATATATTTCTCATGCTCTTCGCCCTGAGTTTCACAGAATTCAGTAAGATTTACTTACAGATACCCAACACGCCCCCCCCCGAGAATTGTGTTGGAATACTTCCCATGAAACATACTTTAGAACCAGCACAATGCTTTGACTTCCATGCATACTACAGTTTCTTTTTTTATGAAGAAAGGCAATAGTTTGCCCAAGATCATACAACAAACTCATAAGGCAGTGGTATCAGGATGTAAGTCTTTCGAGGCTCAGTCCTTGGAACCAGATGGGATCTTGAACAAATGTATTTTTCATTCTGATTAATGGGAAGAGGAGGAAGAAGACCCAGGATTTGATTTGGGGGAGAGTAGGGTAGAGATCACCAATTAACTCTATTTGCAGATGAGGAACCAGAATGATTAATATTGCAGTAGGTGCCTTTGGGTTAATTATAAGAAACAAGTACCTGGGTTTCTTGTAATCAGTTACCGCAATTGTTTATAAGCATTATAGAGATGTGGAATAATAAAGGGTAGAAGGGAAGGTCCTGGAATGCAAAAAAAGGAATGCCTACAATTCTAAGTGACGGATGCATTATACAGTATCAGCAGCAATGGAACCTATTGATCTTGAAAAATCTTGCTACGGTATCCTTTGTCCATATTTATACTTAGGAATCAGGTCCTTACATGTCAGGTGGCTGCAAACTCTTTACATTGCCAGCATAGAGCAGACTGTCTTCTTTGGGAATAAGCACACGCAATCCATCCTGAAGATCTTCTTTGAGGATGGTACAAGACTGGGCTGCAACCATAAGACAAAGTATGAATCCACGGTTAATTCTCTTCCTCGTTTGTTTACATTTGGAAACTTCAGGCAGAGATCAAAGCTTGAAGAACTCAAGCCTGAAGTATGGACCACAGTGCACCATCCAGCTTTGATCTGCATGACTCCACTTCAATTTTCTGAGCTACCCTTACCTTGCCTTCAGAGTTCACTTTAGGAGCTATACAATCCCACCATATTCCATCTCTAACGCTTCTTCTCATCATTATCCTTGTTTATTTTTGTTCTTGACTACTGCATTAAATGGCTAATAGTAGTTCTTTCACCTGGACTATACTAGGCCTTGTTAATTGCCTTTACCGAAGGGTACTCTTTGGTCATGTGTCTGCGGAGACTTACCAGAGGTCATATCTTCCTCTGTACCAGTGGGGGGCATTTCTTCCTCTTCAGAGAAGCTGCTATTGTCATCAAATTCAAAATGGTCTTCAATGGCAAAACTCTCCATCAGCCGGCTGACTGCCCGGCCTTTGCACTGCACAGCAAAGCAAAGCAAAATATATTTCCTTGTTTAACAAAGGCAGGCTTCTTATGCACAAGACTAATGTTAAACTGGCTAGGCCAGGAATGGATTAAACAAAAGTCTCTCCCAGCCTCAATTCATTCTTAGCCCATGGCATCACTCTGGCCTTTGACTGAAGGGCTTAGCTTGGAATAAAAGGGGCAGGATGCTATGCCAGCGATACTTTCACATAGACTCTGCAGGGCCCCGTCCACATACATATTCTAATCTGAAAACTTCTACAAGTGGGCTATTATTTTACACACCGCATAGTAACCCACTGATAGAAGTTTTCAGATAAGAGAATTGAAATCTCATGAGATTTCAGGGATGAAATTGCTAAAATTCCACAGACTATCTTAATACCATTTTTCAATTAAAAAAAAAAAGGTTTGCACCAGTGCCAATACACAATGGTGCCTGAAAAATGTCCTGAGGAAGAGATACCATTTGCTTGTCTCTTTTATTCTGGGTAATAAAATATCAGTTGTATCTGACCTATCCAAGACCTGCACTACAGCAGATATTTCACATTTCCTACCTGCTTGCTGACCACCTTGTTCTTAACCTTAGACAGCTTCTTGCCCTTGCTGAGGATGGCCTTGGCATTGCGAGGAGAGAGGGTCAGTGCTCCATTTTTTCTCTGCCCAAAGAAAATAAGGATAAAATAATCAAATACAACATGTAGCAGACAAATATTTACCATACTACAATGTAGCTAAGTTGACAGTTACAACTGCAAAAAAGACCCTTTCCTTTTTTCTTAGTGGCCCTTTATGGTATCAGTTAAGTTCAGCCAAAAGACGGTTGTGTTGAGGAAGGTCTGTTGCTACCCGGCGTACCCCTGGACTCCCCAAACAGATCATTACAATCCTTCCTTCACTGAGGATCATACGTCCAGCCCCTTTTTCTGCCCCAGCTTACTCTGAGGGCCGACTGCAGGACTTTGCTCTTGCGTGTGGCTTTCTTGAGGCGTTCACTGCTGAGTTTTCCTGCATCGTCACGATTTGCAAATGAGCGGGCCTGGCTGCTGGAGAAGAGCCCCTCGGCGGCGCTTGATGTTCCAGGTCCACAGTGAAACTCCTTGGCCTTACTCTTTAGTTTTTTCTTGCTAGAATTCTCACAAGATCCCGCTCGGCATACCGGCACCTTTTCCAACCTCCCTAAACCTGGCTTCACTGGCCGCCTCTTTATTTTCACTTGGCCTTCAGGACTGGGGATTCGACAGGGCCCTAGATAGATCCAGAGATTATAGCAATGAAAAAAAAATAGGCAAAGCAGAACAGAAAAAAATGCCTCAGTGGATAAGCCAGTGCTTCATTTTGCTTACGGAGACTGCACTTCAGGCAAGTGCAACGTTATTAGGCCGATTTTGAGTAGAGTCTTATCAATTAGCATTTTGTGAGACTAGCCAATGCTTTCATTTATTTTATTTTTTACGAACTGTAGTTCAGCATGTAATAGCAGAATCTGGCTTTTATAGACGCCAAATGCCCCTTTAACTGAAGGGGAAGATGCAGTGTAACTTAGAAACAGTTGGTTCCAGGAAGACCTTTCACTGCAATCTTACATCCACCCTCAAGTATAAATCAAACAAAATTATATGATAGTAGGTGGAAGTGCTGGATATAATTTCAGCCATTTCTTCATGACGTTCATGAAGCTTCACTGCCTTTCCCCTTCATCAACTTGGATAGATTCAGCAATTCACCAAAAAGAGCTTTATTTCAATTCATTTCATTACCTAGCAAGCCTTGCCTCTCCTTTTTCTTCTTTGCTTTCTGATTTGCCTCCATTTTCACCACGGAGGAAGGAGAAGGGCCAATTACAGGAGGGTTCACCGTTACATGCATGGGGGAGCTGTTGTCACTCGTCAAGTTATCATCCCCACCGCCACCACCATCGTCACTTTCATAGTCTCTGTGGTGATTGTCATCTGTAAATGAGGAGGAGAGTCAAGATGAACTGAGGCAAGGGGGAAAAGAGAGCCACTTCAAGATGACAGGAGGATTCTGATACTTTGCTTCATCATTCCAACACTTATTTTGACCATCAAAGTAAAACCAAGGCCATCGCTGCATTGTTTCTAAGGTTAATATCTTAACATAGAGATATCAAAAGGATTGAGGCTTTTCAAATCAATCTCTGCTGGTAGTGTGACCCTCATATCAATGCCCCACTTAGGACTCACTGGCTTTGGTTATTGCTGCAAGGCCTGGCGTGTAAAGGTTTGGTAAAGTTGTATTGGTATGATGAGTAAAAATAGCAGAGTAAAGGTTATTGAAAAAATCCAGCCAACAATCCAAGAACTCTGAATATGTTTTGGCCCAGCTATTCCCTCTTTCGACGTCAGCTCCCAATAAGGCCTATAAACCCCCCCTTCCAATCCTGGCTTCTATATCCTGATTCTTGCCCCTTTGACAATGAGTCTTTGTTCTTTCGGCTTTGGGGAGTGGAAGCAGGATTTCTGTCTCAGCGTTGCTTTCCTGATAAGATGCCCCAGGAGCTTCAGGGGAAGCCATAAGCCTGCAGTCAAATGAGAGCGGACATTGGCCCCACTAGAGGACATCATGTGCAGCTATTTTTAAATTTCAGAGCTTCCTCTGCTTGCCAGCAGGAAATATACTATGTGGCAAGCTCCTCACCAGAGCTGAAGATAAGAGCTTTGTAGAAGGGTGGATTTGCCTGGGAATGGGCCTGGGAGAAGCTAATTGTACTTGCACTTCCTCAGTGGCACGGTGGAGAGATGAACACCTGGGAGGCCTGTTAACTGGCCTGGAGCTCAGAAAATATCCACTGGACACTAATCCCCTTTTTGCTATGCAGGTAAACATCACTTGTCCCAAGGCCCGAATCCTCTTTTAGCAGCAGTAGACAGAACATGCTCACAACTGCAGGGTTGTGAATAGCCTTCTCTTGTTTCCCATTATCAACTTTCCTTCCCAGGTGCCAAATGATCCTTCCCGTCCCAAGGGTGTTTTTCCAAAAGGCAGCTGGATTTTCTTGGGATTTTTTTTCCCCCTTTCACTTTTCACCCAAGAAGCTTCTTTCGTTCACGAAGCTTCTTTTTATTGGATAAGAAGCTAACCGTTTTCAAGGAAAAACAAACAAACAAAGTCCAGTTGCCTTTTGGAAAAGCACCTTTGAGTCAACCATGACCTGGATGATTTGAGAATCTCCACAGACCTTCAGTCTGAATCTGTACCTGTTTCAGCATTTCCTGGGCTAGGCTTGGCCTCCAAGGGAATGAGATCCTGCTGTGGGTATTTGGGAGATGCTGCTTTGGAGCTCTTGGTTCGAGAAAGTTTCTTCTGGATACGGGTGCAAGGGATAGGCTCTTTCCGGCGGAAGGGACCAATGTTCGTGGGCAAAACTTTGCTTTTGACTTTCTGCTTGAGATGAGAGGCCTTGTGTACTACTGTGGAAGCCAACTTGCTTTGTGAACTGCTCTTCTTGCAACGAACCTTCTCCTGTTTAAAAAAAAAAAAGCAAAAGCAAAGATGTTAGAAAAGACATAGTAATGCTTATTGTTTCCCTCTTGCTCGGGAGGGAAATTTATATTTGAATCGGGAACTTGGAAAAGATTGAAAAATCTTATCTGACTCTCTGACCACTAATAGTGAGGATACTGGATACTACCTATAACTAATAGATAAAAATGGACACCTAATACAAAAAAACCCCCACAAAAGTAGAAATGGCTACCTAATAGATAAAATGGATATTACCTATAACTGAATCTTGTTTTATGCTGTCTCAATGAGATTCGGAACCCTTATGGTCTTTATTTGCATGCACCTAGTTTCAACTTTGTATGCTAACAAGTAATGTTAAACTTTTTTTTCTTTTTAAGTATTTCAATAAAATAGTTGAAAGCAATGACCAATGCTCCCTGAGCTTCCTGAGAAACTTTAGATCAAGTGTTATTTTTATACTTGTTTTTAGTAGTTTTTACACTTGTAGTTAATAGTTGAGCCATGCAAATTCTGAAGCAAGGTAAATAAGCATAACTCATCCTACTAAACAGCAGGGGAGAGGTGTGCCATAAAATATAAGATGTAAAAGATGTGAATATTCCTCTCACATCTACCAAAAGAGCATCTGCCCATCCAGCTTGGTTCATCTTAGGACCCTAAATCCTCATAGCTGATGTGAATATCACATTGGTTTTAAAACCATGGAAAGAATATGTCTGTCTTGGTTTTCTAAAGGCAACAAGTTATTTCTTCTTCAAATGCAATGTAGACAGAAATATAAAGATATTAAGGTATACTCACCTGGGAACTTTTTATGCCACTATATGTTGTTTCTGATATTTTCCGTTTTTTCTTTTTGGGCTCCCCTTCGGCCCTCAACTCTGTACACAGTAGAGATAAGGTGGTTTTCACAGACCTATGAATGGAAAAAAGTACACAAGTTGGAGAAAGAAAATTCATTTTTGATGAGCCATTGAGAAGCATACAGGCCAAGGGTCTAAGCATTTTTTGATAGAAACAGCCTCCAACAAACATACAGCATACCTGTAAAAAGACCTAAACTCTTTTAGTTCCATTTATTTAAACTTGTATATTTTAGGCTGCTACATCACTATTTACAGCCAACCATGGCAATCTGATAGCTATGTTATGGGTATACATTAAATATTTACTCACACATATTCTGGACCCAAGTCTCATTGTTGTGGGGATCAGTATCCATGATTATTATTATGGTGATCTTTTACCTCCAACTAAATATATTTTGCCCTGTCTATGCACAGACTGATCATTCCTGAGATATCACTTCACATAAAGAAACACTAACCTCCCTGACTGTCAACATCCAAAGTCTAATGTTCATACAGTGAAGAACAATAAAGCAGATCCAGACTACAAAATACGAATCCCCAAAAGGTGGGATGATATGTTTTCAGCATAACAGTACAGTAGGCATAAACACTTCCTATATGCCATAAATCATGACTTTATTTTGTAACTAATCCATTTCTTTCTACTCTAATGGACTTTACAGATGGCTCAATTAATGCCTCTTCTTCAGAAATAAGTAAATGTATCTGTTTGACTTGCCCTTTTTTCCATTTACAGTTAGGCCTTGGAAAATGTTGCCATGTTTGACTCCTCCATTCTTCATTTACTGGCTTAACTCACAGTGAGGAGTATTGTAGGTTCTGAATGAAGAAAGAGGAGTCAAACATGACAGCACTTTCCAGGCCTAATTGTAAAAATGGAGACAGTAGCAATTAAACATGTGCATTAATTTATTTCCAAAGTCTGGTATTTGAAGCAAATTAGAAACCTGGGTAGTTTCTAAAAGTTCAGCAAAGAAAGATGTTATATTTTAGAAGATAATGAAACAATTAATAATATGAAGGAAGGAAGTTATGGTTATTGTTAGTGCAAAAGCATACTACTCCATCTTATTTAAGAATTGGATAATGGATCTGCTTTACTATTCTTCATTGTAAAGTGTAATTCTATAGTCACAAATACCCTTTTTAATAATTGTTTACATCTCCTTTGCATTGTCATTCTATATGATTGTAATTTTTTGTTGTGAAAATACAAGGAATAAAAAGCTCAAGAAATATATTCCCGCTATACTATAGATATGTCTGAACGTATACTAAATACTAAGCTTTTGGTGAGTGCTAGACACTCACAAGATTTGGAATCAAAGTATACGGTTATAGAAAAATGAAAAATATTTCCATAAATATCCCCAAATACTATAAGAGCTATAACGTGGTCTAATATTTCCCTCCAAACTGAGATGTAGTTTGGGCCCAAGGGCTCCTGGATGTCCTAGACTTGAATCTAGATTTTCTCTCTTTAGATCAGAACACTGCATAGGACAACATTTTGGAGGAAGTTTACCATGGATGGCACCCTACATTCAGTTTTTCAGTGATGATGATGACATTTTGTAGGTCAGGCGTGGGGAATTATGGCCCCTCTATGACTTCTGGATTTCACTTCTCAGAATTCTTGAGCCAGCCAGAGTTGAAATCCACAAGTCATAAAGGGGCCATGGTTCCCCACCTCTGCTTTAGTGAAAACGGTCAGAGGAAACATGCTACCTAAAAATCACTTTTGTAGGTAATAATATTTCTGGCCAAACTGACCATCTAGGCATCCTGCTCACCTCCTGCTTACTTTCTGGATGCATCCTCTAGCTGCTTCTCATTTATCCTTAAATCTTTCACATACATCAACAGCCCACATATTTTTGATCAGAAGGACACATTTGGCTTTAACAAGTTTACATGACCACCCCAAATTATGTTAACATATATTCGCCTCGCACAACAGGCACTGTAAGATGAAACTTGGAAGTTGCCTGATAAGAGCCAGCCTGAGAGAAGTTATTGCCTGAGGCAAAAGTTAACAGGATAAGCCAGACACATTCCAACCGCACAGACAGACTGGACTGGTATTTTCCATCACACCTGAAGTTCCAGGTCAATTTAAAAGTTCAAGTTAGGTGATAAGACATATTCAGCTTCATGCCTCAAGAGAGCTTATTTTTATTTTATTTATTATTTTATTCAATTTGTATACCTTAGAGGAAGCGGCTGGGGGCCCATCAATATTTGCGCCCTGTGATAGTTGCTTAACTCTGCTAACAATAGGGCAAACTCTGGCCTTGATCCTCAAGAACCGAGAGTTTCTTTGTTGTAAACTTACTGCAACAATATTCCCTTAAGGTTGTATGTAGAACGGTATATGAAGGGGATGGGTTGGCAGGTGTAACTTTTTATGGCCTGGTGCCTTTCCCTTGATGGCACTTTCTTAAGGCTCGGTATTCACAAACGTTCTTACTTCTTCTGACTTTCAAACACAAAACTCGACCCCTCTTCCTCCCATCTCTCAGGAGCAAGAGGGCACAGCAGGAATGCTCTGCCAAAACATCTGGCTTCTATTGAATTTTACTGCTTCCTCAGGAAGCAGCTTGGATGAAGATGGATTTGTGATAGCCGTGAAAAAAAAAAGTGGAAAAGAAAGGAGAACAAATTTCTCCCCACATATATAAGAATAGCCAGGGTTACTAAATAAAATGTGCACAGGCACACATTTACTCCTTGCTTGATAAAAGACCCCACATGAGGCAGTTTGCCCATTTGTTTTTCAGAAAATTGGACATAAAAATTAGAGAGGGCATTTAAAAAACACACACACCATAAAAAGCGGAGAGCGTTGCATGTTGCTCTATCCCAATCCTTTTTGAAGTACGAATAGATTTCCAGGATTTTCTGTGGCATATGGAGACTCAAATCTAAACTGGACCACTGCTCTGCAATGGTAGGCCCTTACCAGAATGACCGGTAGATTAAAGTATCTTTTGAGAAGGAATCAAAAGATGTCCTCTGTATAGAAAGGCATATGCAGACTCTCATGAAGAAGATGTTTCTAGGGGGACAGGCACACAGTGGTGAATTCTCCTGCTTAGAAGAGGCTAAACAGACCACGGAGCATTGAACAAACCCTCCTTTACATATTTCTCTGTGGGGGAGGAGGAGAATATGGCATAATTATTGTGTATCCCTCCCACATGTCCCGTGGCTGTTCTATGAGAGGGAGGAGACATTCCTAGACTTCTCATGCCTTCCAGCAACTTTCTGGCTGCTGCTTTTGCTGCAACTCATTACTTCGCTAGCTACAGAGGGGGCTTTGGGACAATCACCTCTTTCAGCTGGGCTGGGTTGCATTTTACGGGCAAAGAGATTGCCACAGGAACTGCAGGGCAGCGCTTGCTCAAACCTCTCAAGTCACAACAGTAGAAGTATTGCTGTATTTGGGGGAAGATGAATTTCCACCGAGGTGGTTGGAGAGGGTGGGTTTTAGGCTCGGATACGAATGGTTATTAGTGCTTAGAGGAACCGAGATTGTAAAAGAAGCACTGGAATGTGTGTGCTGCTTTAGATATGCAGTCTGATATTGTGCATTTAAAATTTCCCCTAGTTCCATAGCATTGTAACCCATTAATTGATGAATAAGTCAACGATACTCATCGTGCTATTTACTTCCTTCTCTTTTTCTGTATACTATCCTTTTTTTTTTCTACAGAAAATGTGGTGGAAAAGAATTGTAGAGAATTCTGGAAAAATAAGGAGCAGAGTAGGATGCTGAAGGGAAGAACAACAGGATATGCAGTTTCAGCAAAGAGAATTATTAGTGTGAGAAACAGTAAGTTATCTCATATTGAAAGCCACGTCTTTTTTCTTAGGTTTATAGTGAACTTTTTTTCAGATATCACATATGATATGAATAGGAAGTCAGAAAACCAATAGTTTCTCAGCATATTTATTCCATGCCTATGTATACAGGGATAGACAGGATCTTGAATCTGGTTTGGAGCACTGTGCATTAATGAAATGAAAAATTCTGCACCACAGAATCCAAAGATAATGATCTATGTAAATCATGCAAATTGACCATGTTTGTATGATTGTGTGCTGTATAATTTATTCAAGAATATTGTTATTTTACATAGGTTTTCTGGTTTTGCTGGTCATAGAGAAGAGTGCAGAGGTATATAGCATCCTGAAATCCAATTCCTATAATCACTGCAAATCTTGTTTCAAGGACTCACATGATTTCAAGTCTATCTTTGCCACTTTAAGTACCAGAAAGTTGTTTGCTTATGTGAAAACTCAAGATACAAAAATTAAGATTTTGCCCTTCTGTGCCTTTACTGAGTCACAGCATACTCGAAGTTGTGTTCTTATTGGCAGCTGCCGCATAGGCTCCTCATACGTGAAAAGGTCCAACATTCTCATTACTAGTGCCTGCCTATGATTCCAGTTCCAAACTCTTTCTCTTTCTTCAGGGTCATTGTATAGCCGGATCAGACTGGCTTGGTGGGATGAGATGGGAGTAAAATTAATCCCATCTGGAACATTGAAAGGCAAATCAAGGGATATGTAGGCTTGATACTGAGAGAAAGGAGAAAAAAAAAACTCTGGCAACAACAGCTGATTGTACTAAGTTGCAATCAGTCCAGATAAGAAAGGGGAAGCAAAACATGGTAGCTACTCCCAATGACAACAATTAGAAGGAATTAATTTGGGACTTATGTGGGCTGAGTCACCTTCTGACATCTACTTAAATGACTGACTTCACATTGCTTTGGCATTGCTCTCATAGGTGTCCTCCTGGCAGAGTAAATAGGAAGTGAATTAACACTCTGAAGGCTTTGTCCCAGCTGCTATAGCTGGCCGGTTGCCCATTCTGATTTCCAATCCTCCTCAACCCTAATTGCTCCACTCTAGCACCCAGGCTCCTAGGGAGCAGCCTCTTGTTTGCTCTACCCTGAGAATGCAGCCCAGAATTTGAAGCTGTACAAGCTCCATCTTCCCAAAGCAGCCTCTATTCAAGCTCCTCTCTTGGGCCTTCACCCTGTACCCTCAACCTTTTGGCCTAGTCTTGACCCCGGAGCTGGTGCCAAATTCCAATTTGGCAACCGTAGCAGGAAAGGAAGGAGGGAATTCCCTGGTTAAGCAGAGAGAAAAGGAAGGAACGGAGCACCCCAAGGGCCATGGATGGGAAAGAAAAATGGGCTGCTTAGGAACAGCAAACAAGTCCAGGCTACCCATAATGCCAAACCCCCAGCCTTTGCACTTCAGCCTACTCTAAAGTAGGGAATTACCATGGCTCAAGGCCACAGCTCTGTTCTGGGGAGTGGCTGGAGAGAGGCAAGCTTGGCAGATATCATTGCCTAGCGTGGGAAGTTCAAGAAACAGGAATGTTCTCGATAGGAAGGAAGCCAAGGGACTGGGCTTGCAGCTGCTCTGGAAACATGTGTTGCTTCAGTGAGGCCAGAAGCCTCCACCTGACACAGGGTAAGGATGCCATGATGGCTAGGAGCCCTGCCTTGGCACTTGATCAAGGAATCCTATGCCATAGCTGTTTGCTCGGGCAGGTTTACAGGGCAGACATACAAATGTGCAAACATAAAAGAGCAAAACAGGAAGCGGAGAGGATTACCACTCAGGTGAAGATTTAAGTCTCAAAGTGGTATACGTATGCCAATTGTTTTCTGGGAGCTATATAATTAAGGGACTTTTCTGTGATCTTTGACAAAGGGTCAGCTTGACAAGCGCCCACATGTGAGGATTCAGAGAAATGGCTACATGAATGTGCACTTGCTTTATTGCCTTCTGGAATGGCATCTTTTGTCCCAAACCTATTTTGGAACATCAAAAAAAGCATCAAATGCTTAAAGCTCAGAGACGTTTGAAAAGAACAGAGGAGGTGATACCTCAGACAGGCATAATCTGACTTGCAATTAATGCATGCAGAATAATCCATAACTACAAAGCTTAGAAATTTGGAGTACAGGGGAAATTAGAAATAACATGAAAATACTTCTAGGAACTGTAATAAACTAGGATCAGGTACAGAAAATAATTTGTCAGAAAAGCTGGCAGAGCACCTATTGGCCATATTAGACAGTGTGATTTTTCTCTTTTTTATTATTATTATTATTGACCAATCATATTTTAGCCCATTTTTAAAATTTTCAGAAAATTTGACCGGAGACCGGATCTGATGGGCATAGGATTACATGTTGTATGTACACTGTGTAAATACAACATGTAATCCTATGCCCATCAGATGAATTGGACTGTACTTCCCAGACAGGAGTTCAGCCTTAAGGCTCATCTACATATCCCATTTTCCCAGATGCAAAAATACCTCGCTAACTGTTGGCAGAGGATACTTTTATGTAGACTTAGAATTTTAGATTTAAGAGGGTTTTTTTAATCCCACCTTTTTTATTTTTATAAATAACTCAAGGCAGCAAACATGCCTAATACTCCTTCCTTCTCCTATTTGGTCCACCAACAACCACTCCATGAGGTGAGTTGGGCTGAGAGAGAGTGACTGGCCTAAAGTCACCCAGCTAAAATGGGACTGGAATTGAAGTCTCCTCTTTTTTATGTGCATGTGCCTTCTTCTCAATCCTTCCCCAGTCCACCCCAAAGAAAAAGGCAGTTTTTTCTCCTCTTTCTGCTCTCCTTCCAAACTTACTTTTTCCACATCTGCCAGTGCAAGTCATGCCAAGCGGTCAGCATGCCGTGAAGTGTCAGGACTCTTTCTACTGTCAAACAGCAATCTCTCCACTTCCCGTGCCAGCTCACAGATGGCAGGCAGGCAAAGCAGGAAGAGAAGGAGGGAATGCAGGTGTTTTTGGGGGTGCCAATTCTCCCGGCATGAGAAATATTCACTTATCCTCACACAAGAGAATAGAGGAGGAAGTGAGTTGTCTATTATCAGCTACTGTAAGAAGAGATGAGGCAGCCATTTGTCTGGAATAGTAGAGTCTCCTCCTTGGGCAGGGGGCTGGACTAGAAGGCCTCCAAGATCCCTTCCAACTCTGTTATTCTGTATTCAGTTCTCCAAACTTTGCAGGATCATGAAATCACAGTAAAGAAATTGTTCTTCCTCACAACTTTTCACTTAATCTCGTTGCCAATCCTGGTGCCAAAAAGACATGCTCCCACCATGGAAAGTCTGCTTTACCACAGAGATATCCCCTGCAGAATCACTTCCTCTTACACCTGCCCTGCCCTGCACTGCTGCATAGCTTAAATGCCACAGTCCCAAAAGTGTGGAGAGTCGTGTTTTAACCAAATGTCCAGTGGCCTTTTGGAAGTTTGTTAGACAGACATTGTTTCGATGTTCCCAGTGCTCTACCATGACACTGGTTAAAATGATTCCTTTTGTAGCTTCAACACTGCGGGGCCAAGCTCTCCGGAGGGGTTATTGGCTGTAGCCCATGGATGTTCTGTTCTACGATTCAGCAGCTCCTCTCTGCTACTTTGGTACTACAGTGGTGAATGGGAGGGGAGGGGCACATTTTAAACATGGTGTGCAGCGATACCTTTGAAGGCAAAAGGGAAAGCAGAGCTGTTATCCCAAGCACTGGGAATAGCTGCTTTGTCACCTGCCAAAATAAGGATGACAGGAGGAGAAGTTCCACTTCTTGTCCTTCTTACCCTCACTAGAACTCCCACTGATGACATTATATGGAAGACAGAAATAGGGATAGGCCTCTCTTCTCCAACACGGCTTTTCTCACCATGAACAAAAGGAGTATGGATAGATATGATGAAAGTGGGGGAAAGTTGTAGGAAGTAATGGGTTATTTGGTGTCAATCCCACCCATGGGATCAGAGAACAGACATCACAGGTCTTCTACAACGAATAACATCTACAACAATAACGTTGTAGGTCTTCTACAACGAATGGACATTGAGGTAGTCCTCGTTTAGCAACTGCAATGGGGGCCGGAAACTCAGTTGTCACAATGTTACCATTTTACTTCAGCTTTCTTTTGTTTTACAGACCTATGAAGGGCCTAAGTGTGAGGAAGGTCATAAAGTTAGTTCTTCATCACCATCATAACTGCAAATGGTCACTAAGCAAGGCAGCTGTTAAACGAGTACTAGCTCCATTCCACATAATCACACCTCGTCTCTCTCATGTGGACGCAACCCTCTATTTTCCCTTCATTGCTGAGGCAGAATTGGGTCCAAATGTGGTCAGCACTTCTTACAACCAGCATATTTTTGTGTTGGCTCCCATCCTAGATAACGGCACTTTAGTGCCGCTATGCTACACAGCGCTTGGAATGCTGTTCTGGAATCGCAGAATCCCCTCTTTCAGCTTTTGAAGATTTTCTGGCAAATCTACCCGGGTGGGATGATTTTTGGACTGGTAAGAAAGTGGGGTTAAAATGTAAAGGAAGTGAAGCTTAGGGAAACCAAAGCTGGGATCGTCTTCCCAATAAGCAAAGAATGGATTTCCTTTTATATTTCATTTTGCATGAATCCGCACAGCTTTTCAAGGTTTGGAGCGAGAACAGGGATTCTCCTACTCCCCCACCCCCACCCCCGGGATAAATCTACATAAAGGGTCGGGGTGGAGAGGAATGGGAGAAGGCAAGCAAGTTCTCTAGTGAGTCCTGGAAGGTTTCCATGAGCCATATGGTGGAGCCATGTTGCAACCCAAAGCCAACACTAACTGCTTTTTTTCCCCCTGTAACCTTCACTACATTTGCTAATGTTTTGTGACATAAAACCTAGAGATTAATTTTTTTCTTCTGTCTTAATTGAAGGAACCATTTAGTACAGATTTAACTATTATTACCAAATCATCAGGATTGATGCAGCGCACACACGCGTGCTCCAATCATGTTTGGACTAGCTTGGAGGATTTATGCAAATGGGCCTGCCGGGAGAGGCAATTTGTAGCAGAGAAGGACAATTATACAGGGCCCGTGAGTGCGGGAATGACTGTGCCGGGCGGCTAATGGATAATCATAAAGCGCCAGCAGCAATGAACACCACTGCAGCGTGACCAATGACTTTATACAGCACAGATAAAGAGGCTTTTATGCAACACTGCCTTCCTTTTCAAAGAGGGGCAATTCTTCCCCCATAGCAGTGCAGGAGGCAAGATAGACAGGAGGCAGGGGAGCACAGAGGAATAGGCGTCTCTTTAGCCCTCTTATTCTTCCAGATCTCGATGACCACTAGGATGGGTAAGGCCTTGGTCGTGCTGAGTGCTAAAGTGCGGTCACCTCTAGGGTGAAGGCAACAGGAATAGCCAAAAAACAACAAACAACACTTTGATCACAACATATTCACTGAACATCAACACTGCTTTTTCTCATGCCTCATCCCAGTGTGGTCTGTAATTATTACGCTACAAACAGAGAGATCTGGGAGGAAGAGTCCGCTTTTTATAGTGTAGAAATACAAGAAAGCAGTATAAAGAAACACTGATACTATACAGCTGTTTGATGTAAAAAAACAGGGAAAGAAAAAAAGAGAGAGGAAGGAAGGAAGGAAGGAAGGAAGGGAGGGAGGGAGGGAGGGAGGGACAGACTTCTTTATGTGAAATTTCTCTTTACACATATATGCTTCCCCAAAATCTAATTACAGATCCCCAGTGACAGATGTACACAAATGCAAACAGACTAACACATTCATACCATCCAGCCTGATAAATATATTCAGAGCATAACACCTGTAAAGTGGATGGAGAGCAAATTTCCAAAAGGAAAACGAAGGATAGAGATGGCTGGCTAAAACCTTTCCTATCATGGCCCCTTTATCGTTGATGCCCCTCTTTCCAGCTAATAATTCCAGATTTTTTGGGGCAGTGGCGGGGGGGGGGGGAATCTCATGGTATTAGGATGAAGGGGAGGAGGCAATGATGAGGACAGCATTTGCTGCAGGGAAAAGTTCCATCTTTCTCCCATCCTGCTAATGGCCTGAAAGTCCCATCTATCCTTGCAGAAACGCACAGCAGCACTTCCATTCATTATAACAGCCACACAGACAGACCCTTCTTAAGAGCATCCACTGGGTCCCTCAAGCTTTCAAACAGAAGGCAATGTTGTACACATTTAGAGTGCTCTCCCCAACCCCAAGCACCATAAGTCATGCTAGATCACTCACTTGACCTTCCTGCTGTCACTCTTGCCCATCGAACCCTGTCGCAATGAACTGAGTGTGCTGGAGTGCTTGCGTTTCCTAGGTCGCCCCGGTCCCCGTCGAGCTGGACTCCGGGAACTCTCCTCTCGCCTACAGGTAATAACCATATTAAACACAGAACAAAAGGGCAGGAATGGCCCTGCTCCCATATACTGAGGGTCTCTTTGGATGTGGGCACCAGTCTAATTTAGGACAGGCAAGGCCTTTGACCAAGGGGGTCATTTGGCCTTCAGATGTTATGGTAAACAGATCAACCTGTAGATTCAAAGTTATTTCACCCCCTTACCACTGACATTATTCCTGGTGCTGTTTTGCTTTACCCACCTTCCTTCTGACAAGTGGGTCAGGTGCTTATCCTAGAAACTGTAGTGAAAACTGAAGAAATGAGACACTCACTCATGGTCATGCCGCCTCTGCAGTTTGGCCAATTCCCGCTGTTTCTCTTTGTAGCGTCGCTGCAGTTCTGCTAGGCGCATGCGCATCTCCACTTCCTGTGTATCCAAATTCTCAATAGCTGCTTTGAGAGGGCAAACCTTTGGGGAGAGAGAAAAGGCCATCTTAGCCACAGAGGAAAGCAAGAGGTGACAGGGTACATAACATGTTTTATTCATGCTTTTACTCCTGGTAGTTTATATGCCCCAAGACTTCTTTGCACTCTTGAACTGAACAGATTTAGAAGGCCAGTTGGTTCTACTTATGTACTTGCAGGATGACCTTTAAGGGACTACTCTTGGGATCTTCACTCATGTTCAAGTGGGAGCCATTTTGGCCACTCAACATCTTCAACAGCTAAGAAATGTAATTAAGACAAATTAATTTGAGGGAATTTCTGGAATTCGAAACAAAATTATAACAAGAATGCTTCCTGTTGAAATGTCTTCTTCCTCTTTTCCTTCCTATAGTTGATCAACTTTGATAATGATTTATCTCCTTGCTGCACACGCTGAACATATAGCGATCTTTCCCAGTCTCTTAATTGACATTCTTGTTATTTAGGAACTCAAGCAGACGAAGAACATTAAGGCCACACAATACTGCTGAACTGTATTGAGTTCTCAGACTGCAAGTGGTCCTCAACTTATAACCTGGTCACTTTATGATGGGCCATCAAAAGCTATTTATGACCTGTTTTCAAAGTTACGATGGGCACAAACCATAACCTCACCACCCGCAGTCACACAATCATGTTTTGGATGCTTGGCAATTGACTTACTTTTACGACAGTCTGCACCATTTTTTGCGACATTTTTTTACCAGTTTCTAGTGTATACTTCTGGTTTCTGGCAAAAAACTCCCATCAGGGGAAACTGATTTGGTTAATAATTGCAGCATTCGCCTAACAACTGCGGTGTTTGCATAACGACTACCGCAAAAAATGTCAAAAAAGTCAGGTCCGCTCACATGAGGCCTCAAGTTACAACCGCAACAATTTATGACCGTAATTCAGAGCTTAATTACCATCGTAACTCAAGGACTATCTGATTCTATACCCAATCAGAAGCCTAACATTCTAGCCTCTATACACTCTACCAGCCAAACTTCCCTATAAATATGATTATTAAAATTGGAGAGGCTGATACAGCAAAAGCTATCCCACAAAGTTGATTAAAGCAAGCCTTAATAATTGTCCCCTAATCAAACAAACAAATAAAGAAAAGTGGGAATAAAAAATGGACTCCAATGTTTCAAAATCTTCTACAGAGTTTTGCTTGTAGAATACATGTAGTCCTTGACTTACGACCACAACTGAGCCCAAAATTTCTATTGTTAACTGAGACACTTGTTAAGTGAGTTTGTCCCTTTTTTTTTTGACCTTGCTTGCCACAGTTGTTAAGTGAATCACTGCAGTTGTTATGTTAGTAACAAGGCTGTTAAGTGAATCTGACTTCCCCATTGACTTTGCTTGTCAGAAGGTAACAAAAAGTGATCATGTGAATCCGGGACACTGCAACCGTCCTTAATATGAGTCAGTAGACAAGTATATGAATTTTGATCAGGTGACCACAGGGATGCTGCAATGGCCATAAGTTTGAAAAACGGTCATAAGTCACTTAATTCAGTGCCCTTGTAACTTTGAACGGTCACTAAACGAACTGTTGTAAGTTGAAGACTACCTGTACAGTAGTCTTGCCCGATTCTGTTATCTCATGCAGGGGTATCCAGAGCAAGCCACGTTTTTGTTAGAATGATTAAACATGCATTTCGGTGTCACATAAGCTCCACCTCTCGCAGGTGACTATACTGAATGCGTAAAACGGGAGGGATTTGCATTGTGGCACCATAATGAAAGTTTCGCTGTTTGTTCACGCTACCCCTCCCAAAAATGAGTCTTAAGGGACAAAAGATTAGCCCTCAAACACGAACCATTTATCACAGAAGTCTCCATTATTACCTGTGAAAGTTGAGATCGTTCTTCAAATGAGATAGGTGCATATTTTTGTCGTCTGTGGCAGCACAGACCATGTGGCCCAGAAACGCACCACAAAACTATGTCAGGCCACAAAAATGGAATGTTAGCAGGCAATCTTTCAATCCATCAGCTCTGTCATACATTTTGAACACAAGAAACTTACAGGCTTGGTTTTAGGGGTCCAGATGTATTTCCGCCGGGAGACCCGCATGCGAGGGCGCAGATTCACACACGGTGCGGCATCTGCCAGACTGAGAAGGTCAGGTGGGCTGCTCTCGAAGCCAGTGGCTTCCACAAGAGCCCAGGCAGCAGCAAGGGTGGCTAGACTTTGCAAATTGAAGGCTGCCAAGTCTTCATCCAGCACTGTGAAAAACAAAAAGATACAATCGGAGACGATCAATTTTCATTCATAGAACAGGTGATTAATAAGTTATGAGCTTACATTTGCCACCTAGGGTTCTCAATCTTGTCACATGAAAGGAGCTGTCACATTCAGAACTTCCAGACTAAATTTGCCTTCTTGGCGTGCTCCTACCTGCCTCCTCTATCTATTGTGTTAGTTAGTTATGGCCCCTGTTGCTGCTTAGCAGATCTTAGCAGGGCCCAAAGATGGGCTCCAGCACAAATCCGAAAGCTCAGAAGACAAAACCTCTGATCCTGGTGACCGACCCAGATTGGATCCCGCAATATTATCCTGGAACACATATTTCATTTGTAGGAAGGAAAAAGGCAGAAATAGCAGAGGGAAAACTGAGGAGCGTTGCAAACAAAAAAGCCCCATAGTAAAGAGGACACTTAAAATATTTCAACTGCAGGATAAATACTTCATCTTGTAACATCTCTGAATTCATATGCCACCCCTAGTGACTGGATGAAGATATGTGTCTTGGGCTTCTATGCATATTTGGTGGCATCTCACAATCTACCCGATCTCCTGAAAAGACCCTGTCTTTCCTCTTCCCAGACACACCATGCTGCTTTTCCCCCCTCTGTTATGGAGGGCTGAAAGAGAGCCAGGAGGTAGAATAAATTGGCTTGCAAGCTTATGGTCATTTAGAAAGGCAGAAAGCCCTTCCCAGACTATAGCTTAAAACCACCAGGTCCCTGTTTGTATTTCTTTGCGGAAGACATCCAAAGTCCCTTCACACAGAGGGAAAGTTTTCAGGATGTCACCTGCCCAAGCAGGAAGCCTGAGAAACCCATTTGGGACAGCAAGCAGAAGTTATCATTGCCAGAATTTAAGGAAAAGGGGGCCTATTGGAAATAGCCTCAGAAGTAGAAGACGTGTTCAGGAAGGAGGGAAACAGTTGCTCAAATAGGGAGAGCTGAGAGGGCCAGCCTCTGCATTAAGATATACAAGTGGAAAAAGGGTAACCATGGACATTTAAAAAAAAACAAAAAACACCCTGCAGTATGCATGTGTGGGTGTACCTCTTTAAGGACTCTTGCTTTCATACACCTCTCCCTCATGGGCTGTTGCTCTTTGTATACAAGTGCATCTGCTTGTGAAAGTGCCTGCGCACACGTATGAGAAGGCACATAGGGGAGCCCTTGTATGCGGTTTCCGTTCCACTGTGGGCAAGAACGGTTTTGGTGTGTGAGCAATAACCGTTGGTGTACAGATGAAAAGCACAGACGTCGCTTAGCCACAGGGGATGATAACCATCTGCATATGTGGGTTGGTGTAAACCTCGCCACTGGGGAAGCAGGAAGTGGGAGGCTTGAAACAGCAGCAGAAAGGTGTAGGGACAAAAAAGAAGGACTTTCACTACTCAAATAATATTGGATGGTTGTGATTATTATTAGCTTTAGCAAAGAGGCCATTACTATTCATAAGCAGGGAACGTGGGATACTTCTCGAGAACTAAGACATTTTGAAAATTCTGGTAACAGACCAGTCAAATACACTGTTCCCCAGCTTTCCAAGCATGCAAGGCCTCATAGTAATAGGATGTCTAGGATGCTTATAATAAGCAAGCCCCATCCCAAATTAATTCACAATTCAAAATCCAACAGGGAAACTCATCCCAGCACACAACCCTATTGCTTTCTACACGCAGTATGCACTAATGAAGTCCAAGGCTCTTGCTTTCTTAGCTTTCAAAATTAAGAGGCATAGTGATCATTAGCAAGGCCCAAGCAAGTGCAACAATTCTAATACCTACCCTGATTTCATCTGGTTGTCGGGCAATCCTCCAAATTCGGCCTCTGAATGGGAATTTACTGTATTCCCTAGTGCTAGGCTTAAGTAGCCCGATGGACACTTCTCTCCTGGCTGGTGAACATTTTGAAAGGTGCACATTCCCTCTATTGATTTGTGAGACTTTCAAAGTTGTACGCAATTCAAAGAGTCGGTACTGCCGTTAACATGGTATGTCTACTCTAAAACAATGACCTACATGAGATTATGTACCATTTTTGTTTACATGCAGAAAATTCACAGCTTTCAATCATTCATAATACCAAAGGTTATGCAAATGCTGGCTTGTAGCAATAGCACTTGGACTTATATACCGCTTCATAGTGCTTTTACAGCCCTCTCTAAGTGGTTTACAGGGTCAGCATATTGCCCCCAACAATCTGGTTCCTCATTTTACCCACCTCGGAAGGATGGAAGGCTGAGTCAACCTTGAGGCTGGTGAGATTCAAACTGCCAAATTGCAGGCAGCTGGTAGTCAGCAGAAGTAGTTTGCAGTACTGCACTCTAACCACTGAGCCACCTCGGCTCTAGTAAACCCAGCTGTGCTCAAAAGTCAGAGTGGGATAATAGCGTATCAGCATGCAGGGTTCTAAGGAAAAATATAGTTCATCTGAGGAAAAAAGCAGAAGGCATTGAAGAGGAATAGCTTAGCTCATGTCTGAATAGTTCACTTTATCTCCTAACCAATCTGGGACCTGGTCATGATTAGGATAGATAAGACAAAATCTTTGGTCTATTTTTCTAAAAGAGAAAGAGGGGATTCCTTTCTAACCAGTTGGATACCCAAGAGCGATCTGCAATGATCAGATGTCTAATGAAGGGATCTAGGAACTATAGTTGTAGTAGAAGAGATAATTCATCAATGATGGATCGGGCTAGGAGAACTTTTGAAGACTTCCAGTGAGAACTCATGATGAGCTGACATCCCTGAAGGAAGGAGAATGGCATTGCTGCAGAGACTGGCAGCCAAATAGCACAGCTCTGGCTGACAAAGTCTCTCTGGAGAAAGGAGTGATAGTGAGATTGCCCACATGTACGCCAGATACCTGTTTTTTATGAGTAGACTACAGGTACCAAAGTTTTTTTAGTCAGCTTGTGAATCAAGCAGCTGAGAATCTAGGGATTTCAACCAAAGCTGTAATGTAGCTTATATGGACATAAGATTTTCAATGAAATATTGGAATATTGGAAATATTGCTTAATTGTTTTTCAATTATTATGAACTTTTGAATTGAAAAAAAAATCTACAAAATGCTATCACAGGGCGAGTTTCCTTCAATCCTTAATATAAACTTAAGAATTAAAAAATATTTTTGAGTAAAGATCAAATAGATGATTAGAATGTTGATTTCGGAAAGTTACCAATGGACTAAGGGTCCAAATTTGAAATAAGTTTTTGAAATTATTTATTAGAAAACTTCCTGTGGGAAAATGCTGTTATTTTTAATTATTAAAAAATATGATAAGGTTGAATACTAGAGGGAATCAGAAGGAACTATTTACTACTACTTTATTACAATTAAAGGAGAATAATAAATTTGACTTACTAATAGAGAATGCAGCAAAATATTTAATATTGGACATATTTAAGGATATTTTTGAACAATGGACTCAGAAATTAATCCTTGGAATGTCTGCTATTATAGATCCATGAGAACATATTTAACTGACGAGACTGGGACTGATTTGAAAGTGGATTTTGAAATGCTATACTACAGAAAGGATATGGAAAAAGATGCTACACTGGATATACAGATAGAATTGGCTAGTGTCTTAATAATTAAAAGGGATATACAAATAATAAACCAGAAGAGTAACTTGGATACTTTACTTATATTGTATTTATAAAAGAGACCTGTTAAAAGTTTGGAAAGATTTTATGAGAACGGATAAAGAAAAAATGAAAATAAATCAAATCATAAGGTATTATTTGAAGGGATTGATAAAAAAGTAAAAGGAAGGAATATAAAGTGGGTTCAAAGTTAAAATAGATATCATAGATATGACCAGGATTGAACAAGGCCTTAAAGGATTTATTTGTAGAAAAGAGATGAAATATGGAAAGAAGAGATTGTTTGCTATATTTTAAAAGGTAATAAATTACTAAAATTGTTTATATTTGTGATGAAAAGGAAAATCATTTTATCTATTTATTTTCTTTACTGTATTTTTATTTTTCTAATATTTTTCTTTCTTTTCTCTTTTTTTATTCTTTTTACTTTTTGTTTGTATTGGTTTGCGTTTTCAATTGTAATTTTTAATAAAATTATTATTTTACAAAAAGGACTAGGTGTCCCTTGGGATCCCCCTCCTACTGTACAACTCTGGATGGGACTATTTGAGTGACACTTGATGGGAAGGGAGAACTTACATCATGCTTGGGAATCTGGCATTTGATTAGCAGCTGTTCCATGAAACACTTAAAAGCTAATGGGAAGAAATAGGGGAATAGGCCATAGCATGTGCAAAAACATCTATTATACATCCCAAGAGGACAAGCATGGACATCTTTTTTTCCAAGGTCTGGGAAAAGATTCTAGAATTTCTAGTCCTGGTCCCTAGATAATCCTCACATCATGAGCAAATGTTCAGCTTCCAGTTCATTGTCATACCTTCATAAGTATTCCTTTATCAATTCCCTGCTGGCTAGTCAGGAGGCAGGATTAGGGTATGGGAAAAGGGAATGTCTCATTCCATTGCTGACATCTGATATTTGGCTCTGCCTTTGCCTTAGATGGGAAGTGCCTTTTTTTTTTTTACAAGTTGCCCTCATAAGCTGAAGAAATCAGCAATTTTCAGATACCAATAAAAATGTGTGCCAAAAAAGAAGCGAATGCCTATTTTTTTCCCACCTCCCTGCTCTGAGGTGGAGGGAAGGAATCAGAATGATCTGTTGTTTCCTTACCTGAATCACAGTGCCGCTGACAGAGTTCCAGTTCAGCCAGCTCACTGAGCAAGGCAATGCCAGGAATCCCTGAGCTGGACGAAGAGGGCAAGGGAAGGGAAGCTGCAGAAGATGGGGATTCCAGATCTGGGAGTTCACCCAAGTTGATGCTGGCAGCAATAAGGGCATCCAGGCCATATGGTGCTACCTGTACATCAGTCTGTGTCGATGGACCATCAGGTAAGACAACATTACTCTCGGCTTCCTGACTGTCAACTTCCAATGCTGCAACAGGACTCTCTTCCGTAGTCATCACTTCAGGGGACGGTCCTGGCGTGGCAGCATCTGAGCTAGGCTCCTCCTGATGTTCTTTTTGGGTAGAATCCAAGTCCTTTGAGCTATCCCTGACCAGCAGGGAGCAATTTGGGGTATCCTTAATCGTTTCAGTGGAGCTTGGTCTCTGGGGATGGACAAGTAGATGTGGAGGGTGAGCATGGGTGGGTTCCACTTCAGAGTCCCCAGTCCCACTGGGTGGGCTAGCTTCTGCCTCGCAGCGTGGCTCCTGCTCTGGTGGAAAGGTGCGTGACTGTTCAGGCTCAGCTGCTGTAGAAACAGTTTGCATAGTGTCAGGATCAGCTGGGTCCCGGGGAAATGGTGATGCATAGCCCAGACCAGCCACAGGATAGGTATAACCAGGAGGAAGATCTACAAAGAGAAGAAGAGTCCCAGAGTAAAGCATGGCAGGGAACTAGCTGACTATGTCTCCAAATCCATAGCAAATATTAATAGTCTCAAATAACAGGCACCACAATCAGCAATACCACTTGACAATATTCCTTTTTCTCTACGGACTGTATGAAAAATTCTATTTGTACTCAATTGCTCAAATTCACATGATATATTCTGCAGAACTGTCTCAAAAAGAAAAGGAAAAAAAAATGAAATGCCGAGATTGAGGGAGATTCATTTTGAGGAAGGAAAATCCAACCTCAGGGATGAAAAGATTCTGAGGTCCTGACTGTGGACAATGGAAATACTACGTAAGTCGATTTCGGTTTCTGAGCTTACAATACATATAATATAGGCAGCCTATGTATCCATAATACAATCATCCCCACTGCTGCAGCTCATGATCAGCTATGGGAGGATTTAAATACACTGCTGCTTCCTTACACTCAACAGTAGCAGGAAAACTACATGCAAGAGGAATCTTCCATGTGTAAAAATCCTTGTTCCTTTGCTAGTAATTATTAGAACAGTGTTTCTCAACCGTGGAAGCTTGAAGATGGGTGGACTTCAACTTCCAGAATCCCCCAGCCAGCAGCGCTGGCTGGGGGATTCTGGGAGTTGAGGTCCACCCATCTTCAAGCTTCCAAGGTTGAGAAACACTGTATTAGAAGGTGAAGTGTACTTTGGTTCCAACTACCTTTGAAAGGTTCCATCTCCAGGTTCGAAGACTTTTAACATAGTTGTCCAACCCCAACCCCTGTTTTCACTACGTTTGTCAAGCATCTCTCTATAACCACAAGAGTTTTGTATTTGTCCTACAGTATTTTAATAGTATTTAACACAAGACAGTGCTATAAAAAAATTATTGATCAATGAGCCATCCTTTGTGCTTTCCAGAATCCTTACTAGCAAGTCATCCTTTCTTCAGTGTGCTCTTAATTCAATTTAAACTGTTGGATTACAGAACTACACCAAATGTTTGCTAGATCCTTTTTATTATCATTACATACAGAGCAATGTGAAATCACGCAGCTGCCAGTTCTTTGGATGGTGTTAGTCTTCATATGCATCCACTTCTTCCCAAGAACCTAGGATGTCATAAGGTATTGGCAAAGTATATGTGCAGATCCAAACAGTGTGGCCTTGTACTTGTTGTTGGTTGCACAGTCACCCAGAGGTTTAGCCTGGATTTAGCATTTGTGTCCACCTATCAATTGTACCCAGAACAGGTAGATGTTGTCATTTAATAATACCAAAGGGATTGCCTCAGGATGTAAACTGTTCCAAGGAGAGCTGCCTTTTGCAATTAGCTGCTGACGATTTGGTCCATGTCAATGGTGTTCCAATGGTGCTCCAGATGTTTATTATGATTATGATTAATTTATGGGCCACCCACATTCAATGGACTTTGGGTGACACACCAATGTAGAAAAAACCCATACAAACAGCTAAACCTTTCAACAGACAGCCTAGGTTAAAATAACCCGCAAAGCCAAGAAAAGAGAGGCCATTTCTCATCCCAGTTCTCAGCCTGCCATGAATGAATCTTTACCTGGTTCCAGTGATTTAGGATAGTCCTGGGCTGGCCGCCCTTCAGGCTGCTTATCCACAGCTTCAGGACCCGTAGAATTCTGGGAGGGCACTGGACTTACAGCAGGGGAGCGTGGCACCACAGCAGGGCAGACAGGTAAAGTGCAGGGACCAGGGCATTTGGGCGGATGGCAGCATGACGAGAGCTTGACTGAGCAGGCAGCTGCTGGGGACAGACCCTTCGGGGGAGCGTTTAAGGCAACTGCTTTGTGAGATGGTTTAAGTGGCTTTTCAGGACCTGGCAACTCCAGCTCTGGTGGGGGCTCTTCTGGCTTCCGCTATTAAGTAGGCGAGGGAAGAGAAAGAGATGGATAGTCAATAAGTACATCAATCCCACATAAATAATGACACAGGCAGCAATAAGCTCAATAGTCGGTACTATTAGTGTGCATGTCTTAAGACTTCCATGTGGTTCCAAGAACCTATAAATTAAGGATTGACTCGTGGAGCATGTCACTGTCTACCCTTACACAACACCACAGCTGGTATCATAAGCCAATGTGCAATTCCTATGCTTAGGCTGACTCGGTGTTCTTCTGGAGATTGTATCCCTCCAGAGCAAAAACAGGAAGAACAATTTCAATGAGCTCAACAGGGAATCAGATACATTTGAGAGGACGTTTTCTACTCTTCTGTCTTGGTGTGCGCATGCAGGAACTGGGACTGGGCTTATGTGGTAAGCAAGTAGAATTCTGCCTTAAAAGCATTCAGGTTCTGCAACAAAAATTATGCAAATTCAATTAAATAGGGAACTTTCTCCTCCAAAATGTTTAAATTGCTGCTACTCAAACACCTACATGGAGAGAAGAAGCCCTGTTCTCTGAACCTGGCAATTTTAATTAACCAACTCTCTAATTAGCATACCCCCATAATTTTTCAAGGATATCTTTTTGGAAACTGAATGAACCAAACATAAAATTGGATCCAAAGGGTCAACACAACATAGCATACATTATTTTGTACGCAAGGCCTTGAAATAGAGACTTTGGAATCAGGAAGCAAGTTCTTCTCTATATGATGTTGGATTCCATCATTATCGCAATTTCACAACTAGAAACAACAGGAAGATTAGTATAGATCTCTAGCCAATAAATCTATGTGTGTTTGCATCATCCTGGGATCTGGACCGCATGGAACTATCTGTATTAAAGGAGCTTTATGGCGTCTGGATTATTTTACAAAGAACAAGATTTGATCACAGTTTGCGTATTTATTATTAATAGCTCCAGGCAGCAAACAACAAAAATCAGCAATACAAATATCAATAAAATCCAAAATGTATTACAGCTGGGGCAGCACAACTGTATCAACATCCACAATGCCCTTAAATGGGCTCTCAACTTCTTAGCTGCCAATGTCCTGGGGAAAAAGCCAGGTTTTGGACATCTTAAGGAAGGATGGTCAGTCTAATTCTTACACCCTGATTATCCAGATGCTCAGAGAGGTGGGGCTCTTTGCTGTTTTTCCAACTTTCCAGTAACTTACCAGGAGCGACATCAGTAATGCCATCTTTTTCGCATGCCTACCTGGCTGTGAGTGTGCCGCTGCACTTCCAATGCCTGTGCTGCACGCTGTTGCTGTTGCTGTTGTTGCTGCTGCAAGGCATAGAGTTCTTGCTGACGCAGGAACTGAGTGCGGGAGTAGACAGGGAGTTGTCCCGTGTGCTGCAGGTGAGAACCAGGCCCCCGGCTAGGATACATGGATGGCCAGATAGATGCCTGATCCATCACCTCAGCTGCAGAGAAACAGGAGAGATAATCAGGGGAGTAAACAAAGCCAGGAGCCACACCCTTTGCCTCTTTTCTTGCAGGAGAAGGACCTTTACCTACAACCCAGGGAATAGGCCACAGCTAATTCTCTCTGGCTTTCACTTACCCAGGGTGTGGGGGGCTCCATGGGCTGGAGGCTCAGAGGGCAGGATAACTAGCTGAGCAGGTGGCTCTTGTGATAGAGGGAAGACAGGTTGCATGGCACTGGGCATAGAAGGGGGAAAACCAGGTGGCAGGTTCTGATGCAAAGCAGGATGCCCGATGCCTGGAATAAGTTAGAAGAGAAAACATTTTTGTTGACGTGAGATAAAGCCTAGTGTATTTCACCCATGTCCACATAGCAACCCCATCTTCTCCAGGGAAAGGAGTTTTACAGGGACATGTTTTTTGCTTGTTCGCAATTCTCATTTAACTTTTCATCCATCATAGGTTGGGTGTGGATTCATCCCATGGAACAACATAGATAATATACTGTTAATAGATTTTAGCATCAGTTTCCATATGTATTTTTAACTTTTTATAGTTTGTTTTTTATTTTGACAAGGATGTTAATTGTTTTGTGTACTCACCAAAATAGGAAAAAAGGTATCAAGCAATAAATGGTGGTGGTGGTGCGGTCTATGTTAAACATTGAGAATAGTGTGGCTACTTCCACCTGTCTCTCCTGTGCAGTTAGCTGAGATCTTGACAGGAGACTGTGTCTTTCTTTCTTTCTTTCTTTCTTTCTTTCTTTCTTTCTTTCTTTCTTTCTTTCTTTCTTTCTTTCTTTCTCTCTCTCTCTCTCTCTCTCTCTCCCTTCCTTCCTTCTTTCCTTCCTTCCCTTCCTTCTTTTCCTTCTTTCCTTTTCCTTCCTTCCCCTCAAGATGGGCATATATAACAATCATTTCTCCTACTTTTCTTCACAATTATCTACCTTGTGAGGTTATGCAGTGAAGAAATGAAGGCTATAAGACACCCAATAAGCTTCCAAAGCTGAGTGTGAACTAGAATCAGAGTCTCCCCACTCACTCCTAGTTTAACCCTTTAACCATTTTACCACCCTGAGTTAAATCACTGGACAGAAATGAATACAAGAATCCAGAGGTTCATTCTGGAGTTTCTCTGTACGTTATACAACTCTAAATAGGAAATCATTTATGTCTATTCAGTTTCTTGCTGAACACTGACAGGATTGGATATAGTATGAGTCAGACATTATTGCAGATTAATTTCCATGTAGGCTTCCTGTAATATCTGGCATAGTGCAATTAGTCGGTTGGAATAGCAAAGTTGCCCTTGACTCCACTAGCCCTTGATCCCAATAGTACCTATGTTTATAAGTTAAAGTCAGTTTAGATGTCTCAACATCCCCTATTCAAGCAGAGCACGGGGAAAAGGCAGACTCAAAGCTTCTTCTTTATGTTTCCAACACTTCATTAAATTTTTGATGGATTGATCAAAATCAGTGGCATGGATTTTCTCATCACAAGACACATCGAAACTTAGTGTAAGATCTAAGATAAGTATAACAATAAAAATGCCTCCTACCCTCATAAAATTGGAAAATATTCAAAAATTCCAGCCCTTCCCATGTGTAACACTTTCTCTGTGCATTCTGCCCACTATAAAATGTCATTTCTTAGCCATCTAAAGATTTGTTCATCTTTGCAGAAAGGAGTAATGGAAGGAGGTTGGAAAAAGTAAAGGATGGGATACAAGAAGACAGGTTTTTGAAGCAAAAAGAGGTACTAAGAACCTTCAGGGTTTTTTGGACTGAATTCTGTGGGAGGCTGGATTAAAAGTGGTAGCTCAGGCATGTTTCCCTGATAGGTCAGAAATAAAAGAACAAGTCTATGAAGCCATGAAATCCAGATAAAATTTCCATTTTAGATATATACTGTTTACTTGACTGACCATAGGAGTGTCCACCCATCCAAAGCGAAGGGCTACGTGTCCGAGGCAACCAATGTGCATGAGCAGGATGGGTATGGGCTGCTGGATCTCCTCCCAGTTGGCTGGACTGCAATGAGGAACCGCCTGCAATCATCAGATGAGGGGTGAGGTCTCCAGGACAACTGCTTGATGGGTGGATTCGGGCAAATTCCACAAGATCTTTGTTATCCCTGACAAATTAGAAGCACAGATAAAAGAAATGCAAGTCCACTGGGATACAGAGATCCCATGTCCTGGCCAAAGAATTACAGTATAGACCACAGGCGTCAAACTAGCAGCGTCACATTGCCGTCACATGACAGATCGCAACGTTTTTTCCCTTCGCGAGCTGGGGTTAACATGGCCTGCACGTGATGCATCCGGCCCATGGGCCACCAGTTTGACACTCCTGGTATAGACCATCATCCTTTAATGTATAAATTATCTTATAAACTTAACCTTGGGAAATGGCTTGCATTGCAGAACAACAACAATGACAACAATAGCAATAACAAACTGGCTCTCATAAGGAAAGATCCATCATTAGACAATTTTAATGCTAATTGAAAAATGTCAGTCATAGCATTTTTTTCTGGGATGCAAGTAAGCTTGGCTAGGTGCCCTCCACCGGCACGCCCAGTCTAATTACAAATTATTACTAACCACTACCAAGTGTTTAATCCCGCTTCCTTTAATCCCCCTTCCTTTCTCCAGTAGTTGGGCTAAGAAGGTCCTTACTGAAGCAGGAGGTCTCTCCCTGCAAGCCCCAAACGCTCCTCACACAGCCGGTTCCGTTCTTCCTCAGCATCCAGATCAATGACATGCATTGGCCTCGCTGTGCCAGCTGTGAAAAACAGAATGGGAGAGCAGAGATGAATATCAGCTTCTGAAATTGATGTCCAGGGATGTGAGTGGAGGGTCTCCCATACTCCTGGTGACAGGACCAAGTAGAGAGTCTAGAGAGTAAAGACGATGATGACATTGATGGATATATATGCAAGAACATTTACCAAGGCAAAGGGGCTAAAACATGTTTTGAGCTCTAAGAAAAAAAATAATATTCGGAAGCGGCTCAGGCAGACACCCCTCTCATTCACTGGAGTATAAGAAGAAGAAGTACAGCACCATCACTCTTGCAAGATTCTGTTATTACAACCTACCTCAGAAAAGGTATTTCTAGTCTTCCTGGTCTGGTTTACCTAACAGAGCTGACAACAAAACTGAGGAAAAAAGAGAGGAAAGATGCTCTTGAAAACAGATCCCAGGACGTCCCTTTCACACTCATCTCCATTCTGCATCTAGATGGGATTTCCACAAGAGTGAAGATAGAATCCAGGATCTAACTTTCTTAAAAGCCTTTACCTAAATTCAAGGCCTGGAGGGTTTAATTTCCAAAGTGGAAGGCCATGAATGAGAGGGAAGGTGCTGAATGCATTTAATTTTTTGCTTCAGGCTGAAGCCCGTTTTATATGTTCATACAAAAGGGGCTTCTTGAATCAAGAGGAATACGTCCCTGCCTAGTCTCCTGCCTCATACGTCTTCCCAATCCCAATCTCCCAAGGCTAACACAATTAGGAAGTGGTATTCCCCACTTCCCAATCTCCCAAGGCTAACACCCATCCCCCTCCATCCCCCCCGGTCCTTTAATGTACAAGGCAGAAGAGAAGATCCCTCTTCAATCATACAAACCACAGAGCACTAATGGTACTTATGTTGGTGGGGGGAAAGGGGAAAAGGCACGCTTAGGCCAATGCTTATATCTCCTGTAACAGAGAGCAGTGATAGAATTATGGAAGGAAGCACAATTTATGTATGTATCTCTCCCCCTCTGCCCCCCCCCCCACATATCACATAGTTTGTAAAACATCAACTGCTTATTATTTTATTCTTTAATGTTTATTACCTTTGAGGCCCATGGCAGTCCGGCTCTGCCGACTGGAGCTAGATCCATAGGCTGGTTCTGGCCGGCTTAATGTGTCCTTTTGACGAGCCACAGCCACAGCAATGCCCACTGGAGGCTGACGCACCTCACCATCTCCGTGGCCGAGGTCATGGTCTCTGCTGCGGGCACAGTCTGAACGTTCCAGATCCTGCTGTCCTTTGGTCCCCAAATGTTTGCCCCCATCCTGATGGGCACAGCTGCCCTTGAGGCTGCCTAGCCCCACGTAAGGGGCCTTCTGGCCCACGATAAGTGCTTGGTTGCTGTATTTGAGCAAGTTTTTCATGGCTGACACTTCATCAGGAGGGGTCTGCATTTCCTGCGTGAGCACAGAACCCTGGGTCATGAGTGCAGCCTGCTGGAGGCTGCTGCTAAAAGGGTCCAAATAAGAGCCTTTTCTCTCCTCTGCCATGGACAAAGGAGGGCCCTGGCCCTGAACTGGCCACGGTGGCAAGTGGGGCCCACTGTAGCCAAGAGAGCTGAGCTCCATGGATTTGCGCTTGGATTCTGCATGAGCACCTGCCTGCTCCATCTCGGTCTGCAAATGCTGCTGGTGGCGGATGCGAGCCACTTTCTGGGTGCTGGAAACCGGCGGCTCCTTAGGGGCCTTGTCTAAAGTGCAGCAGGACTGGCTGAGTTTGCACAGCGTCTCTTGGGAGTTAGGTCGGGCACAGTCTTGAGGTGGTATCATCTCAAAATGCCCACCCTTAGGTTGGTGGGGCAAGCTGCCAAAATGGCTGTCGGAACCAGTGCTATTCAGGTACTCCAGCCCTTTCAGGCGGGCGTTGGGATTCTGGGGCCATTCCAGCCTCCGCTCCACTTTGCCCTCAGCTTTGAAGTGAGAGAAATGATGGTGGCCATAGGTAGGGGGGTGCTCTGGGCCCATCTCGTGGGGGCGCTCTTTGCCCTCACAGGGCTCTGAAGGGACCTGAAAGGAGCGGCTCTTGTCAGTCAGGTGGCCTACCGAAGGCACAAAAGTGGCTCCGCTAATCCGCAGCTCCCGGCTCGCCTTGTCCTGCAGAGGACACATCCCATCTGGGCTGGAATGAAGCTGCAGACAGGGGAAGCTGCCTGTTGTCGTGCTCAGGGCAGGGGGCCCGGGGGGCAGACTGGATGGGACAGTGTAGGAGACCGAGTGGTGCAACATTTGTCTTCGCTCCAGGCACTCGCTGTAGGACTGAGGAGGCTCATGGTGGCCAAGGTCCTTGGCACAACGGCTCTGGGAAACAGCATGGCGTGGTAGAAGGCCTCCGCCACAACTGGGGAGGACAGCTTTGCCTGAGTCACCATTCAGTACCTTGGAGCTCAGCAGGCATGAGGGCAGGTGTTTGGGTCGGTTGTCACAAGAGCCCCGCTGGAGAGTCCCTTCCTTGCAGTTGATTTCCGGTGTCATAGGCATCACCAGCTTGTGCCGCTCCTTGGCCTCCTCTTCAGCCACTCGCTCCTTGCTCTCACCCTTGGCGCCTTTATCCTTCGACACTGCACAGCGCTCATAGTCTTTGTGGCACTTCTGCCCATGCCCAGCCTCCCGGTCCCGGCTGCAGGAACCAATCGGATGCCCAGGTGCTGCCCGGGCAATGCTGGGGAAATTGTGATTGGTTGAAAGCAGTGTAGGTTGAGCTGGAAGGTTCCGCAGATAGAAATTGTCTGCAGAAAGAGGAGAAGTGATTAAGAGAAGTCTCCCAGACAACAATGTGGCCTAGATCACAACGTGCAACATCACAATCCTAAGAATAGCCTAGCAGCTCTAATTGCCCACGCCTTCTGGCACCAAGTAATGCTGGAAATAAAAGCTCCCTAGTTTGCAGAGGCACGCTTACAAAGCAGCAGCTGATCTAGCGAAATGTCTGGTGCCCACCTGTAAGACTTAGTGGAGTTGAAGCTGGCTATCAGATACACTTCAGTTCTAGAAAAGTCAGTTTTGCCTCGTTTTCTCTACCTTTTCTTTGCAGCTGCCCACTTAATCTGTGTCCTTGGTAAGATAACAATTACACCATGGTTCTCCTGTCCCTTGAGGCAGAGTCAGAAATACCACATAGTCAAACCAATACTTGCCTTTCTGGCTTTCATAGAAACGATGCTGGCCATACAGGACATTGTTGTTTCCATGGTGATCCAAGTGGCTCATGGGAAGAAAAGTGGATGCTAAGCTCCCAGAGAACCTCGGGTAACCTGGAGCTAAAACAAGAGGCATTGCGGAATGACAGGCCCATGTCACAACACAACAGTCACAAAGCCAAGTCACTGGGCCTTAGTCTGATCTGTCTCTATGCATAGGTTGAAAGACGATTGCTGGGGTAAATTCAAAGTCCTTTGTCAGATTATTACTTTGGCTATATTAATCACTGCTAGGTTTCGAGCAGTAGCCAGCTATGGGATGGACGACAGCTAAAAATGTTGGTACTGAACCAGAAAACTCTCTAGTGCTACTTTAGCAGAAGGACCTCACAAAGCACATCTGGTAAAAGAAGACGCCTGGAACAACAGCTACAAATGGAGGGAACAAAACACACTATTCCCCCGATGATAAAAAAATCTTGATGGATATTGATCTCTGGCTCAGTTTCTTTGTAAAACTGAGGAAGCAGCTCTTGAATATCAGTTCCAGGAGTCTGTAGAAAATTGTGAGAGAAAATAACATAGGCTAACGGGGCTGGGGCTGTTATGCCTAAATATATCAGAATTCTGCACCCAGGTGACTAAAATTCTGCAGACAAAATAATATTATGCTTAGGCATATATTTGCATCAATTTGCTGTTCTTGATAATATCACGTTTTCGAATAACCTTTTAATGCTTCGGTAAGGGTTGAAGTGAGAACAGCCTTATTAGCAAGGGTATGCAGAAGAGGGCGAAGAGCACCACAAGCAAAGAACAAGGGGTGATAGATCTCCAAAGAACAAGGACTGAAGATCCTAATCTACCCATTGCAATTGCTGCTCTGAGTTCCTGAAATAGCTTGGAAATGTAGCTCTTTGCTCAAAGTATTAAGTGGAAAGAATCTGTCTCAAATAATCTTATTCTATGCCTGTGTACCCTAGCAGAAACATTAAATCTATATAATCACTGACACCAGTGCCCTTACTAGAGTCCATCTTCTTGGCTTCCTACAATCTAGTTCTGGTTCTAAGTCAAATTTTTTATTTGGAGAAATATAAATTTTTTAAAAATCCCCTGCTAAAATGGTATTATATAGAGCTGTGGTAGCCCAGTGGTCAGAATGTAGTACTGCAGGCTACTTCTTGAGCCTGCCAGCTGCCTGCAGTTCAGCAGTTCAATTCTGACCGGCTGAAGGTTGATTCAGTCTTCCGTCCTTCCGAGGTGGGTAAAATAAGGACCCAGATTGTTGGGGACAATATGCTGACTCCGTAAACTGCTTAGAGAGGGCTATAAAGCACCGCGAAGTGGCATATAAGTCAAACTGCTATAGCTAATGTTAAGTGCTATTACTAAATTTGCCCACTGTAGTCTCAAAAATAGGCTTTTGATCAGAGCTATCCGGGGGAGGGGGAATTCAAAAAAGTCAAGATGGCAGCAAATTGCAACTGCACTATTGGAGTGTTACCCCAGTGTTATGCGTATTGTGTGTAAAGGGACTGAGACTGCTCAGCTGTTCCACAGACTTCCTGAGCAAGTTCAGATGGTTGCTTCAGCAAAAGGGGCAAGTCAGCTTCATCCCCCAGTTTGCAAAAGGAGGGGAATTACTGATTTGCCTGGTATGATAAGGATCAGCACAGCAAGGCTCATTTTAAAAAGGAACAAGCAAACAACAACAACAACCAGAACCCCTGCAACCAAAAAGATAGGGAAAGGGTTGCTGTTATATCAGTTCAAAAAATGAAATTACCTCTTGCTGAACATTTTAAAAAGATACCAAATGATAGGACTGGCTTAAAAAAACAAAAAAAGAAAGGTTGATTGAGATTAGTAAAATATTAACAGAAATATTAATAATATTCAATTCCCCAAGAAAACTGTTGTTTGTTTGTTTGTTTGTTTCATTCCTTTGGAAAACACTACATTGAAAGAGCCTGGAAAATAGTATTACTTTTTAAAGACGTTGAATTATATTAAAAAGACGTCACCTCATCTTCCTCATAGTATGAAGCATGTACAAAAAAATGAACATATACCAAACATGCCCAGGTGTGCATGCTTGCATAATGCATGTACATTCACATACATCCTCAATACAAAAAAAGGTGTATTGCACAGATGAGTGATCAGAAAGTGAGCATGATCCTCATCCTCTCACAGCTATTATACTATAGCTGAACCCAGAGGAACAGCTCTTCCTCTCCCCCCAATCCCACCCCCCATCATGACTCAGAACTTCCCAGACTAAAGGCCAAACAAGGGCCATGAGGACAGGAGCATCAAGCCAAGTCCTTCTTTCCTAGAAGTTTTTCCCAAACTGTCCTGTGGAATCCTCTTTTTCAATGATTCCTTCACAGCAGGATGGAAGGCAGCCTTCCCTGCCCCTAGCCTGCTGGACTAATCTCCCCAACAAGCAGGCTGTTCCCCATAGCTAGCAGCTCTACTGCTCCACCCCCATTAGACTGGCTGCCCGTCAGCATCACGCTGACAGCATTGCCTGCACCCCGCCCCCAACAGACCCGACATGCCGGAAGCTAGCTGGCAGCCATTCAAGCTAGCAGTCGGGCTGGCTGCCAGGGCACAGTGCCAGCAGCACCTTGCCGCTCACACTTTAACTTTCTGCATCTTGCAAGAAGGGAAAAACGTTGGGGGAAGGGCACGACAAGAGGCCGCCGCTGCAGGGGAGAGAAAGCACAAGTGCATTAAGAAAACTAAAAATAGTTGTGTGGCCACCAGCTCAGCACAGCAGGAAGGGTGAGACGGGGGTGGGGGGGTGTTGGGGTGGCATTGGGGTGATCAGGAAGAGCAGTGGCTTGGGAGTCCAAAGGATGAGAGTGGGGAGGGAGCGAGGCAGGCAGTTTTAGGATTGAGGGGCACGGCTAAAGCATACAGAGAGAACTTTTAAGTTCCACTGAAAGGCAGTGAGCGATGAGACAGAGTAACTGCATTTGGGGACAGCCTGAAGATCGTTGGCTGAGCTGTGGAAAGGGAGGTTCAGGCCCAGAAGAACCACAGGAAGGTCCAAGGGGGAAGTGAGGGCTAGCAACAGCGTGGGGATGGGGACAAGGCATCCATCTATCTATTGCATAGACCAGACCTGCTGCACATTCATTCTCCAAGTCCAAACACTTGGCCCAAGGGTCCTCTAAGAAACAGGAGAGAGAAGAGAGAGCTTTTTGAAATACTTTCAGGGTTTCTGAAGCTAAAACAGAAAAGGAAAAGAAAAGTGCCTCAACAGAAAAGAGAAACTGCAGGTAATTCCCTGGATTCCCTTGCCAACCGACCCCCTCCCTCTCTTCAGTGTGCTACCAGCATAAATCAGAAAAAAACAGCTCTAACTCTAGGCTGTGTGAAGTTAAATGGAGCTGTTTCCTGCGTGACGTGGTCAGGGGGTTGGGGATGGAAAAAGGGACTCCAAAAATCAGAGGGTCTCCTACCCATCTACCATATCAAAGTGCCTCGGGGTACGCATTTGTCAAGTCGCTTTTATTTCTACTTCAATCCACAGCTTTCCCTCATCCCATTGTATCTTCTTCTTGCTATCTAACAACAGCCAGAACGCCAAGCAACTGAGAATTCTTACACCTGAATTCTCCTGTCTGCACAATCCTTTTTTCTAAGAAAACTGTAGAACAATGGGGAGCTATGCTTGTAAGGGCAAATTAATGAGATCTCCTCTGCCATTGCAGATTGGGGCTATATGTCTTCCATTATTCTACCTGTATAGAATATTGAAAAATTTCAGTTGATTTGACAATTTTTAGACTGTGCCAGTGACGTGGATGTATCTGCCAATATCAGGCATCTTAAGATCTTGCACTTCCATACACTACCTATCTGTCTACTAAAGGACACTTCTAAGAAACATCTTTATTTAGAAATGATGCCACCTCATCCAAGTGCCTCAATCAACTCTCCTTACCTTCATGTGAATGTGAGAACCAAATCTGAGAGGTGCCAGAGTGGGGGCCATGGAAGGCAGGTTCAGATGGGGATGATGTCGGTCCCGTAGGATGCGGAGGTGCTGCTGAGCCCAAACTGCTGCTTAGGAAGCTGCCCATAAAGGATGAGGCAGGTGAGTTTCCCATCAATCCACTTCCTGTTGGGTGCACAAAGAAGCAAAGACCATGTCAGAGTATAGATGAACAGGTGATGCTCAGCAACCTCCCCATAATTGTGCATGCTCAATTCTGATTTTTAAAACCCTACATTATTTCGTAAACCGAATATACGAACATTCGTCTCTGAGCAAAAAAAATATAATAGCATCATCGATACTTTTGCTTAGAAGTAGCTGATTTCAATCGATCAACAATTCTGTTCGTTTCAGGCACTGGGTTTGCAGGAGGGGGAAAATACGCTCAGCAGATGTATAGCCCTCCCACATGCCCTGACACAGAGTCTCTAGAAGCATAAACAGTTTGCCACTCAATCTGGCAGCTCTGATGGGCATATATTATCCAGTTGCTGTTGGCTTTGGGGAAAGAGCTGGCATTAACATTAATGCCCACCAAAGACCTCTCAGAGTCTCGAGCTGGCTAAGTCTTCCAAGTATACTACATCGTTAAAGCAAAGGATAGGAGTGTCGTTTTCTACCAATAGCTGTCATACATACATACTTATCAGAAAACAAGTGATTGTACATATGTTAAGCCCACTGAGACTAAAATGTGAGTAAGGAGCAAAGAACCCTTTAGAAAACCCGCCTGCAACCTTGTCAGCAATCACACTTCAACTCAACACCAGGCGTTTCAACACGAATGCATGAGTCCTGAAGGGCGAGCTAATGAGAACAACCCCATGCACAAACAGATTGAGTTCTTCCACTGCCATTCCAGAATGAAAAAAAAAATAATAATCATGGGAAAATGAATTAAGAGGGAACCACACACAGGATATATTCAAAAATTACAAGTGCAACATAAACCTAAATGCAACCTCCGCCCCACCCCCCGCAAAGCTATGATATAGAAATTTGACATCACGTACATGCCTCAGAAAAATGGAGGGGTGCGTGTGTGTTCCATCCTTCAATATTTTGAACCACTGAAACTCTTCACTTAAAGACAAGGGGTCTTCCTTGTCTGATTCCACAGTTATTGTTTCAATCACTTATGTATCCTAACCCACTTCCACAATACAGCTATCTTTTTGACATATTAATGAGACACCTGACAGTTAGTTCTGAAAGACAGTGAAGGCTGCAACTCTATTGCTGTGCAAAGACATTTATTCTTCTGGAAATAGCGTAATGTGGGAATACTGAACTCATGTGAGATTGGCTAGTACCTTCAGGGAAGTGAATGGAGTTCGTGGAAGAGTGCAGGTGATGTGATATAACCTGTATTACTTTACTCGTGCAAGTAGACTGCTTATGAAAGGTTTTTATTTCAGTTTGTGATTATCAGAACAAACACAAACTAAGAAATATCCATAATTTACAGATGTCATCAGGGTCTCCATTATCAATTAATAACTGTTATATCTGCCTTGTACAATATAATAACTGTTGGAGGGAAAACCTTCCCCAATTCTTCTATGTTTTCTTCACTTCTAATGTGCCCTAGTAGGTTAAAAACTGTCCAGACCCACAAGTACCAAAATACACATTAAGTGTGAATGGGTAAATCTTAAGTTTGATATGGTTTCTATGACTTCAGCAACAGCACAACAACAGTGTTCTTTACATGATGGGGGTACCCCCAAATTTCTACTTGTCACAATGTTGTTAAAAATATGTGACCCTGCTAAAAGAAGGTGTACACTACCCTTGTGATTATGTGAGGGATGAGGCTGCTAATAAAGCCCTGTACTATCTATGGGCACTGGGCCTGGATTTTTAGGCATGATCCCTAAGTATTTGACGTGGGTGAGTGCTTGATGAAGAATCCAACTAAGAAGCAGGAAGTTCTCACTTTAAGCCAGCCCACGCTCCCTAGCTAATCCCACTGGGATGCCTCAGTGATGAGTATGGGGATGTGGTTTACACAGCATGGCCAAGGACACTCCCTGCAGCTGGGATGGAGATGGGAACTTAGGCATTAGCTAGGAAAGTCCCTTTCTGGACACTATGAAGTGGTCAAGTCAAATCTGGAGGGCTCCACGTATGCCCAGGTTGGTGTTTCTAGAGCTCATCATCGCAGGCTAAGCAAAGAGATAGTGAGAATCAAGAGGATTCCTCTGAAGCTGTAGGATCTGTTCTCTTGCAACAGCCAGCTTTTGTCAAGGAGCATTCAGATCTCAGATCTTTACAACCCACAAACGAAAATGCAGGACTCCTCTCCCCATCATGCCTACTTCTCTATCTCCATCATTGCCTAACCTGTAAATTCCTTTATGACCTTATAATTCCCATTCGGACTTGTTTTACAGAGCAGCCTCGCTTGGCTTTATCTTTGTACCAATGTTCCCTCTAAACTGTGGCTTGAGTGCAGAGGTTGTTGCGCACACTTGCATGGGGGACTCTGTCTTCTGCTCACTGTCAAAGATGACACTGTAGCAAAATAGGTTTTTACAAACAGGTAAGCAGAGAAAGGAGGGGGGAAGGCAGGGGATAGTGAAGAGAAGAAGCTTCTCCCCCAGGTCAGCGGAAATCTGCAGAGCTTTTGCAAACTTCCAGGCCCAAAGATGGATTGAGCCATCAGTGAGAAAAAAAAGGGCAAGGGCTTTGCCCCTAGGAGCTCGGCTGAAGCTAGGGTTGCAGTAGATCTGTAATCTATGATTTTTAAAAAGTTTTCAGTTTTAAAATAATGAATCAGGGATGAAATTGATTAAAACACAATATTAAACATTGTTATTCCTGTTTAGCTTGCCTTTTTATAATTCTATTCTTTTTAAATGTGTACTTTATACCAGGGGTCTCCAACCTTGGCAACTTTAAGACTTGTGGACTTCAACTCCCAGAGTTCCTCAGCCAGCAAAGTCTTAAAGTTGCCAAGGTTGGAGACCCCTGCTTTATATAACAATTAGATTCTTGGTTGAGTAAAAATAGGTAACCTCATTTTTTATAATCTGGAGAGTTTGAACATGGAAAAAAAGTATATAAAACTATTAGCTGCCACCCTCACCAGTCAAGGGTTGCTGTCTCCAACCTCCCCCCCATCACCCAAGCACAGGTTTATCAAGGTCAACCCAATGGCTGCAGAGAATATATCATGACTTGTATATCTGCTTCCCTGGCTGTGCACTCGACACAGTTGACCGCTTTATATCCTATCCCATGGAATTCAATCTGCCATACATTCCCAAATCTAGTTTGCCCCTTGAAATGTAGCATTCTCTCTCTCACATACATGCAGAGAGTTTAGTTTCTTCCAGATATGTTGCCTATACATAGGCTCTTATTTCTCAAGTGGTCCAATAGCTACTGAGATAATGGGTGTGGCTTCCTTGCAAACCCTTGCACAGTACTGCACAAACAAAAGCCAACATAACTGCACCTGCAGTACATGCTGGTTACAATCCCACCTCAGCTATTAGCTACTGGGTGGTCTTAGGCAAAACAAACCTCAGAACTCTCCCCCCCATGCCCTTGCCAAATTGGGGCGAAATAATGAAATAATTAATGGGTAGTATTTTAATGGTACAGGAAAGGAATCAGTCTTTTAAGTGCCAAACACAACCTCTCAATCTTTGAAAATTTATGAATTTGTTTCTCCCAAGCGGCATTATGTGAAATTTTGTGCTGCGTTCCATTTAAGTATATGGCTTAAACATGGCAACGATTCCTTAAGCTTAGTGGGCATATCTTATTCAGAAGGCAGAAGATGTCCATGAGTGTGCAAGAGAGGAAAAAGAAGAAGGATTTAAATTTCCCTTCCTAGCGGACAACACACGCAGTACTATCTTCCTTCTTCAGGTTCCTTCAAAATACTGCAGCTAATCTTGAAAAATGGACTCTCTCTCTCTCTCTCTCTCTCCTTTATTTTATATATAGATGATCTTCTATTTACAGCTGCAGCTAGGAGTGAATTTCAATTGTAAGGCATGAAAGTCTTAAATTGAGGCGCCCACATGACTGGACCAGATTTTATGGTTTTTATATTTTTATAGCGGTCATTAAATGAATCCTGTGGTTGTAAGTCTGAATCCATTCTTATAAATGGGTGGTGTTTTTTTTTTTTTGGTCAGAAACTAGTAAAGGAAAAAAAAAACATCACAAAGCAATGGTCATGCAGCTGCAGGATACTGTAGTTAGTCGTAAATGTGAGTTGGTGGCCAAGCACCCAAAATATAGTCTTATGACTGGGGGAAGGGAGAGTGTAACATTTTGCAATGGTCAGAAATGCTTTGCAAGCTATAAACTATCCCTTCCGAGGGCCATCTTCCAAGGGCCAATGGTTAAATGACTCTAAATTGAGGACTACCTGTGTCCCTATTTATTTCCTACATACTATACACATTCTTTACTGAAACACATCCCTCCCTCTCCACCAAGTCCTGCTATGGTGCTTCATCATGGCCAGGATTTATGTGTTGCTGGGTAGGATGAGTATTGAATTCTGGGAGTGTATGCTGTGTATGTGCTCCCAGCAGGGTCGCCAAGGCATGAAGGTCATCCCAGCTGCCCAACTAAAGCAAACAGGCATTTATATTGGGCAGCAAAGAAGCCAAAGTCAAGAGCTCGGGAAGGAACTTAACGAAGAATTTCAGAAAGCTATTAGGAAAGACAAAAAGCAGTATTACAGTGTCTGAAAAGACACTGAAGAGGGAAACAGACATGGAAAAAAGAAGGAAGATCTTCCAAGATTCCTCTGAACTCAGAAGGAGATTTCAGCCTCCTATTGGCATGCTAAAGGATGCCAGTGGACATATAGCAACTAATTCCAAGAAGATCAAACGAAGATGAAAGGAATACATTGAAATTCCATACAGCAGAGATGTCAATATCCATGATATTTAGAAGATGTTCTCTACTTACAAGTAGCTCTAGTAGTACGGTAGAAGATAAAGTTAGATCAGCCCTTTAACTAGTCTTTACTGAGTCAGAAGGTTACAGGAATTAACAGAATACCTATAAAAATATGGTAAGCTACAAGAAGAATCAGTAAAGGTCTAAGCAAACTATGGCAGCAAATTTGACAAACCATGAAATGGCCAACAGACTGGAAGAGGTCAATCTCCATACCATTACCAAAGAACGGAGAGGGAGCTGGATATGCAAACTCTGTTACAATATCCTTAATTTCACACACTAAGAAAATAATACTTGGGATCATCCAACAGAGATTAGAGAATCCTCCATGGAAAGGGAGATGCCAGATGTTTCAGATGGCTTTAGAAAAAGCTGAGGAACACAAGACATCAATGCTAATGCACGATTGCTAGTTGAGAAAAACCAAAGAATACCAAAAAGAAGTCAACATGTGCTTCTTTGATTATAGAAAAGCCTTTGATTGTGTCATCATGAGAAACTGTGTAATATTTCAGGGTAACTCTGAGCTCCTCCTTCTCCTCATATAAAAATTATACACAGGTGAGAAATCCACAGAAAGTCGTAAAACAACCTGTTCCAGGTTGGCAAAGTGGTGATTCAAGGCTGTATGCTTTCCCCTTATTTATGAAGCTTATGTGTGTGATACATATTAAGGATCATAGGATGGGATGAAAATAAGCAGTTTTAAAACTGGATACAGAAACATCCATAACCAGTGTTAGGCTAATGATACGATTCCGGTGGGTGCCCAGAAGATGACTAGATCTTCATGGAAAAATGATGAATATTACCTAGTGATGGCTAAACTTTTTGCCGTTGTGTGCCAAAAGCGGGAGAGAGCACAGAGGGGTCGCGCGCATGGGTGCCCACACCCGTAATTCAATGCGCCCTGCCCCTGCGCACGTAATCCCTCCACACTACCCCCTCTTTTGGCATGTAATGGCCCAGTGGGCTCGATAGGCCCGTTTTTTCGCCCTCCCCAGGCTCCAGAGGCTTTTTTGGAGCCTGGGGAGGACTAAAACGGTCTTCCCCACGCCCCTGGAAGGCCTGAAAATCAGCTGGCTGGCATGTGTATGCATGCTGGAGCTCAGCTAGGGCAACACTTGTGTGCCCACCGATATGGCTCTGCGTGCTACCTGTGGCACGCGTGTCATAGGTTCGCCATCACGGACCTAGGATTATTTGAAATAATGCTGACATACATTAACTTTGGAGTAAGTCTGATGTATTCTTATATTTGTAGCTGTACCAAAGAAAATCAGAAGTCATTCCTTCTCTTTTTTTCTCTCTTCTATTTCGTTCTCTGCATTTTTCTTGTTCCCTGAGTCTTTTTCTAATTTTCTATATCTATTAGTTTATCTTTTAACTTAGTATTTTTTTAGAAAAATCAATAAAGTTATATAAAAACTATTGATTTTCAAAAACACAAGGTCAAAATATAAACAGACAAGAAAAGAAGATTTGAAAAAGAATGAAGATCAAGAGAGAGGGAAGAGGTGCAAAAAGAAAAATAGACTGGCTTCCAACTTTCTTTGGTACAGATACGAATTTTAAAAAAATCAAACTCTCAAAACCAAAAATATATTTTAGAAAGTCAATCAGATAAAATGCCATCCATAGAAATGTAATAATGAAAGCATGTCATACAGGGGATAGGGATATCTTACTGTACTGTCAAAACCCTGGCTCTTAAAAAGATAGAGAAATATCACTAAGGAAGTTTTTATCTGTGGATATATTATAGCTTTGTGGGGGTTTTTTCCCAAATAAAAGTTGGGAGTTTCTGCAGTTTCCAGAGATGGAAGAATAGATTTGATTTGATTATAACTTGAGGAAGACACCCTGTAAAACAGGAGTGAACGAAGGACAGCTATGCCAAATTGAACATCTAACGTAGGAACATAGCTTAAAAAAAATGCTATAAATTAAAATCCACAGCACCAGACTTATTCCACCTGAAGGCCAAACACCAGTAAACGTACAGAGAGGGAGACATGCTTTTACATATGATTTAGGGAAAAATGCCGGTTTATGGAACTACAGCCAGATTTCAGGTTCAAGGTCAGCAGAGTTGAAATCTTCTTTCCTTACAGTCTACCTGACATCTAGAGTAATGATGTAACAAACAGCAGATCAAAAGCCTTTCCCCATCCTCTGGCTACAGAGAATATTTTTTGCATCCTCCTCTTCAAAAATCAGCTCTGTTTGCAGTCGTAATGTCCAATCAGGTAATTGGCTGTCATGCAATCAGAGCTTGCCCACCCACTCGGCTCCCTAGTCTCGGACCACACAACATTCCACACAGCCCACAGGTTTTTCTCTAACTGGCCAGTGCTGCTTCAGACAGCTGCAGCAGTTACTCTTTCCGTGCTGTTCTCCTCCCCCCTCCTCACCTCTTCCAGCTGTGTGGCATACTGATAATACTTGTAGGCCAGGCTGTGTTGCTGAAAATAATCCTTCCCCTGCATTAGGCCTCACAAATCCTGATGCCATCTTGGGGCAGAACAGTTGCCCTTTCACGCTAATCTGCCAAGGAGACGGGATAAATAGGAAGGAGGGGAACAGTTGCCGTTTCCAGACCAAGTCTATTTGAGAAGCCCGAGTGCAGCCTTTTGGCTTGCATCTCCCTGAGAACAGAGCCCCGTGCCTCATCCCTCTCACGCTTGCCAGCGTTTCCCAGCCTGTGAGTCACAAAATGCTGGCAGCTCCTGCTCCCCTGACTCTGCAGCAGATCAGCCCCTCGCCAACTTCCCACTCCCTTCTCAAACTGCATCCTTCTTAGGGTTGAGCGTCTCACACTCATAAATTGAAATCCAGATTTAGGTAACTCCATCCCCCTGATACGTTTGAGTACTCAAAATAACAATTTGGTTTGAGCGGGAAAGTTTGTTGCCATAAAAAATGCTGACCACTCTTAGGATCCCATTTGGCCCTTAGTAATGAAGCAGAACAATAGTCCTAGCAATAGCACTCAGACTTATATACCACTTTATAGTGCCTTACAGCCTTCTCTAAGTGCTTTACAGGGTCAGCATATTGTCCCCAACAATCTGGGACTTGATTTTACCGACCTCAGAAGGATGGAAGGCTGAGCCAACCTTGAGCTGGTCAGGATCAAATTCCTGGCAATGGAATGCAGAGTTAGCCTGCAATACTGCATTCTAAACACTGCGCCATCACTGCTCTTACTCTTAGTCCAGAGGTCAGTAACCTGTGGTTCTGGAGCCTCATGTGGCTCTTTCGTCCCCCTGCTGTGGCTCCTTGTTGGCTGAACCACCACTGGCTGGCCCCGCCCCTCACCCTCCCCTCCCAATCACTCCTTGTCTGGCCTGAGAAGGTAAGGGTGATGGCGGGGGATGGAGACTTGCTCCATATTCCAGAGCGGGAGCAAAGTCCCCCTGTATTTGCTGATTATATATAGTCAGATGCCACTGACTCTTTTTTATGATTTTCTTATATATATGTGTGTGTGTGTGTGTGTGTGTGTGGGTGGGTCTTTAGTTATTCAGGTCTTCTCCCGCATAAAATTGGAAGTGTCCTGGCGACGTTTCGACGAAGTCTCATTCGTCATCTTCAGGCTGGTGTTCTCGGCTTCGTGCTTCCAGGAGCATATATGAGAGAGAGAAACAGACAGACAGGCATACCTGTTTCCTACAGAAAAGAAAGCACTGGGAGCCACAGAACCTGGGTAGGTGTGGCTGGGGGTGTGTATCATGTGACTGGGTGGGAGTGAATGACATTGAGTTGGTCAAGCCCACTGAGGTTTTGTGGCTCCCGGTGTTTTCTTTTCTGTGGGAAACTGGTCCAAATGGCTCTTTGAGTATTTAAGGTTGCAGACCCCTGTCCTAGTCCTATCCACATTATATGTAGCAGTAGAGTAGTAAAATGAAAAAAAACCCCTCCCTTTAGTAACAGTAATCCGCGGCAGATGAGTGCTACTTTGGTGTAGAGGTTAAGGCATCAATAGAAACGGAAAAACTGGGAGTTCTAGTCCTGCCTTAGGTACAAAACCAGCTGCGGGACTTTAGACCAGTCACTTTCTCTCAGCCCTAAGGAAGGAGACAATGGTAAACCACTTTTGAAATGTTACAAAGAAAACTGAAGGAACTTATCTCTCGTGGGTGGTTAGTGGGCCAAGCGGAAAAACTCTTTGCATTATTTTTTGTATTTGAAACTCCAAGTTTTCAAAACTCCACTGTCTCAAGAGGGGGAATAGGAATGGTGAGGCTGGTAAGAGAAGCAGCAACACCAAAACACAGAAGTACTATAAATGAAGATGATGCCTTGAATCCATTCATCCCTGAAAAAGATCTATGAAGGAGGACACATAAAAAAGCACATGTAAAGCCTCTACTGGAGATTCTATGCCCCTAATGGTACTACCATGTATGAGTGGTGATGGAGTGAATAGAGAACCTCTCCATTAATATATTTACATTTCAAAGTTTCAAAAGAGAGAAAATATCTGGTTGGGTTGGCATGCTGAGGCTCAAGTACAAATGTCCCATTTTTTTCTACATCGAGTGTGAATTGCTAATTGTTTGCATTCCAAACTGTTCTGGGATTCAGTACTTTAAGAAGAGAAGCACCAGTCGATTAACAATGAGGACATTATACATTGCAATCTTTGACTGTAAAGTTTGCCTGAATCACATACTGTAGAGTTTAGGTATAGTCCTACTAAATTCACTGTGCTTTATGTAATGGATTTATTACAAGCTGTGGATAACACAGGCAGAGAGAAAGATGTCTATGAAAGAAACATGCCTTTAACTATGCAAGAAAGGCTGAGAGAGCAACCATTTCCCATGGCTTCCCATTGCTTCAAAACTCTCTTGTGGGTTCCGGGAAACAGATCTCAGCTGGTTCCTCTCTACAGGAGGTTTCACTCATCTCTGGCCATTGGAAAGCAGGAAAATTAATAATCTTGGCCTAATGAAATCCTCATAGTAGCAAACCAAGCCCCCAAATTCTTAGCAAGCAAACCATTAGGACTGGGAGCAATGCCATACAGCAGAGTCTGTGGAAAAATTGAGTTGCACTGTTTTACTGGTCCTTCAATGAGTAGCAGAAAAAGGGAATTTCCACCTTAAAAAAGAAAAAAATATCTATTTCCTTCTTTTCCCACCAGGCAAGAATTACTATAATCTCTTCCATAATGTCAGTGCGTAGAGGCTGAAGCAGCTGTCTCAAGGACAACAGAATATTTAAACCAATAGCCTCATAGAAGGAGGTACAATTGTATGCAACATTCTGTCCACCTTGGTGCATTTACCTCCTCTTTGATGCACAGTATTCAGTGTCCAAGCTGAGAAGTAGAAAGATTCCAGCTGGTTTGCAAACCCCAATCTCCAATTCTAGGGTCAAACTACACATTTCAAAACAAGGATGAAGGACTCTCATACTGTTAAAACCCCCAGCCTCATCCCCACATTGCTGGGAATTGCTTAGCACCAATTGGAAAGTCACAATTTTTGCCAATTTCCCCTCCCCACCAACCTTTTTAGTGTAGAAGTAAGTGTAACAGAACCTTGGGGAATGTTTTGCTCCACAATATGCTGTAATCCCAATTTAAGGTGTGTGTGTACAGTTTGCATTGAACAGTGCAGTTTGCACAGAACAGACCACTTTTTGACATACTAAATTGCTTGAGCTGCAATTGTAAGAGAATTAATATTTATTCATTTATTATTTATTTTATTATTAAAATTTATATGCCGCTCTTCTCCCGTAGGACTCGGGGCAGCTCACAACAATAAAAACAATAACAATGGTAACAACAATACAATACAACAATATTAAAATCCAGTCCAAAATTTAAAATCCCCGAATTAAAATTCCGTAATCGGTCAGAGAATTTGATGAAAAAGCCATGTCTTCAGGCCGGTGCGGAATGTGCGGAGAGCTCCCTACACTGCACAATACGGATAAAATTCAATGTACTGTACATAACTTTGAGGGGGAAATGACAATAAGTAGTTACCTTATTAAAGTAGTATGTAGCTTGATCTGTATATTTACAACTATTATGGTTATTTAATAATGAAGAAAAAAATAATTTGACAAATGTATGTTTACAGGTACTCCTCATTTAGCAACCACAATTAAATCCAGCAATTTGAGTGATAAGTGAAGCGTTTACTAAGATAAACTGTATTTATACTGTTACTTCAGCATTCCTTTGCTTTACAGATCTGCAAAGTTTGTAGGATTGGTTTTAACTGAGAATATAACCAAAACCAACTTTAAAGATGGGTTCGCCCTCAGCATTAAGCCATGAAGGGTTGAATAAGTCACATTGCACTTAAGCCAGCCTTTCTCAATTTGGCTGAGGAAATCAGGGAATTGCAGCTGAGCAACAAGCAGGAGAAAATTATACTAAACTATAATCTAATGTTTAATAAACCACAATAGTTGGATTACTGTGCTAAATTATAACCAAACAAATCTTGCGATCCCTTAGCAGGGTGCATGACCCCTGCCTCAGATTCCCAAGGTTACCACTCTCCTCCTTTTTGACTTGGTTTAATTGTACTACTAACTCTTCATAGCAAGGCAACACTGAGCATTTCATGCTGCGTGATGTGAACAAGGTGTGCTGCCAAAAAAAGGTGCCTGAATAACACTAAATGTGGAACCTAACTCAGCTTTGGGAGAGGAAATTCAAATTTTCTTTTAAAAGGACCTGAAAAGATTTTAATGTGAGTCCCGGAGTCTGACCTGCTTGTAGACAGTTTCTATACACCAGAAGCAAAAAAGCACTTCTCTTTCTTTGGATGAGAGAAAGATACCCCACCCAAGATTTAATTAAATTCACAAAGATACAAGATTGATTTCTCTTGTAGGGGAGACAGGTTTTACTAACCATAAATTGTAGAAAGTCTTTTGACCCTGGAGGATTGCAAAGGGGAGGGGGGGGAGATGGGTGTACAGTAAATTGAATAGAACCAAGTGCCAGTATCTGTCCAATGGTCAAGCTGGGAGCAGCTTTGTGGAATAAATGCTAACAGGGTGTGTTTCTCTTAAAAGTAGAGATCTGTCAAATTCAACTAAGCAAAAGAACAGAACACCCTCTCCCAAGAAGAAGCTGGTTCAGACAACTAGCTACAAAATGTCATGGAAGAGAGCTTGCTCCCAGATACATTTTGTGCTTGTAAAAGCCCAGGCTACCCAATTTACCAAGGCCTATGTCTGGCCTGCTTCGCTGGTTTGCAATGCATGCGTTAGGCTAACCACACCTAAAAATTTCCCATTGTGAATCAGCAGAGCCTCTAGTCAATTATAGTTAAACTAAAGCAACCAGCTCCAGATGGGATACTAGCCGGACTTATTTCTACTCCTAGATTTTACACTCTGGCTGCTTTCCATTTAAAAGCTTCCCTGAATCCCAAAGTTAAGATGGACTTTCTGTCCCCCCCCCCCCCCAAAAAACCCCATGAGGCTGAAGTATTCTTCCAGTCCAAAGCCACACAACTCCTTCTTCTTAAGTTGATACATCCTGAGTGTGGAAAATATGGAGAATGTTAACAGATGATCCCCCTAAGTAGGTGAGTATGAAAAATGTCTGTAGCTTTGGGTGAGAAAGTGACACTACTCGATTCTGAGATTCAACACTCCTTTCTTCAAACAACTTATTCAGTGTGTGTGAAAGGGCAGAAATTCATTTGCATCAAAATTCAGAGAAAGCTCTTTAATTGGCCATAGGCTATTGAAGCTTCTGGTAGCCAGATACTCTTATTTTAAAGATACTACATCCCCATAATTCTTTACCCAATTTACACACTCCAGGATGTCTACAGTTGCAGATATTGTTGTTCCAGGGTCCTGTTTTGTTTGAAAATCGTATCTGGCAACCCTAACGTGGTTTCAGAAGTGATACCACCACTGCAATTAGTGAACAAGGGGCTAAATTCAGGTTGCCCCCATTTTTTCCATTTTACCGAGGCAACTAAATCAGTTCCAAGATCATCAGCTGAAGCAGCATAGGCCACATATTCTCCACAGAGCTGGCCTTGATTGCTGTTACCACAGTAAACAACCTCTACCATTGTTCTCCAGACCCATCAGGTTACACAGCTTATTTTTCTGGACACCAACCTATCCATGATCCATTGGTGTTTTTTTGTTGTTTTTTTAGTTCAGAGCACAAAAACACAGTAGTAGAAAATCGGTCTCCTGCTCAGACATCTGTGACTCACGGTATCTGGACTGAGTTATTGTGTGTGGAGGAAGCAGAATGATTTCCGGATTCTTTTCAAGAATATTTAATCCTGTTCCTGTCTATGTAACCTAGAAAAGCTCTAATTTGACAACACATGGCAAAAAGTATTACGAAATGAAAATACAAAATAGGTGATGTATACCTTTCATTGGTCCAACCTTTGAGTGACAAAAGAACAATTCAGGCAGAAAAGGAACAAGAAATTCTGCTCTGTCAATATTATATGGTTCAAAACGGTTATTAAATTCAACTGCTGATTTCAGACAACCAAAAAAGCCGACAACATATTTATGTATTCAATTTTTATCCCGCCTTTATAACTTTCTAAGTAACTGAAGGCAATCAACGTGCATAGTATTCCCTCCTCCTATTTTTCCCACAACAATAACCATGTGAGGTGGGTTAGGCTGAGAGATTCGGGGGGGGGGGGGGGGAGAGTCTGCAATATGTAAACAAAACCAGGAAGAATATACCATAAAGGAGCCGTGGTGGAGCATTGGTTAAAATGCAATATTGCAGGCTACTTCTGCTGATCACTGGCTGCCAGCAGTTTGGCAGATCGAATCTCACCAGGCTCAAGATTGACTCAGCCTTCCATCCTTCCAACGTCTGAAAAATGAGGACCCAGATTATTGGGGGCAATATGCTGACTTTGTAAACTGCTTAGAGAGGGCTGTAAGGCACTGTGAAGCGGTATATAAATCTAAGTGCTATTGCTAAGTGCTATTGCTATAAAGGGGCGAGGGAAAATTGTAACTTTTCTTATTGCTTTAACTATAACCTTCCTATTTTACGTTACACATTTTCATCTGTTATATCACATTTCCATGTACACATACACAACTCATGTGTCTCTAAACTAATTAAATACTAGGAGGAACAATTTGTTTATTTGTTCACCAAAATGCAAAATGGAATGGCTATAAACAACAAAGGTTCCATAGCTTCATTCATATTCAAAAGTGCTAAGCAAATCTTAAGGACGATTCAAAACATTTACACTGGCTTGAGACATCACAGTGGATCTGCAGGTTCAATGTGATAGATTTGGCAAAACTCCATGAAGTTTGCATTCCAAACCAGCTGTGACCTGAAAAAGCAGCTGAAATCTTAAAACTGAATAAAAGAAGGGAGATATTGGATATGAAGGAAAAAAGGGGCTTTGGAGTGCAAAGGAGGTGCTCGTGTAGCACTTGTCTGTAACTTCTTAAGCTCTTGTGGCTGCCTCTCTGCAGCTGTTATGCAACCCCAGGAAAAGTCATGTTTTGTTTAAAGGGTTGCAGACAGGTGTAACATGCGTGTCCCTGCATGCTCTGAATTCCACAAGCTCAGAAGATAGGTGTGGGTGCGATGCAGGTCAGGGAGGAGGGAGGAGACACTGTAATGTGTGAACAGAGCCAAGATGAATATACTGTAAAGGAGAGGGGACAAATTGTTCATTTTTACATTCCAGTTTTCATCTGTCACCGTCACAAAATAACAAGAAACAGCACCGTGTATTTTCAGCAATCATGACGACAAAAAGAGCAATTAATAATTGCCTCTAGCCTTGGGGCCACTGTTATGCACTCCACTGATAACAGTCAGTTCCCGAAGCTGCTTGGGCTTTTCCCACTCCATTGATGGATTCATAGTCCAATATTGGAAGAAAAGAGAAGTGGCTGGAATCCATAGTAGCATAGTCCAAGATACAGATCGGAAGTTTTGCAAGGCGTAATTGGAATAGCTGGGTAAGAGATATCTCACCCAACCCGAGTCTTGGGAGAAGAGGCAGACCTTTGCAGTTCCTCATCTGGTTTTAGTGGATGGAGAAGAAAGCTAAATTCTTAAGAGATAACCTTAGCCCTACACAGCTTTGCTAGGAAAAGATGCAAGATCTAGAACAGGCTCAAAAAGAATCTTCAGTAGTGGGTTCAATTGTGAAGACTCTTTTCCTATACTTGGAGATTCAGGGCAGATTCACCCTTTCTGCTTGTTCCCAGAAGAGGCTACCCCCACGTCTCAAGGGCAAGAATGGATAACATAGTCCTCCACTGACTCCCAGCACACTTTAGATACAGCTTCTATCCATATTTTGAAGCTCCAGAGCCCTTGAGAGTGGATTATATGAAATGCTTAATAATTTAGATCTAGTGTTGCCCCCAGCTCCATTTGACTATTACCCCGGTCCATCGAGGGATGTGGTGGCTCAGTGGCTAAGATGCTGAGCTTGTAAATCAAAAGGTCGGCAGTTTAGAGGTTCGAATCCCTAGTGCCGCGTCCCAGCTTCTGCCAGCCTAGCAGTTCGAAAGCACGTAAAAAATGCAAGTAGAAAAATAGGGAGCATCTTTAGTGGGAAGGTAAAAGTGTTCCATGCACCTTTGGCGTTGAGTCATGCCGACCACATGACCATAGAGACGTCTTCGGATAGCGCTGGCTCTTTGGCTTTGAAACAGAGATGAGCACCGCCCCCTAGAGTTGGGAACGACTAGCACATAGGTGCAAGGGGAACCTTTACCTTTACCTGGTCCATCCTCTCCTTTCCATCAACAGATAACTGGCTTATGTGGTTATTTTGTTCTAGGTTGCTGGTTTTTTGCTGGATGACAGCTGTTTGTTGTTGTTTTTTTGTTCATTCAAGTGATAGCTTGTTTATGCCAATGATTTTTCCTCACCACCTTTTCCCACTGCCTCCAAAACCTTATTACTCCATACAAGACTGACTAGACTGAAGTAAAAGCAACCAGCTAGGTCCTTCAGTGGTCATACTTCAGACTTAGAACTATCCTAGCCATATGGTCAATCTGTTGCAATCCTGACCAGAATTTCTAAAGTTGGGATTTTCTATCAACTGAGAGAGAAGACGAGTTACCATGGATTCCTAGATATTTTAATATATTAAGTTACTCAATATCTTTCCCACCCTTCAAATTTAATATTTTATTTCTAACAGTCTGCGAACAATGGAAGCATTTTCCATGGCTTCTGTGCTTAGAGATTAAAAACATATCCCATTGTTCAAATACATAATTATTTCATAATTTTTTCTTGAAAAAAGATTTGGGGGCTAGGTTCTGGTCTATCCAGCTCATATGAAGCTCTTCACTATTTATTATTTAATGCATTTAAGTATATACATTTATATGCCATCCATAACTCTAGGCGGTTCACAATCATATTTAGTGCATATTTTTCCTTCAAAGAAATTATGCATCCTTGCGTATCTCGTGTGTCCTCACAATGAGCAAACTATCCACCTAAAAGCCTGTCGATGAACCCCAAACCAGAAATGCCATCAATTATAAATTATACCAATATAAAATGTATATATTGTACAAACAATAGAACAGGGGGAAGGGCTACCTTTAAATAATGTTGCTAAACAACAGAGGTATAGAGCTGAGGACTGAACAAGTTACATATGAGAAGCCAGAACCCTGGAAGGCTAAATACATCTCACCTCTTGTAAATATATAAATTGTAAGTATATTTCAACAGTCCTCAGAGGAATGCCAAGAATTGTGATGTATTTGCTATTGTGAAATGAGTAGATTTTTTTTTCATCTACTATTGGATTGCTCCAATTTTACACAATGAAGGGGACAGACAAACTGACCCATTCACAGCTAGCCATCAAATGCAGAGCATGTATCATTAGAGAAGATCCACAGCCTTTTGTACATTGAAAGTATTTTCTCTCTGCTTCTTTGGAGAAGGGTGACTCAGAATAAGGAATAACTTGCCACAGGGGTCTTTAATGAATTACTAGTACATGTCTGTCTCCAGGCCTGCTTAATGAGGGCCTACGTGAAAGGGACTACTTTTTCTCTCTTTCAGAGCAAACTCTTTGGCCCCTAAGATCTGCCATAATGAGTCAGGGAACGGTTATGTAGCACTGTGCTTGTGGGTGTAATGAAGGCAGAACTTGGCTCTAGTGTTACAGTTATTAAATTATTCTTTTCGGAGGAAATTTTAAGGAAGGAAGAGGCCTGAGAAACAGCCCTGGATTTCCAAGCAAGCACAGGGGCCAGTTTGAAGCCAATTGCATGCTTCGAATATTAACTTTTATATATCAGAAAAATGTATCTTAAGAATGGTTAGCGCCTAAGTGCTTTTGAGTATATTTGAAGTATAATTCTTTTCCTTTTGTAAAGGCAACCAGCATCAAAGTATCTCTGAGTATTTCTTTAATTTGCATATATACACTGGAAAATTAATCTAAAGCACAATGCTTTAGACTTAGGTTCACCAATCACGTTAAGCTACATGTGTGAACCCAACCTCCGTGGTTAATAAACCATACTTTATGGCTTAGTATATTGTGTAAATCTAGCCAACTGTGCTCAGTTCAATATGCCATGGTGGACTAAACTATGACTTACTGCAAGCAAACCACCTCAAGGATCACATAACAAGTGTTTTTTATTCGTTTCATACAGTTTCGATTATGATGGCGGAGAAAAGCTAGTAAAATTCTGGCTAGTTTGTAGTCAAACCCATGAAACAGTTCTCTTGAAAGAGAGATTCATGGATGGTTGTGAGATTTGAGGACTTAGGCATTAATTTGAAACATTTTTCTCCAAGAGAAATACTTTGCCTTTGCAGAAAACTGTCTAAAAATAAGTACAGCATTTGCCCTAAATATTTAATATACAAACAAACAAAAAAAAGGAAAAAGGAAAAAGAGGTAATTATGGTGTTTAAAACTCACAACTTTAGCATTTTTAATTCAAAGTTCTGACACACATTTGGGTGTGATTATCCAGACTTGCCATACCAAGGCATTATCTGCTTTATATACATTTAAATTGCTCCTTTCTATGCTCCATATAAAAAATTCCTGACTTTGGGCTCAAAGGACTGACACCCTCTGTCAAGTTCTTATATTAGCTGCATAATTAAATAAGTGATCCCAAGGCACTGGAAAATTAATTTATGAATTCTTTGAAGACCAACTGTTGCTAAATGAAGGATAGGGACAAAAGAGCGGATCGCCAGTATTTTATGGAAAGTTACCAGTTTCAACTGGTAAGCGCTAATGGTAATATGGTGTGGGCTCACACAAAAAGTAAAAACTACCAGGTGAAAAACAGACAGGAACAAACTTGGTTGATTTTCTACAATACATTACTTGGGAAATACTACCCCAGAAGTAGGGCATGGTTCTAAGCTTCATCTCTTGGCAAATGAGACTTGTTAAAAGCCATCCAGCTTGCATTATGTATCCTTGGCATAGCTCAGCATTAGGATGCCCAAACTCTCTGCAGATACAGCACCAGCCAGCTGTGCTTTGTGCCCAGCTTTGGATTGTGCAGCCAATTTCCTGCCTTCAAAGGCATGTGAGAAGTTTTTACCTTTCCAAAACAAACAAGCCATAAAGATTCCCCAGGCACCAACCTGCACTCCCAATTGCTTTCCAATGAGACCCTTCTGTGTTTATATACCTGGCACTGTGAGAAAATACTTGAATACAATATAAACACTAACTGTCCAATTATGCCCCCTTTTCTTCTCTGGCTTGGGGCTTTTGTCAGATGCAGAACTCCTGTTTCCTCCCTTCCCAGCCTGTGAATCTCCTCTGAGAGGATGTCTTAAGCAAGGTCTATAATCAATGCCCAGTTTAATAGCTGACACTGGCAAGCCTAAGAGAAAAATAGCCTCAAACTGGCCTGAATTACAGGTAATTAATTGTAATTGGATATAAACTCTCACTGGATCTTTTCAGACTGTATACAGGTTAGTGTGGAATTCTGACGTGTGTATTTCAAAATTCCTCCCAGCCACATTAAAGGATACAAAAGAAGAGTGCAGAAGGGTGACATGCTGAGCCAAATCCATCAGCTTCTTCCATAACATAGGAGTATCTGGTCTTATAATAACATCACAACCCAATTTTAGAAAAGGGAAGGTTCTGAATTGGCACTGGGATCAGAATTTACACCACTGCTTCTCTAGTACCCATTTTGGTAACTCCTGCTCTGGGTCAGCATGACCTGCACTCTGAAGTCAGTTCAAAATGATTCAATATGAATATTCAAATTCTCCAATATGAATACCGTTTCCCCCAAAATAAGACATCCCCTGATAATAAGCCCAATTGGGCTTTTGAGCTCATGGCAATAAGGCCAAGCGCTTATTTCAGGGTTCAAAAAAATATAAGACAGGGTCTTATTTTCGGGGAAACACGGGTAATATATCAAAATCAATTCGAATGCATTCACTGATTCATCAAAATTCTTCTTCTAGAGTTCCCCTTTTCAAAGGATATATGAAAACTATTCAATAAGAGGCTCAAGGCAGCAATGCGGGCACAGGAGAGGGGAGAGAGAAAAGCACTGAAATGACAAACAGTTGGTCAGCAAGATAAAGAGAATGACAAACAAAAGGGGCTCCCTCCTCATAATACGGTGAAATTTTATTTGCTTGTTTGCGATGAAGCATATTTTGGGAAACCAACCGTGTGGTTTTGTTCAGTAAGCAAATCAGTTTATTGAAATGTGTCATCCCCCCAATCTTACAATTTAGGAAAAAGATACGCAAACTTTAAAGTTTGGAATTTAAACTTAGCTCAAACTTTAAAGCTTTGGCACTTGCTGACTAACTCCAGTAATTCCTTTGTTTTTTCGCAACTTCACCAGACAGAGCCTATTAGCTACAGTATTTGCAGCTATTGCCAAAGCTAGATTTTGATTTAAGAAGATAGATAAGGCTGCTAATCCAATGGCACTTTCCTGAGGCTCTGCCACATTATACACAAAGGAGTTTGTTTTCAAGGAAGTATGTTCTTAAGATATCAAACACAAGAGTTCACACGACTATGCAAGAGAGAGACGAAGGTAACCAGAACACATACATATTGATTGCCTCCTTTTCATTCTCAGGGTTCTTCTCTCTTCAACAACTGAAGTTTAAAATCGTAGCAGATAGTATTTTCGATCATGGAAATGCAAAGGTGGTAAAAACAGTTACTGGTTGAATTTCTACCTATAACTGCTGGATAAATTCTGCCCATTGGGTCTATCATTAATTGGACACCCCCACACTGGAGAAGACAGGTCAGAGTGACCGCATTTTCTTCTTCTTCCTCTCAACTTCCTGTTTCTTTAAACAGCTAAATAAGGACTTTCTCTTCAGGAAATTACAAAACCGAGTATCAATACCTACACAAAATTGCACCTCTAAGATAATGTCCACCGGACCGTGTTCCAGCATTTCCCAAATTTCCACCCATTCATTCTCTTGTTAAGACAGCCAGAAAACTAGTTCTGAACAGTCTAGCAATCCCTAAAGCAAGTTCCTCCCTCTTAAGTAAAATGTTCCCTGGGTGAGTAATTGTGTACAGGGGAACTGCATGGGTAACATTAACAGTGGGGAAGAGGTGACCAAGGAGGCCAAAAGGCAGAAAGAACATTATGCAAACTTACTATGAAGTGGGCCAAGGGAGTTCATGTAGAACTTGAGCACTTGGCTGGAGTCTGTCTTAAAATTGCTCCCTAATTTCATAATGGATGCAAGACTGAAGCCACCAATAAAATACTCGCTGCCTTATACAGGAAGTTGGTATTTGGGTAAAAGTTTGTTTCTTTGGGTGCAGAGGTTTTGTTTTATACATAGCACTTCTTTAATCAAACGGATGGCATCTTCTGGAATTGCTTAGAAGAGGATGAGCTCTGGAAAAAAAAATTTAATCATTTAATGTTAGGCTGTGGGAGCAGATGCCAAGGCTATGAAAGGTTTCCTGGAAAATAAAACACATTTGCAGGAATCTAGATCATTTTTAGGACTTGGGAAAGAGATAGTTTCAAGTCCTAGCTTCTTCATAAAGTTTTCTGGGTAAGCCACTTTCTGACTTGGGACAGCTGACACCAGGGTTTCTCAAACTTTGCAGTACTGCAGCACTTTAAAACAGCAAATGAATTTGTGCAGCTTCCCTTGCGGCCCATCGCCCCAAATAAAACGAATGATTTCATTGAGGTTAGGTTTGAGCATGAAATAAATATACTACTTAACATTTATTGTTTTTAATCTATATATCACAACTATTCTTCAACTTTGCAATACTGTAACTGCAGCCTTGCACAGGCCACAGTTGGGTAGCAAAACTCACAAGGTTTAGCAAGGCTTCCTCTTTAAGGGTGCAAGCCTGACCAGTTTTTTTTTTTAATCTGAAACCTGCTTCTGCAGCAAGAATGGGAAGGCTTTTGAGGATGGAGGCTCAGAGTAGACAAGTGACAATACAAGTAGTCCTCGATTTATGACCTCAATTGAGTCCAAAATTTCTGTTGCTAAGCGAGACATTTGTTAAGTGAATGTCCCATTCACTTGCCCCATTTTATGGCCTTTCTTAACATAGTTCGGTGAATCACTGCAGTTGTTAAGTTAGTATTACTGTTGTTAAGTGAATCTGGCTTCCTCACTGACTTTGCTTGTCAGAAGGATGCAAAAGGGGATAATACGATCCCTGGACACTGCAACTGTCATAAATATAAGTCAGTTACCAAGCATCTGAATTTTGATCATGTGACCTTGGGGATGCTGCAAAGGGCGTAGTGCCTGTAACTTCAATTGGTCACTAAATGAACTGTTGTAAGTCGAGGACTACCTGTAAAAAGGGGGCAGAGCAAGAATTTTCTGAGTTTTTCTGTTTAGGTTGGAAAGAGCATTAAGGGGCCTTCTTCACAAATTATTCTAGATTTCAGAGGTGTTCAAAGTCTCTTCAAGGCCTATTTTAACCACTTTGAAATTACAAAATTCTAATTTTTTTTTTAAAAAAGGTGTGCAAGGCCATTGGGGTTCAGGTTGCTTCTTCATGCTTTCTAATGAGGAGAAATTTCATTTCAAATTTATAATTTTAATGGAGAAAGGTTGGGTTTTTTTGTAAGCCTATTATTTTAAATAGACTTACAAAAACCTTTCCCCTAACCTGACAGAAGAATTAATCAGTGGAACAACTTGCCTCCAGAAGTTGTAAATGCTCCAACACTGGAAGTTTTTAAGAAGAGATTGGACAACCATTTGTCTGAAATGGTGTAGTGTTTCCTGCCTGAGCAGGGGGTCGGACTAAAAGATCTCCAAGGTCCCTTCCAACCATATTCTATTCTATTCTATTCTATTCTATTCTATTCTATTCTATTCTATTCTATTCTATTCTATTCTATTCTATTCTATTCTATTCTATTCTATTCTATTCTATTCTATTCTATTCCCTACCCTAATTCTAATTCTAATTCTAATTCTAATTCATCCCTTCTCCTAAAGAAGGATGTACAGCAACTGGGATGCCCCATTCCTCTTTTTCCTGTCTCCTTGCAATTCTGAGAGGGTTGGCTATTTAAAAGAGCCCAGTTACCATGCAAAATGTGGTAGCATCAGGATAAGAAGACAGAAAATAGCAAAAAGAAAGATTGGAATAATTCAGCAGAGTGGCAACAGCTGGACAGGACTATATGTGGCAAGAGATAGTAGAAACTGAGCACCACAAAGGGCATAAACTGAACTCCACCAAGGAGTCAGATGCGACAGAAAGTTAGCCCAGGTGCTAGCAAAGGGACCAGAATCCCAAACACTGGCAAAATTGAGCAGACCAGAGCACAAATTCATTGTAAGCAGCAAGATGTTCAAAAGGCCAAGACATAGGCATTTTAAGAGGCCAGGGAGATTAAATTTCAATGAAAGGCAGACCAGAACATCTGCCATCTCTATGAGCCATCAGAAAGGCACAAAATAGCAACTATAGCCTTCCAGGAACAGCTAAGAGAGAGACAGATCCAGCTGTCTGTCCAACCTCCAGGCATTTGAGCCATGCAAATGGCTGTGACTTAGCTTGAGCAAGGGAGAGCTCAAGGATAGCATCTGCCTTAGGTTTTATCCTTATGTTGTTTTTCTTTTCTTTTCTTTTCTTTTATCTGCTTGTTTGCTTTTTGTTTTTACTGAACTCTGCCCAGAGTCCTTCAGAATTAGGGCAGATTGTAAGTATTGTTAAAGAAATAAATAAACAAATGTAGCTCTGGCAATGGAACTTTGAAAAGCATCAGAAGACAACAGGCTCATAATGGAATGCACCTTAATGGAATAGGGACTAAGTCCTTCACCAAGTCATAACAAGGATGAATAGCAGCCATGACCCACCTGGAGAGAGGCTATAAAAACTGGGCCAATCCTTTATGTACTGTAGTTTCTAAATACACGGGAACATAGCCTATTGCTTCAAACTGAAAGCCACCTTCCATTAGACATATAGAATATGCAGTGATTATTTGAGGGATATTGTGGTGTCAAAGAAGAAAACATAAAGAAGAATATTCCAAGTAAGACTAAAATATGAAATGTACTTAGGGAAGAAAAGAGATGCCTGTCTATAATATCAATCTGCCCTTATAGAAAGCAAGGTAAGGAGATTCAGAGTGAGCTATAATGAATTTGTCTATTGAGATGAAGTCACTGCAATGAAGAAGGACGTCTTTCAAGAGAGCAAGTAGTTAAGATAAGTGGCCATTAGATTCAAAATGTTGAGAGATAAGCATTGATAAATCCAACAATACATTTCAGGTCAGACTAGGAGTGGAGGAGAGTGGGTACATGTGGAACAAACCTTTCATAAAACGCTTCAGCAATGAGTCCAAATGTAAGATTCCTCTCTAGGAAAAGTCTTATTGTGGCAACATTATGAAGTAAGCATCATGAGAGAAAAAAAATGAATGCAGTAGGTATTTAAAATTCTAAGATCAAAATACTCCCACACAGCAAAAGTGAGGAAGCAACACCATTTGGTTGCAAATGTCTTTCTCATAGAAAGTTTCCTCTTCTGCAACAAAGCATTGTCTACAGAAGTGAAGATGGAGATGGTCTAGGTGTGAATCATCCACACAAGGAATTTTAAAGTTTGCAGGTATCAGCTCTTTGATGTAGGCCAGGTCAGGAAAGAGAATAACTGGAACTAAACTTACATTGATAGAGGCTATCTTGAAAGCAGGGGCGCAGTGGCTCAGTGGTTAAAGACACTGAGTTACCAATTGGAAAGCTGACAGCCCGAGTTTGAGATCTGAGCACCATGCGACGGGGAGAGCTCCCGTTACTTGCCCCGGCTCACGCTTACCTAGCCGTTTGAAAGCATGCAAATACAAGTAGATAAATAAGTACAACTTAGGTAAGAAGGCAGCAGCGTTGTGGTGCTTTTGGCATATAGTCATGCTAGCCACTTGACCACAGAAATGTCTTTGGACAATGCTGGCTCCCTCCGTTAAGAAATGGAAAGAAGCACCACCCCCTAGACTTGGATACAACTGGACAGGGGAAAACCTTTACCTTTATCTTGAAAGACTGTGTGTGTTTTCTTTTCTCTCTCTCCTATACCCCCAGGAATTAAGTCAGAGATAGTTTGAGTTTCCTTCTAATGTTTTCTTCTTTTGCCAGGCCTGAAACATGTTTTTCTAATTGCTGCCACGTAGTTTCTTCAAGGTAATACCGGTGGCTCTCCAGAAGAGGTCTGGATGAGGGATCCAAACCTCAGTACAGAGAACAAGAAGTTCAGAACCACTAAAGGAGATTTGCTTTGTATAAAGGAAATAAGGAAAATGTTTTTGGCAAGGTATGTTACCAGAATGCCCTTCATATTGTCCTTCTGGGGCTTCATGGCATCTTGGTCAGGAGGACGAAATGGAAATATGAAGGAGCAGGCATGCCTAACAGAAGAGTAACACATCCCTTGGATTGAACCCAGAGTCATTTTTGCTGCAGTACTTGCTGCTCAATCAGCTATTGCTGGCCATGAAGACATTCATAACCAGAACACTTCATTTACAAAAGATATGAACCACTCATGGAAGTGGTTGACAAAGCTCAAGCAACTTCCACATGCTGTGGTCATGTTATCTTGTGGCCTTCTAGCGAAATGGAGGGAAAATAAATTTAATAAATAATAACAAATAATAATAATAAATAATGTGGTCGCTTTTTCAAATATATATTCATGTATATAAGCAGATTTATGGAAAGCTTTTCAAGATGCTGTGATAATGAACTACCAGTATATACTATATACCAAAGTTTTGGAATTTGACTGTTTATCAGGAATTATGGTTGTATCGAACCAGGGGTCGACTAAAAAGAATGAATAGAAACGTGGTATTATTCCAGATGTCAAGGAACGGCTGCCAGAATAAGTGATTTACTTGTTTTGGAAAAGGCAATATTTTCTACTATCAAAGGATGCACAGAAATGTGTATTACTATGACAGATTTTGTGGTATTTTACGATAGTATTTTGAACTGGTCATATTACAATAGTGAATTCATTAGCAAACCAGTGATTATTGACCAGTTAAAAAAAGTAATTTCCAGCAGATTGCCTTTCCCAGCAAGTTGAATTGTCACCAAAGGAGTTGTCCACACAACACACCAATTCCAAAAATACTTCCTGTGATTTAACAAAGGAGTCGATCTCACACTATCATGATTATTGGCTTACCCTGTAAGTGTAATGTTTTCTGATAGTATATTCAATATAGTAGGAAATTCTTTTTTTTTCATAGTTACAGAATGCAATATAGTAGGAAATTCTTGAATGCCCAAAGTGCCTTAAATATACCCAGAAGCAAAACCTCATTGATGTGAACAACCAACTCAGTAATACACCACACATCCTAAATCCAAAGGGATTGGCAATGAACTTGGCAATTTGTTATAGTTGCATTGGTAGTAATCATTACAGACTGAAATGGTGAAACAATAATGGTATCTCTCTATTATTCATTACAGTTTGCTAAATTTTACAATGCTCTGCATCAGAGATGCAGTCAGCAAGGTTAATGTCAACTGGTGCCAAAAACAGAAACCATAATTGGAATAGGTACATCTAAAGGCAACTTTATTGTGGTAGCCAATATATAGCTCAGCAATTAAAAACCCCCAAACTTACTTAGAACCAAGAAAAGGCGAGCTAAATTAGCATCTATCTGGATCACTAGAGTCTTATTCCAAGAAAGCTGAGTTCTCTTTCTTTTGCCATCTAGGTCCATGTCAATTAATTTGATATCTTGCAAAGCAGTATAGGACTCTTGATAGCTGAATATATTGGAAGTAATATTCTCTTTAAAAGTTTTTTTTCAAGATTGGTCTACAAATCTAGGCCTATTTACAAGCCAAGAGTTCTTGATGTTTCTTGGCAAAACCGTGTCTACGTATCTTAACTAGCAACCAGTTAGCCAGGTAATGACATATACCATTCTGTATAGACTTTATACATTAATTTTATAGGGTAAGAAACATTGGAGGGGAGACATTTGCTCTCATAAATGCAATCTATATTTGTTTGATCTGTTTAACAAAGAAACTGATCAGAATGAAGGAAATTAATTAAAAAGATCCATTGATAGGCAGCATTACAGAAAAGACATAACATACTGGTGTTGCAGTAGGTGAAAACAAAACAGGAGCTATGCCTAATGCATTCATGATAAAATATCAGGTTTGGCTCCCATTAAATTTTGGAAACTCTGAAAATAACACAGAAGCCACAGATTTGGATTCCTTTTTCCATTCAAATTATGTGTGAATTAGTAATTCACGGCCACTGTGAAAATCTTGATCCAAGTAATTTGGGGCCTAACACATATCAAAGGTCACACATTAGAACTGGTTAAAAACTCAGGCAAGTGTGTGGCATGATCAGTAGGTGGAAGACAGGTATTGGATTCCAGAGGAAGCTTGCAGTTTCTTTCTGAGAATGTGGTGTGCAGTCTGACTGAGCCCTTAATCTCCACCGGGAATGGGCAGGTAACAAGGCTGTGATTGCTCCTATGCAATCTCTCTCCTTTGATCCCAGAAGCCTCCTTGTTTCTCCAACTCGCTTTGGGTGATGAAATGACAAAATAAATGTCTAGAGCATGAGTGTCAAACTCAAGGCCCAGGGTCTGGATCCAGCCCGCAGGGGACTTATATCTGGCCCATGGGGCCACCCTAGAAACAGCAAAGGATTGGCCTGTGGTGCCTCTGCCAGCGAAAAGGAGCTCCGTTTTCACTTGATAGAGGGTTGCAAGAGGCTGTCTCAGCCTAAAACAGAGCTCACGAGGGCCATGCATGCCCTCCCCCCCGCTCCGTTTTCACTGGCAAAGGGTTGCAGGAGGCCGTGGCAGCCAAAAACAGAGCTTGTGAGCCTGTTTTCACTGGCAGTGCGCTCAGGCTACCACAGGCGTCCCCGACAGGAGTGACACCCACCCTGGCCCTTCCACTCCAGCCATCTGAGATCAAACACAACCCTGATACGGCCCTCAATGAAATCGAGTTTGATACCCTTGGTCTAGAGCCTTGTAGACAGAAGATAAATATTGATGTAAAAATTTGTGGTATCATCATCACCCTAGCCATTGCCTATCCACTGCAGGATGAAGGCCTTTTCTGCATGTTTCCAACTAGTATGGTCTTGAGCTTTTCTTTGCCAGTTGGGCCCACAATATTTGCTGGTGCATCACTCCATCTTGTATTAAATTTCTTTTGTGGATGCTTTTTATCAAGTGGAATCCATTCTATGACTGCCTTAGTTTACCTGCCATCAGTTCTTCTTCCTATGTGACCAGCTCATTTTCATTTCAATTTCTTTTACTCTTTCGATGGCATCAAAATTGGTATAAAACCTCATTATTAGGGACTTCATTATAAAGATGAAAATGATGGAACATTTCCCCCTTTTTGCTGCATCTACAGATAGTCACTTAGTAGCTCTTTTAGGGTGACCCCCAAAGTGTGACTTTTTATCTGCTTTCCCTCTGGAAAAGTATTCCCCCCTAGAGATTCATACTGCCCCTATTCTCCTTCCAGCAAGGCTTGAAAAGCTGGCTCTTTCCCAAGCCTTGGGTTAGAATAAGCAGAGGGCTCTTTAGAGAAAGCAAATACGAGAGATTGGTTTTGGGTTGTTCCCTGCTACGTTTTTTTCTCTCTCTGATAAACTGTTTCTATACTCAGATTTTACTGCTATTTACTCTCTGGAGCAAGGGTGGTGACTATGGCAACTTTACAACCTGTGGAGCCATGCTGGCTCAGGAATTCTGGGAGTTGAAGTCCACAGGTTATAAAGTTGCCATAGTTACCTGCCCCTGGTCTAGTGCCTGGTGGCCTTATGCATCTTATTTATAAATAAATATTTTAAAATTATTATTTCAGAATTTGGGGAGCTGAAATAATCAGTAGCACTGGCTCACAGGAACAACCTGCATTATGAGATTACTATGGGATTCCAAGACCTCATTTCTGCTTTAGAAGCGTCATTCTGCTATATGTTTCTTTATCCCTTAAGACTAAAAGTCTGTATGGATTGTGATACTTTTTAATGTTATAATTAGTCTGCTGAATCATCCCATGACTGGGAAGAGAAAAATACATGTCTAGTTAAAAAGGGTCACCCTATCCTGAATGGATACAAAAATTTCCCCAAATCATATATATGGTGACAATTATATCGAAGTATTTGCTTTATAAAGTTGCAGAAGACATGTGCTTTTAAAAATGAATTTGACACATGATTCCTATTCCCCAGGACTCAATTTCCCATCTGTAAAATGACATTAAATATACTTTGGTTGCGAGCTTTGTTGAAAAGGTTAGCTCTGTGAATGCAACTGGCTCTGTGTTACAGAGCAAAGTACTGTATTTTTATCTAAACACCCGCACCACATGTTTGAATTTACGAATTTAATTCCTAAATTCAGCCATCCATATAATTAGCTTGCATCAGAGATATTCCTATTTCAATTTTACAGAGAGAAAAACTGAGGCTTACCTAGAAACAGGTCAATCCATAGCTTCATGGATTGGAATTCAAATCCTACCAATCGAAAGTTGTACTTTGCTAAATCCTCATGTACCTTTCAGATAGTTTTAAACTACAATAAATGTCCCTTGAAATAGGACAGACATCCTTCTGGCTATACAAGATAACTCTTCATTAAGTGCAAACTTGGGGAACCAAGTGATAGGAATGCAACAGAAGGAATGGAGCCCATAATGATGGTCTTATACTGTAGGTAGAATGAAGAAGTGTAAAGCCTAATACTGCGCTATGTTGATTCAATTTCTGCATCTATGTTGGATGCTCAGAAGTGCAGATAGTCCTTGACTTACAACAACTGAGCCCAAAATTTCTGTTCCTAAGCAGGACAGCTGCAACCTTTCTTGCCACAGTGGTTAAGCGAATCATTGCACTTGTTAAGTTAGTAGCAAGGTTACTAACTTAAGTGAATCTGGCTTTTACTATTTAGTTTGTTTGTCAGAAGGTCACAAAAGGTAATAATTTGACCCCAGGACACTGCAACCATCATAAATTCATGCCAGTGGTCAAATATCTGAATTTTGATCACATGACCATGGGAAAGCTGCAATGGTCACATGAAAAGCAGTCATAAGTCTTTTTTTCCCCCAGTGCCGCTATAACTTTGAACGGTCACTAAACAAATGGTTGTAAGTCAAAGACTATGACTGGTACTGTCTTTCCAACCCACATACTATATAAGTCCCAAAGGCTGTTTTATTATTGAAAGCATGCATGGAAAGATAGACTAGAGAAAAAAAGAGAGAGAGGAGAAAAACCGGAAATAAATGAAAATGCCAGTGGCTCAATTGACTGTTAAAACCACCAGAGATGTATTACTTGATAGATTACTTGATTTTTTTTTAAAAAAAAGAAAAACATAATTACTGGGGTGGGGGTAGGGAAGGAGGTGGGAACAGTACCAATGTTAGGCAAAGCAGTTCATTTCCACAGCTTTCTCAGAGGATAACACTATATTTTATTGAGACAATCTCTCTAAAGTTTTGGCCCTAAAAGTGTGAAATGGCCTGCAGCGACACCAGCAATCTGCCAGCTCCCTTTGCAAACAGTTTAGCAGGTGCAGTAATAGGAATGGAAAATCCAACAGTTACAAATTAGCACCCAACTCGCATTGCAAGACAGGCTAGGAACTCTCCCCGCCTCCCCCTCCATACCTCCCCCAATTCATAGGATCGTCTAAAGAATTTCCTTTTAAGCAACGCCTTTACTAATGTAATCTTACCCTGTCTTGCTTAATCAATCATCCTGTCTCATAAAGCCCTTTGACACGCTGAAATATCAGAGAAATATCCACTTCATCACTTTATGCAAATAGAAGAAATCTCCCTTGGCCTCTACAAATATTGATTATGCTTCCTAATTTATAGCAAAATAATAATGACAACAATGATTACAGTGATAATAATAATAATAAAAATTAGAAGAAATAGGGGGAGGGGAGACCAAGAGAGGAACAAACATGGAGCCAGGATATCAATGCAAGAGAGAATGAGATAGGAAAAACAACTGGCAACTAGAAAGTAAACTGCAATCTAATGAATACTTTTACAATAGATTACGGGGATCAAATTAGAAAAAGAGAAAAACACAAATCTGGGGGAAAGAATAAAATCTCTTTCAAAAATTTTAATTCAACACCACCCAACCCAAAAAGGTAAAATAGGAGTTGATATACAAAGGGAAACTGCTTTTCTTCTGGCTGGCCATCAGTATTTAGAAATAATGAATACTGTATACCAGAAAGTATTCCCACTTTCTGCAAGAGCAAATTTGGGTGTGTGAACAAAGGTACATATAATAGGGACTAGGACAAATCATAATTCGTGAATTGATTGTTTACTTATTCATCTGAGTAAACCAATACTTGGTTTCTTTTCCTTTTTTTAGTTGGCAGACTTCCAAAGCACGTTCAATGGCAATCCATCACAAGATATAACTTAAGTGCCTCTAGGAGCTATGAAAAGAGGCGTGTTGTACAAATCTCCTTGTCTATATGGGGGATTTGGTTCTATGCAGGTATGTGTCATGTTCCTTTCTAATTTCAGGTACAACTTTGCAGAACTTTTAATGGTAGTTTTAATATATGGTTTATAAATAATTGTTTCTTGTCATAGAGCTGGTCAAACTCATAACCAAATCAAGTTTCTTGCAGCTTGCAAGTATTGTACTTCATAGACACTGAGGATGCAGCCCAGGTATAAAGGTCATCTAGTTATACTGGTATTCCGGAATAGAAAAGACATGGCAGCTTGCCTTGCCTTGACTCAGCAGGTCTCCACAACAGGTGGTCTTGGTCCATCAGTTGCACAATTGAGGCTCCCATATCACTCAGCAACCTGTCTTCTTCCAAGCTCCATGGTGGTACCAGACTTTCCAGAGAGGAGGACTGAGAGGGTGACCCTTGACCAGGGAATATGGGTTGGGAAACTGGGATGCCTGATAGTGGAAGGAAGAACTGCCAAGGAGAGTTGGGTGTGGCTGCCCTGCCATGAGGGTCTGTCTTCCAATGATTGGGGGAAACAGTGAACAAGGAAAAACTCTCCTAGATAAATTTCCTAGGATATATAACCCATTACATGATCTTAAAAATTATTATACTTCAACCCAGTGGTCAAACCAAATACCGTTGTGCTGCCTAATAAAAAGATTGGCAACAAGGGGGCCAAAGTGAAATGGCTCTGCTTGCAGCTCTAATTCATATATAGATTTATTTCACGACAAAGTTAATTTATATATTTATCTGTTTTTCTGTTCATGTTTAACCGTCATCCATATGCAGCACTTATGACAGTTCAAATTTGAAAATGCTGTAACTAAAAATGGTTGTCCTCACATGCGTTCATAACATTAACATCACCTCTTAGCGTGAAACAGCAAAGGGGATGAGATTAAAAGTAATCCTCGATTTACAACCATTCATTTAATGATTCCAGGTTACAACAGCCTTGGAAAAAAAAATCATTTGTGACCTGTCCCCAAAGCTATGATCATTGTACCACCACAATCCCAATCAGCTTGACAACAAGCTAGCATTTCTGACAGTTACAGAGTCTTGCGGTCACATGGTCATATTTCTGACCTGCCTAGCTGGCTTCCGAGAAGCAAAATCAATTAGGGAACCTGGATTCGCTTAATGATAAACATTCTCATAAAATCAGGTCCGGTCATGTGATGACTTGCTTAACTAGTGGCACAGTGGGTAAGACTGCAGTATTGCAGGCTAACTCTGCCCACAGCCTGGAGTGAGAGTCTGACCAGCTCAAGGTTGACTCAGCCTTCCATTCTTCCAAGGTCAACAAAATGAGGACCCAGATTGTTGCGGGCAATATGCTGACTTTGTAAACTAACCAGGGAGCGGTGTATAAATCTAAGTGCTATTGCTATTGTTTAACAACTGTATCAATTAGTGACTGAAGTTCTGGGCACAATTTGGTTGTAAGTCAAGTCTGCTACCCTGAATTCTTCATTGTCTTCTGTTAATTATATCTTCAAACACTTTGAAATCTATGTGTAAAAAATTCAAAAGAAAAGGAACCCCGTAAAAAAATGGCCCCAAGTGTCAGCTTCGTAAGTGTGTTGGAGTTGCAGTCTCAGTACATCTGGAGGAGATTTGGTTAGGAAAAGCAGGTATCAGATCAGACTTCCTCTCACCAGGTGTCCACCTGCTGCATCCAACAAGGTCATAAGTTGCTTGGAGATAGGAGACTGATTCAATGGACCTAAAAGGGCGCCAAGCTGAGAGGGTCTTAGATGATGAAAAACCCACATTATTTCCCATTTGTCTTATGTTTGCTCAAGTAGACATACAACAATATAGCTGCTTGCATTTATTAGACAAAACCAGAGAGATATTCCCAAGAAAAATCCAAACTTGTTCTAAGCCATCTTCCAAGATCTTAATCAAAATGGACGTTGGTCTTACCTGATACGTCCGTTCTCGAGCAGAAGGGAATGTCTGTATGAAATTATCTATTTTGCTAAACCTCATTATTGGTTAATTGGGTGACTATTTGCAGACATTCTATTCTACTACTAAATAAAAGTAATTGTTAAGTGAGTTGTGCCTGATTTTAGGATCTTTTTTTACCGCTGCTGTTCAGCCAATCACTGCAGTTGCTAAGTGAATCACATTCATTAAGCAAATCAAGCTTCCTCCCACTGGCTTGCTTGCCAGCTGGGAAATGGTGATCACATGACCCCAAAATGCTGTAGCTGTCATAATTACATGTGAGTTATCAGGCACCCGAATTTTGATCATATGACCACGGGGATGCTGCAACAGTCGTAAATGCGAGGTACCGTCATCAGTCACTTTTTCAGTGCCATTGTAACTTCAAACAGTCACTGGCTGAAAATCAAGGGCTACCTATACAAATTATTGTCTTACGTTAAATTGAAACATATTTTGCTACCCTGCCCAGTTCTATCTATTCTGGCTAGTGTTCTTTTCAAGTAGAGATTGTACCCATTCTCTGACTCCTGATCCTTTAAAATGGAAGTGACAAATTAAAACAGGGACCTTTGGTAGGCAATACATTTATATGTATATCTGATCAGAGCTGTAACCTCTTCCCATATTGGCCAAGACAAGGAATATTTTTCAAATGACAGGCTTAAAACTTTGGGAACAGCCACAAAATGCCAAGCATAAGACTCAAATGTGGAACAGGATGGGATTGTCTGACCTGTTGTAGCTTAAGAGTGCTACAAGATTTGGGGAAAAGTTTAGGGGTAAAAATGGCTACCATGGAAGGGGGAAACTCACAAACTGGCTGGCATAATTTACAACCATGTATCCAAACAGAAACTTCATGACAAAATTTGAAAGACTTATATAAACGTAGACCATCAGCAAACCACTAAGGTTGCAGAATGACAAACCAATTCCTTTTTGGTAACATATGTTAATATTATCCCAAATATTTCCTTGGAACAGAAAAAAATAACTGTTCTAAAATCCCACACAATCTACCTACCCATCTTTTCTTTCTTCATTTCTTGAATCATTCCAAAGCACTTTATCTCTCCCACACACATTAACTACTCCCATCTTCGTGGTCACAGGACACTGCAGCCCATTCAACCACTATGTAAACATAACCCCCTTTGTCCATCCACACCCATCCATAGACTGCTCCCCAGATGCTGCTCATTAGCTTCTCCAATTGCCTGCTTAACTCCTTCTAGCTCCCCTTTGGTCTTTTCTCTAGCTGCTTTGCAGCTTCCACAGCCTTATCCTCCATGAACTGGAGAAAAACAAGTGTTCCACCTTCTCCTCTTCCTTAACATGTATCACATGGGGGTCCGAAAATGCAAGCGCCTGAAAATGGACTTCCGGTTACATCTCCTGAACTTCCGGTTTGAGCCAGCTACTCTTCCAGGTTTCTGGTGCGCATGCAACATGTGACAGTCAACTGGAGGGCACACATGCTCGCGCAGGAAAACGGAAGACCAGCTCTTCTAGTTTCTGGCACTGCTGCATGGAAAAAGGCCAGCTGACCATCGTGAGCGCATATAAGCCAGAAACCCAGAAGAGGAATGAACAACGCCGCGAGTGCCACGTGAGATGGCTCCGCGTGCCACTTCGGGCACACATGCCATAGATTCACCATTGTGGGTATAGGGTCTCCCATTTGAGGAGGAGGTTGTTCTAGAAGACCTCCAAGACCCCTTCCAACTCTGTTATTTTTCCAGTTGGCTGCTTGGGCCAGCACTTCAGTTGCAACAGAGGGATCAATTCCAAGCTGCCCTCAAGATCTTTTCTGCAAGACTCATGTCCCCCTGCAAGAGTCAGAATGGGCCTTGCTTAGCAGCTTCTTTAATTAATGACATGCTACAAGTAAGGACCATGTGGAATCTTTATCATGCCTGTGACCCATTGCTGAGACCTTTGGCCTGCTCCTACTCACAGCCAGGTTCTAGTTCCTTCTTCAGATAATACATGGCATGACTCCAGTCCCCTTCCTTGCCATCTCCAAAGAGAGCTATATCCACTTTAGGAGGGAATAGTTTCTATTAGACATTTGGTTGTCTAGATAGATTTAGACCTCTGAGGATTATTTTGATTTTTCACTATAATTACATGGGTCTAACTGGCTGCTGGCCAGCAAGGAGCAGAGGGCTCAGCCAATACCTCTCTTCCTAAAATAAACTCCCACAGAACCTTTGGGACAGAAGGAAATGCAGACATGTTCTCCTGGTGCCACTCCTAAAATCTCAGGCGAAGGCAGCCAAAGACAAAACACCAACTTGGGTAACGTCTCATGATATTTCCTTTCAAATATGCAGTAACTGGAGATCTAATTAACTATTCCGAACTTTCCCTACCATTGCTGCAAGATACCAGCGTTGCGTTTTCCCCTCAATGTTGCTGAAATCAGGAACTACACCCAATATTAAGCAAGATTTCTGCTTGCTATAAGATGGACTTCCCCTTGCTCTCTTCTCCCCCAAGGCTGCTGCCAAATTGTGCTGGAAAGTCCCCCAGTCTTGTCAAGAAAATGAGGAGGATGCCCAAGTGGTGCGAAGAAATGTGTAAAGTAGAGGAAAACAGCTATAGACCCAATAACGTTTAACCTGCAATAACATATTTTATAGCTGTGACCATTATAGGCATTGCTTCGGGCTTATTCTTGCTGAAATGTTATTTTTCTGTGCATGTTTCTGTGTTTACTAAAGATATTCAAAACTGTTTGCTTTGCTTAGATGCAAAAGTCACTCTGTGAACCAAGTTTTAATGCCTTTGTAAACTGAAAACAGCCACTGTGTAACATGGCTAGTGACTTGTATTGCCTTGTGTGTTCCCACAATACAGACCAGGAAAATGGTATGGATTTTAAAAGTTTAATTTTGATCTTCTTTTGCTTTCATTATCAGAAGTTCTACCCCCATTTTTTTTTTAAAAAATGAAATTTATTCCTCCACTTCAATCCCAAGTGTTTTTTATGCAGGATTGAATAAGGGATTTTTGTTTTGTTTGTTTTGTTTCTGTTCTGTTTCCTGTTAGGACCTCCTTTTTTAAACATCCAGCAAATAGGAAATAAATTCAACAGAATTCTCCCTGTATTATAATTTAAGTTTAATCCATATTGTTATGGCTCTAAATAAATGCTGTAATATTGAAATGCAGTTCAAATTTGCTTGACGGAATGCCAGAAGCACAATTAAAATGTTATCCAATGGGTAATCACAACCTAGTCTGTACGTTATAAGTGCCACTTGCAATCTGTCGCCTTTTGACAGAGAAGGAGAGGGAATGAGGGAGCGGGAGAGAAAAAGAAAAAATGCAGAGGATGTATCTAATCCACGGCAAGAGCTAAAAACCTAAAGTACATTGTAAACTCCAATAGGGCAGAAATTACTATTCTGTACAGAATTTGTGTAGCGATAAGCTAAATTAGATAATTGTTTTTTTTCCCCCAAATGCTGTACCTTCTCAATGTTCATGATAACATGAAACAAACAAAGTTGGGTAGCACACACAGACACACACACACGACCCTATCACTTCATACATATTTTTGGAGTTTTTAAAACCTGTTTCAGTTCAGTAAGTCAAAAGATCTGCCTATAAAATCAATATGGTATGTACAATTTAAAATTGGTATAGGCTTCCAACATGAGAACCTTCAATTTAAACAATCCGAGAAGCAAGACTACCATCAATGAACTAATATGCGGGACTGTCATTAGACTAAGTCTACTTTGTGATGAATCGTATTCCTGTTTCAGCTAAATGGATGACTAGTGCTCCGACTGAGAGGTGAAGCTGTAATCTTGAGTGGTGTCCATAAGAAGATTAAGTAGCTTGGCCATCACGCAATGATGTTACCTAGTGTTATTTTGAAAAACAATATTTGGGTATAGAGAAATAATCAGCTTTATAATTCAATAATATGAATTTTCCTAAATTATAGGAAAGATGGTAGAACTCTGCAATACTTCAGATTTGATTCCAAAATATTATTTGGAGCATATGGAGGCACAACCTCTTTAAAACTGCTATGTCTTTTCTTAGGATCACAAGTCATTTATGAAGGGCAGCCACATGATCCCAGGTTAAGACACAGCTCCTTTAAAGGGTTGAAAACAGGAACCACACAAGTTCTTACACAATTCAAAGTATTTTTCTTCATAACGGCTATAAAGTGCTACATAATATAACCATAGTTGTTTTTTCTATTGAAAAACAAGCAGTGTACTTAGTCCTAGAAGAACAAAATCAAAACAAAGCTTAACATTTTCATCTAACTCGTATTTAACTTTACCCATTTGTCTCCTATAGATATATTTAGATGCCTTGCAACATTTGTGTAACATTTGTGTAAATTTTTTGTCTGTGGGATTGACTTTTAAAGATTGGTACAATCATGGGACCTTGCAACACCCACCAAAAAAGTTTTAAGCTCTATACTTATATTGCTAAAATTTTATGAAAGCTGTTGTCAGAAGAGCAATACTTTTATTGTTCTTTTATTAATAATATTAACTTTACTATTAGAAGAGCAAAAGTAAAAAGGCATATAGGTATTCCTCGACTTACAATTTACATTTAGTGACCGTTCGAAGTTACAATGGCACTGAAAAAAGTGACTTATGACCATTTTCCACACTTATGACAGTTGCAACATCCCTATGGTCATGTGATCAAAATTCAGATGCTTGGTGGCTGACTCATATTTATGATGGTTGCAGTGTTCAAGGATCATGTGATCTGCTTTTGTGACCTTCTGACAAGCAAAGTCAATCGAGAAGCCATTTCTCTTAATAACCATGTTATTAACTAAACAACTGCAGTGATTCACTTAACAACTGTGGTGAGAAAGGTCGTAAAATGATGCAAAACTCCTTAACAAATGTCTCACAACAGCAAAAATTTTGGGCTCAATTGTGGTCATAAATTGAGGACTACCTGTACTTTCCATTTGTTTCAATCTGACCTAATTATATACATGAATGGTTTCTAGTTTACAAAATAAAAAATAACCAATATGAGTTTAGTGATACTTTGCAACCTAAATCTAAAAAAAATGGACTTGCTATAGAATTGCAATAATAGAAGATATGCTGTAATCCATATGTCAGCAAAGTTATATCATCATCATCATCATCATCATTATTGTCATCACTATGATTATTATGATTATTATGCTTTTGCTCCCAGAGGAATGAAGAGGAATTCTTTAATATCCCAGAAGCTTCTGAAAATAAAGGAAACAAAATCTAGTCTCAAACCACATCTTCAATTGAGGAATAGAATTAATTATATTAATGTTTATTCAAGAGTGAGGGCAACTGATGGGCCAAGCAAACATCTAAGAGACATTGCAATTATGCTTCTTGTAAAAAGTAAACGTTTAGAGAAAGAATATATAAATTGCCAATAGGTTTTACAAGACCTAGAGATTCTAGTGGTTGGCATCTGAAATGGGCCATACTGGAAGACAGTTGGCAACTCATGGATCAGGAATTGGGGACCCTGGGAAGCTGGGAGTAACCAGGATATTCTGAAAACTCTGGAGCCTGAAATCCAGAAAAGTGAAGTCTAGCACTTGACAGAATTTTTAAAAGTTCAGCTGCTTAGAATTTTTTTAAATAAGACTCATCTTGCAAACTTCAGATCATTCTCACAGTTCTTTCTTTAAATAAATGCAGGTTTCCAGAAATAAAGTGCATGTATGCACATACACATGTGTGCACCTGCCTTAAACAGAGGCTTTGTTTTAGTAATCAGTTAAGCAGTGTTTAGGGTCAAACTTTTGCATTGTATGCTATAATGATAATTATGCAGCATCCAACCTTTATTTCACTGTACAGGAAGGTATCATACCTAATGAAAATAGAGGATGTTCCTCCTGCATCTATGAAATTTTCTTTTATGGGCTTCAGCTTGTGATTGTTCCCTCTTCACCCTAGGTGGTATAATTCACACTCTGCAAGGCCAAGTGTAAAGTACTGTTACTGTGATGCTGGCAAGTTTCACGCCTCCTTAGCAGCACTGTAAGCCAGCACAAAAAGGAAAAAAGGCACAAGATCCAAAATCTTTTTGACCTTCTATCCCCATTCTTTGTGTGAATTTACCTGCTCTCCCCTCCCCCCCCAAAAATAATTCTGAATCGAGACACATGTTATCTTGGGTTTTAGCAAATCAGGACTACACCCATTTATTTTCATAAGTAATGGAAACACACAGGAAAGGCGCCATCCTCAGGGGAAGATGAATGTAACCACCCATTATCGCCTACAAATTTGATCTATCAGGCAAGATACTGGGGGGGGAGGGGGGGGGAATGGAGATTGTTTACATGACTCAAAGGAAGAAGCTGCTAGGCCAAACCCATATAAGAGCCCCCTGCAGCATTTGGGATTTTACTAGACCTTCTGAGGGCAGGATGGTGTTCCAGTGCTATAGTCTCTCTCTCTTGCTAAGATTAGCAGAAATAAAGCCACCTATACAAAATAAACTAATCCATAAATGTGGGTGTACAACATGCATGTACACAAATCTAGCTCTTGGTGATACATTTTGATGTTCCCCTTGCCCCAACTTGGCACCTTTGAGGTGGGAGTTGCAGTTCCCAGAATTTGCAGTCAGCCTGGCCAGAATTGTGGACCTAACCATCACAGCTTCTCCAGCCCGTTCTATCTACACTGTCCAGCAATTCTGGCTGATTACTCTGGAAGCTGCATTCATAATGTCCTGGAATGGACCAGATATGGGAAGGCTACAGTTGCTAAATGCTGTCAGTGGTCATATCTTCTCTTTGGTTATATTTATTGCTGCCTGCAAACTAACAATATAAGCCAAAGATAGCCAACTGGCAACCCAACGATGCCTGAGGAATTTTATTTCTCTCTTATGGCTCTGCTAACATGAGACTCAAGTTATAGTCAACCATTTCTCCGTGCCTATTTTCATGGACAGTCTGAATTTGAGAAGGGAGATAATAAACAGTGAGACCCCTATTTTGGTAATGTGGTAGCCTTTGAAAATGTAAAAGTTGGCCATCCTCAGTATGGGCTACAAGCAAACTGGATTCTCACTGTTATTTTATTGGGCTGTACAAGACAATTGGATAGTGTATGCCAAATGCAATTATGTTTATGTGTTTGGCTCACTGATTATTTGAAATCAAATGCCAAATTCTTCAATATTTTAGTGTCGCTTTCTCATTGGGTAACTTGACATGGGACCAACTTTCTGAGAAGCACAGGTTCTAGACCTGAAATAAATCCTGCAATTCATAGAATAAGTAGTATTCTAGGAAGCAAACTTTTAACAGAATACCAGAGTTAGGAAGGATTTTGGAAGTCTTCTGATCCAACCCTCTGCTCAGGCAGGATATCCCATATCATTTCAGACAAATGGTTGTCCAATCTCTTCTTAAAAACTTTCTTTGTGGGAGCACCCATATGGTATTTCTTCCACCCCAAGTAAGGACATCTCTAAAGTTTAAAATCAGGACATTTTAACAGCTTAAATATAACCTCTGTGAAATGCTTTCAAAGAAATGGCTCGTCCACAAAAGAGGTACTAAATTGCAGTGGGTGGACTTTGCTTTCTCCCTTCCACCCCCCCCCCAAATCAAAGTCTCACATGGGTAAAGAAAAAAAAGAGAATGCCTATAAGGAATTACCAAAACAGAATGTATGTAATAAAACCAAATTTATTGGTGTATGCTTTCCAACCACCAGTAAGATAAATATTGGTTTTATTCTATAAATCCACTTCAAATTTAAGAAGGGAGATTCTTCATTGCTATGTTATTTGATTACAGACAGGTAGATTAATGAAAAGCAAAATACATGTGAATAAAGTATAACCAGATTTGGAACAAGGATATGTAATTGTGAAAGAATGTAGATATAAATGAATTAGAAGAAAACACTGGTTATATTGAGAACAGAGGGAATAAAAAGGAAAGCAGATTTTTTTTTCTCCTGAAATACTTAATGGTTCAGAAAAACTATATAGCCATTGTGCATATTGGGAAATCTGCTACCTGAATTCTTAAGTATTTCTTTCCCTTTAGCAGAATCAATCCATCCTTCCTTCCTTCCCTGCCCCACTCCCCTCCCTCCCTCTTTTTAACAACTTCCCAGATTCTATAGTTGATTCCAGAAATTAACCATACTTTGAAATATAATAATGATGCTGAGTTTAGATAGGAATGGAATATGATTAGTACTATAAGCTATAGGGAAAATTTGCTACTGCTTTTAATTTGCCTTAATATGGGGATTTTTATCCTTGTTTTTAAGCAGGCATATTCTCTTACATGTATATGTAGTTATATTTTAACCTGTTGCTTCTTTGAAGAGAAGGAATTACTGTAGTAGTAAGGGATAGGTGGTGTAGAATGAACAGAACAAGTAGTCCTCAACTTACGATCACAATTGAGCCCAAAAAAGTGAAACAGTTTTGCCCCATTTTATGATTTTTCTTGCCACACCTATTAAGTGAATGACTGCAGTTGTTATGTTAGCAACACAATTGTTAAATGAATCTGATTTTCCATTGCCAACTGTCCGAGTTTTGATCTCATGACCCTGGGGATGTGAAAACCGGTTATAAGTAATTTTTTTCAGTGATGTAACTTGGAACAGTCATTAAACGAACGGTTGTAAGTCAAGGACATATGTGTACACACACACACACACACACACACACACACACACACACACACCCCTAAAATTTGAAGAACCAAAAAGAAAAATAATCTGGAAACATACTCCTTTCCTCTCTTCAGGCAAGTCTTATATCTAAATAAACTGGCATATGGGTTGTTTGGGAGGAGTTTCACTTTTAAAGTTATCTTAAAAACAGATCAACTGATAGTACATTGTATATTTCCTCATCATAACAGGCACTACAAGTGAATATGCTATGTTATAGATTATGTCATATGGATCAGCAAAAGAGAATGGTTTTTGATTTAAATACAGTTAATTTAAATAGTAAATGCTGTATTTATTCAAATTTACTCTAGCATTTTGTTTGCTCTTTACTGGGGAGGAGGGAAAAGAATAAAAAGGAGCTTTTCACTTCCAATTTTCTAGAAGCATAACATCTTTACAAGAAGATAGAATCTCACTATCAACAGTATCTATATGGGATGAAAGTGGAGGAAGTTACCTTTTTCTAATCTGATACCTTCCAGAAATAAACTGAACCACATCCCCATCATTCTCTCTCCAAATGGTTGTTAACTATGTATGCTGGGAGCTATGGGAGATAAGGGTCCAAAAGAGAGAGTGCCAGGTTGGGGAATTCAAAAGTTCAGTGGAAACTTTGAATGTTTGTCTTTTAAAGGTTTATGATCCATGTTTTATTTTCTTTCTTTTTGTTTTAAGGATATAACAAAGGAGGTGTATGTAAGTGAGGTAGGTAGAATTTATGTGTTTGCTGCTGGCACATATATGCATGACCACAAAACTCTGATCAGGCATGTACCAACAACTGGCATGCATTGTCCTTCAAACACAGCTAAATATGAATCAAATAATGTTTGCCTATTTCCAATTTGTAAATTTAAGAAGAAACTTAGAAGAAAAGCAGATCCTAACTCAATGATCTGGGCAACTTCATTTGATCCTCGTGAGCAGGCAACCCATTTCCATGAAAATAATGCCTTTTCTTGTATGTCTGTAACTTCATGATTTGCAAAAGATGCAATCAGGTGCTTGCGTGTTTTGCAGAATGGAATAGGTGGAGAAAAGCAAATAAGGTGCTTTATTATAAAAAAAGCGAAGGAGTTAAAATTAAGGTCCAAGTAGCAAACAAAATAAAGCAAAATAACCCAATCACAAACATAAAATCACACAGAATGTTATCTCTGGTTTTTTTCCTATTTTCATTTTATATCAAAAGACAAATAGAAAAAAAGCAGGATATCTAAAACCATCCCTTAAAATATTCAAGGAAAAAGAGAGATAGTGAGACAGATTGTGAACCTTATCCTAGAGGTCACATTTTCTGCCTGATGCTGTCACCAGTTTCAGGGGAAGCTGACTATGCCCAGGACTGAATCCTGAATCTTGGCGAGTTTTCTTTTTAAGTATATATTTAATATATATATTATATATATTAACTATATTTGATACCTGCCCCCTTTAGGGATGCAATTTGGGGGTGGCAGATGAGGCAGGTGAGAAGCGGGACTCAGGATTTACCTTCAAGTTACGTCGTGTTCCTCACTGTTGTGTCCAGGGAAACACACTGTAAAAGAAAACCTTATCGCAAGTTCGAGAAGTTTGATTGAACTCATGATAAGGTTTTCTTTTACAAACTGTTTCCCTGGACACAGCGGCGAGGAAAGAGACATAGCTTGAAAGGTAAGACCTGCATCCCGCTTCTCGGCGGCCCCACCTACCACGCCCAAATTGCATCCCTAAAGGGGAGATGTGGCTAAGCGAATGGCACGAGCCCTGCCATGCCCGGCAAGGGTGGGGAAGAAGAGAAGGCAAGGGGAGCCACGTCTTGCTCCACGTGCCTTGTTTCTCCCCTGCCCCACTTGCCACCCCTCTCGAGACAGCAGGGAAGAGAAGCAGCCAGGCTGCTGTTGCATTGGGGGAGATGTTTTGGGCCACTGGGCCAGCGCAAAGAACAGGGAGGGGATGGCATGTTCTCCCTCCCCTCCCCTCCTCTCCGGCCTCGCCTCATCTCATTTTGGTTGCGCAGCAAGCAACCAGATGAAATGGTGGGACCAGTTGCACATGCATGTAAGTAGTTGGGGGGGGGCTTATTTTGCGGGGATGGCTTATATTATCACATGTGCTGAAAAGCCTGATTGGGATTATCCGGACATGTTTTATTTTCGGGGAAACACGGTATGTGGTAAACACCAGGCATGCTCAGAAGAATCTGGAGCTTATTCTTCATTGAACGGGAGTATCATAACCATATCCTATCAAAGCCATTTCCACAGAGTATCTTTTGCATACAAGCTTTTTATTGTTACTCAGCATGGAAGAAGGTATCTTGTGTATGCAGACATCCATCAGAGGCCCTGGCAAAATACTTCAGGAGCCCATTCCTCACACCTCTCCCTCTCCTTCTCTTCCCCCTCAGCACAGAGGAAAGGATCAAGGGAAATCTGCCTGCCAAAGATGAGTTCACCCATTTTCAGGAGACAGCTGAGTCAGCCCTCACAGAAATGAGCTGTCATAAATATGCTTCTGAAAAGTACATTTTAAAAATGCTGCAATACCAGTATGTTTTAATATTTAATTAGACTATCACCACACTGCACATGGGCTCTCTCATTGCCTCACTGGGTGCATGAATGCATCTGTGTCTATCTTCTCACAATAACAAACAAGACCCACACAATGTGAAGCTGCATCTGAACAACACTTCAGAAGTGTTGCAGAAGGCAGATATCCCCCATGTTTAGGCGAGACTGTTGTGTTTTGTTCTGTTCTGTCTCTTTTGCCAGAGCATTTATCTAACTCAGGCTCCTTCCGGGTTTTTAGTACTCAAGTAGCCTTGTAGTAGTATAAACCTCCAATCCTCAAGCCTCTTCATGTGCAAGCATAGCCCTGGGATATGATATTGTTTTGAGAAATTCTCTATCACTACTGCTTGGACTAGGTGAAAAAAAGCCTTTGGGGTGGCGATAACTTCGTTCTGGTTATGCACATGACATGGTCTGCCACTTCTCAGGGTCTAATCATGAAATTTGTTTAAAATGAATACAATTTCAAAAAAAGAGTCTTCCTTTTAAAGTTACTTGGTGTTTGTTCCTTTTAAAGCTATGGTCCCTTCAGTTTAACTCTGATGCATTCTTGGTGGAATAAGTGATTTTTCAATTGCATCTGACAAACCTGAGTTTAAAACCTAACTTGTTAGACCCAATATTTTGTCTCCTAAAAGCTCTGGGAAGAAGCAAGGCAACTAGGAGAAATTCAGTTCTTACCTCTCATGTTTAATGTACTGGGGATACTGCCTCTGAAAGTGGCACCTCCAATTAATTATCCCAGATAATAGGTAGCGATCCCTAGATCAGACCATCACAACCTAGGTTGCAGCAAATATTGTGGGTCTACAATTCCCATCAGCTGTCATGTGAAAGTATAACCAAGTATTAAGAGTAGTGGAAGCTGTTGTGTAAAACGCCTAGGGCAACTCAGGGTGAGGAAGTCTGCCTGCTATTTCCCTCAAGCACTGCTTGTTCATGTTAAATTCCTTACCTGGTTCTTATTTAGAGCAGAATGCACAGAGGATATTTGCTCATGACTTCATCACTGCCCACTTCAATTACTGTAATTTGCCCTAGTTGGGATTGGCCTTGAAGACCACCTGGAATTTTCAGCTGACTATGAAGTTTCAAGCACCTCTGTGTTTTTATTTTAATGATTTAACATAATGCATTATTATGGTTCATCACACAGTCAGCCAGATGTTCAGACTGGAGTGGGCATTTTTGTCCACCCATCGAGTCCTTCCCAAAGACCCGGGATAGGCAGATGTTTATTATTATTTTAATATGGGTGAGCCACCTAGAGTCCATCAGAATTGAAGTGGGGATAAATGGCATAAACAAACAAAGAAACAAGCCAACTTCCACCAGATGAATTTCAAGAATTGAGATGTATGTTCTTGTTCCCTATTTTCACCCCTTTAATCACTGCAGAGAAGCTTCTACATGCCCCCCTTACATTAAGAATGTGCAGCTGCAGAAGTTAATAATTTTTACCCACGAGTAATAGGAGTAACTCATCTCCCCTCACCCATCACACATTTTTAATGAAACCAACTTGTAATACCAGAGCTACCATCCTTCCCTTTATTTAACAAGCAATGGAATGTTTCAGGAGCAAGTTATACAAACATGAAAGTATATGTTATTAAATTAACAATTGCTTATTATAAACATTTTAATAATGTATTGCTTATTTTGCTCCAGTGTCTCTCCACTGTAGGCAAACATACTGTTTCAGATAACAGATAGGCTCATGGCAGGGATGGGAAACATTTTGCTGGATAAATGCTGCACTTTTCATCAGAGGGGGGGGGGGCTTTAGGTTGCAAAGTGATCGAGGTACATCACAAATGAAGGTGGGTTGGAGGGGGGTGAGGAACACATTTTCTTAAAACTGAGAAGTGTCAGCTTTAGATTTCATGGGTTTCTCCAGCTCAAAATGTTAGGAAACTGTATTGTTGAAAAAAACTGGATGCTAAGTCTATTAAGCAGATCCTTGTGCAAAAGCATTTGAATATCTATGGAGATTCTAAATGATCATAGTAGCCCTTTCTTGGGGTGTTTTTTTTTCCTTTGAAAACATTTCGCTTTTCATCCAAGAAGCGAAGTGAAAAAGCTTCTTGGATGAGAAGCAAAACATTTTCAAAGGAAAATAAAAAAGAAACCAAAAAAATCCAGTTGCCTTTTGGAAAAAGCACCTTTGGGACATTTATTTGAATGAGAAAATTCTTCACCCAGAACTTTGATTCAAGCACTTAAACCCAATGGGGGTCAAGTCTTTTCACACGAAGTTCAATCTCCCATTGTCCAAAATATTTTTCCTTTCAACAGCATAGTATAGGATGGGAGAAGTCATTTTTAATTACTACTGTTAAATTGGGAGCCCGAAATGCTTTTCACAAGGACCCAGAGATCTACCAACAGATCCAAATTTACCCTCTGCAGCCTCTATTGTAGATCAAATGCAGCTGCTTGGACTTTCGTTATGATAATGACTCTGTTTTGCAACAAAACCTTGATCATCTGAGCTGCCTGTTGCTAAATTAATGGCTTTTTTGGAACAAAGCCATAGGCTTTATCTTCAACCAAATTTTAGAAGATAGCAATGAGCACATAAAAGATGACCCCAAATTATTCCTACCTATCCCACTAACTTCTAGCAGAAGCAAGCAAACAACAAAATGTCCCAGATCTGAATAATAAAACTAACAAACAGGCAAAATTACACATGTGTAATCCTACAAGGTTTCTGTTTTCTCAGTGTTCTGCTTTCCTTCAGTCTGACATGTGCCTTTCCCTCCCTCAACCACTCTTACTCTCATCCTTTTTACAATCTTCAGAAGAAGTGCCACTAATAAGGAGAAGACAAGTAAAATCTCAAATCTGTTTTAACTTTCACACACATCTATTTTCTCTCTTTTTTGGGTGGGAGGGGGGGAGTGAAGTGCAATTATTTTTCTGGGGAATCTGCTTTACCGCAAGAGGCAGGAAGATATCAATATGGGACAAAAGTAGTAGAAGGGAAAAATAGATGAGTGTGTGTTCTGGAGGAAAGCTCCTAGCCAGGATGAGAAATAGCTAACTGAAACTCCAAGCTTGCTCCATAAACAATGATCATCTCACACTGCAGCTAGCTGATTTTAACTCTGAGCGTATGCACGTTTCAAGCCATGCTTCTCTTACAGCTAAATTGAAATCTTAAAAAGGTTTTTTTTTAAGTTTAAATACAGCTTAGCTCAAGGTCTATTCACTCCCACCCAAACCTGCTTTTGTTTCCTTTTACTATGTTCAATGGCCTTGAATTGGAGACACAACTGTACTGCACTATAAAAGAGAGATAAAGGGATCCTACCTCCCTGAGCCGCCACTTGTCTCTAGGGACAAGGACCTTTTGCTGCTGTTCAGAGTCTTCTAAAATTAAAAGTCACAACTCTGCCTCTCAGTATTTTCAGAGCAGGATGCAGTCCCACCAGTTTCGGTCCTGTCAGATTTCCTATAACATCATCATCTCACTATCCATTTCAGGATCTTCTAATTCCAGTCTGGAATTCAATCTATTGAAGGGGAATCAGTAGGAACTTTGGCCCTGAATGCAAACATCCAACAGGCAAAAGAAACAAACAATTTACCAGGAAGGTTTAGCCAAAATAGCGCTGACCTGATCTCCTTCTTGTCCACCAATTTGCTTACACGGGAGATTGCCTGTGCAAAACTCCCATTGCTTCTTATGCAAGCCTCTTCTCAGCAAAGCAATTTGCTGCTTTATCCAAGAGTATTATTTGTTATTACACTGAACAGAAAGCATTGTTGAATATGCAGAATAAGAGAACTTACTGTACATGATATTATGAACAGTAGCATCCCATTTATCTGTGCACTCTGGAAGACATCCAAATTTAAGGATAAGAGTTTTGTTAAAATGGATAGTTTATCAAGGATAAAAGTTTTGTTAAAATGGAGTGATATACTATCTATTGTGAGATTTGACAGTCCTGAGCCTCAGCTTTGAAAATGGAGACATTCTCTTTACTGCTCAAATACATAAAAGGGATAAAATTCATTCGGGCCACTTTGTGTTTTAAATGTCCAATTCCTAGGACTCTGCCATTATCCTGGTCTTTCCTACTGATATGATCATACAGAGCACTGAAATGACATTCTAGAGTAAAAGCAGATGCCTCTATAAGAGAAGAAATCTATAGTAAATTTTGTTAATTTATCCCAACTAAAGTTTAACAGCCTCAAGGCTTCTGTCATTATATGATACCCCTCTGTCTATAAGGTGATTGTGGGCTTGCTGTAATAGCCCTTTTTAGTCACTTGAAAGAATTTTAATTGCTCAAAGGCTTTAGTACTAGTATGTGCTATTACTATGACATTCTAATTAGACGCATCAGCTATTTCAACTGTTTTAAAAGAATAATCAAAACTTGGCCCTGTAGATCTGGAAGCATAAAAAGTGTCTTGTTCGCTATTTTTACAAACTTTTTGAAGGAAAAAATATCAGGAGAAAAGTTATATTGGCCATAAACTTCTCAGGAGTATACCCGTTGCTATATGCTAATATCCTCAGCATTTATGATTACAGCCATATGCAAGCCTTGAAGTTTACCTCCATCTGCAAAGTCTGAAACTATGATATGCAAGATTTTTGTGTTTGGCTTAAATAGATCTTTCACTGGGAGGCTTCTTGCTGTTTAGCCCAGAGTCCTAATGTTCATCTTTCTGGCTTGCATCCAGTTAGTATCCCCTGATTTATAGAAGACTTTTGAATGCTGGCTTTTGCAGCTGAATGGCTGCAGGGGGAAATCACCCCCCAAAAAGAAAAAAAAAGGTGCCTCTTTTCCACTGCCAAAATCTCTGCTAAATCAGAGCATTCCATCAGCTGAGGAATACTATAAATACCATCTATATACCAGCCTATCTACAGACAGTACCAGCCCAATGTACAGTACTCTCTGATAATATGTTCTGAATGCATCAACCTTAATGGAAATTTCTTAGGTATTACTCAAATCAATAACTCACAAATTAAAGTAATTCAATTCAAAATAACACTGCATGTAAGGTTTATTTTTGAGTGGGGGAGAATTAGGGATTTTGATTGTAGTGGGAAATGACTGGATGAGTAAACAACTTAAATAACTCTAACTACTGTATTCAGACTTGTTTATTTTTAATGTTCTCTAAGTATGAAACAGAGCATCAAGACAACCATCTATAGGTATACAATCAAGTTATATGGGCGATTCTGACCAGTTCTTCTAATTTCACTTTGATCCAATATTCACATCTCTGGTCTGAAATCAATTAAGTGCTTAATATATCACTGAAATAGAAACTCACAGAGTTTCATTTACATACACACACACACACACACTCAGAAGAGTTATAAATCAGATGCCAATTTGCATTCCCGTTATGTGTACGAGTGTAAGGGAAAAATTGTACGGTTTGTGATAACCCCTGAAGTACATATCAACAATGTACAAAGCTAAGAAAGGTATGCAATTTTGCATCCTCCGGTGACTGAGTGACTCGAAGCTCCTCTAAGTAGGTATATCCTTATTACATAAATGGAATTCTGCCAACAACAGACTTTTTCTTGTCCAAGGCAGATAAGATTTTTGTCTCCCGTACAATATTTTCAACACTTCTCATCAAGAGTTTTCTCTCTCTTGCATGCACACACACACAGAGAATTCCATGGATTACCACAAATGCCCTTTCTGGTGGCTACTCTTAAGTCAAAACTTACTGATGTGTTTTATTTTATTACTTATTGGGAATTATTGGTATTAATTCTGTCAATCTAATTAACTATTACAAGCCACGCTTTAAATGCCAGTCTCCCCTACACATTGCACAAGCCATTTTGCCACCTTGTTTTACATATCAAAAGCAAAACATTGGCAAGGATGCAACCGTGTCATGGTACAACTAAAATAATAGGGAAGCAGCACTCACAATTAACAGGATTGCCCCCTTTCTCTCATGCGTGCTTGCATGCACATATGCCTGCACACACATGTACACCCACACAAAGGCAATCCATAGAATCAATTTGGTATATTCAATAATCTCAATACTTTCTGGTTTTAAAAGCACCCATCTTGAAGTCTGATCTTAAAATGGAGGAAAAGAAAAATGTTCATGCTTGGCTCTGAAACCCCTGGTTTAATGTGCAAGGGACATTTTTGTGAATGGGTATTGCATAGAGAAATGAAGGGTAAGAAGAGATGCTGTGCTTTCACATTATTTATGCGTGCAGTCTGCGTTAATGGCATATGCAAGTTGACAGCATACATCCTATCAACTTGCTGAAGTGTATCTTGATTGTTCAAACACACTCTTAAAGGTGCCCGATCATTTATCAAATTAAAATAACTGTGCTGTGTTCCAAAGGGCTTGGAATATCTGAATTGTATGCCAGCATTCCTAGTACCCCTTATATTTCTACATTTCACAACAAATCTTACTTTCCAAAGCACTCAACAAGCAAGGCAAATTTGTGTGGCTGAAGTGAAGAAAATGGAGGGAGGGAGGGAGACTTCCTCCCCTCACAATCATGTTGGTCCAGAAATATGTTATTTCATGATTCTGGTTTGGGATTGTTGATTTTTGTTGTTATTGCTGTTCTGCTCTGTCACAAACTTCAATACAAATCTATTAATCTAGCAGGAAATGATGGACTCTAGAAGGCTGACCAATTAAATTTAGACTCATGAAAAGTCATGAATAGCTTGGTGGCTAGTAAACTACAATTTTTATTAACTTGAACAATGTTTCTGTAAGAAGTAAGTAGAATCTTTCCCATGAATGGCTCTTATGTAATTTATTTAACTTTGTGAACCTTGCCAAAGCCTTGAATATTTTTAGATCTTTCTGTTCTAGGATTTGGCATTTCTTTCTTTCTTTCTTAATATAAAAGAAAGTGTGATTTTCTGAAATGATATTTTTAGGCTTCTGCTTGTTATTTTAAACAGTCTTCCTTGATTTGGATTTGCATATGTTGAGCAGCCTCTGCTCAGGATTAGGTCTGTTTTGAAGATGCAGTCGTGTAAATTTTGCACTAGAACAATTGCTTTGCACGTGAAAATACAGCTATGCCCCTAAATTAGCACACAGATTAGTAGCAAAAAAAATGTTTTGTATGAATAATTAGACAAGATAGTGGAGCAATTCCCAGTGGAATAATGTACATTTCAAAAATGAACTTTAATTTCTGTTTGCACGTGCGCACACACTCACTCATGTACAACCACAACCGCCTCGTGTAACCATGTGCGCCTTCTCATTCTTGTGCAAAAGATCAGCACTGGCAGTTTCTAGTTGTTATCTCTGCATTGCCTTTCATGTCTAATGCCACTTGTCATTTATAAGTAAAGATGGTTAGAGTCTTTAGAATACACCTTTGAATATTAACTCCTTTAGCACCTATTCAATGATGGCAACCATGTTGCAGAAACAGATTGGTGTTGTAATGAAGTATTTATTAAAATTTATTTTTTAAGAAATGTGGGGACCATGGGAGAAGAAGTGATAATTTGGAATGGGGAGAGAGAATCCTTTTTAGAGCCTTCCTCTCTTATTCCATTCCAGCCCTCCCCCTTATTCCATTTAATGATAAATTAAATCTACTTGAAATTCTAGTACTCTTTCCAAAGCCCCCTACCCGCCAAGCCTAGAATTACTGTGTCCATTTTCATTCAAACAAAATGTCTGAGACCTTTTGCCATACTTACCAAACTATGTCCTTTCTGAACACTTATTACTTTTTCTCTTTTTCAGTTATTTATTTATTTATTTATTAGTTCAATTTATATGCCGCCCTTCTCCGGAGACTCAGGGCGGCTTATAATACGTTAAGCAATAGCTTTCATACTTTTGTATATACCTGCTTAGAAGGGCTTTCATTTCCCACCCCCACCCCCCAGCGGTGTTCTTTTTTATACAAAGTCAGCTTATTGCCTCCACAATCTGGGTCCTCATTTTACCTACCTCGAAAGGATGGAAGGCTGAGTCAACCTTGAGCCTGGTGAGATTTGAACTTGCAGTAATTGCAGGCAACTGGTGCTAGTTAACAGCACTTTAGTCTGCTGCGTCACCAAGGCTCTTAACTAATTAGTTAATTAATTAGTTATCTAGGATGGCACAATTAACTTGTAGATGGGCAAGTTATTTCAAATACTTCCTGTTTACTACCAAAACCCCCCACCCTTAACAATGTGTATATACATAGTCGGTGAGATGGAATAGTTTTTAGGTTTTCCTTCTACTATCTTTCTTTGGTAAGATTCTTGCTTGCATATAAAAGAATCAACAGCAATGAGAAAATTCAAACAGCTTCAGGCAGGAATAATGATGAATAATACTGTTAATATCCCCCCCCCCCTTTTTTCTTTCTTTCTTTAAAATTTTCACAGCTTTGACTTTGGACCATCTGTATGGGAGACGCATGTGTGTGCACGCACACACATACGCACACAAATCTAATGCACAAAAAAATAATGAGACAAAACATTTTAATTGCACCTTTTGTGACAAGGTTACTAAAACAGCACTTTACCATAAAATTTCTACAGTGGGATTATAAAACTATCAGCACTCTGCTATAAGAAAAACAATTTGCTGAACATTAAAAGCTAACTTCAAAAATTCAATGTCTCCATGGCCAGCTTTAAAACAGAAACTGTTCAGGGGTAAGGACAGGGAGGGTACAAGTTATCTCCATAAGGAGAGAATTCTAAGGAGGAGGAAGTGTTGGAATACATGCTTGATCAATGAACCTATGCCTTGTGGAATTTTGTCTGAGAACACGTAAAAATTAAGTCCTTTCTTGTAGAGCACTTTGCGTTCCAATCTCTTCCCAGTGGATTTGCTTTATATCTGGCCTTCTGGAGCTCTGCTTTTAACATGTTTTGCTTCTTTTACTTCCTAAAAATGTGTGTTGGTATCCACAATGTAGGTTACAAATCCTTTCCAACTATTTCCTTTAACAAGTAATCTTCGCATATTTTAATATATCATGATATATCTTGAATCGGGACCTTCTGTGTTTCTTCGTTATGTTAATCTAAATTACACAGATTACACACATTAGGTTTAGGATACATTAGTCAGCCGCTCTTTATATAACAACAAGCATAGAAAAATATTTTAAAATGGCTGCAATTCCATATAACCTTAGTCTGTGTATTCACATATTTCAAATTCTGGTTCTGGAGAGGACTTTCCCGTATTATAATTGTGCATCAGTGTCAAGATATCATCAATAATTTATTCTATTTATTGTCAGTTTGCTTCTTTAATGTAAAAGAAAAATGTGTTCAACTAAGCACATGTTCTAAAAATATTAAAAAAACAATCACAGCAACAATTTTAAAAATAATATTTCTAATTAGGAGCTTAGTAAAATACTCATATTTAAAACACACATAGTGGAAGGAAAAAAAAGAAAGCATAAAAAAGATCAATAGAAGGATTTCAAATAGCTTCCAAGCAAAAGGCGTGTTGAATCCAGACTATGGAAGAAAAGCAGAGTGATTGACACAAATCATACTCCTCATCCAATTTGCCCAGGTTTGCATTTTAAAATGCCTTTCTGTTGTTGCTGAATGCAAACAGGTTTTTTTTAAAGATTTCACTCTAATGAGCATCTTCAATTTTGTATGAGGCAGGTAAGTATGTAAAAAGAAAGGTAGATTAAAAAAATTAAAACTGATAAAACCCTACAGAATTATGATTCATTCATTTCGAATAAAGCACAAAGTATGTGTAGCTTGTTGCATTTGTTAGGAGTTTTTAAAAATCTCATTACACTAAAATTAATTAATAATTTGCAGCTGGATATGCCATTTAAAAAATAATAATAAATGTCTGCACTCCTGTTTGATCATTTTTATCCATTCTGGTTTACCTCATGCCATTCTTTTTAATCCATATACTAATTGTAATCCCATTAAACCAGATATAATTTTATTACCATTCATAGTTTGTCAAGCTAGCAATAACGATGGCTGCTACTGCTGAGTTTAGAGAAAAATAAAAACTGTCACACATTTTCCTCTTCTGATGTTTAAAGTAACTTGTAAACAAAACTTAAGTGGCTGTGTGTGGTTTTGTAAATCTAAGATTAAATCCATACTTCCATAAATATATATCCCATAAACAACTGTACACCCAAATGAAGGTACATACTACATATTCAGAGCTGGCCACAAAATTTGAAAAACCAATCGTATGAGAAAATCCTTAAGGACAGAAATACATATAGTGAGTGGATTAAATAGAGAAGCTAGTTAAGTTACACTGCAAACGTTAAACATTTGTGAAAAAATAAAATAAAATGTTTCTAACGCCAAATTATTTACTTCAGATAGGTTTTTTTAAAAACTAAAAAACAAAACACAGCAAGCCTACATCAGCTTCTGTGAAAACATAATGAATGGAAGACATTCTGAAGCATAGCCAGAATCTTGTAGATTTCAAAACCTCTCATTCAAAACCTCTCAAAGCATCTATTACTTTTATTACAGTTTTTCCATTAAAGCTTTGGGGTGAATGGGGGGGAGGGGAGGGGGGAGTGAATTGTTACTATTGTTTGGATTTTTGCATATTGATATATAAAACCATATTCTAAATGGTAGATACACCATTCTGCTTTTGAAATGCCCCCTTTTGCTTCCAAAGATCTTGCTTCCAAAAAGATCTTAAACCAAGGATGGGCAACTTGAAATCCTGAGCTACTTTAGCATACGAGTGTCCCATTTTGTGCATGCATTCTTACTAATGTTCTGCAGCCAACACCTGCTATTTTGCACACCCTCCCCGTCCCAGGCAATTAATTGATTAAAAATGGATGCCATGGACGATCTCTAAAGAACCTGGCACATACCACCTCCCTGATTTTTCTTGCCAAACATTGTGTCTTCAGCAAGATACCACAAGCACTTGTTAAAACTAACACATGCACTGCAAAGCCCATTCTCACCCTGACACTTCAGGGCTTTATATAGAAACAGGATTTTCTAGTCTTATACCACCAGCTCCATTAATGCTCACCCCACACATACGGCTACCCCTAATCTGAAAGAGCATGGGGGGGGGGGTTTGCTCACTTTTCCCAAGCAAAAGGGGGGGGGGGGGAAGTGCCTTGCTTGTGCAAAAGAATTTCATGAGGTTAATGCAAAAAAGGAAGGAAGGAAGGAAGGAAGGAAGGAGAGGTTCACTCCCTTCCCTTTCGGAGGGCTTTCCCTTCTATTAAGGGGCATGTGGTAGGGGGAGGAAGGTGGAACAGCCTTTATTTTAGCTCTCTCCCACTAAAAAGAAATATCACGAATGGGATATGGGGCCTTTAGTATTTTGCTCCTTACCAAAATGAAATGTTCAGATTTGCCAAAAAAATATTCATACATGCCCCAAAGCAAGTTACGGGTGTCCGGGGAATTCTGGGTCAGAAAGGGATCACCTTCGTTGCACTTCTGAACACCCCATTTCGCAGAACTCCCTGAAAAGAGTGGGGAAGAAGCACGGTTCCCTCCTTCTTCTCAATCTCCCGACCCTATGAAATCTCTCTGAGCAAGCGAGATTTTCCCTCGCTCACACCCGCGCGAGGAATCCGCGGAAGGAGGTCTCGGGACGGATTCTCCCGCTTGCGGAGACTTTCAGAAAATCTCCATAAAGGCATTGTCGGAGAGCGAAGAAAAAACATGAAATAAAACCACTAACCGGTTAAAATAAGGTTGCAAAAGGGGGCATTCGGAAAACAGAAGCAAAACTGTTCCTATTTTTATTTCTCCCTTCGCAGCAACCGACGCAAAGGATCGATCTGCTGCAATATCACACACTCACACTCCTTTTCTTTCTTTCTGGGGGAAGGGGAAAAAAGGGGCAGCTCAATCGGGCGCCCCTCCTTTGGTGCTGGCGACCCCTCCCTCGCCCCTCCGCAGTCTAGGGCGCCCAAGCCTCCCCGCAGCTCTCCAAGGCCCCTCAGATCCCCTCCGCTCCTTTCACCCCGGCGCTCCGCACTGACCTGTGTGCGTAGCCATGGAGATGGGCGAAGGGAAGTATTTCCCGGGCTGGAAGTGTCCTCCGTGCTGCACCGAGTTGTGCCCGGCGGAAGCGAGGCGGCTGGAGCTGTTGCGATGGCCCCGCTCGGCCAGGAGGGGAGGCGGAGGTGCGAACTCCCGGCCATCCATACCGGGGCTGCGCTTCCACGACCGGAGCCCCCGGCAGGAAAGGGGCTGCGGGACGGCCTTGCAGCGGGCGAAGATTCGCCCTCTCCCCGGGAAAGGGAAAGCTGCAGGCCGCAGAAGCGGGGAAGGAAGGGGCTCCCCTCAACACGAGGCTAATCGTATCCCTCCAAGAGGCCTCCGCTTCTCGTGGCACCGGCGATGTGGCTTCATTCTCTGCAAGGCAAAGGAAGAAAAGATCAAGCGCGTGAGGAAGCCGTCGGCGTGGACGATTGGGTTAATCGCGGCCAAAAGTAGCCGAGGGCGAGAAGCAGGGACCTCGTCCTAGAAGCCCCGCCGATGGGGTCCCCAACCCAAGAAAAAATCCCCCCACGAGACTGGGGAAACTAACTCTCCGCACACACCGCGCCGCCTTCTACGTCTCTCTCGTTTGCCGCCTGCCTTTCCTTTGTCGAACGGAGCAACTGGTTCTTACGGATTACATAGCGACCACCAGATTTAAAACAAATACATCGAACTCTTTTCAAAAAAAAAAATGTACGTGGAAAATAGAAAATGCAACAACAGCGGCGCTTCCAGGCCTTGTACTTTTTTTATTACGGCGGCGAGGAAATGGGGAAGATTCAGATAAAACGAGGCCCGTAAGATGAAAACAGGAGCAGTGTAATTGGGGCGGGGGGGGGGGACGGCGGCGAGGTGGTTGGAGGTGGAAAAAGCTTTTAAGTTGTATTATGTTATAGTTCTGTTCAACTATGGCATTTGTAATTTTGAACTGATCAGTGTTCTCCCATGATTATTTGGGTTATTTCTTTGCTGCTGATGATCTAGACAACTAAATCTTCAAACGGATGGTTTTAAAAATGTTAATGTTAGGGATAGGGGAGTGTCTTTCCTTTGCCCCTATGTTAAGTGTGATGCTTTGCTTTACATACATATGTACGTATGGAAGGGGTGGAAGGAATGGGGATTATCTTTGGTTTGCTTGCTTCCCAGTTTACAAACCAATTGATGCAATCCAAAAGAATGCGTTCCTTGCGCAGACCCCAGATGAGGGGAAAAGAGTTTGCTGGGCTTCAGTTACTCAAGCTCAGAAATAAATATTTCACGGCAGACACTTGAGTGGCAAAGTCCTGCATTCCTCCTTCAAGGGCAGGGGTTTAAATTCTACAACTGTATTCTTAGACAAAACAGTTATGTTGTAAGGTCCTTCCTGTGCATTCATTCCATTTACACATAAGGGGTTTCTGGCTTAGACCCAATGTGTGTAACGTTAGGCCAAGAGGGAGGGGAGATAAAAAGATCTCAAACCAACCCCCTCCCTCAGACTTGTGCTGCACTGGTAGATCGCACTAGCTTCTGGATACAAAAAATGTGCATCTCCTGTATTTTAAAAAAAACCTCACTGAGCTATCAATGGAGATCTAATGCTTCCACAGAGGGAAAGAGGGGTACCCAAATTATTTTCTTCCTTTACAGTGAGGTGATTAATCCTATGTATCTGTCCTTATAGAGAACATTGTTTGAAGGATCCACAGCCCATTCGACTCATACCGAAAGTAACTCCATACTGAACATGCTTACTGATTAACAGTCTGGGAGAAAGGGAAAACACATTTGCTTACCTTAATGTGTCATGATTGGAACAATGAAACAATATTTTTTTATTTACTGAACACTATTTTAAATGGTTAGGTATAAAGCTTTTAACTCTTAACATTGCTCGACTACTTGGTGTTTGATTTAATCTATAACTGAAAACAAGGTATTAAATGACTACATATTTGCACAGTGGATAAGATTACACATGCACACATGCACATGTGTGCGTGCACACCTACATAAAATAAGGGGGGGGAAAGAAATATGGAGAGCTTTCTATTGTAAGTAAATGGAACCACTACATACAAAAAATACAAGAGTTTCTTTATTACTGGAAATTTTAATCATCTACATATTGCCAATATTTTATATTTTGCAGTTGGGGGAATTATAAGAAAAATGTACATTCTTATTCCCACCCACCCTGTTTAATAGTAAAAGATCTTCCCAGAGAAGCAGCAGTAAAAAAATAATGGACTGGAGGGAGGGGGTCGTGGAAGAGTTGAAGCCTGGAAGACAAAAGCGAAATTAGCAACTTCAGCAAGTTTGAGTTCGATACATCAATATGAAGGGAACATTGTGTGTTGGTTTACCTCCCCTCCCCCTTATGATTTTTTAAAATATTGCATATTTAAGGGGGGGAAGTGTATCAGACTGAAATATACCTGCCGATTAGAAATCCTGATTACAGGTCAAGTTAAAGTTTTAGCATCAGCGTTCCAGGAACAGCACTTTTGCTACCAGTTACTGTGCAAAGGATTTGTTCTAAAGTCGGGTCCATTTTGGCAATTGCTATAGCCAAAGAGGAAAAGTCAAACCAACGTTTCTCCAAACCGGTAAACGGCTGATGTGCAGCGGGAGGGCCTCCGGATCCAATCACCTAAATCAGCAACGATCTTGCCTTCGATCTTCCTTGGCTTCCCTTCGGCGCTGCCGAAACTAAAGACGATTCTTTACGACGAGGACGACGCGTCGCCGAAGAGAACGAGGTACGTTACTTTAAAATCAATAGCCGAGCTCGGACTTCCAAAGGAACAAAAGGACGGTGTAAATTTGTACGGTTGGGTTCCAGAGAGCTACGCCCCCCTCCCTTGTTTTAATTGGGGCAAGAAAGGGAACGGTGTGTGTGTGCGGGGGAGGGGAGATAGAATAATCCAGCGGTAGGTTCTCTGGTCAATTGTACTGAGTCGCCGAGGTTCTGCGCGGACTAGAAATACGCTCTACTCTCCAAGAGGTGGACGAAGAAAGAAACTGAAGATCCGGCAGAGTTCAAACGCTTCGGCGCACTGCTCTCGGGCCTTGTCGGAAAAAACAAAAAGGGTGAGGAAGCCTCTGCCGTGCTACGTCCTTCTCTTAGCCCATCGAAGATCTCTCGAGAGCGGCAGCCATCAAAACGGTCTGTCGCTGCTACAACCCGAAGGCTGCTAAAAAAAACACAACAGCCTCTCAGAGATCTCTTCAAATTGTGGGGATTTTTCTCTCCCAGCTAAACGCATTTGGAACAATTTCATTTTGCTTAGATATTCAATTGCTTGCTTCCCCCAGAATCGTTTTTTTTCCAAAATATTATTTTGCAAAGTAACAATGATCGTTATTATTACTGAAAAGGAAGCGAGGCTGAAATTGTTTCGATATATTGAGCTGAGCAACAAGGCCACCACCCAAAGCATTTGGGGCATTTTAAAATCAAACGATTATCGCAATCATTGCGCACAGGCAGAGAGATAGAAAGAGGAAGCCGAGAAACAAAAGCGTGCCACTGAATTATTCAGTTTCGAGAAACCTTTTCCGTCCGTCAAAAAATCAGATATGGTTCACCGTTTTAAACTGAACCCAAACAAGTAAGATGGATTTTCTTCTTCTTTTTTTTAATAAAAAAAAAATCCTTAAGAGGCATCCTAACGGCATGTTTTCCTCCACGGCAAAAGACATTTACCTTACCGTGCGGAAGATCAGTATACATGCACACACCCCGGCGGGCAAATAAATAAAAATGCGTATTTTCTTTATAGTTTTAATTTTTCATTGTAATTTAGAACCCTCAGGAATTCAAGTATTTTCTGACGCAGAGCATCTTGAACATACAGCAGGAAGGAATAAAAATCACAAAGATCTATTATGATTCATTTTAAAGAAAAATGGAGGCTGCAAATTTACATGTATTCCTTTTGCCACAATGCCTATTTGCCACAATGCCCATTTGTTTCCCTTGCAAAACAACCGTTTACAGTTCCATTTTAAAAAAAGAGCAGTCAATCTGATTAGAATTTCAGGTAAGAAATATGCGAATAATCATAGATTTTGTTAGCGCTACACGGAGCAGTGTACAAAATTTCCGGGAAATAGAAGCCATTTAAAAAATAAAACACGAACATGCATACATCTCATAAGTTTGCATTTCGTTAGAAACAATATGCATTTTCTTTCCCAAAGGAAGGGTTTTTTTAAAAAAAAATATTCAATTTAATTGAGGAAAGGATACAATTGTTACATTTTTCAATCGTCAGGTATTTGCATTGCTTTTAAATATATATATTTGCAGCAATGGTTTTGCTTATTTATATATATATTAGAACTGACCATTGTGAAGGTATACATATTAACAATAAATAATTTATCAACAGATCATGAACGTTCAAAATGCTAAATAAATTTTAGTTACTTACTGGAGGGAGGGGTGTTCCTTTGCACAGAGGGAACGCAATACAATTAAATCAGTGAGTGGGACTTTGTTGTATTCCTATTGGTATTTGCACTGTGCTGACTGTTGCACTGTAAATGCACTGGCTGCTGCTCCTTGCAGAAAGGAAAAAAGACCCTGTCGCGAGCTTCAGCTTCCCCAGCCTCGCATCTCAGTCCTACAAGCAACTCTCCCTGCATACTAATAAGCTCGTGCCACTCACTCAGGGTGAGCACGCTCACTGATTGGACGCCTTGTCCTCCACGGTAATAAGCTCGTGCCACTCTCTCTGCGTAAACAGGCTTCCCAATAGGTTGGCGTGGGGCCAGGGAACTGCCAATCAGAGAACAGCAGGACTACTACTCAATCCAATGGCGCCTAATTCAAGTCCCTACAGTTGCGCAGCTCCCCTCGCGCAGCTTCCCTTTGCTTTAGCTGAATGGAAATGCGTAGCAATGCGAAGCGGGAGGGAGGGGAGAGGGGGGAGAAAGAGAGAGAAGCTTTGCAGAACGGGGAGCTAGGGAGTCCCAGCAAAAAACGGCTTCAGCTCGTAGGCATGCACTCACGCCAATCAGCTGGGCAGCGAAGGGATACTTTTTGCTACTCTTCGCTTTGATAAATTGGACGATGCGCTACAACGGCAAAAGTGGGAAATCAGACCACTGTACAGATCACGATGTCAGAGATTGCGTTGCCTTCCCTCCGGCAGCTTTTAAGAGTTGCTTGACAAACGACAAGAGATTTAGAGCGATTTAGGTCCTAAGTATGCTCTTATAGTTCACTGAGTCTTCAGCGCCTGTGGATTTGTCTTTAAACAATTCGAATAGGCGAATCGCTTTGCCGCCACCTTAAATGGGCGTTTTGCAAGCTCAGGAAAGTCCCTTTGCTAGGTTTCTTGCTCAGAAACACATGCAAAAACCTTTGCGGTTTATCAAAACTGGAGATTTGTTTGTAGTCCGGTCGTTCTTTTGCTTTCCCTTTTTGTCTCCCACGCGTTACATTTCCGTTAAGACTCCCTGCCCATCTCTACCCCCGTCGTTTGCACCAAGATATGCTGTCTCGGTAAATTGCCACTTTTCTTGTTAAATAGGGCAGTCATATACACGTTTCCCTACTGTATGATACCATCGCTCCCAAGGCCCATTTTAACGCTGAAACCACACTGCATAAAGCCTTCAAACGGCTTTGTACCGGCAATTGAGAGGTTAACCGCATAGGCTTTAGTTTCTCTCCCACCCCCTTCAGTCTTTCCTTCCCCACTTCCAGGAGACGCCTTGATTGGTTGGCAGTCCCCCAGCCCGCTGTCCATCACCCAGTGTAAACAAGGCGCTGATTGGCTGCTCGCCAGTCCGCACTGGGCTGCCTGAAAAAAGCAATTACTGGCCCCGCGGTTTGCAGGGGGCCCGGGGCTGGTTTGATGAAAGGAGATAAGCTGGGGACTGTTTCCAGCGCACACACCCCCAATGCACTCCCCCCATTCCCTGAGGCAGCGCCTACCGTCCCTTGAGCCAAAAGGAGGTCAAAGAGTGGAGAGGATCAAAAGGAGGAAAGAAAGGGGGAAACGGACTGAGTCCCTATTAGCGATTTTGAAAGTAAAGCCATTCATTCAAGGCAGGTTTGGTGCATCGGTCACCGGAGGGATGCGGGGGAGGGGCGGACTGATCAGCGGGGACTCCTCGCTTTACAGATTCGGGGTCTAAGGACTCTCGGCGGTGTAGCCTCGTAGGATGAGCAAAGCTAGGAAATGTCTCGCTCTTAAATGGGACAAGGAAGGGAACGCTGCGAGAGAATGCCCGGATAGCCGCGAGCCGACCAAGCCGGCTTCTCTGTCTGGGTAGAACGCGACGCTACGGAAAAGTCGGTTTCGTATGCTTCGCTGCGTTTATAACCTCGGTCCAGAGCTTCACAAATTTCAGACAGGAGGAGCAAACTGGATCCATCTTGAGTGTGCAAAACTCTACGCCTCCGGGAGAACGTCCCGCTTTGGCACAGGCGGAATCTATAGCGAAGCTAACCGGGAGAAATGTCAGTTCCAGTGATCGAACGAGGTTGAAGGACGTAGACGTCTGTGTGTGTGTGTGTGCGCGCAGGCGATGCCATGGCAGCGGTTGGGAGGCTCAGAATTCTCTCCACCACCACCCCCCCCTCGTGATTACGATTATTTTAAAAAAATTAAAAGGAGCCTAATTGATTTAAAAATGCAGAATAAATCAAAATAACCCGTAAGAGATATTAGATTACAATGGAGCTATTCATTAACCAGAGGGGCGAATTAAATTAAAAAGCAGCGAGCGAATGTGTGTGTGTGTGTCTACTCCGTGCTTATGTGTATGCTTCAGTTAAAGGAGAGAGAACTTGCGTTTCACATCATGACGATGGGGTTTGCTGAAATCACGCATCCATTGAATATCCAGAAGGAGGGGAAATTATCCCAATATCTCAGCCCACTGCATGCTGATAAAATACTCCGTTTGGATCAGCACCTTCCAAGTGGTGGTGAGAGTTTTTTATTATTAACACTATTGCTGTTCTTCATATCACATTGTTAATGCATCAATTATTGTAAGTAACTTAGATACATACAAGCATCTACAATTTGCAGTCTTGTGCCCAAGGCAGAGCCCGTGTTCAAACAAGATGAAACCCCAAACATGCTTGGTCCCAGTTACTTTCCAGATATTTTAGACATAAAATTTACATGGGAGACCCTGAAAAACAGACTTTCTGCTAATACTGTAAATGTATGTTCCAAAAAGAAATTACAAGCACACAAACATTCTAAATTTTAAAAAGTAGGCAGGAGAATATATAATTCTGAAAGGAGCCCTATTTGTGGCCAGAGGGAAAGAGGGACTGGTTCCTGGAAAGGAGAGTTGGGGCTCTTGAACTGGTCTCATAAAAAGTGAGAACCGAAGAGGGAAGAACTGAAAGCGAAGGCACTTTTCAACTCATCCTTTCTGCCGGGAACACAAAGCTCTATCAGAAAACCTACAGGTTCAAAGCAGAGATTTGAAAGAGAAAGAGGCCATTCTGCAGGCAAAAATTAAACAGGAGAAAAAAACTATATTCGCAACAGCAAATCTGACACATATATGCATACATACACAAGGGAGATGACGATAAAGCTGTGTGTCTGTCTGTCTGTCTGTCTGTCTGTGTACGCGCGCGGTGGCCTCCAAAAGTCTTCAACCCGCCGATGATCTTGCTGTTTATCTAGGCCCTCAGCCAGAACATCGGCTGGTAGGCGTGGGAAGGGGTCAGAAGGGATTCAGTTGGATCTGTCTGCAAGGCAGAGTAGGCCTTACAAAACAACAAAAAAGCTGTAATGCCTGGATTACCTCCCCACTAAAAAACTGCGAAGCAATTTTTGATTCTTCTAGGGGATAGGAGCAATGGCGAGACAGAACTTGTCTACCTAGGTGATCTTGGGTCCCTATCTTCTAAAATGACAAACCCAGAGGAAGAATAGGGACTGGGAGTTTTCATCTGGTCATGCTGCCCTAATTTTCCTTTAATATGTCCTGTATTTCCATCTCTAGATTGTCTTTCTGCTCCTCCTTTTATTCCCACTCCGCAGAGAGAAAATTTCTCGCTCAGTTGGACAATAGCTTCCTAGTCAAACCTGTCTCTCACCCTGACCTCACTTCCATTTCCCTGGACAGAGAGCTCTTCAGTGTCCTCTTGTTGGCCCCACGACAGGCGTGGGATCTGTCTGCAAGGCAGAGTAGGCCTTGGTACAAAAAATCCTTGCTGGTTTCCAGGATTTGGAGTCTTAAAAGACTTAAGGAAGACTTACAATTCCATGTCTTTTCCATGCAAAAGAGGGAATGCCACCTCAGGGTACTCTGTCTTTTGCGATAGAAGAAAATTAGCTCTGTTCAAACATTACAGACACAAATTGCAACATGTGAACAAGAGTCACCCACTTGATCCTAAATATATTTGCCTGGAGTAAGTAAGGCTGACTACTTTGGCCTGAATTTCTTTATATTTATTTAATAGGGATTATTAAATTATTTATTTATAATTTTGGAAAGAAGCACAACAGCAGGATCCTCATCCTATTTACCGAGAAATAAATGCCAACTGGCCAGGAATCCCTTCCCAGTTTAGCAAAACTGTAGTGCCAATGTTACTCTAGAGAAAGTCACTTGTTTTAGTAGGTTTATGATCACAGTTTTAAGTCAAAATTAAGTCTGAGGTGCACTGAAACCTATGTAAGTTTTCCCCAGGCAGATGTAGCTGGTTTGTGAAGGTGTCAATCTCTCCACAATGGTGGGACAGCAAATCCTGTTGCTTTCAGTGGGTTTTCTCCACATAGGAAGGATGTAGGATCAAATACTGTTCAGACAGACTTCCACAAAAGCCAATCCTTTAACTTTGAAAAGAACAGATTTCTGGGCCTGGTGCACAGAACTGCTCCTCTTGGTAAACTTTCAGCAGGAACACTGATCCAGGAGAGGACTTCCTCCACTATTTGAGGTATTTATTATCAGTTTGTTTGTTTGTTTCAAAGTGCATGGTGAGACAGGTGAAAGTTGAGATGCAAGACGCAACAGTAGTTCCAGATATATTTTGTTGTGAGTCAGGGCCAGGAAAGAAGTGGTTTAGGGGTGTTTGTTCTTTAAGGTGGTGTTTGGTTGTGAATGCACCAGGTCTCTGCAAAAGCAGCAGTTGCCCTGCAGTGGCGAATGGATGGAAGGGTAATTAATGCAAAGTGACTGATTGCTCTTGAAGAAGGCCGGTCCAGCAAAGGGGATTGTCCCTGGTCACCGAAGCGTCTCGTGATTGACAGTCTCTTTTCCATCTCTCAGCCTAGGGCAAAGTACCCCAGTGCTGCATATTATCACCGGTTTAAGCCCAGAACGGCAAAATCTCAAGATTGTTTGAAAGCTTGCTTTTATTTTGATTTTAAGATGACTATATTCAGTCTAATTATTTTTGGACTAGGGAATTAAGTATTATTTTGTTTGAAAATTAAAAACAAATGCCAAGATCCCAAATTAAGAAATAGGGGTAGGGGAGAGAAAAAGAGAGAAACAAAGCATAGGCAAGTAAGGCCGAGGTGGACCTTGGAGCAGATGAATGCAGTTGAAGAGAAAGGAAGTAGGGAAATTGGCCTTGGGTTGATTTAATGTATAAATAAATTAGCTTTCCGCACCTCTCGTTTATTGTTCCCCCTTTTGAAATTTGGATTAAAAAACAACCTTTGGATTATTTCATTTTTTAAAAAATGATTAAAAATTTCATTCCTCAATTTATTCTTCACATTTTAAAAAAATGAAAGCAGATTTTAAATTCTATGGCTATTGATTATGTCTTATATTTTGAAAATCAACTTTTGGTTCTGCAATCTTTTGTTAAAATGTTATTTCCTCTCTTTTTTTCTTTCTTTTCCCTTTCTTTCTCTTTTCTTTTTTCTTTCTCCAGTTGTTAAAACAAATAACTTTAGACAGGAGTGGGGTATAAACCAGAGGTCTCTTGGCAAATTACCAGTAACTCATATTCTGCCTGCTCACTTACACAAAACTGGTGGTTGGAAGATTCCTTCCCTCCCTCCCTCCCTCCCTCCCTCCCTCCCTCCCTTCCTTCCTTTTCTTCCTTCGCAATCATTTTGTATTCCTGAAGTGAATGGTGCCACCCGGAGGGAGGGAGGCAGGGAAACTCCATCAAGCTTTTTGATAGGCCAAAGGACATTGTCAGCAAAGGTTAGAGCTTCTCCCTTTCCACTATTTTTTAAAATCTGTCCATGGGTAACAAATGTTTTTAATTTAACTGAAGCAGAACATCAGTATCTCTATGGCTTCCTCTGTAAGAGACAGAAGATAATGCAGTTAGAAATAAATATTTAGAGTCGCATTCATCTCCTGACTCAACTCTACCTTCTGGTGTGTGTATATGGGTATGTGTGTGCACAAACTATTTCTTCACCACCACCCCTTTAAAGCCACACTTGTTTGGGGGTCTGCAGTATTTAAAGGGTGGATGGGAGAAATTAAAAGTATCTAGTTTGAGGGGAAAGCACTGAGAGAATTGGATTTCAGGTCACAAAAGCTGGTCTGGGCTCTTCTTGGGGGATAATTATGCTCTGTCCTCCTACTACCCTGTGCAAATAAGCTTACATTTGGTTGGTGGATGCTTACGCAGAAGTAAGGCTTGCATAAATTTGGCTTGCAATGTAGTCTGGCTTAGGCCTGGATTCCTAGTGCTAGTCTGAGCTTTGCTTATCTCAGAGGGATAAAGATCAAGAGGATTTGGTTCGCCTCCTATGGCTAGATTGAAATGCCTCCCCCCTCACCCTCCTCAGTACTTCTCGCTAGAACCAAGGCTCAGTCAGCAAAATCTCAAAAAGTCTCCGGGCTGTCGAGGAACTAGACTAGAACCGGCTAAAGCAAAGGCTCTGTTAAACCGCTCTGTTTTCAGCCATAACAGGCAGCCTATTTAAACAGCACTCTGGAAATGTTAAAATGGATCTGGAATGGAATGGGTTAGGGAGTCATGTGAAGCACATTTCTCTGAAAAGCAAAGGCGTCCCAAGCTGCCTTTCAGTTCTGTTTGAATCCACCAGACTGACTTTCTAGGCAACACTTATTTGCAAGATTCGTGTTTGGTGAGCAAGCCATTTTTTCTCCCTAAGGGATGATTGAATGCTTCCAAACCCCATCAGTGCCCTGGAGTATCTGGCCATTTCATACTCAACTTGCAATTTAATAGGACTGTGTAACTGTACTGGATTTAGTCATCCCTCCACCATCACCTCTCTAGCAACAATTCTACTGGATGTTCTTTCGAACAAGAATTTGCCTGAGCTCTCTTTAAGGGTATTATTAACTTTTCACATTATTCAGAATTAGGTTCATGATATATTTTCCTATTTTGATAAAATATTTACTCAGCGACCAATTAATAGCTTCCATGTTGCAACTAAAAGTACAGGCAATGAGATTCACCTGGACTCCAGCTTTTAAGCAAGGTGGCCTGGAAGAAAATAACAGAATCTCTTCTTAATTTTGCTTCAAGTAGCCAACACGGAAACATTCTTTTCATGTCTAAATGAATATGCAATCATTTTAAATTCTCAGACCTCAGCTAACCTTCACACTCTAGGGAAGTGTGTTAAAATATTGCAATTTAATATTCTTCCATCTGGAAAAATGGTGCGGGGGGGGGGGGAGGAGAGACGGCAGCAGCCAGGGCGGGAGTTTCGTCCCCCCAGTACGTTAAATAAAATTATGGATTAACACAGCACGCTAAATAATTGCCTAATAAGGGCTAGGAAACGCAAATCTTTACATTTGGGTAATTGTATGTTGGACGCCTCGCTTAATGCAATCGTTTGGGTCGGGTTCATTGTTCCATGTGCTGTTTGGTCAAGGAGTAAATTAGAAACAATTTCTTGGCTTGGAAGAGTTACTTTTCATTTCTGTAGCACGTAAAACGTTCCCTGGAAATAGGAAGGAGGTGGCCAAGAGGGGGAAATCCATCCAGTCCATAGTCTGGAGAAATTTCCAAAGCGATCTCAACTGTTCTGGCTAGTCCTATTCTAAATTTACACATCCTTGTGCCGAAAGGAGTTCTGCGTTACAGCGAAAGAAGCGCGGCTTGAAGCCATACCTCCAGGCAGTTGCCGAGTCCGGCTGAGAAGGGATCAGCCCAGATCTATTCCGCTTTCCTCGTTCCACCAAGCAACAAGAAGTCGGTCAAAGCAAGGGACGGCCTCGCGATCACTCGCTCGCCATTCTCCCGCTACTCCCCACCCGGCTCACCCGATCCTTTTCCTAGTGGGGGGAAGGGAACCAAGCACGTGCTACGCCTTTGCTGCCAACAACCCCGTGCAAACACGTCCTGTGTCCGACGACTACTGAAAAGACAACTCCGGCCGATACAAAAGGTGGGGAAAAAAGGGAAAACCTCTCTCTCCTTCCCACTCACCCCCCCCCCTTCCGGCCCCATTTTAGCCAGATCCACTTCGGTCTTCAAAATGCTTCGTACAGGAGCGAAGCTGCAGGGTGGGAGGGAGCGGAACAGAGAAAAGGAGAGCGAAGAAAAGCGCTTTTCCCACCGGGGTAGCATAAGCTTCGCCAGGCTTCGAACCCCGCAAAGCTTGACCCACTTTCCTCGCTGCACTCGGATCTCCACGCACTGGGAAGGGTGGTTTCTGTTTCGTAACAGGACTTTGGCGGCCTTTACCCAGAAAGGGGGCTCTAGGGGATCGGGGAGGTCTGCTCGCTCGCCAGCGGGCCTAGAGGTGATCGGCCTTCCCTTGGCCCGGCGTGAAAGCCCAGGCTTCTTCAGCCAGATCTCCTTGCCTCGTTTCTACGGGCCGATTAAGACAAACTGCCGTCCCCCCTTCTTTTTCCCCGGGAGGAGAAAAAAAGAGGGGTGGACTCCAAGTTAAGGGGCGCTTTGTGAGCTCCCCCAGAGCAGGAAAATATCTAATGCTGCTGTTGCGGTTAAAAAGATAAATCTCGCCTTTAGGACAGGGTGGGGACGATTTTTCAAAAACACACCTTTAGTCTCAGACAAACACCTTTTACTGACTGCTCCAGTTCAGGAAATCTTTCTCTTCCCGTTGCAGCCCCAAAACACTCGCCCTCACCCTCCATTGAGGGTCGCTTCAGCCCCCTCCTCTCATTTTCCAGGATGGGAGACTATAACTGGCCAGATCGGCTTTGGGGGAATATTCCCCTTTTGCATCCCGACAGAAAGTGGAGCTGCTGACTGTTCATCCTAATTCCTCCCCCTTCCCTCAAAAAATCCCCTTACTAACTTCCACAGAATTAATACTCAAACTGTGTAATCGGGAGCCAATTCTTTTGATTCCCGACTCTCTTTTATGGGTTATTGTGACATTCTACCAACTCCAGCAAAGGAAGGTTAAATTAAAAGCGTGGGGTCTCCTCTCTTGATCTCCTGGAAGATCAATGTTCCCACTCCCAAAGCCATCCTTTGGTCTAAACTGTTCAATTATCATTACTACTATCATCTTATTATATACTACTATTATCATCATCTTCATCATCATCATCATCTTGCAAAGAAGAGCTGCAGTTTTTCATTGCCTAAAAAAGGTTGTTTCTCTGGCATTCCAAATTGACCTCCATGTGGGATGCCAACAGGACAGACCATTTTATTTAATCTTGTTTCCACCCTATTATTCCCTCAAAGTAAAGCCAGCAAGAGCCAAGAACATTCAAGAGGCTTCTGTTCCCAGTGGCATTTTCTCCACATTTCCTAAGTCTAGTATTAGCCGAAAAAGAAAATGCAAACCTTTTTAGAATTCCTCTAAATTCTCTAATAGGAATTTTATAATCAATAATAATCAAATAATAATAGCGTGTGATCAACCTTAATATAATTATAGGAAGATGAAACCTGAAAAAGTTAGCTAGTGCACGATGGAGCTTTTAGCAGCAACAAAGAGATGATTAAAGCAGATTTTTTTATTCCTTGATCTAGACAGTCCAATCAAAGTAATAAAGGAGGAGGAAACATGCGAGAATGGGATAGGATAACCATTTTTTTGGCCCGATCTACCGGATCAAGGTATTTAAGATCAAGGTATTTAATTGGTTAAATTCCTATTTCTCCACCTCCCAAGACAGATTTTTTTTTTTTTTTTTGGCAGAGAAGTATTTAGGAGGAAGCAAGATGCTTTCTATCCTGGTCAGGGAAGCGATACTCACCCAGATTCTTTATGTACAAGGAGTAACTGACAAATTTGTTAATCATAGAAATCTAAACAGATAAAAGTTTATACCGGCAAGCTAATATTGCAAGGAGCTTTACTACACATTTTATACAACAGAGTGATTTTTCAGCAAGAAAAGCTGTTTTTATTCAGATAATGACCACTGATAATTACCAAGGATTTTTTGCATGTATCTTATGACCATATGATATTTATGTCACCAATGCTCACTACAATTTCCACTGTGATTTCTCCGTTTAAAACATGCGCATTTATTAGTCACAAACCTAGCAGAGTTTATTAATCACACTCAAGACTTTCACACACGCTAGTGCACACACACACACTTGATGGGGGTGAGATGTAACCAATGAATCTAACGTATATTTCTCTGCCCCAGCCTTTCTTCCCCAAAACAATATCTTTTAAAAGCATCCAAGAGCTTTCAGCCCACTAAACCTTTAGTTAAAGCCCTGTTAAATGCAGAATTGTAATTTGTAGTTAAATATATCCCAGTGTGTTCACACACTAAAAGTATAATTGAATGTGTTTGTTGTGTAAGGTTATCAAGGAACTAGCCCATCTGGGTTAAATTAAAGCAAGCTTAATAAATGGTGCCAGGCCTAGCCAAATCTCTTTCACTCTTTCTTTTCATTCTGCGAATTGGATGAAAACAGAATATTCCGTCCCCGGACTTTTTCTGCAAATTGGAAGTAGACTAGTATTTGGAGCAATCATTGTAAGAAGGGAATTATGAACAATATTTTCAGAACTGAAATAAGCCCTTTTTCTCAGTATTGGGGAGCAATGAAGAACCTCTGAACCTTTTCATGAGATGTACTTCTACCAATGACATATTCACACACATACACACACAAACTTTTGCCTGTGCCCCTCACCTGCAAATATAGAAATGTTCATACTCGGATCACACTTGTCATATACCATCCTCTTTATAGCCAAAGACAACATAATCCAAACAAGATTTAGGAATGGGGTATGATGTGTGTGTGTGTACACATGTGTAGGGGATAAGTGTGTGTGTGTGAGAATGAGGCCGGTTTCCCGCAAACATGTTGTGACATGTCAAAAGGGTGCCTGTTTTGATAAACACATAATTAGTGCCAGGATGTGTGTGTGCAGCTGGGTAGAAAGGCATAACTTAGATAATAGCCAAGGCAGCACATATCCAGTCAGAGTGGGTTTACAAAACGGAACTTTTAAAAGGATCATTAAAGCCTCTTTGGCTGAATTGGGGGTGAGCTACTTTGGGTGATGGGGGGAGAAGCATAAAGGAAAACATGCAGCATATGTGAGTGCATGCACACACAAAGAGATCGAAATGTGAAATAAATAAGTGTAGAAATACGTGGGGAAATTTGGGTGTTTGTGCAAGGGAGAAATGGAGGGAGGAAGAAATGCTTGATTTCAGAAGGTGCTGCTGGGAAGAAAAACCAGCCTTTTTTCTCTCTCTGCCTTGTTCCCTTTGGGGCTAAATGGGAAGGGGGAGAGGGAGGTGGCTGTTGGTGCTTAACTACTTTTATTGTTGTGTAAAGTAAAGGCCCTGAGGTGAGTGTGTGTGTGTGTGTGTGAGAGAGGGGGGGGGAAAGAAAGAAAGAAAGAAAGAAAGAAAGAAAGAAAGAAAGAAAGAAAGAAAGAAAGAAAGAAAGAAAGAAAGAAAAGCAGGAGGGAGTTCTGGCAAGACAACACTTCCCCAGTCCAGCCGCTGTGATTCTGTATAGCAGGCAAAATTCCCACCACTCCTGGTATTGTGGAGGATCCGGAGGTTTTCCAAATCCATCCTTCCAGTCCAACAGTCCTTCATCTGAAGTCCCAGACCACAAAAGAGTAAAGCAAACTTTTCAGCTTCCTTTGCAAAAGGACATCCTTTGCTTCATCTGATTCCTTTTCCAGAGTTCAAAGTCACCAAGTGGAAAAGACTGGTGGGTTAAATGCCTAGAGGATGGCCCTCATCCACAGCTCTGTAGGAGGAGAGGTCAACCATGTTCCTTGTTTGGATTCAACTCTCCTCTCTGTTCTGGCTGGGCTGTTTAAGGAAGAAGGCCTGGAACAAGGCCAACTAATGGGTTCTAACGGATTCTAATGGGATAAGATTCAAGGAAAGGAGACTTCAGGATAGGATGTCCGTTCTATTTTCTCTTCACCACCCATCTCCGAAATGGCAATATTGGAAACTGTAGGCTCAGCTAGACTTGGGGAGATTATCTCTTATGAGGAGGGCCAACATACCTAAAGGAGGATCTGTCACTCATGGCCCAAAGGAAACAGTAAGAAGTTGGCCAAGAGTTTGGACCAGGGCTATTACTTCTGACAACATACCTCCGCTTTTTCCTCCCCCATCCAACCCTTTCAATCTGAGCAACTTTTAGATGGTTTAACTTCAGGGCCCCAAAATGGGAAAGAGCCTCAGGGGGTTGCAACCAATTGCTGGTGAAAGGCAGAAAGTTCACGGAATGCAGCCCTGGGGTGGTGCACATTACCACTTTTCAATTTCTGGGTTTTCCCAATATTCTTTCTCTAAAGATCCAGGATTTGGTGAAAAGAGAGCAGGCATATGTTCGGATCAAGATATTTTTGAGGGCTTCTTCCCTTCCAGTTGATGAAATATCAGTGCAGCTCTGACTCACCATTCATACACCACTGTTATACTAGCCATTGCATTGCATAATGTAAATCTCAATGGTGGGGGGGGGGATTTTTAATTTTGCGTTTTCCTACTTCCAAAAGATCAAGACCACATTTTGCAAACAACTTTCCTTCCCCCATTCTATGTCCCCTTCTCCCTCCCAACCCCCAGAGGGAGGAGGAAAGTTATCCATAATTTCCGCCTTGGCCCCCTCCCTCTTTTAAACCTCAGGTAATAAATGAATGAAATATTGCCTGTAATTAACCCAAGAGAGCCAGGTTCCATCCAATGCTCAGGACAGAGAGTGATTATGATTTTTTTAAAAAAAACTTCCATCTCCTCATAGGATACAGAACAGAATTTACATTTTACATCCTCAGTTTGAAGAAGTCTTATCTACACAGTAATGGAACTTGGAGGAAGAAGTAGGAGCAAGGGGAGTATAAGAATCAGGGAAAGAAGAGAGGCACAATTTGATCCTTCCTTTAGGAATAGAAGGCTCCTTTTTGCTTTAGGTTTCTTAATTTACTTGAACTTCCTCCCTTTGCGCCCCCCGCCCCAAAGAGCTTTGAGTTTCCTGTGGCAAAGGCGCGGAAGAAAAAAAAATCAATCCCCACTCTCGCCGGGCCCAGAAAGAGCAAGAAAAGGCAGGGAAATTCGTCAGTTCCAGGCTGGCTTTTGTGCTTTCGCTTTGGCCTCAGCAGACAAAACAAATCCCCGCCTCTGTCTTCTCGAGGGAGTTCCTGCGGTCGAAGAACCAACCCCACCGACTGCGACTCCCGCTCCACGCGAGGTGGAAGGAGCCCAACAAGCCTCTCTCTCTCCCCACGCCCCGCCAGAAACCCCCCCTCCACATTCCGCTTGGGCCTTGCACCCAGCACTTAAACTAAACGGGCGCCTCCGTTGGACTGGCCCGAAGGGGAAAGTAGCCCGGCTGCTTTGCTTCCCCTTGGGCGCAAAGGCGGCGGAATGAAGCCCGCCTGAACTCCCGGAGCGGCCAGAGCCCTTGCAAAGCCGGAGAGAGGAAGTCGCCTGCAGAGGATCCGGAGCACATTCTCCGCCAGCCATCTTCTTTTTGCCTTCTTCCCCGCTCTGATCCACGCCCTCCTTTATCCGCTTAATCCTCCGGGAAGGGAACCTGCCTTTCTCTTCAGCTTCTCGGGCTCGAGGCGTCCAAGGAGCAAAAGGTCCGCGCGGGTAGGTCGGGGAGAAGACGAGCGAGAGCCGGCAGGCCTGCAAGGGAGGGGTGAGGGAGTGAACTTGCCCAGTGCTCCTGAATGGGAAGGTCTGGAGCGGAGAGGGATCCCTTCCCTCAATCCTAACTCACCAGCAGGCCTTTCCCCCATTTTTTTTTAAAAGAAGCAAAAACCAGAGAACGATCTCCTGATCACCCTTGAGGATCACATTGTTATCAATGCACGGAATGGGGGTGGGGGTGTGTGGAGGTGGGAGGCAGGAGACGAGGAAGCATTTCCTTGTCACGATTTCTTGGAAGAAAAGTAAAGGCGACGAAAGGGACCCCCGGAAATCTTAAAGAGAGGAAGAGCAGCAAGGCAAGAGAGAGAGAGAGAGATCCTTCCTGGGTTCCCCAGTATTTGCCTTGCTTTAAAGGCACCCGGGCGATCAAAGCTCTCGGGAAGCGTTGGGCAGACGCGCGGGCCAGAAAGCAGCAGAACAACAAGGAGGGAGGGAAGGCGGCCTTCGGAACCTCAGACCGACCCATAGATCCGGGCGTCTCCCCAGAGAGCAGTGCGAGCTGCTCTAAGGGGACTCTGGGCCAGATGCTTCTCTCCCGGCCGTCCCTAAAGCTCGAGACGAGCCAGGCCTGCTCTTTCCCTACCCCTTTTTGTTAACGGAAAGTCAATGCCTTTAATTAAAAATCGTTAAATAAATCCATCTCTTTACTAGCACAAATATACTTTCTGTACCGAGTTTGCAAAAGATATCGACAGAAACTCGAGCGGCAGGGTCCGGAGACAGTTTGATTTCACAGAAAGAAGGCGGGAATGGGGGAGCAAGAAACAATGCTTTTTAATCACACACATCTATATATCAGATTCTTTAAAAAGAAAACTGTTCCCATTTGTCTAGCATTTAGGGCTGTCTCCTTTTAAAATACTTTTCCCCTTGTATATTTTGCATTTTCACTGGGCAGTTTTAATGCATATTTTCTCAAAAACAAGACTTACTGTCTAAAATAAGGCTTAGACCAGGATCAGTGTGCAATGACTTGTAGTAAGTGTGCAATGACTGCCCACTTACACAGGAGTAAATGCATTCATTCATGAGTAATCAAAATTCACAACTGTACATTGTTAATTGCTCTTCTTTCCAGAGGAAAACAAAGCAGTGATATTTAAATTAAGCAGATGAGAGTGGAAGTTAGATTTAAAATCCAGCTTGGAAATAATATAGTGTTTGTAATTCTAAATAAACCTAGAAATGGGTTTGAAAAGATTTTTGCAGGCAGTTTAAGAGGACAGTTTTAATTATATAAAGAAAAATGTTAGCCGTGGATGACTTCTGGTTTGATACAAAAACAAGCTTTAAATATATTTTCTGTAAGTGGCACTGTGGCAAATTCTATTGTACTTAAGCCGTAATTTTTGTGATTATTTTGAGAAAGGAAGTAGTGTGCGTCAAATTTTATTTGAACAATTTGAGGTTTCCAGGATAGGAGGCTTTGAAAAGTAGAAAAATATGGACTCTTACATTTGTAATTCAATTTTTTAAAAATAATAAATTCCAACACTATCCAGCAGCCTGAAGCTTTTTTATTTCAGAATTGTAACAAAAAGGGTAATATATTTATTTGCAAAGGACCTTGGCTTATGGAAGCCTGCAAAAATATGTGGGTACATTCCCAACCAAATTGTGAATATATTTAAAGACAAATGAGATGCTATCCATTAGGAAAAGATCTATGAAACTTCCTTACTTCTTATAAAATTGCTTAAAGAGAAAAGTATTAGTATATAGATTCTTCTTAAGAAGTACAGTGGTATCACTTGAAAGAAATAAATTTAGTTTTCTTCAGGTAGTATATTTTCAGTGAAAGTAAAACCAGAATTTTGGAATAAATACAGAACAAATTGTACTTAAGAGGATAGTACTATATTACTCCTTTGTTTTCTTTATAAAACATTTTTTCTCTTGAAAAGAGGAATTTAGCTAATGATCTGGGTTTTCAACGACAAAGTGCAAGAACCTTGTAATAAAGTTACATGAAAGGAGATACGTGCAAAATCGCCCTAGGAATGGACAAAAACTAATCCTGCAAAGTGGCGTGGAAGGCAAAGGCGACATTTTTCCCCACTTCAGAATTAAATCGGCGGAAACGGCGCTTCCTAATAAAAAGGAATATCAAGAAAGACAATACGTCAAAAGAAAAAAAGAAAAAAAAGAGGAAGAGGAGCAATTCACGCATGCAAAGGGCAGGCACGGGCGCCGCAGTTACTTACAGATCGCTGCTTTCCTGGGTCAACGTTCCGTTTAACAAGCCACGGACACCAAACAATCCAAAGGGAAAAAAACCGACCTCACGGCAAAAAAAGTAAGGGGCACCCAAACAGGAAGGGTACCATGGGTGAAACCAAAAAAAAAAAACAAAACACGCCGTCTTAAGATATGGGTGAGAGAAGTACACGCGCGCGCCTAATATGTTAGAAATTGGCTTTTCTTCCCTTCGGCTCTCCTTTCCCGGAGCTTCTCTTGGCCTTCTCTACCTCTGAAAAGCGGAAATTGAGGACGGCTTTTGCATGTGTGCGCCGAGATCCCAGCTCCCCCATCCCTCCTCCTCTCCTCCTCCTCTCCTCCCCCGGCCGCCGGGGTGTTTGAGAATCTGGTTTTACGACGACGGCCCCGGCTCTGCCGCTATTATGAATTTCGTCTTTGGTCGGTAGTCTTTTGCTCCAGCTTCAAGGTCCCCCTACCTGCCCATGTGGAGTAAATCCATTCAATTAGGGCACCAAGACGGAGCTGGAGGCTCTATAATCACAAATTTATGGCCGGATGACGTGCCTCTCTCTCCCTCTCCCACAATGGAGACCAGTGACATTAAACAGAAAATTGATGAGAGAGAAGCGAAATCTAATCTCTTCTTCCCACTTCTTCCACGCCGCTGCTGCTGCTGCTGCTGGCTTGCCTCCCCCCCACCCCTTGTTTGCAGAGGGAAAGGAGGGGTGCTGCCGGGGATGGGGAGGAGGGCTTTTCGCTCGCTCTTGGGGACGAGAAGGGGAGCGGGATAGTTGAGGTTTCCTCCCGACCCCGTTCCCCGGCATTTCTTCCTCGCCCGTTCGCGATCTCTCTACTGCACAACCGAGGCGAGCGTGGGGCTCGCTGAGATGTCGATCACCCGAGTTCCAATATTCTCTCTCTTCTACCCACCCATCCCCACACAGCCCCCTCGAGTCAAGACCAGCGGGGGCTCCGAGGACTTACCCGATTGGGCTCGCGCTTTTTAGTGCGGAGTTGCATTTTCTTCCCGGGCAAGGGATCAGGGAGGTCGGGGGTCTCTCGTTCTCCCCCCGCCCCCCCATGCGAAAAAGCCCGGGTGTCCGCTGCTAGGCCACGCTTTGAAGGGAGCCGAAAGGAAAAGGAAGCCTTTCCGGGCAAAGCGGGGAGTTTGGGGTCTGCATTTCAGCCCGGCAGCATTCCGCCGCGTTGGAAGAGAGGAGCTCCGTCGGCGTCCAACCCGCACGCCCGGCACAGCGAGAGGGGGAAGGGGGCGGGCGGGGAGCCCTGGCAAGGATCTACTTGGAATCGAGACAAAGTAACGTCCCTGATGCAGCTGCGAACGGCGCGGGGGAGGGGGAGGAAATCCCGGCTCCTCCGCGTTCCAAACAAGAGGAGGAAACCGAGGCTCGCGGTGCTCGGGCCGCTTCCCCAAAGTGGGGCCGCGCTCTACTGCCGCACCGCCGCCTCCCGATGCAGAAGCCCTCCGGTCGGCACTCCCGGCCGCCAGCTCCTTTCCATTGCCTCGCTCGCCTTCCCGCAATGTAAACCACCTACGGCAGCTGCGAAAGAGCGGGGGAGATGGGCACGCGGGGAAGGGAGAAAGTCCACTCTCCAGAGCTTTGCCGTTTTGCTTTCAACTTTTTTTTTTAGGTGTGTGTGTCTTTCTGACCCCCCCTCCCCGCACCCCCATTCCCTCCCAATCTCGGCGTCCTTGTCTGGAACAAGTTTACAACTCCGCTGCTGTTCCCGCACCTCAGACATAATAGCGACCGAGATGGATCTTGCCTTCTCGCTGAGTCTGCATTTTTCAAAGGAGCTCCCGGGTCTTCCCTCCCCTCCCCCCCCTTCTTTCTGTTTAAGCTTGGGAGGTCACTGACCTCACAAGGGTGGAGTGGGGGGGGGGGACAACCGGCAGGGGAGCGCGTGTAGCGTCACAGTCCTGGCCCCCATTAGATCTGCCTTTCATCTCCCCCAGTCTGATTACACACGCGCGCGGGGGCGCGCGCGCACACACACAAGCTGAGGGAAAAAAACAGTTCGGCAACGGAGCTTTTCCCCTGCATTATACCGTCTATTAAAGGCAACCTTCCCCAACCGAGGCCCCCAGGTATGTTTGGAGGACAGCGATAAACATGCTGGCTAGGAATTATGGGAAACATAGTCCCGACATATTCAGATGACACTGGATTGGAGAAAGCTGACTCATAACAACACTCTTGCCTTATGCTTTGTATTAGTCTCCTAAGCTTCTCTTTTCCACACCAATACTTTTCTTTTGACTTTGAAAAACCCACATATGATACTTTTTTTTTTTACATTCAATCATATCCAATTCTCCAAAACTGCCTGGACAGGTCCCTGCAGTTTTCTTGGCAAGGTTCTTCTTCATAAATGACCATTGCTTCCTTCTTGGGCAGAGAGAAAGTGACCGGCTCAAGGTCATCATCTACATGGCCTTGTGCCTAAGATGGGACTAGAAATCACAGTTTCCAGGTTTCTAGCCTGGCACCCTAACCACTAGACCTTTGTTATATGTTATAAGTTAGTCATTCAGTACTTTTCATTATAAAAGCCCCATGATAAAGATACGATGTTACAAAATGTTTGGGGAGTCTCCATAACCAAAGGGAAAGGGTTTCAATTAAACTCGGCTCCTGGCAATTTCACAAACATGTCCAGGCTGTCTTCTGGGCCACAAGACATACGGTAAATGGTTTGTGGTTCCTTCTTCCTGGATGTTTTGCAACTTTCCAATCTAGCCAACAGCTCTGGAATTACCAGGTTGTTTCCTACATAGATGGACTGGACTGCAATGACCAGGAGCCACCATTGGCAGCTGTACTTTTGCCATGTCTGAATTGCGCCTAGTTACAGAAGGAAACTAAAGAGAATTTAGAAGTTTCCCAGCAGACTAAAGACGTGGCTGTTTCAACAATAATCTGATCGAGGGGTTTTATAATCTTATAATTTTTAGAATGGTTTTAATGGTTTTTTAAAAAATTTGATTTAAAATTAAGTCTCTTCTCCAGATACTCAGGGCGGCTTACAATGCATTAAGTTTTTAATTTTTTAATTGTTTTACTGTGATTTGTATTGATGATTGTTTGTATGTAAGCCACCCTGAGTCCTCAGGGAGAATGGCGGCATATAAATCACAATAATAAATAAATAAATAAATAAATTACAGCAAGGATCTTTTATGATGTACAAGGTAAGAAGACTCTAGGTGAGGAACATCCTTTTAAAAAATTGGGATTCCTATTTGGATAACATGCTGTTCCAGCTTCATACAGTGTTAAATATTCTGACCTGGTTTATGCACTATGCTAAACCACAGTTTAACCATCTTTTGTGGCAAAGAGCACCACTAGCAAGCTTCATATGACATATTGAACCAACCTATTCATTTCCCCCCCCCCCTCCGCTAAGGGATTGATTGGGCCTGTGAATGGAGGGCTGAAGGCCACATTCCAACAGGGAGTGGATAACTAAATTTGATTTGATTGAAAATTCAAAACAGCTCCTCGGATTGCTATCTAGTCATCTGTTTGATCATTTCCCTCATCTGCCACATTTTGGAGGCCTCAAGGAGTGCACCCAAGGCTCAAGGGGGCATACAGCTGCAGGCTTCAAACTGCTTACTCTTTTACTAAGTAATATACTGTGATTTTCCAACTACAATATGTTAAGTCAAAACTAGCAGTAGCATGGTTTAGCAGAAAATGTAAATCCGGTCTGTATTTGCTTAATTTCTTAAGACCGTGCTCCTGCTTTGGGGGAGGGGGGTGGTTGATAGTTCTCTGTCCCTTTTAACCTTCTCCCTTCTTTTCACAGTCAGCAGTGCCTAGACAAAGAACTATTTATTTGGATAGGAGAAGTGCCCCCCCCCCCAAAGCTTGTGGTTGGTTACCTGCTGAGAAGCCTGAGTAGACAAGGTTTATCTTTTGTTTCTTGAAAGGCCTCTTCCACTGAATCCTTTCCACACAATAGCATAACCTGGTGAACCTAGTTAGTGCCTTAACATTCCCTTACAAAGTGCTTAGGAAGGTGGGTTCAGCCTTTAACTGCTTTCCTGATTTGTTAGCTTAGCCTGTTACATCAGATGTGGAATTTTGCCCTGATTGGGCCGAGAAACAATCAATATCCTCAAAGAAGCTGTCTTGCATTTATCCACCATGTTTGATCAAACTTTGAGGATAATAGGGCTCTGCAAACCTAAAAAAAAGTTCTGCAGACCTCATGTGAGCACAATCCCTCTCTGTTTTTAATAAAAGCATTTTTTTTAGGCTTGCGTGAGAGCCTGAGAAAAGATGTGGCTGCTTTAAGAGTAGTATTAAGCAACTGAGTCATTAAAGCAGCATCATTTTTTCCGGTAAGTAATTGTACTTGTGCAAGATCTGGAGCAGGGTTTTTCTTTTGGTTTTTGGTTTTTTGTTTTTTTTGGAATTACTTTTGAAGTGTCCTCAGTCTAGAGGATAATGCTTAGAATAAAGGACAAAAGAAGAAGGAGGGCCAGTATAATAGCACCCAAATGATCTATCTCCAGCTATCCTTCCTCCACTGAACTCCAGATAGATTCTGAAACCCTTGCATTGATGCAAACAAGTAATATGTAATTAATTTTGGTATGCTGACTGTATTGATTTTATTTGGAGCTCTCTGTGGGTGATTGTTGCGTTCCTTTATTTTTTCAATATTTCCCTCAATGACCTCTGGATATCTAGAGATTCAGCTTCATTGGTTTAAAAAGGAACTCCCTATAACCCCCACCCTCCACCCCATGTGCAGGACTATATAGCTGCTTAGGACCCTTCAACATGGCAGTGTTAAAGAGCTATTCCCCAAGCTGCATAAGGTGGCAGGAAAGGCTGCTGTTATAAACATTTACTGCTGCACTTCCAACCCTAACTTGGCCTTGGCAATGAAGCAGAATAGGGGTTCTGTCCACAAGAGAAATGGGTGTGTGTGTGTGAAACATTGCCTTTAGTACCAGTTTCTGGGAGCAGAAGATCCATGAGTCTTCTTCAGTTAAATATTCAACCTATGGTTCCATGAGAAGTGGGAATGCCATCAAATAGCCATTCTACTCCATTTACCTCCCTCTGCTTTTCCTGCCCCATGTCAAGAGGAGCATCAGGAGGAAGAAAAAGGGGAAATGGATTTTTTTTCATGCCAGATTTTCCAGTACCAAAAGATGGGCTTTCTCCAGGCTTACCTACAGAAAAGACATTCTCCATCTTCACTTTCTTTCCCAAGACACTTTTCCATTTACACACAACGCTTCCATAGAGTAGGATTTGAAGAAGGAATGGCTCGCTCACTCCTTAAGAAGCCATTGCTAGATCCGGTAGATTTTTATTGGGTCTTCAACCTTCCTACTTAGGGAAGGCTATTAAGAGGGTGGTAGGACCCAAGTGCTGAGCAACAGGGAGAGCTTCCATTCCTTGCCCCAGCTCCTACCCACCTAGCAGTCTGAAAGTATGGAAATGCAAGTAGGTTAATAGGTACCACTTTGGTTGCAAGGTAACGGCATTCCATGCACTTTTGGCATATAGCCACATGACCACAGAAAATGTCTTTGGACAATGCTGGCTCCCTCAGCCAAGAAAAGGAGACGGAAACTGCACTCCAGAGTCAGATATGACTGGACAGAGAAATTTTTACCTTTAGATTTGAAGCTCTAGAAGGTCTGGAGAAGGTAGATTATCTAGATCCATTTCAAGTATTTTCCAGGCTGGACTATAATACCAAGATAGAATTGACTGCAATTACTAATGATCTCTGGTTGAGTCGGGATGGGAATGGTGCATCTGTCCTTGCCTCCTTCATCAATCTTTTACTGGCCTTTGATACCATTGATAATAATATCCCTCTGGACCAGTTTAGGGGATTGAAAGTGGGAGCAGTCTTGCAGTGGTTGTTCTTACATTGAAGCCAGTTGTACTTGGTATTGGTGTTGCATTGAAGGATGCCTCAGGGTTTCTCTCTCTCCCAACTCATCTGGGTGAGGTCATTCATTGGCACAGTTTGAAGCATCAATAGTATGCTGATGATACAAGGCTGTATATCTCAGCCTCAGGCCTTGCAAATGATACTGTAAAGGTTCCTTCCTGCTTCTGGATGGGAACAACAGTTTTCATTTAACCCTAGTAAGATTGAGTGGCTGGGGGTTTAGGGGTGCCCCAGAACTGGACTTTTTCCATCTCTGACTCTGGACGGGGCAGTTCTCATTTACGACTTAGAGATCCATTTGGATTGATAGCTACTACTCAAGGAGTGGGTGGCAGCCATGTCCCCCAAGGCATCTGCACAAATCTATCATATATGCCAATTGTGCATGTTTGTGGATCAGGAGCTTCTGCTCATGATCAGTCATGCCTTATTCACCTCCCAGTTGGATTTTTGCAATATTCTTTACATGGGGCTGCCAGTGGATCCAGAATGCCATGACATGGACAGTTTTGGGTATATCCCAGTATGATCAAATAACACCACTGCTTTGTGAGCTGCACTACTTCTCAGTAGGCTTCCAGGGGCAATTCTATGTACTGGTTGCCACCTGTAAAGTTCTGTGGGGCCACCTATCTCCAGTTGCTTCTGAGCTCCCACCAGATCTAGCAGGGTGTCCATGCTCTGAGTCATCTAATGGGAACCAGGAAGCTAGCTTTCTCTGTTGTGACACCTGCCCTAGGAAGCCCTCCCGCGTTGAGATTCAAGGGGCTGTGACCTTGTTAACCTTCTGGAAGGCCTTGAAGTCCTGGCCTTTCCGCAAGTGCTGGGGTCAGTGTGTTAGCTGAGTCTGGTATGTATTGTGATGAGTTGTGAGATTGCTTATTAGGAGCTTTGGTGGCATTTTATTGTTTTATTTTGTATTGCTATCTTAGGCTTTATGCACTGTTGGTGACTCGTGTTCACAAGACTGAGATGGGAATCATAGGCATTCTTTACATCAATACAAGGTAGCATAAGTATATTATTCTGAAGACCCCTTCAAGGAAGGAAGGAAGCAAAAAAACCTGTTTTACTCCTCCCTCCCTTCCTTTTACGTTCATTCTGACTAGTACAAGAACTTAAGGCAGCTTACATCGTATTCCCTTCTGCTATGTTCTCCTATTCTGCAGGGAGGGCTGAGAGAGAATGACAGGCTGGAAATCACTTGATGAGCATCTGTACCTGAGGGTGGACCAGAATCTGGATCTTAACTATTACACTATGGTTTGGAGCATCTAAACATTTCAAGCAAAGCCAAAATGCTCCTATCAGTTCCATTTGTTGATTTTCCTAATGGCTAACTAACAACATGATGATTTAGTATGGTGTAGGATTCCAGCTTTTGTCTTTAAAAAAAAGACAAAATGTTCCATTAAGGGTTGTGACATTAGGCAAGGAAAGATTATCTGGGTAATATCCTCTTATTTATCATCCTTTAACATCATGTCTTTTTGCATAACCTCTATGCGATGTACTTGATAATAATTCTTGTCTTATCTTTCACATACAACTTAATGCTGCAGGACAACTTTTATGAGTCCCCACCCATTTTTCTTTCTTTTAAAAACCTCTTCTGGAATTTACCTAAAGCTCACCATTTCTCCCATTATCCTGGGTAGCTCTTTATGGCCATTTTGGATGGACTGTTTTCCAATCCAGTTGGACTGTGCCTGGTACGCATAATGTTTTCTGGAGCCTGAGAACGGGATACAGATGCCATTATTTAACTTCAACTGAAGCTAAATCAAATTCATGTTCTGCTAGAACAATGAGTTAAACAGCATTGAAATCATCTTATTTCCATTTAGATGTGACCTGAATTAATCCAAATAGTGCTTAAAATTATTACAGGAACTACCCAGGAGAAGAAGAAAAAAAACACCCTGAATTGTTTATTTGAATTTCTTGTCTGGACATTTCTTCTTTAAATACAAAGTTTCTAAGAAGACAGAGGAATGTTAAGAGTTTATAATAATTCCCTACTTCCCCCGAAGTCTGCTGGTAGTATGAGATTAGAGTTGTCAGGCACAAGCAACCAGATCCACGTGTGAAAGACTCCAGTTGACTAGTTTATTGTATTCTACCTATACTACAAGAATCTCCCCATACTGCTCACTTTCCCTTGGGGACAAACAAATAAGGTTCCATGGAGGTTGGGAAGGGGGGGTGGTCAGTCTCTTGTGGTTGCACAACAATTCAAGGCTAATTCCCTGCTTGATCCCTCCCACTTGTCTGTCTACGAATTTCCCAACCTCAGTAAAAGAAACTTGAAAACTTCCACAGAATATTTATACCATTTGTCTTTAAAGGTAGTAGAACATTGTCCTTTTCTTTCCTCATTGCTGGTATTCACTTGTAGATCCAAAGCAGATTAAACACAAATTTTCCTACCTCCTGCTGTCCAGATGTGTTGGGTTCCCAGAGATGCCTGACCATATCAATTAGGAATGTTGGAAATTGTAGCCCAACCTTGCCTGGAGGGCACTGAGTGGGAATGCTAGAGAAGAATGTGTTCCATAGATTAATAAGAACTAATTTTAAATAGACTTCTTGCATCTGATGACGTGTAGTCCATAAAAATGTGCGTGATAATTAGTTTCTTAATTTTAAAGTATGACTAGATTCTTTGTTGTTTGCTTGCAAAGGACTAAGTTGACTATCTCTCTAAAAAAAGTTCAAATCTTTGTTCAACTGAAAAGATTACTAGACTTGGAATAATCATCCAAATACTGGTAACAACCAGCTAAATATGTTTTGTAGAAATGCTGTTGACAAAATATTTTTAAATTATTTTTTTCTCTGGACTAGATAAAGATATGGTTTTCTTAAAATATACTTTCGGTTTCAAGTTAAAACCACTATTACTAGGTTCTGTCTCAGTGTTAGACCTGGACAAGTTTCACGTTTGTTACACTGACTGTATTGTGCTTAACCAGTTCTAAGATTTACTGATCAGTTAGGAGAAATAGAAATAACTTGGATTAAGCAAGGGTAGCTTTGAGCATATACATAGCCTTGAGATTTAATTTAGCACCAGTACTGAACTGAGCTTAGCTCATAAATGTGCCTTTCTAGTTACCATAAAGTCTGTTTCAGCAGTCTAATTTGGATGGGAAGGTTGTTGTCATTGTTTATTTTCAGCTGAATATGGCCCATTTATTACAAATCTATTACAAATCATGCAGAAATCTACAAATAGAGTGAAGTTTACTTTTCCCCACACCTTTATTCCCTTGTATAGTTGAGTTCCTCTGCACCTACAGTGGGGCAAAATATTTAGTCAGCCACCAATTGTGCAAGTTCTCCCACTTAAAAAGATGAGAGAGGCCTGTAATTGACATCATAGGTAGACCACAACTATGAGAGACAAAATGAGAAAACAAATCCAGACAATCATGTTGTCTGATTTGGAAAGAATTTATTTGCAAATTATGGTGGAAAATAAGTATTTGGTCACCTACAAACAAGCAAGATTTCTGGCTTTCACAGACCTGTAACTTCTTTTTTAAGAGGCTCCTCTGTCCTCCACTCATTACCTGTATTAATGGCACCTGTTTGAACGTGTTATCAGTATAAAAGACACCTGTCCACAACCTCAAACAGTCACACTCCAAACTCCACTAAGGTGAAGACCAAAGAGCTGTCAAAGGACACCAGAAACAAAATTGTAGACCTGCACCAGGCTGGGAAGACTGAATCTGCAATAGGCAAGCAGCTTGGTGTGAAGAAATCAACTGTGGGTGCAATAATTAGAAAATGGAAGACATACAAGACCACTGATAATCTCCCTCAATCTGGGGCTTCATGCAAGATCCCTTTGGGGTCAAAGATCCCTTTGGGGTCAAAATGATCACAATGGTGAGCAAAAAATCCCAGAATCACATGGAGGGACCTAGTAAATGACCTGCAGAGAGCTGGGACCAGTGTAACAAAGGCTACCATCAGTAACACACTATGCTGCCAGGGACTCAGATCCTGCAGTGCCAGACGTGTCCCCCTGCTTAAGTCAGTACATGTCCGGGCCGTCTGAAGTTTCCTAGAGAGCATTTAGATGATCCAGAAAAGGATTGGGAGAATGTCATATGGTCAGATGAAACCAAAGTAGAACTGTTTGGTAGAAACACAACTCATCATGTTTGGAGGAGAGAGAATGCTGAGTTGCATCCAAAGAACACCATACCTACTGTGAAGCATGGGGGTGGCAACATCATGCTTTGGGGCTGTTTCTCTGCAAAGGGACCAGGACAACTGATTCGTGTACAGGAAAGAATGAATGGGGCCAAGTATCGTGAGATTTTGAGTGCAAACCTCCTTCCATCAGTAAGGGCATTGAAGATGAAACGTGGCTGGGTCTTTCATCGTGACAATGATCCCAAACACACCACCCGGGCAATGAAGGAGTGGCTTCGTAAGAAGCATTTCAAGGTCCTGGAGTGGCCTAGCCAGTCTCCAGATCTCAACCTCATAGAAAACCTTTGGAGGTTGAAAGTCCGTGTTGCCCAGCAACAGCCCCAAAACATCACTGCTCTAGAGGAGATCTGCATGGAGGAATGGGCCAACATATCAGCAACAGTGTGTGCCAACCTTGTGAAGACTTACAGAAAACATTTGACCTCTGTCATTGCCAACAAAGGATATATAACAAAGTATTGAGATGAACTTTTGATATTGACCAAATACTTATTTTCCACCATGATTTGCAAATAAATTCTTTCCAAATCAGACAATGTGATTGTCTGGATTTGTTTTCTCATTTTGTCTCTCATAGTTGAGATCTACCTATGATGTCAATTACAGGCCTCTCTCATCTTTTTAAGTGGGAGAACTTGCACAATCGGTGGCTGACTAAATACTTTTTTGCTCCACTGTACTACTGGTATGATTATATTCTTTTGACTTGTGGGTGAAGTGCTAGAGCTTAAAGGCTTTATTGTATAACTACAAGCCTAAATTGGATCTTCTCTGCAGCAAACTTCACTGGGCCTGTGAAGGCAAACCTTGATGCCCATACAGGCAAACCTGTTCAGTTCCCCAGGCTTTTAATCTTTCCTGTATAAAACATGCCTGCCATTGGGGCTCATTTTCAATTGTGCTGTTTTTCTATTGCTGCATTTTACAGTTGTATTCTTGTGGGCTCTGAGTTTTTTAAAAAATCCTTTAATTTTCATTGTTGATATTTATTGGCAAATTCTATATTCATGTTGCATTTCATTTCATTTCATTTATTAGATTTTTATACCGCCCTTCTCCCGAAGGACTCAGGGTGGTGTACAGCCATGATAAAACAATATGAGATACAAAATTTAAAAACCAATTTAAAACAAATTAAATAAATTTGTCATCTCATTTTTTTATTGTAATGTTAAGTATGTGAAAATGGACAGAGGAATTTAGTGCTGAGTAAGTGTAACTTGTGGCCTCTGGCTCTGGGCTGACTTCTTTTTCCAAAAACCTCAAGTTCGGTTTCCAAAGACTTCTCAAACCTTATTTTACTTATTTATTACAAAAATGTCAATTAATTCTAGGCTAATTTAGACTCAAAATGTAAAAAATTCTCTACTTTAAAATAAACAGAAATTAAAACAATGGTGAATTTAATCACCAGTAAACACAACACTGAGTAAAACGAAAACTGGTCTGTGCATTCCTATTAGGTTCAGAATGAGTGTCTTACAAGGTAGCCTTTTCTACCTTCCTAAATTGTAATTCCACTATGATTTTAATGTGACAGAAGAAAAAATAATCAACATCCGATTGGAGAGTAATCCCATTAACAATATTTAACATGGAAATATATAAATGAAATCAAATCAAATGTTCCAAAAGTGTTTTTTCAAAAGGCAACTGGACTTTCTTCGTTGTTCCTTAAGATGTTTCACTTCTCATCCAAGAAGCATCTTCAGTTCTGATTGAATGGTGGAGAATGGATTCCTTGCAGTCATCTGGTTGTTAGCATTCTCCCTGAGAGTCATTGAGGACACATAGAAGTTTATCTATGCCCTCAAGATCACTTAAATAGTGCAAATGGATGTGGAACCTTATTGGAACTGCTGAAAGGACTGTGTTGTAAACAAGAGATAGGTTGTATCGGATTCTTCCCCCTCTGTTGAGAGAGGGCTGTTCAATTTACCATCTACCATCTTCAAGAAAAAACATAGAAAGTCCAGTTGCCTTTTGAAAAACACCTTTGGGGCAACCATGACCTGAGAATCTCCATAGACAATCAAAAGTCGTTTCATCTCTGGCACGTCCACTGATTTCTAGAGTGTGGTCCCAGCATATCCCTCAAGGGCCTCAGGCCAGTATAAAGCCACCTGATGAATAGCTTTATCTTACACATAGCCTGTTGCCAAATTAAAAACTTTATGCAACACACTAAGGTTCATTAACTTTAGAATAATTTTCTTTTTCCTTCCTAGTTTCTCATATGGTGCAGAACACTGCTGACAACTCACTTTTATGAATAATTTTTTTATTCACACGTTTCTCTCTCTCTCTCTCTCTCTCTCTCTCTCTCTCTCTTTTAAAATGAACTCCTGCAAGTGATTCTTGCTAGAAAGATAAATGGATAGGAAGATTGCCTGTGAGTGAAAGGGCAAGGGGAGAAAGAGTCTGGTGAAGCTGGAAAAGGGATGGTAAAACTGAGGGAAATCCTATTTGATAATAGGAAGGACAAGGAAGTGGTGCTCCTGCCTCGGGAATGGCACCAGCAGTAACTGTCTGAAAACACAACCATGCCCTTTGTCTCCTTCCTGTATTTCAAAACCCAAATTGTAAAAGAAGCATCCAAGCATTAAGTGAAGACAATACACTTAAAAGAGGCTAAATTTGCATAGCATATTCAAGTTACTAAATAAAGTGGCTGACAGTGGGGAAGTCATGCCACTGATCAGAACCAAGCTGGCCTCTAGGCAGTAATCACCCTGTTTGTGAAATTAAGCTGGTATCCTTTTCCTGTTCCCTTGTCTCGTTGAACCCCTGCTGTTTAACAGGCTGGAAAGTTGTCAAGTTGTGTAGGTTCAGAATCTTTCCTGGAATTCTGGCACTGGCAAGGATAAGGCTCACAGAGATGAACGGACCTCCAATGAGTTTTGGGACTGGCACTTTCTTGCGTACATTATCTAGAAATGCCTCTTCATTGTGGAGCACAACATTTCTGAAGGCAAGCTTTTAATCTTTCAAGGTTGCATTCATTCTTCTCACTTAGATATATGTCCCTGTGGTTCTGATCTCTGATGAAGAATCTGATTTTCTGAAGGAAAGTTGGGATTTTTGCAGACACAATTACTGAAGGCAGGACTACTGTGCCCTTAATAATTTCTCCCCCACCGCCTTGCTATCCTGTTCCCACACCCCGCACTATCCAGCTGGTGTTCTCCCTTCATATTTGCTTTCAATCATCTCAGCCTTGTCATAATATTGGAATTCTGCAAATCTCTAAACATATTAATTAGCTGGAATTAGGCAAGTCATTTGCCCACTGCTTCAGTTCCTTATCTGTTAAAGTAGGAACAGATAAAAATCTAGGGGTATTTTAAGGAGAAAGGACAGGACAAACTGAACAACGCCTTAACTAAAGGCAACCTGATATATCCTTACTAAGGAGCCAGACAAGAGGAATTAAGGTAAACTCTGAGGCTATGAATCCTAAGCACATTCATAGTTTTTATGTACAGGTAGTCCTCCACTTATAACAGTTCATTTAATGACTGTTCAAAGTTGCAATGGCACTGGAAAAAGTGACTTATGCCTGTTTTTCATATTTACGACCATTGCAGCGTCCCCATGGGCACACAATCAAAATTCAGCCACTTGACAACTGACTCATATTTATGACGGTTGCAATGTCCCAGAGTCATGTGATTGCCACTTTCTGACAAGCAAAGTCAATGGGGAAGCCAGATTTACTTAACAACTGTGTTATTAACTTAATAACTGCAGTGATTCACTGAACAACTGTGGTAAGCAAGGTCGCAAAATCAAGCAGCCAGACTGAACTAGGACTCACTGTCAGTGGTCATAACTTAATCTGAATGCTGCATTGGCTTCCCTTCCTGCACCCAAATCAAATAGATTTCATATATGGCCCATCAAAACTTTCTGTTGCTATGAAGAGGATCCTCATGGCTGAATTTTCCAGTTGGCACTGGAAGGTCAGAGCAATTTTTGCAGGTCTCCACGTCAGTGGTGGGATTCAAAATTCTTTACTACCGGTTCTGTGGGCATGGCTTGGTGGGTGTGGCATGGCTTGGTAAGCATGGCAGGGGATGGTTACTGCAAAATCCTCATTTCCTCTTGATCAGCTGGGACTCCAGAGGCAGAGAATAGATGGGGGCAGAGCCAGTCAGAGGTGATCTTTACCAGTTCTCCAAACTACTACTGTCTACTACCGATTCTTCAGAACTGGTCATAACCCGATGAATACCACCTCTACTCCACGTGGTACATTCACACAGTGAGGAATAAGTCCTCTTTTGCCGGGTCTTCTCTTGCATATAGCCTTAGCCTTTCCTTATCTCGGTGTTCACTGTCCTTCTTAAGCATTCCTTGCTATCATGTGCAAGCTGAGTTCGGCAGCGTCTGTGATCTGAGTTCTGGAACAAGGGTTGTGGCCCCAAATGGGGGTCAGGGGGAAGAAAAAAAGAACCAACTTAACGCCTATTAGCCACTGCCATTGTATTAGATGTGTTAATAATCGGGTTTGCTAATGCAATTGCTACCACGACGGGAAAATCCGACTGGAAAATGTATTAGAGCAATTATCCCTCTTACTATCTCAGCCTGGTGTAGCATTAATATTCAATTTTGATGTGGAAGTCCTATTATGTTAATGACTTTTGTGACAAAAGTCGTTAATGTAAGACTTTTTCCTGAACAGCACAGCGTTAGCTAGGTTGAATACCAACGTGACATTGGGTAAGTCTAATAAGATAAAACAGAAACATTCCACCGGTGCCCTGCACAGTTTCTTAACGTATTCCAGAGATGCTAGCGAGAGCTGCCATTACCTGGCTACAATGGGGAATGATATACACTACAAAGTCAATAATTCGACAAGACTCTGCCTTGTCTAGCGAGAGCTCTGGTTCCTCAAAACCACAGCCTGTTATTAGCATCTCAAATAAAAGCCTGTGGCAAAGGCAGTTTGTTGCAGCTCTATGATTATAGAAATAGCCTGTCCAGTTGTACTACAGGGCTGTTTAATTTGGTGTCCCTTGGAGCAAGGCTTACAAGCTGCGCCTCATTACAAGACATATCAAACGTTTCTTTAACCCCCAATTTCTGAGCCTCCTGCCTAAGTGTGCAGCGCACTGTTCTAAATTACAGGTGTTCCAAAAGCTTAATCAGGAAAGGAAGTCACAGAGAAGGGAACTTTGCAGATACTGTAGCTCCGAACTACATGTCAGGTTGGCTCATTAGTCATGAACTGCCATTCACTTTCCACAACCCTGCCAATGGAGCCCAGCATCATGGATGGATGGATTTTCCCCTCTAACATTGCTACTGCGGTAGGTATAGGGTAGGACTGGAGCTACACTGATGGGCTTCGTCTCCCAAATAGGCAAAGCCAAACTCTCAAGGAAGTGAAAACTTCTCAAGATTTAAACAATAATTATCCAAGTATCAAGTCAGATTACTTCTTGAAGCAAAAAGAGCTGGGAATTCTTCCAAGCTTTCTATTTTTGAGTGGACATGGGCTTGCATATCTGAATTGCTGCAACATAGATGCAACAGACTGGAAAACTGAATTTGATTCTCTTTATTTAGTGATGGTGAAGACCATCTTTATGGTCCATCTTCCCTTCATTAGTTGTGACTTGCTTGATGCCAGCAAATGCTCACAATCAGCCAGAGTCAGTTTTGTCTAGTAGTTAAGCATCAGAAATTCTGGGAGTTGAAGTCCAAATATCTTAAACATGTCAAAGTTGAGAAATACCACATTACAGTGTAAGACTTATCAGAATGAATGAGAAATATGCAAGGTGTCTCAATCCTAGTTTTCTTTGCTTGTTCCTTTGAACAAGACTTGGTCTAGACTGCAGAACCTATTAGCAGAATGAAGACCATGCTATCCAATTAGCAAGAATAGTCTACTTGGACCAATTGTTACTTCATTATTATTTTTTTTTAGGGTATGTGCACATAGATATGTGTTAGTCAGGGATCACTGAAGTGGCTGGCTGCTTCTGTGAAAGGAATTCACCTGTGGGTGAATCTTACCTGTGGGCCTTAATGCCAGTAAGCAATCGGGGAAGGCTCCTTTCCTGTTCCTATGTGGTTTATTCACTCATGGGAATCAAGCTGCCAAACTGTCAACCTCAGTGGAGTGCAGGCTCAGTGTTTTACCATGTGAGCCACCGCGGCCTTTTACATACTTTTTTTTTTTTAAATTTGATTTATATGCCACCTTTCTCCGGAGACTCAGGGCATCTTACAGTGTGTTAAGCAATAGCCTTCATACTTTTGTATATTTATACAAAGTCAGCTTATTGCCCCCACAAACTGGGTCCTCAATATAGAAAGGATGGAAGGCTGAGTCGACCTTGAGCCTGGGGAGTTTCGAACTGGTGTAATTGCAGGCAGCTGGATGTTAAGTGCTGCCTTTAGTAGGAGGCATTAGCCTCCTATGCCACTCAGGCTCCTACTTCAGTGTGTAATCCCAGCCTTTAAGAGATCCAGTTTCCTTACTAGAGTTAATAGTTGGTGAATTGTTGGTGAATTTTAAATGGAATAAAGGAACAAATGGTACAAGGACAGTGGAAACAACCATTATATTTCTAGAAGTCCATGGAAATTTTCAGCCATCCATTTTTTTGTTTTTCTCATCCAAGATGAGTTTTTTTTTTTTTTTTTGTAAAGCGAAACATTTTCAAGGAAAAACAAAGCCCAGTTGCCATTTGAAAAAATACCTTTGGGGTATATTTCTATGACCAGCAACAATGATGCCAAAATGATGCTACATGCACAGTGACATCACCCTGCAAATGTCACCATTTTATACTCATAAGAATGTCGGTCACTGCAATTGTGTCATCGTCATTTTATGATTTGTCTCCCTCATCCCCTTGAATACCCATGTGACTTTCCCTTTCAATTATTGGTCCAAATAAGAGTTAGCAATCAATGCGGAACGTGGCTCATGGACTCCCTTCTAGCCATGCCGTTAAATGTTGGTGGCACCGATGCTGAACAACTGTGGCTGGGTAGGCTGCCATTTTGCCTTTGCAGTTTATATATGAGAGACTGGCTGGCTGGCTGGGCAGATCAAAGATCTCGTTGTCGTATCAACATCAGAGCTACAGTCCTCATCTGATGTGCAAATGCAATGAAACAGGGAACAAATCATTGTGAAGTCTCCCTCCACCTCCCCCCACTGCCTGGCTATCTTTGCTTATAGTATGCTTCACTGTGCATCTTTCCAGACATTTTAAAGGTCAGTGTCACCCGTGCAGGTCTGGGAAAGTTCTGAGCGGTGTGGCAGAGCGAGGATAATGTCCCCAATTCATTATTCTGACTCAGGCCCTTTTCGTTTCAGCATTGAACCTCCCCACCCCCCACGCATAAGTCTCTCCTGTTCCTGCCTCTTCTTCATCTTTGGGGTTCTTCTCCCCCCCAACCCCCAGAAACAAAACAGATATGTATAGTCGGTAAGATGAAGTGCTCTCTGCTAATGTCTACTGAGGATTCTGCCCAGAGGGCTTCAGCAAAGTGACTGCGCTGAAGATGCTCCGAAGCAAAAGAACATAAATGAGTTTAAGAGACACCTTGATTTATTTCTAGAGTGGAGCCAGAGGGTGAGCTGGGAACTGGGAATTTAGGCATCTGGTGGGAGCTGAAAGGGGAGGCATTATCGACTAGGGAGGGACAGATGGTAGCATATTTTCTTTTTCTTTTTCTTTTTCTCCAAAAGTAGGTTTTCTCCATGATTGGGAGTAGAGTGTGTGCAGTGGGAGAGGGGGATGGAAAGCATCAGCAACAATTAGCCACAAGCTTCCTTTGACCTATTTGAGTCTCTTTATTCGCTTGTCTGGGTCTTTCCCAATATTATCCCAAGATCATATCCATCCAGCTGGAGGCCAACCAATTCTGCAGACGAGTCCCTGCTTTTAGCTACTGCTGGGATTGCTTGCTACATAAAGGTCAGCCAGCAGGCAGGCAGCCGGGGTTCTGCTGAAGGAGGGGAGAACAATGTGGGCTTACACCAAACTAACCAGGCATGTGTCAGGTCCCATTTTTCTCTCCGGTGCAGCCAGATATATCTATCTATCTATCTCCACTGCAGGATGAAGGCCTCTTCCACATGTTTCCAACTAATATGGTCCTGAGTTTTCTTTTGCCAATTGGCCCCTCAATGCTTGCTGATGTTGTCGATCCATCTTGTTTTAGGTCTTTTTGGTGGATGCTTTTTATCAAGTGGGATCTATTCTATGACTTTCTTGGTTCACCTGCCATCAGTTTTTCATGCTATTTGACCAGCCCATTTCCATTTCAACTCTTTTGATTATATTGTATACTTTCTAATCCATGTGCAGGTCTTTCTATCTTATCTTGTGATGCTGAGCATGTATTTTTCCATGGCTCTTTGTGCCACTCGTAACTTTTGTATAGATTGTGAGGTTAGTGCCCATGTTTCACCGGCATATGTTAGAGAGCAGGTAGCACACATTGAAACTTTTCTCTTCAGGCATAGGGGGAGGTTGTTCTAGAAAATTATGCTTAGCTTGCTGAATGCCTGCCAACCACATTTAACACACAGTTCAATTTCCTTCATTGTATCACCTACCATTGAGATCCAGTGACCAAGGTATATGTAGTTATCTACTACACCTAGTTCTTCTCCAGATATAATTTTTTTCTTTCTTTAGTGAATTTGTTAAACATAACCTGGCTCTTTTTCAATTTGGCTCTTATTTTTAAGCCAAATGATTCTCCTGTTTTGTGCAGCTTTTGCATGTGTCTTTGCAGCTCTTCTGTTTCTTGTGAGAAGAGAATATCATCTGCAAATCTTAAGTAGTTTAAATAGGCAACATTGATTTTTATTCCATCTTTTGCCCAGTCTAGTTTGCGAAATACTTCTTCTTTTGCCCCGTCTAGTTTGTGAAATACTTCTTCAAGGCAGGCTGAGAAAAGATAGGTGATATTGTATGACCTTGTTGTACACCTCATTCTATGTTGATTTCCACTTTAAGATTATTAAGGCAAACTGTTGCCATTGTTTTTTCATATATTGATTGTAATAAGTTAATGTAAACAGTGTCTATGCCTTGGTTGACCAATGCATTAATTATTGCTTGCTGGAATACTGAGTCAAATGCCTTTTCATTGTCAATGAAAGCCATGCACAGAGGCATGGTGCGCTCGTTGTGCCTTTCAGTGACTTGCTGAACAACCTGGATGTGATCCATTGTGCTGTAGACACTCCTGAACCCTGCCTGCTTTGGCTGTGCATCATTTAATGTCCTCAATATTCTTTTAGTTATTATCTTGGTGAAAACCTTATAGATGACTGAAAGAAGGCTTATTGGACAATAGTTCTTTAAATCATCTTGGGCCCCTTTCTTGTGTATAAGAATCACTTCAGCATTTTTCCATGTATTTTTTCTTCTTTGAGGCATCTTGAGTATACTTTTGCTAGTATCTTATGTAAACTGTGACCTCCAGGTTTCAGCATTTCAACTGCAACACAATTTCCTGAAGCTTTGCCATTTTTCATTGATTTTATGGCACTTGATACTTCCTCCACTAGGATAGCTGGCATTTTTTCTTTCGTGGGTGTTATTACTTTTGGGTGATCTTGATCTTTGTATAGCTCTGAATAGAATTTTCCAATTATTTCTAACATTTCCTGTCTTGTTCTACACACTTCACGTTTTAATGCAAAAACCTTCTTTCTTGTCTTTATAAACTTGCATTTTGCTCTATTAATCCTTTTGTTTTCTTCAGTTGCCTTTTCACAAACATCACGTTAAAATGATGCATTTCTTCTTGAATACATTTTCTTATGGTCTTGCAAGCTTCAACATACTCCAGCTTATTAGTGAAACTTCTGGTATTCTTCATTGTCCACCATTTTTTCATTAAATCAATAGTTTCATTAGGGATTTTTGATGGTACAAAGAGTTTTTCCGATGGTGCTGTAGATGTAGCAGATTCAAGGATGTTTTTGACTATTTGCTCATTTTGCTCTGGAATGTTCATCTCTTCCAAATCTTGCAATAGAGCAAAGCGATTTGATAGATTAATCTCTAAACTGTTGCTCTCCTTTAACAGCTTATCACTATTCATTTTTGTTTTTTGTGACGTCTTTATCATTTTCATACTCTCTTTTCGACAGTCTATCTTCACTTTAGGTCGTACCATCCTATGGTCATTTCCAATGTTAAAACGATTGATGAGAGTACAATTGCAGAATATGGTTTTTATCACAACATGATGTAGTCAATTTCGCCTGTGTACCCAGATAGAGTCTTTTATGTCCTTTTTCTGCTAGTTTTTTTCTTGTAAAATGAGTTCATGATATAAAATTCCTGTCCTTCTGAAAAATCTACTAGTCTGTCACCTCTATTATCTCATTCACCAGTCATTTCCAGTCATTTTTTTCTCCAGGTATTGTTCTTCCTGTTCTTGCATTAAAGCGATTAGCATTTTGTATTGGCATTTTTCTTTGTCTTGAAGGTGGGCCACATTGTCGTAAAACTCTTTGATCTCATCATCACTATATTTTATTGTTTCTATTATTTCTATGTCCAAAGTCCAAAGTCAGCCTGATTTAACTGGGTCATTCTTAGCGCCTTCTGCCTTTGGGCAGGTCTTCCATCAAGATCCCAGTCATAGGAGACAGACAGACAGACAGACAGACAGACAGACAGACTACAATGTTACCTAGTTTGGGTAATGAAACATCAGAGAGCACCAAGGACCCCTCATGTCAACCCTGAGCTACAAATTTCTCCTTTATTAGAGATAGATAGATAGATAGATAGATGATAGATTAGATAGATAGATAGATAGATAGATAGATAGATGACCCACCTTTATTATTTTTACAAATAACTCAAGGCACCAAACATATCCAACACACCTTCCTCCTATTTTCCCCACTACAGCAACCCTGTGAAGTGAGTTGGGTTGACAGAGAGTGACTGGCCCGAAGTCACCCAGCTGGCTTTCATGGCTAAGACAGGACTTGACAGGACCCAGCTTTCCAGCCTGTTGCCTTAACCACTAGACCAAACTGGCTATCTTGCTAGAAAAGAATAAAATGGGGAGACAGATAATGTCAAGTGTCCTCCTATATTTTGTCCATCCTGCAATTTCTTGTAAATATTTGTGTTTTTTCTCTTCTGCCTATTGGTCTACAGGTCTTCCTCGATTAAAGCCATTTGTTTAGTGATTGTTTGATTACAATGGCACTGTAAAGATAGATTTAGGACCCGTTATCACAATTACAACCGTTTTAGCATTCACATAATCAAGACTCAATTGCTTGCCAACTGGCCATGTATTTATGACAGTTACACAGTCCTGGGGTCATGTGATCACCATCTGCAAACTTCTAGCTGACTTCCAATAGGTTAAAGTTCCAACAGGGGAAGCCAGATTCATTTAACAACTGCACAATACCCTGAACATCTGTAGCAAAAAAAAAAAAAAAGGTTGTAAAATGGGGTTTAACTGATTGAACTTGCTTAGCAAATGGAAATTTTGGGCTCAGTTGTTATGATCATAAGTCTCAGGCCTAAGGCAGCCCACCCCAAATTTTGAGTGCAGTCCAATGAGACCTCTTGAAATTGCTATGAAACTGATCTCTAAAGTGAGAACAAACCTTGCCTGGAAAGCAATTATTTTAACCACCTTTGAGACCAATACTTTTTAAACGTGAATAAAAAGATACTAAATAGATGTTGTCCTGACTTCATCTACTATTTTTTTGAAGTGCAGTCTATAGAATGTTGCTCAGAAGCCAAGTTTGGTCCTTAATCCAGGAGATGTTGTAGGGTCTAGCAGCTTAAAGACAAAATATCCTCTTAAAAATAGGAGGGGAATCATTTATGTAGTTAATATTAATCTTTTTAAATTAAGCATCAAAACATAGCCACCCATAGGTAGTTTGTATGTAGCTTACTAAAGGAGACACTCCCCCGGAGTGAATCTTTGAATCTCCTTGAGAACCTTGGTCCAGAATAGCTAGTCCTTGACTTACAACCACAATTGAGCCCAAAATTTCTGTTGCTAAGTGAGATATTTCTTAAGTGAATTTCTTGCCAGAGTTATAAAGTGAATCACTGCAGTGGTTAAGATTGAAATACGGTTGTTAAGCGAGTCTGGCTTCCCCATTGACTTTGCTTGTCAGAAGGTGGCAAAAAGGGATCATGTGATGCTGGGACATTACAATCACCATAAATATCAGTCAGTTGCCAAGTGCCTGAATTTTCATCACAAGACTATGGGGATGCCGCAAGGCAGTGGTGAAATCCAAATTTTTTTACTACCGGTCTGTGGGCGTGGCTTGGTGGGCGTGGCAGGGGAAGGATACTGCAAAATCCCCATTCCCTCCCCACTCCTGGGGGAAGGATATTGCAAAATCTTCATTCTCACCCCACTCTGGGGCCAGCCAGAGGTGGTATTTGTCAGTTCTCTGAACTACTCAAAATTTCTGTTGCTGGTTCTCCAGAACCTGTCAGAACCTGCTGGATTTCACTCCTGCCAGAAGGGTTGTAAGAGTGAAAAATAGTCATAAATTCCTTTTATAGTGCCATTGTAACTTTAAACAGTCACTAAATGAACTGTTGTAAGTTGAGGACTACCTGTATTGAAATCTTTGGAAGAAAGAAAGGGGGTAGACATCTGGACCATAGCCAAAGAGTACTGCTTACTGGCAGCTACTAATACCCTGCCTGTTCTGGAACAGCTCTACATGATGAAAGCTAAATGATTCATCTGAATGGCAATGAGATGCATTTGGTCTCTTGCAAGTGTGACCTCACCTTGGTCTTCCAGCCATGTAAGATGAGGCCTAACATACTTTGACATCTGGATGGTCTATCTCTCAGGCATTTTCAGGGAACACTCCATTACCTGTTGCCTAGTCCTAATATAAAAGATTGACTTTTATCAATCTTCGATAAAAGAAGCAAAAGGGTGGGAAGACTTTGACTTTTTTTCCTGGATCTTTATTGCCAACGTTGAAGTTGTAACTGAGTCATCCACCCCAATGGAACTGTTTCCTAATATTTCTACAAATAATCAAGGGAGGGGGATATAGAATTTCCATAGCTCTGTTCCTGTTAAGTGTGCAGGTTTTTTTTTTACAATAATTGCTTGCAAGTCCCTACCAGTGAACAAATGAACATCAAGAAAAGATGAATTGTACACATTGTGTCTTCACAGACCTGTTAGCAAGAGATGTTTGTTTATTGTTCATAAAATGAACCAGCGAAATCAAACTCACCCACAATTAATAGGCCAAATATCTGAAGGATTCTCCCCTCCTCCAATACTCAAAACAATATAAGACAAAATTGAGCTGACTCCCTGCTTTTTTAAAAAAAAGTGGGGTGAGGACAAAATAGAGTCTTAGGAAGGATTGGGTAGATAATTTGGGACAAAGGAGTTCACTCCTTCTTGTGAAGGAAATTTCTGTAAGGGAACCACTCTTTCAAAGTGACTACAAGAAAGGGCAGAATTTTACATATAGTTTGTATCAGTTTGTTTCATTTAGAGATAGAATTTTAAAAATACAATCAATATTGTATTTTGGACCCAATATTGAGGACCCAGATTGTTGGAGGCAATATGCTGACTTGGTAAACCGCTTAGAGAGGGCTGTAAAAGCATTATGAAGCAGTATATAAGTCTAAGTGCTATTGCTAAGTACTAATATAATCTTGACATGATGGGAGAAGAATTCACCCAAGCGAGCTGCCAGCTCAAGTTGATAGGCAACTTCAAGGGCCTCTGTCTTTCCTTCTGTCTTAAATCAGATTTGATTTGAACAACCCTTCATGTAGGGGAGTATTTTATTTTTTAAAAAAGGATATATGGATTTGTTGCCTACTATTAGTCCACAGAGGATATTACACATACTGATTAATTCTTGCATAAGCCTGATGGGACAGGATACATAAGATGAGATCTAGCACATCAGGTTTTCTTGACTGTGTTCAGAACCAGAATTCTGGCTGAAAATTTTCCTTTCCTAACCTATTACTATTTCTGGATTTCAAGACCAGCTCTTCCCACCATCAAAAGATCCCATGTTGAGAAGGCCAAAGCAAAGATGTAGTGTGGGTGAACAGGCAACAAGCTGGAGGAAGAAGGCAGTCCTTGCAGCCCTTGGCCAAACTCTCAGATAGGAGTGTCTATGGAGATTGTCAGTCATCCAGGTCATGGTTAACCCAAAGGTGGTTTTTCAAGAAGCAACTGAGCTTTCTTGTTTGTCTTTGAAAACATTTAACTTCTCATCCAAGAAGTTTCCTTCAGCTGAAGAAACTTCTTGGATGAGAAGCGAAACATCTTCAAAGAAAAACCAGAAAGCCCAGTTGCCGCTTGAAAAACCACCTTTGGGATCTCAGATAGGAGAACATTAAATCAGCCTAAGACATGGTTTGTTCTTTCACTGTTCAAACAGAGAGGGAGGGAAGGAAAGAGCAGATGCAAATTGCTCTCCTCATTTCTACTAGTCCAACTTGCTATCCTCAGGTGCATTAAGATTCTAAGAGGTTCCAAGCTCTTGTGAGACAGGACATAAGACTGGATTGTGGATACATGTAAATAGCGTTATCTAACATAATGCCAATGCTGAAACTGATAGAAGGAACATCTGTAAAATAATGTATAATAGAGTATCGATCCTGTAGGATGTTTTTGCATTATAAAATAAGTTTTTTTTAAAAGAGCAATTATTTTATTTTTTAAAAAAATTCTACATACAGTGGGAAATGTCTTAGGGAAATTAGTTTATATTGTATGTTATTGTAGAATGTATTATATCATTGTACATTATTTGTTATGTTTTATATTTTGTACACTGCCTAGAATCCCTTAGGATTGAGACAGTCAATAAAGCTTATAAATAAAGGAAGACAGCAAGAAAGGAAAGAATAGCATCGGGAACCCAGGTTCAAGTCTATCCTCAGAAACAAGAGCTTTCCCGGATGACCTTGGGCGAAGTGTATGTCATAGAGTCGTTGTCCCTCTGAGTTCCTGAACAAAAGGTGGGAACAAACAAACAGTTTAATCTTCTTTCTAAATTAATCTAATTTAAATGCATGCATGGCAACAGATGGACCTATAAGGAAATAGTTGCTTACACCAACAAGGTTGATCTCCCCTAACATGGAAAGAATGGTGAAGTATGAAAAAAACCTAGATTCCAGTTGGAATATTATAGTAATAGATTGTAAAAAATATCAGCAATTTTGATGAATTTATGCAAATGAATATTATGATGGCAGCAGAGATGAAAGTAGTAACAACCAAATAAATAAACAGATTCTATGTTGGTTAGTCAGTGCACTAGTACGTGCATGTTAGATGGTTGAATGTCAGGACAGTGGCAATATAACCTGCAGTTGGGAGAGGTTGCCGTCAGTCCCTTGTCATGGACAAATTACTCCCTATTAACCATGGAATTTTCTGCCCAGAAGATTATCTGGGTCTAGGCCAGCGATGGCTAACCTTTTTGGCACCAAGTGCCCAAAGCATGTGCTCGTCTCCCATGCATGTGCCCCACTGCACCCCCGTGCATTCATGTGCATCCCTTGTGCATGCTCCCCGTCCCCTGCATGCGCCCCCCCCCCATGCATGCGTGGCAGAGACCCAAAGACCAGCTGGTCAGTGGGAGGCACGCATGTATGTGCAGTGGAGCCCAGCTGGGGCAATGGCTGGTATGCTTACAGAGAGGTTGTTTGTGCCACCTGTGGCATGCATGCCATAGGTTCGCCACCACGGGTCTAGGCAGTTGGGATTCAGCCTTGCGTGTAGCATTGATCACGTTTGTTAATGACCTCTGACAGGCTCTGAATGAGGTAGTATCCCATCTTTGATCTCTTGGCAGCTTTTTGTATCATTATTCATGGTATTTTTCTAGACCAGTTAAGGGAGGGTGGGAGAAGAGGCATTGTTCTTTGTTGGTTCTTCTCTTTCCTCTAAAGCCTGTTCCTAACAGTGTTGTTGGGGAAGAGAGGTCCAGTCCTAGGCCTCTGCTTTTCAGGGTGCCTCAGGGCTTGACTTACTCCCTACTTCTTTTTAACATCTATATGAAACTGTTGGGTGAGGTCATCCATCAGCATGAAGTTAAGCACAATTGGTACTGTATGCTGATTAAATTTAGTTATATATCCTGGCCCTGGGCCAGTCAAGTGATGCTGCCAAGTGGTGCTTTCCCAAGGCCTGGAGGTTGTTTAGGTCTGGATAGGGAAGAACTAGCTTTGGTTCACCCATGATCTAATGACTCTCCATTGTTAACCCTGAATGGAGTTACAGTCCCCCATTCAGAGCTGGTGCACAACTTGGACTCATGACTCCATCTCAAGGAGCAGTTAGCATTTGTATTTCACACAGATGCATCTTGTGTGCCAGTTGCTCCCATTCTTAGATCAGGAGATGCAGTTCATGGACGCTCCCGCCTCACTCTCCTTCTGAATGAACTATTGCAACATACGCTACATTGAATTGACCCTGAAGCGGGTTTGGAAGCTGGTCCAGAATGCAGTGGCATGTGCAATTAGGAATATGTCACGGTATGCCCATGTGTCACCCCTGCTATGGAGTTGCAAAAGTTTTCAGCAGGCTTCCAAATGCAATTCAAGCTGCTGGTTGTCATGTTTAAAGGTCTACATGGCATGCAATCAAGTTACTTGTAGGACTGTCTCTGCCTATTTCTGCTCACCCCACCTGATCTGGCAGAGAGGGCATGCACCATGTACCATCTATAAACAATGCCATCTAGCAGGTTCCCAGAAATGTGTCTTCTCTGTCATGTCATCCAATCAGTGGAATGGCCTCCCTACTGAAATATGGACAGCGCTACTCGATTGGCCTTTTGTGATGGCCTGGCTTTTCCCCCAGGCATTGTTAGTTACTCATTTGGGAGCTCTGGCATTGATGTATGTGTCCAGTGGTTTGTACTTTTATTGAGCCCAGAAGAGTTTTCATTGGTTTTTCTTTCAGTGTGATTCTCTGTTTTTTGGGTGTGCATTGCCCAGAGTTTCTTGGATAGATGGACTCCATATAAGTTGAAGCAGCAAAGAAAAAATAAACTGTGAATTGTATTAGAGATTAAGAATAATTGCTATCCTACATTACAAAAATTACAAAGAAAAGGAATCAAGCTATTCTCCAAAGCACCTGAAGGTAGGACAAGAAACAATGGATGGAAACTAATCAATGAGAGAAGCAACCTAAAATTAAGGAGAAATTTCCTAACAGTGAGAACAATTAACCACTGGAATGGCTTGCCTGCAGAGGTTGTAGGTGCTCCATCACTAAAGGTTTTAAAGAAAAGATTGGCAGCCATTTGTTTGAAACGCTATAGGGTCTCTTTCTTCAGCAGAGGGTTGGGCTAGAAGATCTCCAGGGTTCCTTCTAACACTCTTTCTGTGACCATTTTAAACTAGTCTGGCCTAGCTAGCCACCATTTTATGAATGCTGGAGACTATAGTTAAAACTACCTAACAAACAATTCTCAGCAACCCCTTTTTAAAGTGTATATTGCAGGAGAAAATTATGATAGTTAAATCAGTTCCATGCTACTTTAACATGTGTTATTTTAAATTTGCAATGTAGAAGTGACCACAGTCAGACCATGTAATGTCCATTCACCAGCGTTCTCCTGGAAACAATTAGAAATAAAACAAAGCACAATCAATCAAGGAAAAATTATCCAAGGACACCAGTTTTAAAGCTTTTGTCTTAGAAACTCACTTTGAAATCAGAATGTTTTTAAGAACTGATTGTGAATTCCTTGAGGCTAGGCTGTTTGTCTGAATTCCCATTGTATCCCATGCTATCCTTCACATCTGCCTCTGATCATGTTCATAAAATAAGGTTCTATAAGGAAACACAGCTGCATCATTGTATTTTGTTGCATCAGAATAAATGACAAACACATCATAAGGAGCGGCCTAGAATAGGCCTCCTTATCTTTTAATAAGTTTGGAAATTACTCATTCTGATCCTTTCATGAGGTTCTGCAGAGAGACTGATTCATTGTTCTTAAGTACTCCTTGCTTGAAATGCAAAGGGATAGGCCTCCTGCATGTTTAATAAACAGCTAGAAAACCTTTTGAATTTTGAGAGTACAGTTTGGGTGCTCTCCCAAGATGGTTGCCAGGGTGATGTGGCCCATCACAGATGTCCCATCTCCTAGAAGGCAAACTCTTGAGGGTGCTTCTCATGTTCCTCTCGAAAGTCCAGCCAATATTTCCTTGCACCAAAGATAAGGTTTTTTTGGGGGGTGGGGGGAGGGTACATGGCCACAATCTAAATAGAACACTGGACAAGAAGCACCCATCATTTTGTCCCCCCCACAAAATGGGTCTCAATAAAAACGAAGCATTCTTTCGCAGAATGCCTACTTTCCATTATTTTTTTTTTAATTAATCATTTCTTGAAATAGACTAAGCTAGAAAGCCCACAGAGCGTCAAGGGAAGTATCTTTGGGCATATTAGATATTCTTGCTTTAATTATCTAGGAGGTAGGCTAAGCCTAAGCCATCATGGCTTCTGGAGCTAGTGTGCTCCACCCTGACATTGAATATTGTCTGAACATTTTTACACCCACATGTACACATGCAAAATTCACAAAGGCAGGTTTTTCTACACTGCAAAGAGAGCTGTTTTATGTGCAACAGCAACACAAAGCCTTTTTTAATATACTCATATCAGTAGAAATCATATTTTATACTTTGCCGGAAGCAAAAACATAATACTTTTTCCATGACAGAAAACTCAGATACAATCTCCCATTTATTACATCACCTTTCCTGCATTCAATATCAGGTATAAACACATGCAGAAACTCTTGCAAGCCCATAAAAACCCGAATGGGTTCATCTATCACATTAGCTTAATCATGACTTAAGAGTAGAAGCCCCAATTAACTGGTTTCACTGATTACATTAAGCAAGAAACCACAGGTGTTGAGCTACTATGCTAACCTGAACAGTACGTGATCTAAAATACAACCAAACTTGTGGCCTAGAACACTGTGTGAAATCAGAGAGACTGTATCCCAAAGGTCCAGGCAACTGGACTTTCTTGGTTGTTTTTTTTCTTTGAAACAACTTCTCATTCAAGAAGCTTCTTCGGTGGTTGTATGAGAAGCAAAGCATTTTCAAAGAAAAAAACCAAGAAAGTCCAGTTGCCTTTTGGAAAAAGTAGCCTGTTTCCCCTAAAATAAGATCCCCTGATAATAAGCACAATCGGGTTTTTGAGCACATGCACTAAAATAAGCCCCCCTGAAAATAAGCCGTCCCCGAAAATATTTAAACACATGCGCAGCCGGTTCACACCGTTTCCTCTGTTTCCTCCACGTGCCCCACAATAAGACCTTCCCAAAAATAAGGCCAAGCGCTTATTTCGGGGTTCAAAAAAATATAGGACAGGGTCTTATTTTCGGAGAAACATAGTACTTTTGGGACAACCATGACCTAGATCAGTGATGACTAACCTTTTTGCCATTGTGTGCCAAAAGCGTGTGGGGTGTGTGTGTGGGTCACACACACGTGTGCCCACATCCATAATTCTATGCATTCTGCCCTCCCATGTCCCCCCTGCTTTTGGCACGCGATGGCCTGGTGGGCCCGGTAGGCCCATTTTTCGCTCTCCCCAGGCTCCAGAGCCTTTCTAGGAGTCTAGGGAGGGCAAAAATGGCCTTCACCACCCCCCCAGAGGTCCTCCGGAGGCTGGAAACAGCGTGTTTCCTGACTTCTGGTGGGCCCAGAAGGCCTGAAATCAACTGGCTGGCGCACGCATGCATGCCAGGCCTGAACTCACATGCCCACCAATATGGCTCCACATGCCACCTGTGGCACCCGTGCCATAGGCTCGCCATCACGGACCTAGATGATTGAGAATCTCCATTAGATGTTCAGAGAGACTGTTTTTATCCCTCAGAGAGGAAGGGAGAAGATCACACAAGAAACTTCAACAAGTCGATTGGCAACCTGAATTGTGTTAGTAAAAACTTTCTCTGGTGACTTGGGGATCTCAATTCCCCTTAGACCAAGGATGTCCGATCTTGGCAAATTTAAAAGCTGTGGACTTCAACTCCCAGAATTCTCCAGTCATCCATGCTGGGAATTCACAAGCCTTAAAAGTTGCCAAGGTTGGACACCCCTGCATTAGAAAATCTAGAATGACCATGGCAAGGAATCATGGCAATTACAATCTAACATTTCTTGAATGCACCAAGTTACTTATTGTTGCCTACAGGGAATTATTTATCAGCACCATTTTTTATAATGAATAGAGATCATATCTCAAAATTCCTTCTAAATTTTTTCTCTGAATCTAGAGCTCAGTCCTTCTCTCCCTCTGTTTGCCCTGAGATCTGCTCTGGTGGTGGTATTCAGCCGGTTCTATCCGGTTCGGGCAAAATGGTAGCGGCAGCTACGGGAGGCTCCGCCCACCTGCCCGGACATAATCACGTTCCATTTTGATGCTCTGAGCATGTGCAGAAGGCCCTGCACATGTGCGCTCACATTTGCAAACCTGTAGCGAAGGTAAGTGATTACCACCCCTGGATCTGATCCCATGGAAACCAAGATCTTCAAGCATGAGGAGAACTGCAAGGGTCTCACATGGCTTGGGCCATAATACAAGGACACATACAGTGGTGGGATTCAAATAATTTAACAACTGTTTCTCTGCCCTAATGATCAGATGGGTGGGTGTGGCCAGGGGGCGTGACAGCACTCAGCCTCCTGCAGCACTCTGCCAGTCAAAACGGGGCATGGGGATTAATTGCAAAATGTGAACTTTGCTTTGTGACATCCAGATCCAGTGTGCAGGGGGTGTGAACTGTACAGAAAATACACTTTTTTTGGTTATGAAGAAATATCCCCAGGGTCGGGATAAATGTATACTGACTTTTAGCTACACATCTTCCCGGCAAACAGCAAATTCTGAAGCTCCAGGTAAAGAGGATTCATTTTAGGATGAGTAACCACAGTTTGCATGTTGGAGGTTCCTAAAGGAATGCTGGGAAACTCTGTACTTTAAAGAACATTTGAGGGAGGGGTGCAGAATAGCCCTTCTCTACCTGAGGCTGTAGAGACCTGGCACCAATCAAAACACTGTTTGTGAAATAACTAATCAACACTGACAGGGTAAGCCATTAGTACAGGGCTGGGAAATTATGGCCCTTTTATAAATTGTGGACTTCAATTCCCAGAATTCCTGAGCCAGCATGCTGGCTCAGGAATTCTGGGAATTGAAGTCCACAGTTCATAAAAGGGCCATAATTTCCCAGCCCTGCTCTAGTATATGAAAATAAGAGCAAACTCCATTCCCTTCTAGTACTGATGATGTTATGTAGTTTGGTAATGAAACATCTGCAAGAAAACCATCAAGCTCAGAGAGCCCCAAGGATCCCTCAATTCAACCCTGAGCTACAAATATTCTCTTCTATCGATACGCTTTTTGGTTAGAGGGACTCAGAACCTGCCTTATATGAGATGGCTCCCAGTGGATTTCATTCTAAATTTTGATATGATTTCTGTAAATAAGGAATGTAGAATTATAATGGCTGAGTATTTGATCCTTCATACATCAAAAAAATACAAAGCTAAGCGATAAACAAATAAAAAACATTTGAAAAAGGAAAAGGCTCAGGAAAGAAAAAGAGTGAAATGTAAGAAAAAGGAAAAGAAGGAAAACTGAAAAAGAATGACTTCCAACTTTCTTTGGTACAGATATAAGTAAAAATATATCAAACTGTTACTCTTAAGATTAATATTTGTCTACATTATTTCCATAATTCCATATAAAATCATCAAAGGCCAGATCAACTTTTGATTTCAGTTTCTCACAAAAGGTCCAATAAGGGTTCATATCACTTTAATCACTATTTGTTAAAGAAACCACAACTGATTTATTTAATTGCACCAAACTCTAAATAAAACAGGAATGTTTTATTTAAGCTACAGTGTAGACCCATGCTTCTCAACTTTGGGAATTTTAAAGTGCATGGACTTCAATTCCCAGAATTCCCAAGGCTCATCTTAAACTTGCCAGGGCTGAAAAACACTGATCTACAGATAGGGATTTTTCCATTCCTCTTTTACTGGTTCTTTCTTACTTATGAGCCATCATAATGCAAAATCCTCACTTCCACCCCATTCCAGAGTAACCATAATTCCCTTACTAACCTGCTTTCTAGCTCTGTTCTCCTGCATTCAGGGCAACAAAAAAAGACCATGTGACTACCAGTTTAAAAAAAGTTCAGTCAGACCTCCCAACTTTGCAGGGGGCGGGGGAGGGAGGGAGAGAGGGAGAGAGAAAGATCCTATGAAGTTGGAAGGTCTGACTGATTTTTTAAAAACTGGTAGTCACATGGTCTTCTTTTGTTGCCCTGCATACCGGAGAACTGAGCTGGAAAGCAAGTTAGTGAGAGAATAGTGGTTGCTGCAGGATTTTGCAGGAGGCCATCCAGGCCAAAAACAGGCCGTGGGATGGGGTGGGGGTGGGGGCAGCCTCCCAGCTGATCGTCGTGGCCAGTCCATTTGCTGCCTCCCAGCTGATCAGTGCAGCTCTCAGTCATGCCCCTGCAGCGTCCCCACCCTGAATGGCAACTCCGGTGGGTGGAGCTGTTGTGGTCCGCCAGCAGCCTGTGGAGCTGGCAGCTGAGTCGGACAGCAATGAGGCTAAGGAAGAACATGGGCCAGTCCTGGAGGCTGGGGAAGGCCCGGATGAGGGCTCTGCGTCAGAGGCAGAGATGGGGCCAGGGCCATCGGGGAGTGAGGTGCAGATTCCATAGCCTCCAGAGACTGATAGGAGTAAGGCAGAGGAACAGGAGGAGCCTGTTCCTAATGCACGCATGAGAAGAGCTGCCAGAAGGCAAGAGCAGCTCAAGCAAAGAGGAGAACTTGGGAATAGGGCCAAGAGATGAGGCTTAAAACAGGCCAGCAATGGCGTTTGGGCTTTGTCGGAAAACAACGTTGGTAACTTCGTTGTCGTCTTCATCTATGTCTTGTATTTATTTTTGTATCTGTGACTTCTGAACATTTGCCAAGAAAGGCCTTTGGCAGTTTGCCTAATTGGAACAAGGTTTGCGATAGGACTGAGGAATTTGTGTTGGGAGGAATTTGCTTTAATTTAGTTGAACGACGCTGGGAATGAAGCAATTCTCAGCTGTTCAAATAAAGTTTGTTTTTTCACTGACTGATTTTTCTACTACTTACTTGGGCCTGGGTCACAACAGGGGTGTGGCGGGCAGGGCCAGCCAGTGGTGGGATCAACCGGTTCACTGAGCTATGCAAAAAAATTAACAAGTGGTTTGGCTGAACCAGTGCGAACTGGCTGAATCCCACCATTGGATACATACCCCAAGGTACAGACTTGTAGGGCAAAATCAACTCTGGTTGACAACTTTTAGCTAATTCTCAAGCTGTAGAATATTTCTTCACTCACACAGAACTGTAAGAATTACAACTGCCCTTAGCTTATCCCCAAAATAGCTTTGCAGATACATCTCATATGCTACAATGTATTTTCTTGATCTGCAGGGCATCGTATTAACGATGGAGTTTTAATGCTTCATTCACTGCTTTTCAGAAGCATGGGATTTGGATCTAATTCACTACATCTTCTTCCTCTTCCTTCCTGTTATTGCTTTATTAGGTTTACAGAGATTTACAGAGCAAAATGAAGGTTAAGTTTTTATTTATTAATATTTTCCTTTTTAATATGTTATCACAGGAAAGGGTAACTAGATGCCTTCTGATGTTTTTGACTTGAATTCTGTACAAACTACACATTACAGAATACAGAATAACAGAGTTGGAAGGGATCTTGGATGTCTTCTCATCCAACCCTCTGCTCAATTAGGAAGCCTTATACCATTTCAGACAAATAGTTGTCCACTCTTCTTAAAAACTTCCGGTGTTGGAGCATTCACAACTTCTGGAGGCAAGTTGTTCCACTGATGAATTGTTCTCAGGAAATTTCTCCTTAGTTCTAGGTTGCTTCTCTCCTTGATTAGTTTCCACCTATTGCTTCTTGTTCTACCTCTGCTTTGGAGAATAGATTGACTCCCTCTTCTTTGTGGCAGCTGCTGAGATATTGGAACATTGCTATCATGTCACCCTAGTCCTCCTTTTCATCAGACTAGACATACCCAGTTCCAGCAACCATTCTTTATATGTTTTAGTCTCCAGTCCCCTAATTATCTTTGTTGCTCTTTTCTGCACTCTTTCTAGAGTCTCCACATCTTTTTTTACACCGTGGTGACCAAAATTGGATGCAGTATTCCAAGTGTGGTCTTATCAAGGGATTATAAAGTGGTATCAGCACTTCAGCTGATCTTGATTCTATCCCTCTCTTAATGCAGCCTAGAACTCTATTGGCTTTTTTGACAACTGCACCACACTGCTGGCTCATGTTTAGGTGATTGTCCACTAGAAATCCAAGATCCCTCTCACAATTACTACTATTGGCCAGGTACCAACTATACTATACCTGTGCATTTGGTTTTTCTTGCCTAAATGTAGCTTACTTTTTTTCAAAATTGAATTTCATTTTGTCAGATAGGGCCCAATTTTCAAGTCCATGAAGGTCATTCTGTATCTGAAGTCTATCTTCTGGAGCATTAGCTATTCCTGTTAGCTTGGTGTCATCTGCAAATTTGATTGAGGGAGACGGGATGGATACATTAGTGAAATCAGAACTGGTTTGTTACCGGTTTTCTGGCTGCGCATACGTGCTGTGTGCCAAGTTTGCACTCATGCGCGCATGCACAATTTGCAGCATATGTGTGCTGTGCGCACATGTGCAATACACACCAAAAGGAGGCTTGGGAAGGTAAGTAGAACAGCAAGTAAACAAAAAAGTAAAAAAAAGGAAAAGGTCCAAAGATCACCCGTCGGAATTTTTTAAAAATATTTTTTTATTACTGGTTCAGTGAACCAGTAGCATTTTTTACTACCAGTTTAGGCAAATTGGCCCGAACTGGCAGCATTTCACCCCTGGACGGATGCCTCCTGCAGCACTCTACCAGCCAAAATGGGGTGCATTTTGGCCGGCAAAGTGGTGTAGGAGGCCATCCAGGTTGAAATGGGGGAGGTGGGGGGTGGACATGGCTTTCAATGCCCCATTTTGGCTGCCATAGGGACCGTCGGTCAGTCCTTTGTTATTTCCAGGCCGGTCCCACAGGCCAGATTTAAGCACCTTGCAGGCCAGATCTGGCCTGCAGGCCTTGAGTTTGACACCCCTGGTCTAATATATATGTATATTTACCCATATGACTGTGATATTATTATTATCCTATTTATCTTTTTTACTCTGGTATTATTATTGTTGTTGTTTTGCTTTGTATTGTATTGCTTTGCATGTAAACTGAGAGCTTCTGTACCAGAGATAAATTCCTTGAGTGTCTAATCAGACTTTGCGAAATAAATTATTGTAATTCTAATTCTCTGATGCCATGTACTAACAATTGAACGGAATTAAACCAGACAACTTGAAAGTTCTTTTTGCTTTCTCATTTTGGAAAAAAAAAAAAAGAATGATTAAAATTGTGGCAGAGAATATCTATCAGCTGCCTTTTTCCTTGGTTGTATCCCAGGTGCTGTGTCCATAGCTGTTGATATAAGTTTAGATTTCACTTCCTAGGGATATTTATTCCCAATTGAGTATGCCACATGGTAGGAATATGTTCACGTATGTGTGGGGACTTGAGCCATTCTGGATCATAGAAAGTTTTTTCCCCCCAGAAGTCTTAAAGCTGTCTTCTTTAAGTAGACAGGACCCACCCTTACTTAGACAAGCCCTCATTATCTCTCTTAACTATGGAGTCAGTCCCAGCCTGACCAACATCAGTCAGGAAGGGCAAAGACTGAGCAAGAAAGTGGCATCATCTCTCTGTAAGCAATCCATATGAACAAGAGAAGTGGTTGCCAATGTTATCGCTTGGGATCTGGCCCAATATTAAGAGTCTAAGTGCAGGATTACCTGTTCAACTTTGCAGAGAACTATGAAAATGACTGACAGTAAGCTTCAACTGTTCTAAAGTGTCTTGGTGGATGAAAGGCTACACAGTATGGAAAAGCATCACCTGCTGTGCAGACCCAATGGAGGCAACAAAATGAACACTCTGCTGCATCCTCTGCTATCAAGCAAGATATCAAATAGGTCTTGAGTTGAGCTGCACTCTGTATTTGATTTGATCTTGAGACTTCTTCTCCTTCTATTCCACCTGCATCACTATGCTCAGCTCTCTGGAAAACCAAGATGTCAATTTAGCTCTACTTATAGGGGGGACACAGTGGCTCAGTGGCTAAGATGCTGAGCTTGTCAATCAGAAAGGTCGGCAGTTCAGCAGTTTGAATCCCTAGCGCCGCGTAACAAAGTGAGCTCCCGTTACTTGCCCCAGCTTTTGCCAACCTAGTAGTTTGAAAGCATGTAAAAACACAAGTAGAAAAATAGGGACCACCTTGGTGGGAAGGTAACAGCGTTCTGTGCACATCTGGTGTTTAGTCATGCTGACCACATGACCATGGAATCGTCATCAGACTGCGCTGGCTCTTCGGCTTAGAAATGGAGATGAGCACCACCCCCTAGAGTCGGGAAAGACTAGCATGTATGTGCGAGGGGAATCTTTATTATTATTATTATTTATTATTATTTAAGTTTTATACCGCCCTTCTCCCAGAGGACTCAGGGCGGTGCACAGCCAACAGTAAAACAAACCCAAATACAAAACCCACCCTGGTCATACAAATACCACCCTACCCCCTACCCCTACCCCTAAAACAGCAAGTAAAAAGACCATCTGAAAAAACCCTAATTTTCTGCTGCCTTCAATGCCATCTCTCGGGATTCCAAAATCCGTCATCAAGGAAATTTATTGATAGTCCGGATGGCCAGCCCTGAGAGAGGGGGGACCCCCTCAAGGCATATAGTTCAACCGCTGTATAAGTTAGCATAGTCAGAGAGAACCCAAAGGAGAGGATTTCACAGCTGATGACAAAGTCCAGGGAAACAGTACCGAAGTGATGAAGCCATAGCCCTCCCCCATTGCACTCTCACTGCAATGCGGGGAATCCATAGGTCGAGGTCCTCATGAGCCGCTCTCTCACACTGGCCATGTTGGGTGCTCTAATATCCCAGTCCTTCCGGCAGGACAGGCAAGTTCCATCAATCTGGCAACATCATCCCTGGTACCTCCTGGAGGGGGGCATTGTCATGCGCCCAAGAGCAGTAAAGGGCAATCCTGTGTCAGAGAACGTGTCCAGATAAACAAGGTAAGGAGCCAACCTCTCCAACTCCAGCCAGCCCCATCCCCATCTCCACATACTCCTGAAGAGGGGTGGAGGGGGGGACCCTATTATCCAGCAGCCTCCACTTCCCCAGCTGCCAGAAGATCGCATATAGAGTCAGTGGTGGTCTAGGAATGAGAGGAAGCCATGAGATCTCCCAGTGTGGCCCAGCAGGAGTCCAGCGACGTCTGCGGCGGCGGTTGCAGCAACTTCAGCTGCAGCGTTACAGACACCCCACCAACATAGGAGGGCATCCCACCAGCACCACAGAGTCCTGAGGCAGCCCATATCTCCTTCGGCCACCCTCCGGAGGCCACAGCTTCCTCGGCACAGCCCGGTCTTCCCCATCGGTGTCTTCCTGACTGCGCTGGCTGCGCCCTTGCCTCCATTCCTCTGCCCATTGATCAGCTGGCCCCCACTACTCCCACCGGCAACGGCAAATGCACCCAGGCAGCCCCATCGAGCCCTCGGTAGCTCCAACAGCCGAATCAGGTCCCAAAGTAAAGCCATGGGGGTCTGAACCCCTCCAGGGAAAGCCTCCCCCCATGGGGTACACTCAGCAGCATTTCGCGGCCATCTTCAGGCATGTGCAGTCTTAAGGTTTTAAGATTAGACAATTTGGCTAATCTTAAGGATTAAACTTTACCTTTATAGGGAAAAGAACTTGTCAGAGCATCAACATCAGTTGTCTGGCCATCTCCCAGTCCTATAAGAAGGAGCAGGGTTTGATTAATATCACTAACAAATGAGGAAAGAAACTCCCCAGGAATTTCCAGGAAGCATCCAGCTTCATCAAGGCCTGGGGCTGACCACTATACTACCCTTTCAGAGATATAGAATAACTAAAATTAAAAAAAATTAGCAAGAGGTTCTCTGCCCGGTTGCTGAGTGGGCGTGGCCTAGTCGGCCTCCTGCACCACGGGGGTGGGGGGTGCCCTCCCCAGGCTCTGGAAGGTTTCCTCAAGCCTCTGGGAGGGCAAAAACAGCCTCCCCAGGCTCTGGAGGCCCTCTGGAGGCCTGAAACGGGCCCGTTTCCAGCCTTCCTGAACTTCTGGTAGGCACATTTTTCACCCTCCCTGAGCCTCCGCATGCACCCTGCACTTACCTGCATCCAAAATGGGTCACGTGGGGACTCCTGGGAGGGGAGGGGAGGGGAGGGCTGGGCGAGGCCAGCCAGGAGTGGGATTTGGTGGTTCTCCAAACTGCATAGTATCTTAGCTAGAGGTTCTCCTGAACCCCTATGAACCTCCAGCAGCCCACCCCTGTCTAAAGATCATCAGTGCTATTGGTGAGAAGGAGGTACCCCAGGTGGAGGTTGAGAAAGAAGAGTTTATAACATTCTTGACTGTGAAACCTAAGAGTAGTATAGCACTGCGGTCAACTGCCTTTTCTCCTATTCATGTTGAAGCTGTATCCATAAAGATGGAGTAAAGATGGACCTTTCCATAAAGTAAGATCAAAAGGGGGAGGGTGCTGTAGTGTGATGTGACAGTGCTGCAGATTCTGATTTATTGTAGAATTAAAACAAGTAAATGCAAATAGGTCTTATTGGAATTTTAGGCTGTTGAGAGGGAATGCAAATAATAGGCGTCCTGTCCTTCCCCCTTCCCCAGTTTAAGAACATGTTGGCTATCTGAAAATGACCTGCCTATTTCCCCTCTTCTACCCCTTTTCATCATTCCATCTCTGGGAGATTAAGCACATACACTTTCTTCAATCTTTTCTCATCAGAGCTTTTTATCTAAACCTTTAATCACTTTTGTAGATGCCCAAGGAAACCCTTCTAGCTTGCCAACACCCTGGAACTTAGAAACACTTCGTGTGAAGCAACATCCCCACCATTCTTCCAATGAGCTAGGTCTCTGCTCTATCTACTGAAGATCCTAAGAGAAGAACCATCCCAATGAGACTCTATTACTTGCTGCTGCATGCGTCCATGTGCCCATTGCATGAGGCTGGCAACAAAGCAGCACTTGAATCCTGCCAACCCCGAGAAACTCTGCTTCCCTGGCACTTTTGTCAATCCAATTTAATTTTCATTGCTTCATCCCCCACTTAAAGGCACCTTCACCAATACTTTGCATTCTCGCTGTGGAGGCTGCTTGCTATCCTCCCCTCTGTTCATCTCCCAACTCAGTAACCTTGGGAAAAGCCACCAAAGACGCAGTGCTGTTATGTTTTGCAAAATGCACCAAGTTTTCATTTCTCTTTTGCTACTAAAGGAAGAAGAGTTGCTAGTGTGTGTGATACACATAAAAAACTTTGATGGTACTGATGCAACTATTATTTTGTGGTTTTTGGACTATACCCTGTAGACACCCATGTTTGCTAGTTGTTTTGAAGAAGTGTTAAAGATTGGGGGGGGGGGTTAAGGAGAGAGACAATGATCACTCAAGCAATGTGTTTGGAATCCTCAGCTGCTGAACATATCATGGGGAAAAGGTGAGTTGACTTTGTTTCTCCCCAAAAACATATTGCAAATGGAAGTGATGATGATGAGGCAGCAGAGCTGTAAGGTAGTATTGTCAACATTTAGACAACGGTTTTTTTGTTTTTTTGCAGTCATGTTCAATGGTAATTTTAGTATGACTTTCCAAGCAACGTGTTACTGTGTTTCCCCGAAAATAAGACCCTGTCTTATATTTTTTTTTGAACCCTGAAATAAGCGCTTGGCCTTATTTCGCCATGTGCTCAAAAGCCCAATTGGGCTTGTTATCAGGGGCTGTCTTATTTTGGGGAAAAAAGGGTATCTTTGATATTTGTGCTTATTTGTTGTTGTCAATTATTTTGTTTGCGACCACTTTGCTTAATGATCAAATTGTCAGTCCCATTTGTGGCTGCTTAAACAAGGACTACCTGTAGCAGCCCTGCTTGGATCCAAAGCCACTAAGAATCAGGGCTAGAGCGCTTCAAAGCCCAACGTGCAGGCACGTTGGTGGGAAACTCATCTACTCTCCCTTCCAGTGATGCTAACCAATGACTGGCATAATCACAATTGATAGGCAAGTTAACAGAGAAAACTGCCGTGGAGAACAAGTTAGAACCCCTTACATCAGTGGTGAAATGTAAAATTTGTTACTACTGGTTCTGTGGGCTTAGCTTTGTGGTGGTGGGATAATATGACTGGGTTGGCATGGCCAACTTTTTTTTTAAACTTTTAAAACCATTTTTTCTACAACCTCTTTGGCCGAAGAGTTTGTTTAAAAAATGGTTTTAAAAGGCTTGCCCGATCAGGCAACTCAGCTGGGATCGTCAGAGGCTTTTAAAAGCATTTTTGTCTATAACCTGTTTGGCCGAGGTTGCTTTTAAAAGCCTCTGATGATCCCAGTTGAGCCGCACGATCATCAGAGGCTTTTTTTTTACTTTTAAAAGCACTTTTTCGGCTGAGGAGGTTGTAGAAAAAATGCTTTTAAAAATAATAAAAAAAAGCCTCTGATGATTGTGCGACTCAGCTGGGCATGGGGGGGGGCAGGGTTTTTTGCTACCGGTTCTCTGAACCACCCGTCTCCATCGCTACTGGATCGGGCGATCCGGTCCGAACTGGAAGCATTTCACCCCTGCCTTACATGCATCCAGTCTCTAGACTTTCTCATCTTGTTCAACCCCTCCATCGTCCTTCTACATCTGGCCTTTTTCACAAAGGAACAATCAACAAATTGTAAAAATAAAAACTGTTCCTTTTAACTTAACTAACTTAAGCTTAGTGCCATGCCAAAAAAAAAAAAAAAAAGGTTATATTTCCTGAACTGAATCATACCAATAAATTCCAGCACCAGTGCACTTATATTTTGATGGAAAGAATCTGGTTGGGTCAATGTCAGCCTTGCAAAACAACTCTGATGTGAGCATCTGATTCTTTAGGGCAGGGAGGAGAGTCATTCAGACAACCTTGTAAAGAACTGCAGCATTATTTTCCTTTTTTCCCCTTGGATAACTTTCTCTTTAGGAACCACCTTTGGCCAAACTCTTGACTTGATTTTAGCAGCAACATATTTGTGATACATTCATGTTAAAAGAGGGGTAGTGGTGAGGAAAGTAACAAGAAGGGAAACTGAGAATAGATACTTAATCTGTGCTGATAATAGTGTCATAGTTCTTATGAGATAAAAAGGGATATACAATAAATAGCTTAAAATAATCTTAAAATATATTGATGGTTTTTTTTAAAGTAATGTACTTAACATTTGTCTTGATAACAAATGGGCATTTGGATTTTGATTGCTCTAAATATGAAATTTGGTTTGGACAGTGCAGCTAACTGAAACCCTTTGATTAGGGTTCAAGATTAATTCTGGTAGTCCTTGATTTACATCCATTCATTTAGCGATAGTTCAAAGTTACAATGGCACTGAAAAAGTTATGATCATTTTTCATACTTGCAAGTCATATGATCATCGTTTGCCACTTTCTGACAAGCAAAGTCAATGGGAAAGCTAGATTCACTTAACAATTGTGTTGCTAAGTTAACAACTCCAGTGCTTCATTTAACAATTGTGGGATGATCATAACATGGGACAAAACTCACTTAACAACTGTCTTGCTTAACAACTGAAATTTTGGGCTCAATTGTAATCATAATTGTATCTGTTCATGAAAATACTATGTTTCCATGAAAATAAGACCCAACCAGAAAATAAACTCTAGCTTGATTTTTCAGGATGCTTGTAATAGAAGCCCTACACCCGCAAATAAGCCCCAGTTAAAATCATCAGCCAGACAGATGCATTTAGTACTGTATTTCCCCCAAAGTAAGACCTAACTGAAAAATAAGCCCTATTGTGTCTTTTGGCGCAAAAATTAATATAAGACCTGGTCTTATTTTCGGGGAAACATGGCAGTAATAGGAACTAAACCAATTTACATCTCAAAAAAAAAATCTTTCCATAGATTCGGGCTCAATTGACAATTGGAGGATTCCTAAGCCTTTAAAGGCAACATAGATATTAAATTGCTTAAACTTTTCTAATATGGAAATGTCTATACAACAGGTTATGACACCCGGGCTGTTTTTGACTGAGTTCAAAAGAGCTAAGTGTTGCCAGATCTGATTAATTCTTGGATAGGAAAGCAGCAAGAAATTCTAGGATTAGAATAGACTAGAATGGGAAGTGAAAGTAAAAGAAACTCTAGAAAGAAAATACAATAATCCAAAACTACTTCTATACTGTTGCCAAGAAAACGACATGGATTTGTCCAAGTAGTTAACAGAAATTGAGGTTGTTCCAAAGGAGACTTTATTTTCTTTATGCAAATACATAGCATAAATTTATTGTGTATAGTTTTGCACCTTGTGATTTTTGACCGGTTCATGACAATAATAAAATACAATCAAATATAAAACATAATTATGGCAAAAGCTTTATCTGCTTATATTCTGCCTGACAGACATTTTAGTATTCCTCTGAACAGCCTCTGTTTGAGAAGAAGGGGTGAGCTCAGGCCCCAAATACACCACATTTCCTATCCCTATCTGAAACTTGCTAGGAAAAGATACCCAAATCATAGTTAATGGTCCCCAGACCTAGGCAAAGTTCTTTGTAATGAGATGCATCGTATAGCTATTTAAATACAATAGCCATGCTATTTATATGCATATAATGCAATATTATGTAAGTATTTTTACTTCAGCTACAGAGGAATTATTGAGTCTGTCATCTGCACCTCCGTAACTGTCTGGTTTGGCTCTGCAACTCAACAAGACAAACACAGACTTCAAAGGATAATTAGAACTTCAGAAAAAACAATTGCTATCAACCTGCCTTTCATTGAGGATCTGTATACTGCAAGAGTCAAAAAGAGGGCTGTGAAAATATCTACAGACCCCTCACATCCTGGACATAAACTGTTTCAACTCCTACCCTTAAAAAGATGCAATAGGGCACTGCGCACCAAAACAACTAGACACAAGGACAGTTTTTCCCTGAATGCCATCACTCTGCTTAACAACTAATTCCCAAAACACAGTCAAATAATTTACTAAGACAGTATTACTATTATTCTTCTCTTCCTTACTAGTAGTATCTCTTCACACTTATTACTATAACCATATTGCTTGCATCTTTCAATATATATTGTTTTTATTTGTTTCCTAATATGATTTGATAGCTTATTAGTAACCTTGACTATCACTAAGTGTTGTATTTTTTTATTCTTGATGAATGTTTTTTATTCTCCTTATGTACAGTGACAGCATATACACCTAAGACAAATTCCTTGTGTGTCCAATCATACTTGGCCAATAAAAAATTCTATTCTATTCTATTCTATTCTATTCTATTCTATTCTATTCTATTCTATTCTATTCTATTCTATTCTATTCTATTCTATTCTGGAATTCAGAATTTAGCTGAATTCATTTTCAGTTTACTGGGCCTGCAAAATCAGAGGGATCGATAGATAGATGGCAGAAAATATAAGAATTGCTAGGAAATAACAGGGTAAGGATGTTGGGACTGAACAATATACTTTCTGAAGTTGCACAAGAGCAGCAAATAAGCTCTGCTGATAGAAGAAGTTAGTCAGAGGTTGAGCTGAAACACTAAAGAAAAATAGCAAAGAGAACAACGGTCAGGCTGTGGTTAGCCAGCCTGAATTTCTATTATTATTGTCGGAGAAGCAGCAGCTTGGGAATTTAGCTGGTTATACCTCTTGTAGAAGGAAAGCAAGTCTCTCTCTTTCTGAGGAAGATGACATGTAGATGTCATCTTCCACTTGTAGACTGGATCCCTCTTCTTGGTTGGCGAAAACCCTCAGGGGTAAACAAGAGACTGGGTAAGGGTGGTGGTTAATGTATCCTTGGGAGAGGGACTGGTACCACTTGTCTTAAAAGAAGCAGCTGTGTGTCTCCTCCTCAAGAAACCATCACTTTTCAGCTATTTCAGGATCTACTAGCCAGTCTCCAACTTCCCATTTTGCAGGAAGACTGCAGAGAAGTTGGAGGGCTTGCAGTTGCAAAGAACTCTGGATCAAGCAAATTATTTGGATTATAATGTTATAAATCATAGTAAGCTTCTTCTGGTTTTCTTCAAGTGTTGGGAGTAAATGGCACTACTATTCTGGAATGGTTGTCCTCCTTCCTGAGTGGTAGTTCCAGTAGGGAAGCAAGACTGAATCCTTGGAACTTTCCATTGTGGAACGCAGTATAGTTCGACCTTCCCTCCCCTTCAGTTTTTCATCTACCTAATCTGATCCATGAAGCCACTTGGAGAGGAAATTCATTAACATTAATTATACCCAATTTGACTTCTTGAGAATGGTTGCGTCACTGTCTCTTTCAGGACAGGTGACACCATTCCTTTCCTAAATATACATTAATTACTGCCTTATCCAGCTTCCTGTTAGTTCTCTGAAGGCTTTCACCAACCAGGAAGGAGAAGGATACAATGCTGGAGCTGATGTTGCAGAAAACCCTGTTATCTTCCCCAAAAAGACAGACCCTTGTTTGCCCTCGAGAAGAAGTAAAACCAGTTAAATGCTGAAGCTGCTTCTTCTACTACTACACTAATCATAGAGATTAGACTGACCACAGATTGGCCGTTGTTCCCCTTTGCTATTTTTTGCTCTAGTCTTCCAGTTCAACCTCTCACTACATGAAACCACTGGGGGAGGAAATCCACTGGTATGAGATTAGGTGTCGTCAGTATGCTGTTGTTATCCAGTTATACATCTTGAGTTCAGACTGAACAGGAGATGCAGCAGAGGCTCCATCCTAGTATCTAAAAACTGTGAGAATGAGGATGGAATAAATTTAGTCTTAACCTCAGAAAGACATAGAGGTTGTGAGTATGGAAACAAACAACAAAAGCAACGATGAAAAGCTCATTAAAACAATGATGTACAGGAAAAAAACAAAGGAAATGCAGACCCACTCAAAATTGACCAAAATTTAGTTTATACATCACCCTTTCTTGCTTAACTTAGTGATTTTGGTTGTGCATCTTCCTTTTCTTACCTGCAAAATCATAGATTTTCTTTGCCTACTGGAGTATCACCTGGCCATTTCCTAATATTTCAACTCATCACACGCTAACCTGATAGAGGAGTAAAATCTAAGTAACAGTACTAAGTACAGAGAAGAAAATATGATCAAACTCAGTGGAATGTTTTCATCTATTGTGCTGCTTCTCCAAGCCTCAACTAATGACAGATTATTCTAAAGTTGTATTTTTTATTTTATTCATTTTTTATTCATCTATTTGTCAAGTATATATAAGATAACAGGTAAAAGTATAAACATAATTTGAATATATGAAAAGAGTAAGAGTAAAAAGGAACATTAGGACAGGGACGGTAGGCACGCTGGTGCATTTACAGACCTCTTAGGAATGAGGTGAGGTCAACGGTGGACAGTTTAAGGTTAAAGTTTTGGGGGTTTGGGGAAGAAACCACAGAGTCAGGTAGTGCATTCCAGCCATTGACAACTCTGTTACCGAAGTCATATTTTCTGCAATCGAGTTTGGAGCGGTTTACCTTGAGTTTATATCTATTATTTGCTCATGTATTGTTCAAGTTGAAGAACTCCAATAACTTATAGCCAGCTTTCAACTTTCAGTCTTCCATAGAACAAAATACACACATCCTGGTGGTTTGTTTGTGTAATCCTGGTGGTGTGTTTTTGTATTCTCCTGCTTGAACAGAGGTTGGACTAGAAGACTTCCAAGGTCCCTTCCAACTCTGTTATTCTGTATTATAGGCTCCAGGTAGACACTCTGGCATGACTTTCAATGGCCAAAGCCACAGGGAGAGGTAATAATCCCGAAGGGTGCTCCCTAATCCATTCCTTTAGCACTTTCTCCCAAATAAAGAATGCTTATTATTCTCTTTGAAAAAAGAAAGGTGTGTCCTTGGGAACTCTGGAGTTTACCAAAAGGGGAAAAGTCTGCCATAGCATAACTGGCCCTCCTTGATAGTAAGGACTGTATAATTTACAGCCTTTTATTTTCTTTTTCAACACACAAATACCAGATTACACAAAGAGATATTTTGCCACTGTATTAGGGTCATTTCTTCCAGAAAGATGCAAAGCATAACTTGTGAGAACAAGAAGACTTTTATGGTTTCTACTTTTGCTGAAAAGGAACTAGAAACAATTTAAAATCATAAGGATTTTTTTTCTTCCGCAAAGAAATAAGTATGTGGTGGATATGGATGTAGATCAGAAGTGTTCTATTTGGGTTCATTAGAGATTATTGCTTTCACCATTGTATTCCATCTGGCCCTGCCGGATGGAATGGATCCATCCAAAATATCTGCTACGTGTGAGGTTGCTGATTCAGAGGTTACTCCATCATCATATCTGTAGCTGTGCCTGTATCTCCACTTACATATTTAAAATATCCCACTGAATTCAATTAGCCTTCTACTTGAGCAGATAAATATAGGATTGTTCTAAAACATTTTTTTTTAAATGAGCATAATTCCCTTAATGACTTTTAAAAACCATAGTGGACTAAGAAATGTTTTAACCAAACAATTAACCACAAAGTGTTTTAAGCAAATAGCAATTAAAAGATCAGGAGGTGAAATGCCGCTCAGTGTTTAAACGCAAAGGACAGAGAGGTAGAATGTTTTAAAAGCTCGATATTAAAGGCATTTTTTTTCATTAACCTGCTATTGCACAGGCATTTTAATAACATCAAAATATAGATGAAGATGATGTTTTGATACAGATTAAAAGACTGATGGAGTATGCTGGTAAAATAGGAGACAGGTGGCTAGTAACAATGGGATAAAGGGAAGCAGATGCAGTGTAACGGGTTCTGCCCCTCTAACCCGCATCCCAGAGGGTCTGGCATATATCAAAACCACCTATCTTTAAAACCACGGAAAAGTGCTAAGGCTGGTCAGGCAACAGAGTCTGTGTCCTGGCCTGATATTCTCACTATCCCACAAAAATATTTTTTTTCTATCCCCCCCCCCATAGGACAGGACGGGACGGGACAAGACAAGACAGGACAGGACAGGACAGGAAAGGTGATGGATATGTGATCAATGATGATCTTAACAAGATGACTGGGGAAAAAAAGGTGAATTGATAAGCTATAACAATTCCAAAATAGATTCTAATGGAAGTATTCTTAGAGCTACAGAGAGTAAAGGATCTTGCGTATCCCACCTATCAGGATCCATTGGCAGGATCTAGGAGAAGGGCCTTCTCAGCTGTATACCCTCAGAGGTGAGGTGAGCCTCTGCTTTTCCAGTTTTTCAAAAGAATCTTAAATCCTGCCTTTGTTTTAGTATGGGGCTCTAAAACTATGATGCAGGCCTGGGGAGGGCTTCTGACCTGAGGACACTCCCACTACCTTGTTAATCTCCTAGCCTTTGAATTTTAATCTAACTCTTTATTTTAAATTTTACCTTGTTTTTAATCCTGTTTTCAAGCTATGTTTTTATTTCTGTATTTATGGTTTAATTATGTTGTTGTAAACCACTTACCTTGTTTTTAATCCTGTTTTCAAGCTATGTTTTTATTTCTGTATTTATGGTTTAATTATGTTGTTGTAAACCACTCAGTTACTTAAGTGAGATGCATAGGACAGAACTTAAACAAACAAACAAACATCACTGAGCATTCCCTTTCCCCTTACATGGGAACAGTAAGCATTGATGTGACAGGATGGCTGGGTACGTATTGAATAAAAACACAATGTAAATAAAAGCACAATGTAAAGCATTATAAGACAATGTGTAGTTCAGATAAATTATTTGTTTGTTTGTTTCTATCTTGCCTTCATTTTACAAATAAATCAGTAACTTTTGCAAATATCCAACAAACGCTCCTCCTCCTGTTTTTCCCACAACAACAACCCTGTGAGGTGGGTTAGGCTGAGACAGAGTGATTGACCCAAGGCCACCCAGCTGTCTTTCATGGCTATGGCCTCCCAGTCTTAATCGTCACTGGTGTATGTATGTATGCCGCAAGCACAGAAAATAGTCCTAGGGATTTTTATTTCTGTAGCATCAAACTTTAATACCTTAGGTTAGAGTAACAGGCTTCCAAGAGGGCAAGAAATACATCTCACAATCCTAAAAAAATGGGAGATATGAACTTAGATATTCCATTCCCAATAGAAGGGGCTGTCTATAATTCTGTTTTAGTCCTCCCGGTTATCAACAAATTATACAAAATAATAAAATGCTACAAATCTACTTAATTATGCAGAGTTCCAAAGTATACCCAAACTGTTTATAAAGTCTCTAGATATTGTCATATTTTTAATCTTTGAAATTCAATTGTGGAAAAGAATATCTGGAAATTTATTTCCTAGCTTTCTCCCGCCTCATATCATCGCAGTGTATTGGATAACAATTCCCTTTATCAGTTGCTGGGATGTCAGAAGCTGGAGACCAACATATCTGAAGGGCATGTTTAAATTACTATTACCCTTAGTTCTTTCAATCCATGCTTGCACACAGTCATGAGAACTCTGAAGCTTAACAGAAATACAGCATAGACCTTTCAGACAGTTTTATGATAAAAAAAACCCCCAAACTCCTGGTTGCTCCTGTGCAACTTCAACCACACTTCCTGGAAGATTATCTTCAAAGGAACCTAGAAAAGATAGGATCTGACTAAACATATAAACTCCATTTCCTTGGAAAATAAAGAAGAGGGATAACTTGTTGGTTTGGCATATCTTATCCAAGAACTCAGGGAGTAAAGTAGAGGCCAGCTAGGAAATAGGTAGAGCCAAAATGAAAAAGCTCAATGAGATAGTTAAATCCTGGGTCAGAAGATGGCATGTTTTCAGGAAGGAGGTCTCCTGAAAGGTAAATAAAGCATAGGACTATTGTCTCAATGTTAGAAGTGAAGCCACGTTGTTAGCCACTGAAATAACAAAGTTAACATTTAGATGTTTTGGATACATAATGTAAAGGCACATATCACTGGAGAAGTCCTTCATTGCTGGGCAACTGCAAAAAGAGACCACAGGACACAAGGTAGTGAGATAATCTTACTGATGACGCAACGATGAGCTCACAAGAACTCAGACAGAAAACCCTAATAAATTCATTGGGTCATGAAAGGTCAAAACTAACTGAATGATATTACTTGGAACCCTGACAGTAAGAGCAAAAGTGGTACTGCTGCAGTAAGATGGATAGTCATAGATGGCGAACAACAGGCAGAAAATCTTCTAATTTCATGCTGCCATTTTGTGATCCTCGGGATTTTGGTAGCCCACATTTGGTAGCTCAAATCAATGGGCAGGGAGGAGAGGAATGTGACTTGAGTGGTTACTCCAATTGGTGGGATTACCCTCAAGGGACAAACTCCTGATCCCGCTCTTACTCCCTATCTACGTTTATTATCATGGCAGACATTAATTATCTTCTCCAACATCAAAGGCTCCCCCCACTTGTTGAGTGACTCAACAGAGGGCCTTTTCTTCTCTTTGCCACTGGGCAATTTCCTCCCTTGGATCTCAAGGGCAGTTTTTGCCCCCCAGTGAAATACAAAAAGTGCTGACACAGGCCCTTTGTACCTCTTCTGCTAGTTCAAATTGGGCTATCTTTTATTTCCATTGATTGGAGCCTTCCCCCCCCTCCCCCAATCGCATGCATTGCAAGACAAGCCTACTGCAAAAGGCTAAGAAGTCTTGTTCTTGCTCTGTTCATAGGACAGAGCAGCCTGTGAGATATGATTAAACAGAATGACACCAGAGGCCCTCTGTAAGAAGGCTTTGTTACAACTCCAGGGAAGGGCAAAGAATGCACTGCAGTCCAACTATTGAGGAACCAAAGACATAGGAAATGTTCTCTCCCTACAGACTGCTGTTTCTGCTTCACAGCCACCTTGGCTCTTTCATTTCCACAGCTCAAAATGCAGAGGGCTGGGCTTTTGACTAAGCTATCTACTGTCAAACAGTTGTCCTGATGGGTGGGAATTCTGCTAGTTTAGCCCAGCATATTTGAAATGGACTTAACAGAGAGATAGACTCAAAATGACATGAAGTGTTTGTATCACTTTATAATGTGTTGGTAAGACTACGCTTGGAATATTGCATCCAGTTTTGGTCACCACAATATAAAAAAAGATATTGAGACTCTAGAAAGCGTACAGAGAAGAGCAACAAAGATGATTAGGGGACTGGAGGCTAAAACATATGAAGAATGGTTGCAGGAACATCTAGTTTAATGAAAAGAAGGACTAGGATAACATGTTGGAAGTCTTCCATTATTTAAGAGGTTGCCACAAGGAAGGGGGCGGGTCAATCTACTCTTCAAAGCACCTGAAGGCAGGACAAGAAGCAATGGATGGAAACTACTCAAAGAGAAGCAACTTAGAATTAAGGAGGAATCTCCTGACAGAACAATTAACCAGCAATACAAGTTGCCTTCAGAAGTTGTGAATGCTCTATCACTGGAGGTTTTTAAGAAGAGATTGTATAACTATTTGTCTGAAATGATATAGGTTCTCCTGCTTTAGCAGGTTGAACCAAGGGACCTCCAAGGTCTCTTCCAACTCTCTTATCCTGTTATTAGATTGAAAGAGGCTTATCTATAGCATGATGATGATCCATGACCCCACTCCCTTATTTGCTTGGAAGTCAGCCTCATTAAATTCAGTGGGCTTTGCTTCTCAGTAGGCCCTTTTACTTTTGGCAAATCATAAAGGCTTTCACTGACTGAAACTCTTGATGGCTCTTTGCTACTTCCAGCATTGGAGATATCATCATTTCCTTGTTGCTGGAGAAGATGGATGGGAGGGGTGCTTCACTCATTTGTGTTTGTAGGCATCTGGAGGCATCTGGCTGGCAAGCAGGAAATTGAACTCTAGACTAGATTGCTCTGATCCAGCAGAGCTCTTCCTTAGAACCCTCCCTGCAGAAATAAATACCTTTTTCTGTGTCGCACGCTATAAGGAGATTTCAAAGGTCAGCCTGTTGTACAGGAGCACAGTGAAGAAACACACAGAATGAGAAGATTGGTTCAATGCTTGCTCGGCTTAGGAATAGTTAGTTCATCCTTGCTGTGTTAAACTGTTGCATCCTTCACAATTATTAATAACTGTTAATTGTTAATATGCAGGAAGTTTTTCTTACAATTTATAACCTGCAGGCAGTGGAACAGCATGCAACAATATCAAACTTTCTCAGCTCTTTTCTATAACTGACTAAAAGACATGACCAAGCATTTATAAGTAAAAAATCTGCAATGCTACAGATTTAAAGATTCAAAGCTTTATTTCTTTGCCTCATTCCAATGACTCATCTCTTTGCAAAGTATCCGCAGCAAACACCTAAAAGAGAGTTAAACAAATCACCTGAGGCTATTGGTTGCCCAGCTGGAACAACTATCTTCTCTCTAGTGTTTGTGTGAAAATATGGCTTAGTCTTCACAGTTGCAAATTGAGAGCTGTTGGCTTCTATAGCTCCTGGAACTCCAGTGACCCCCATCCAGGTGTAGATTACATGGCTGAATTACTCTGAGTCTGAGTTTCCCAATGTCAGATCTGCTTCCTTCATTCTGAACTTCATTTTCTTTTAGAGAAGCAACCCACACTTTTTGAAACAAACTAGCTCAATTTTTCAATAAATACATTCATCTGGGATAAGTTGGTGAAACTGTATTGCCGAAGATAAGAATGCAGTGGTGGGCTACTCCCGGTTCCGCCTGGTTCGGCCAAGCCGGTAGTGGTGATGATGTGACATCACCAAACTGGTTCTCTTTGACTGGGACCTGGGCCTTCCCGCCCACCCCGGCTTTATTCCTACCTTTATTTCTCTTTTTTTAGACCAACTGATAGGCGCAGCGGAGTGGATTGCCCACCTCAGCTGGGCAGAAACCTAACAGGCTTGTGCAGAGCACAAGTTCGGCATGTGTGCAAGCGAAGTGAGATCATGCGCAAAGTGTGTGCGCGAAGAGAACCGGTGGTAACAATGGTTGGAACCCACCACTGTAAGAATGGTCTTACTCTTATCTCCATGGCTGCTTGTCACAATACCTGCTGGCCTCTTCTTATGAAAGCAAGCTCTGCCCTATGGGTTTTTCTGTCTCTTAAAGTTCAAACCATATGTCTGAACGATCCACCTGTTTAGACCGAAGTTCATACCTGGTTTTGTTTCTGGAAATGATGGATCGCAAACTATCAGATTTCTCCACCAACACATTGTAGTCTGATGTGACCCAGGACATCAGTTTTGAGAAATCTGGGCCAAGGATTATTATCATTGAAAGGTTATTGAATGTCATTGTCAATGTTCCAACTAGCGTATCCAACCAGCTATGGGAATGGGAACATGTTAGTTGCATGCGACAGGAAGGGATGGGGAGAATGGAAGCAGATTTCCAATACAGGTGGCTGGACCACCTGTGGCTGAACAGGATGAACCACTCGCAGCCTTTGGGCTGATTTTAAAACTCCCAAAACATCAGTCCATGCTTCTAGTATGTATATTTGTCCTCCTTTTTCTGTCCCCTATTGGAAAGAGGAATAGAAGAGAACAACAGAGTTGGAAGGGACCTTGGAGGTCTTCTAGTCCAACCCTCTGCTTAGGCAGGAAACCCTACACCACTTCAGACAAATAGTTATCTACTCTCATCTTAAAAATTTTCAGTGTTGGAGCATTTACAACTTCTGGAGGCAAGTTGTTCTACTGATTAATTATTCTAACTGTCAATAAATTTCTCCTTAGTTCTAAATTGCTTCTCTCCTTGATTAGTTTCCACCTATTGCTTCTTGTTCTACCTCTGCTTTGGAGAATAGATTGACTCCCTCTTCTTTGTGGCAGCCCCTGAGATATTGGAACACTGCTATCATGTCACCCCTAGTCCTTCTTTTCATTAAACTAGACATACCCAGTTCCAGCAACCATTCTTTATATGTTTTAATCTCCAGTCCCCTAATCATCTTTGTTGCTCTTCTCTGCACTCTTTCTAGAGTCTCCACATCTTTTTTACATTGTGGCGACTGAATGTAGTATTCCAAGTGTAGCCTTACCAAGGGATTATGAAGTGGTATCAGCACTTCAGGTGATCTTGATTCTATCCCTCTCTTAATGCAGCCTAGAACTGTGTTGGCTTTTTTGGCAGCTGCACCACACTGCTGGTTCATATTTAAATGGTTGTCCACTAGGACTCCAAGATCACTCTCACAGTTACTACTATTGAGCAAGGTACCACATATACTGTACCTGTGCATTTTGTTTTTCTTGCCTAAATGTAGAACCTTACTTTTTTCACCATTGAATTTCATTTTGTTAGATAGTGCCCAATTTTCAAGTTTGTCAAGATCCTTCTGTATCTTAAGCCTATCTTCTGCAGTGTTGGCTATTCCTGCTACCTGTCAGCGTTCCAGAAAACCCCAACTCCAATTAAGACCTCCAAGGCAAGCATTTCTCAAAGTCCCATTTATTAGAGTAAATATACTGGCACATCTGGGAAAACCCGAATCTGAGAGTTCCGGGTTTTCCCTCAGTAAATCAAAACCCCAAATCCAGCCCCTGCATCCATCAGTCCATCTCATGGGCAAATCATTATCCGTCCCAACCTGAGTCATCACAGAAACCATTCCTCCTCCAGATGCAGAAACACCATGACCTTGACTGAAGGGAAGAATGATATTATGTCTAACTACAATCACTCTCCTGAATCCCCCCTCCTACTTTCCCAGGCACAAGAAGTTGGCAGCGTGGAAGCTTCTGGTGCTAATATGGCTTCCAAAGCTGACACTAGCTTGGTGTCATCTGCAAATTTGATGAGTTCCCCATCTATCCCCTCATCCAAATCATTAAGATGTCACAAAGAAAGGGAAAAAGGATGTCAAACCTGCGTCGCCACAGCAGTATCATGTGACATATTGCGACTTTTTCCCCCTTTGCTAAAGTGGGCGTGGCCAGCGCATGCCCGTGGGCTGCGAGTTTGACAACCCTGTCTTAGAGGCATAATGAGTGTGTCCTTCAGTTGAAAAAGGGGTTCCATTCTAGTTAGAAAAAGATGCATGGTCTCTCCTAAGATCTCGCTTCTCACCACATTGTTCCCCTTTCAGACCCAGTTGTGGGTTTAGAAATTGTGCCTGCTTCTGCACATGTGCATGTGCCCACCTGCCCAGACGAAGCAAGGCCTTCTTTACTTTCTACCATTTAAATATGGAATGGTTGTTTTGTAAGTGTGCCTGTGTAAACTGGGAGTATCAAATTCTAAAACGTCTCAGCCTTCCACTGTGAATGAAAATTTCTTGTTTTAATGTGTCTATTTAAAGTGTCTATTCCAGTTCCTGAGCGATCACGTTCAAAGAAAGGAATTCAATGTCAGAGGTGAAATACTATGATTTTTTTCACTCATTGTTATGATATGTAGTAGACACAATAGAGATTTCCAAATTTATTCCAGTAATGGAGTTAATCAGAATTTAATTTGGAAGAGAAAGCAGAGAGAAGAAAACGAACTGCGGAAAAGCCCAATGGCAGCTACAACGGTGGAACAGGATAGATATTACATGATGGAAACAATGACATAATTGGCTTGAATATTCCATGATTCCCAAAAGTGAAGCTGATATTTTGTTACTGTCTTTTGGAAATAAAGTGTGCAAGCATTCAAACAGCACAAGTCTCTTTCATCTACTGTTTCTCAACCCTGACAACTTGAAGAAGTGTTAACTTCAATTCCCAGAATTCTCCAGACACCTTTTCTGACTGGGGAATTCTAGGGGTTGAAGACCATACATCTTCACATTGCCAAGATTAAGAAGCACTGATTTAGACTGTCCCACAATTTCTCTTTAAATATTGACATTTGAAAGCTTTTGTAAAATTCTCCTAGAGCTGAATCTAGTCCATCATTAATCGTTTATCACCACCAGTATAAGATCTACAAGTCTTCTTTTTGAAAAGTAATTAAGATTGTGCTGATGACTGCTGCACAAAATAGGAGACACACCATCAAGGATTTCTGAATTTCTGTATGGAAACTTGTCTAGGATGGAGGAACCACAAAAAATGGGTATGGAATGTTTTGCACATTAAATATACTGGATGTACCCTGAAATATTGGAGTATCAAACTCTGGGGAAAAAATGTAAATCACAACACATTAAGAAAACTAGAACTCCATCTCAACAGACTCCAGATAGAAAACTGGGTTTCCTGCAGTGTAATATACAAAGCGGCCCTTAATGGCTACAAGTAGCCTGCTGAAGCTTGCAATAGCAAATAAAAGGGGTGTGTGTATGTGTGTGCCTTAAGATGCCTGTCATTAGCACAGCCTCCGGGAAAAATTACAGGAGGAAAGCTACTTGTCATTCTCTCTGGAGTTGTCCAGAAGCTCCTTTGGGTTCAGATTAAAGGAAGTGACCCTTACGTGAATCAGGAAGCTCCATTCCAGGGGAAGCAAATTTCCATATATGACTGGGACTTGGCAGCGTGAAGTGGAGCTTTCTCTTTGACAAACAGACCAATCTGGAGCTCTGAAGGGGATTTGAAAAGTCAAACACAGGAGTCAGACGTCAGCTGTAATGGCAAAAATTACATTGCCCTTCACCTTTTAAAGAAAGGACTCCTTTCAAACTGCAGTAACTTCCAGGATCTGGTCTATAGAGAATTATTTCATATATTAGCTTTACCGTAGACACGCTACGGTGATAGGCAGGTGCATGAAATGTACAGCTGCTCAGGGGATTTTCCTGAGGCTGTAGCAATAGCATTCAAGCTGTAGTGCTGTTTGCCAACAGCAGGAAAAACGTAGAAATAAATGCTCAGCTTTAGGGGTAGCAAAAGTGGAAGCAAGCAGAATTTCCCCAGCTTTGGATAAACAGAAATTTATACTGGAGATCAGCTTCATGTAGATTGAAACCTCTTAGTCCCAACTCCTATAGGATTGGAAAATGTTGGATGCTTTCTCTTTTTTTTTTAATGAAAAGTTTTTAATTAAATATACAGTTAAAAACATTGGACATAGTGCGACTTCTCTGGTTCCAACATTTCCATCAAATTTTTCCTTACAACAACTACAATTCATATTCAATATATACCTTTATACAATCTATTAAAATTCAGCTACATAAATTTCTTCATTGTAGAAATTACATTCAATGCCAATATAATTCCTACCTATCACCTAAGACTAACATAATAATTCTTAAGATCTTGATTTATCCATATTTCTCTATCCCAACATTTCTCCTCCTCTCCAACCATTGATACATTTTATTCCACATTTCATGATATTCCGTTTCACCTTTGTCTTTGAGTTCCAAAGTCAGCCTGTCCATTTCTGCACAAGCCAGTATCTTATTTATTATTTCTTCTTCTGGGGTGGGTGGATGTTTCTCTTTAAAATTTTCCAATTTTGTGCCAAGACCAGCCTCGCTGCCATTAATATATGCAACATTAGGTATATTGTTCCTTTATTATATCTGTCCTTTGTCCCCTACCCAATAGAAAGAGTTCTGGCTTTAGATCTATGTTGGATGCTTTCTCATGAACAGTTCAAAAATATATTAAAGTCCAGGAATGACTTAGGACAGCTGTCTCCAACCTTGCTGGTTTGGCGGATTGATGGGGTGGGGAGAGAGAGGATGGTTCTGTGCGAGCAGCAAGCACATGAACACGTACAATAGAGTTTTGCACGTGAACACGAGCTTCCACAAATAGAACTGGGTGTGCAAGTATGAGTGCCTGCTGCTAGTGCCTATCACTCATGCAAATGGAGCTGTGCATGCATGCTGGCCTATCGCTTGCGTGGCCCAGTTCTGAATGGACTGTGGCCTGGTACTAGGTTGCAGCCCTGTGGTTAGGAACCCCTGACTTAGGACAGGTTCCTACTTGGACTATGACAAAGATGGTGGCATCCTCCTGCTCCCTGAAAAGAAGACAATTGGGTCATCTGTTGAATCTTACAGCAAAATTGGTGATACAGTTTCAATCCCCATATAGGAGATTAGTTTGTGTACCATGGATATGGCAGGCTGTAGAGTGGATATCATTCTCTTAAACTGGGGCTTATCCTCCTTTGCTTTCTAATATATCAACCCTATTACCCACAATCTGAAAATATTAAACTAAAATAGGGTTTTCACCCTTAAACTTCAATAAAGCCTAGCCCAAAACCAAATCCTGATTTCATTTTATTGTAATGCAAATATCTATACAAACCCTTGCCCAGGGACTTAATCCCAACCACATTAAGTCTACTGTGACCATTAAAAACTCTCCCTGAGGCAAATCCTTGAACTAAATTTAATAACAGGCCTTAATGAATCTTAGGCTAACCCTAATATTAATAGTAATATTTATATAATCCTAGACTCAGAACACATTTCCAACTGCAATATAAATCTAAATCTGTTACTAAGCATAAAATCTATTTCCTAACCCTAATTACAATAAATTTCTCCTCAATCAAATTTAACACTAGCCAAACTTCACCCTAATGCCAATATGCCAATATTGAATTTAATCCTAAGAATTCTAAGAACAGAATTCACTTCCAGCCATAATATGAATCTAACCCAAATTTATTTTGGTGTCACTCAACATTAATCAATGAAACCCTTCATCAAATACTGTAACCAGTCAGATTATATATTTGTATTGCTTTTAGAGTGTTCAGATGCCCTAAAAGATCCATTCTAAAATTTAGTGAAGAATTAACTTTAGAGTAAATTTTTATGGTCAGTGGTAATTTTATACTGAGGTTACAATTTGGATTAAGTGCTAGCCTACGTGTTGGATTATATATTGGTTCAGCATTAGAGTGAAGTTTGGGTTAGGGTTAAACTTCTTTAATGTCTACAGCACTTGCCGCATCACATTGCTGTCACATGATGCTTCACAACATTTTCCCCATTCGTGGAGCTGGGGTGGGCATGACCTGCATGTGACACATTCGGTCCACGAGCTGCCAGTTTGACACCCCTGGTCTACAGTAAAATTTAGTGTGAGGGATAGCTTTAGGCAACATTTTCGTGGTTAGTGATAGATTTAGGATTATGTTATGCTTGGGATATTTAGGGGAAGAGTCAAGATTAGGGAATATATATTTCATTTAGTTTTAGATGTCTTAACATCTATGGTAAGATTTATTATGAAGGTTAGCATTAGGCTAGTATTATGAAGTAACTTTTAGGGTTAGTTGTGTTCTTAGGTTTGGAACAAATACTGGTATAAGGGATGAAACATTTGCTTTGACATAAAGCTACAGTTAGAATTAGAATTAAGGCTATGATTAAGCTACATTAATATTTAAGATTGCGCTTAGCAGGATGCTTAGAATAAAGATGAATTTTATTATTAGTTGCAGCCTTATGTTTATGTTATATTTGGGATTAAGCACTTAAATTATGGTAACTATATTGCTACTGGGATGAAGTTAGGGCTAGGTTTCAGCTTCCGTGATATCTATAGTAAAATTTATTATTAAGATTAGCATAATGTTGAAATTTCTATGATTAGAGGCAGTCTTAACTTTATTATATACAGTATATTAAGCTTGAGTTCTGCAGGTTAGGACAGTGTTGGCTGTGAATGTAAGATTGGAGTTATACTTCACTGAGGCCTATCGTAATTTTCATTTTGAGAGTATTTCTGTCCCGAGCATTCATTCCCAACAATATCATAAACCTAATACTAGCACTAGTCTTAAACACTCACCTTAATTCTAATCTTCACAGAAAATTTTTACCAAAAAAATAAAGGCACAACCTAATTCTAATTCTGTCCTAACATTTGTATAAATATTTAACCAAATCTTATTCCAGTACTCACTATGAATTATAACATAAATGTAAAACTACCATTGACCATAAAAACTCACACTAATGCTCACACAAAATTTTACCATAGATTTCAAGAAAGTCTAACTCTAACCTTTACTTCATTCTAATACCAATATACATACTTTAACCCGAGAACTCAACTCCAATCATAATACAAAGTCTACCACTAAACATAAAAACTCTAATGCTAACTCTTATGCTATATTTTATTTTAGACTTCAATGAAGCCTAACCCTAACTCTAACTTTAACCTAATACCAATACAAATATTCAACAAAATCCTTACAACAACACTGAAACCGAAACATAATATAAAACTAAGAGTACCACTAAGCATAGGACTCGCCTTTATTCTGTCACGCAAAATTTAATAATGAACCTCAATGAAGCCTATCCATAACTTAACTTCACCTAATGCCAATAGCAATATTTACCCTAGTCCTAACCCAGCATTCATTTCCAAATGTAACATAAACTCAACTATACCACTATCCATAAAATTTCACCTTCATTCTAACCATCACTCTAAATGTTAAGAGTATACCTCAGTGAAGCCTAAACTAACCTTAAGTTCATTATAATGGCACTACAAATATTTTTCCTAAGCCTTACCACAGGACTCGTTCCCAGATATAACATAAACCTAAGACCACAGCTAACCATAAAACTCACCTTAATGCTAATTCTTACATAAACCTTTTGCATACATGTTAAGAATTTGCACCCTGAATTCTAACTTCACTCTAATGTCAACAGAAACATATGCCCCCATCTCACTCAGTATGAACAGGAACAGAAACCTAAAATTACCACTAACCACACACACATATAGAAAAATAACCTAATTTTATTTCTCACAGTAAATTTTGCTTCTCAAGGAAGCCTAACCCAATCTAAACTCGCCCTACCTTCAGTTCGAAGATTAACTTTAGTGCTCATTCCCAACTGTAATATAAACCTAAGGTATTCTAACCATTTAAACACACTCTTGGATACCAAAAGTTGGGTTCAGGAAATAGGAGTGCTGCGTCATTGAACTGGCTCCTTATCTACCCAATAGAACAGAGGTGTCAAACTCGCAGCCCGCAGGCTGGCTGCATCATGCACTGGCCGCGCCCACTCTTGGTTTAGTGAAGGGAAAAGAATTGCGATACGTCACGTGACAAAAACGTGACACTGTGAGTTTGAAATCCCTGCAATAGAAGGACTGGAGTGACTGTTTCCCTATGATCGAAGATAAATGTGGTTTACAAATTGTACTGTATAATTTTTAAAACATATATAGCTACTTTCTATCTCTTATTATTTGTTTTCCTTTTTTGTCCTTTTTTGTCACATTAAAGCATAACATTTAAAAAATAACAACTTTAACACTAGATCATACCTAAATCCATCAGGAAAGCTGTACCTTATCTTAAATTCACTCTATCACCTCTGCAAATATTCAACCCACAATGCTAACTGTAATATAAATCCAAGCCACCGCTAAGCAGAAAATCTCATTCCCAGTGGTAACCCTGACACCAATTATAGTCCTGATTTAACCCTAACGCCAACTTCCATAAAAAATAGTTCCCCTAACCATAATTCCACTTCTCATTCCCAACCTAAATCTGCAAAAAATCCCCCTCATTCTAATGCTAATCTCACATCATTTTTTTATAGACCAGAAGGAAACCAGAAATACCTACTGTCTGGACGTTGAGTCATCGCCACTGGACTTTTTTCTTGCTGGTTCAAAACTTTTCACTGCTTATCCAAGTAATTTCTTCAGTACGAAACAACAAGAAAAGATGTTGAGTTGCCATGACTCAATTTCTAGACAACTCTATCTGGATGACTGAGAAGCTCTATCAACATAAATGCCTACCCTCTTCCTTATAGGATGGGGTGGACTAGAAAACCTCCAAGGCCCCTTACAACACTATGATTCTAGAATTCTATGATTCTAATGGGAATAAAAATATATCCTAATCGCCATCTTAACTAGTTTGTTTACGGTTGATGGGCTATTGAATAATAGTTATCCCAACTCTGTTTTTCTGTAATTCAGTAGCCCATCACAGAGATTAAGATTGGCCAGAATCCTTATTATCGTTATAGAAAATAGCGTAGGACCAAAAATAAAATAAAGGCAGGTATTTAGTGCTGTTGGAAGGTGGGACCAATGGGTGGATCTGGATGAGAAAGATTTTTCTGCAACATGATTGAAAAATTTGAATAGGGACAAACCAGTATGAATCATCTATCCTTAGATTAAAGAAAAATAAAGAAAACTTGAATATCAGGACTGAGGATGTTTGTGGAAACTTAATTTCCTGTATGTAGTTCTTATCCAAATCTTGTGATGTGTGCTAAAGCCAGCAAGAAACAATATTAGAAAAGACCAAGTAGAATTCTAATTAGTGAGTTGCTAATCTACAAACCTTGTAGAAAGAGACCCATTTCAGTCAGTGGTAGCAAAAAAATAACTCAAGAGAGATCTAGCAGCATCTTTTCTGACTAACAAATGTTATTAACAGCTATTTTGATGTTTTTCTGATAAAATGAGCTGCAACTCATGAACGCTTATGCTTTTTAATTACATTCATTAGTTGGAAAAGGTGCTACCAGAATTCTCCTGGCTTTTGGTTTCACATTGTGTGGCTTATGCATTTAAATTAGGACTTGCAATGAAAGGGACAGAAATTAGTGCTTCACTTGCTTTCCCAGGAACCAAGATTCTTCGTATATTGGAAGGAAAAATAGAAGGAAGACAGCTGGTTGAAAAGATAAAGGTCTATAATGATCAAGAACTGTTATTCCAGGGACAGTGGGAGTTAGTACTGCTGATTTACAACTGCACTACATGTCTATATATCAGTAAATGTCAAATTTATCCCCATTCCATGGTGTTTTGTAGCAGTGTTTCTCAACCTTGGCAGCTTTTGGATGGGTGGACTTCAATCCCCAGAATTCCCAGGCCAGCCATGCATCTGAAAGCTGCCAAGGTTGAGAATACTGACCTAAAGGTTTTTATACTATTATTTATCCCTTCCCGCAAAGCATCCCCAATTCATCCCAGTGCTACTGCATCCTTGTCTCCACCAGTTATGGTTTCCAAGCACTATCAACGTGGAAAAAGGATCTTTCAGCCATGAGTTGCACTGGGATGAACAAACTAGAGAGCTTCCCAACTCTTTGAAGAATGAAAGAGTTCTGCTGTACGTCATCTAGCAGTTTGTTTACTTATTTATTTAGTAAACATATATGCCAGAGAATTAGAAAGTCCAATCATTCTGATGCTGAGTTTACTAAAGAACCAAGGTTAAAAGACTGAATGGATAGCACAACTGGCCTAGAGATTTGTGACTTGCATAATACCATTGCTACCAAGTAGGCTTGACCGTTATTTGACCTAGTTAAACACTGGTCTCTCCATCTACTGGAAAAGTAGCTAACGACCAGCAGTTACATCTCCTGGAACTGATTAAATGGACGGCTTGCTTGAAACAAAAGAGTCATCTTTCTTTGGTTGCTCCTGGTCAACTTCACCCCACTTTCCATTGTGTTTACCTGGCAAAAGCAATGTTTAGTGATGCTTGCAACCGTTGGGTTTTATACACTGCACTGTCACTTCTGTCTTTACCCCAGAGTCTACACCGCTGGGCTGGTGATTGCTAGCTGACGCCATGGCCCTAGGGCTGCAGTATTTCCTTAATGACACCTTGCGAGCTTGTCGATACAGAAATGGAAATATATGTTTTTAATGAGATGCAACCTCATGCTGGGTCACAGGTCACCTCCTTTGGGGTTGACCCAGCCAAGCTGCTTTTCATTGTCAAACATGTCAGAAGAGTGTCACCAACTTAACCTCTCAAGACAAGTGGGTCAGATTTTGAGGCTCGCCACTGGGCCTCCTTCCTTTCTGGCTGATAACAAGGTCTGCCCCATTGTGAGTTTCTCTGGTGACTAGAAGCTTCAGCATTCATTGGCATGGTGGGACCTTTCTTTCTTTCTTTTTTTTCATGGACATTCATTTGTGCTCTCTATGGAAGCCTGACTACAAGAATTCATTTTCCCCCTTTCTGCCCTCCTGCCCTACCCTATTTTCAATTCCCCAACATGCATTATGAAGAATGCGGATGAGAACTGCCACATTTTGCCCCTCTCTCTCCTGAGACTCTAATGAAGAAGTTCCAAAATGTATTAGCAGGTTTGGAGTCCTGAAAGAGAACCATGCTGGTAAGTGAACATTTACGGTAGTAAAATAATACCAGATATGATTTAAATTGGGGGGTGGGTGAAAAGATTAGCTGTTGATGTTTTAAAAGTTCCCAGTCCTCAGCGTGAGTAACTTTTGCAAGAGTTCAGCTTTTATACTCATTTCTTGTTACCCCTTTCTGCAACTCTTTTCTATTTTTCAGATAGTTGAGGCATTCATTTAGAACTTTTTGGAATTTTAAAAAAGCTGGGTCAAGCCTACCTTCCTGTCAGTACGGGAGTTCAGATATGATACACTAGCAGAAAAAACTATTCAACTTGTTGAAATGCCTGAAGCTTCTTGATATAAAACACTCTAAAACAAAATTGTTTAAGCAGCAAGTTTGGATATTTCCTGAGCAGTTTTTCATACTGCATATATACATGGAGCTTAGCCATATGTGAGTTGTTGAGATTTTGTTTTAATATAAAATATAGACTCAGTTATTGTGGTTTGTAAATCTATGGCTTGTGACTTAGCACCTAAAGTGGTCTCTGCTTGAACAAACACTGATTTAAACAAACCATAACTGCAGGAACTCACCTTGTGATTAACACATTAATTAGCAAAATTAATGATCTTACATGAGTTTCAGACTATGATGTTTTAGTACCTGAAAGTAATATTCCTACAGTCCAACAACAGCCATCCTTTTAAACTGATGAGTACATTTTGTGGGTGTTCTTACAAAATGGCTCCCAGGCAGAGGATGTTCTCTATTCCTAAAATGATGAATAGGCATGACCAGTTACAAATATTCATTCACAAGAAGGAAAACCAATCCAATTTTTGTACTTTTTCTTTCTTTCTGGGCAGCTGGTCACATATGGAAACAAAAGAATGTGCTCTGTAACTGCCCACCATTTTATTTTCTACAAATTCCTACCGGGGCCATGTGGAAACCAGAATAATTATCATAAATAATGATGATGGAAAGTTGGCACTTTATGTTGCAACTTGCCCATGTTGCATGTTATTATTTTAATTAAAAGAAACCAAAACATTAAAAAGTCAGTGGGGATAGAGTGCTTGGCAGGCACCATAGGAGACATTTGTGACCATAGCAGCTTCCTTAGATACCACATTTCTTATCCCTCCTATGGCACACTATTTGCATTTTCCAAGCAATCAAATTTTTAGAAGCTGAAAAATATGCAAACTGCTCTTCTTGCTAATCTGACTTCCTAATCAGAATGGCATGGGATATTTTTCAAATGCTTTTCTGAAATCAAAATATGGTAGATCTAAAGCATTCCCGCTACTTACTAAATAAACATTTGGTCCATATAAGGTTAGTCTTGCAAGGCTTGTTTTTAATATCTCCATGTTGATATCTATAATTGACACATTGTTTACAAAGCATTTTCTAGTAAATCCCAGATCCCCCACCCCGCCTTTTTAAAAACAAAGACCTTTTATCTTCTCCAATGTTCGTGGTATGTCATCTGATCTCCAGGATTTCTTCAAAATAATGCCTGAAAGTTTGTCCAGATTATCACCAAATGCCTCCAATAACCCGAAGTACAATTCACCTGCATTTGTAGATTTAAATAATTCTGGATAAATAGGCATTCTTTGGCCAGCTATTCTGTGACCATCCTTCTATTATTCCAACTTCAATCTTGTCTTTTCATACCTCTTTTCACAATTGTCTGGGGGAACTTGTGTCGTGTCCCATTGTCAGAAAAGACAGCCAAAATGGGACTTGAATAGTTCTGTCTGTTCATTGTTATGTCTTAGAATTTTGCCAACTTCACTAAGCAGCTGGTATAATGATTCTTTTGTCTTCCTTTCATTTTCAGTGTGAAGAAGCTCATTTTATTCTCAGCATCCACCAACCTCAGCTCATTTTGAGCATTAGCCTTTTGGATGCCACCTCTATCTTTCCAAACTACCCGTTTATACCACTTTGAACCCCATGTGTATCATTTTTGGTTTTCAGATTAACTCTATGTTTGTTTGTGTGCGTGTGTTTAACTACATTGGCTTCTTCTGCTGCCCTCTACATTTTTCTTATTCAAATTGCTTGTCATTCTGTTTTTAGAATATCCTTTTTAAGGAAACTCCTACTCATGGTGAGCTTCTTTCCCTAATAGCTTCTTTTGCCATGGAAGCTTAATTAGAACCACTCTATTAAAATTCACCTTCTTGAAATCCAAAATACGTGTTTCATTAGGCTGAGTTTTATTTTTCCTTAAAATCAAGTACTCCAGCACTTTATGGTTGATGTTCTTGCTACTTCCACTTCCGTAGCTAAGTCTTCTTACTACTTAAAGGTAAAAGTAAAAGTTTCCCCTGTTCAGTCATGTCCAACTCCAGGGGGAGATGCTCATCCCTTTTTTGTAGCCAAGGACATTGTAGCCAATGACAATGTGGTCATGTGGCCAGCATGACTATATGCCAAGGCGCATAGAAAGCTGTTACTTTCCTACTGAAATGGCACCTATTTGTCTACTTGCATTTGCATGCTTTCAGACTTGTAGGTGGACAGGAGCTGGGGCAAGTAGCAAAAGCTCATGTCATCACAAGGTGCTCAGGTCTTGAACCCTGGGCTGTCAGCTTTCTAGCACACAAGCTCAGTGGCTTTAACCGCTGAGCCATCATGCTCCCTATTGTCATAACTTACATGGAGTCAAAAATCAGGGCTTTTCTTGTGCCTTCTGAAAGAGAAAGTAGTTAGCAAGATAAACCAAAAAGTCTTAGAATTTCTTGGATGGAGTTTGCTTTCAGCTTTGGAATGATTAAAGTGCCCCAATATTAGTTTTTGATGTCTCTATGAAAAAATCTGTAGCATTATCTATCTCTTCCCCATAGTTAGATGGGCTATTGTTCTAATTACTCTATTGCTTTTTTTAACCAGATGCTCTCAACTGTATCTCCAAATTTATTCACTTGAATTTCTGAGCTAGTGAGAATACTTTTTAACGTTCAGTGTACTTCCCCTGAATTTTTCTTTCAGTTCAGTTCTGTTTCCTTTGAACAAATGTTATCCTTTGATCATAATCCTTAAACCACGTGAGTCGTCTTGTTGAGTCTTCATTTATTTCATTAATTTGACAATATTTATAAGCCATATCAATCCATATGGATTCTAGACAACATATAGCGAGGTATGCCATGAAAATAAAAACAATTGAAATGATGATAACAATCAGCTAACTATATTGGTTGCCCAAACAAAATTAAAGGCAAAAGCACCCTGCAATAATACCAATTCAATTGCTTTCTGAAAGCAAAGAAAAGTTGGGAATTATGCAGGTAGTCCTGAACTTACAACTTTTGTTTAGTGTCTGTTTGCAGTTACAACAATGAAAAAAGTGACTTATGACCATTTTTCACATTTATGATGGCTGGAGCATCCCCATGGTCACCTGATCAAAAGTCAGAGACTTGGCAACTGGCTCATTCTTAAGACGGTTGCAGTGTCCGGGGGGTGGGGTGTCATGTGATTCCCCCATTGCCAAGCAAATTCCCCCAATCTGACAAGCAAAGTCAATGGGGAAGCCAGATTCACTTAACGACCATGTTACTAATTTAACAACTGTAATGATTCACTTAGCAACTGTGGCAAGAAAGGTTGTAAACTGAGCCGAAACTCACAATACCTGCTTAGCTTAACAACAAAATAGCAAAAATCCCAAAAACAATGGGATGTTAATTAATATTTACATCTGAACTGGTTTTTTTTTCTTGTTAAATTAGGGTCTTGAAAAGGAAACTACATGAAAATTGAAACTACAAGAGTGGATTACTTGTATGTGAAAGTTTGTATTTGATTCCGACATATTCTAGGTGAAGAATATGCTCAAATGCATCCTTAAGTCCCTGAGATAGCCAGACTATAAGCAGTTTGAGAGTATTAAAGTGAAAACCAGCGTTTAAATTGTTCCTGAACTGAGTTGGCAATCACTGTAGGTCTTTTAACATGGATATGCATCTTCTGAATCTAGAACTGGTGGGACGATGTTGCAGTTGTCATAAAAACACAAACGTGCAGATCTGCTAAGGTTGAAGTCTTCCATACAAATACCCGTGGCCAGTATGACCTAAATTTTGTTGTATCTATGGGCTGCTAAACCCATTTTGGCTTACATTTGTATCTTAGTCTTCCTCTAGAGTTTCAATCCTGGGTGTAAAATTACTGTAGATGGAAGATAACAGCTGCTCTACGCATAGTGGGGTTTCTGGTTGAGCATGTACCTAAATCTGCAGGGTTTAATTCCTACTTGTCATAGGAATTAAGCACAGTGTGGATCCCATAACCAGCTATAAAAATTTTGAAGCACAAAGTTTCATGCTGCAATTTGTCTAAAATGCCTGTTGCTTTGTCATGGGACTTTGAGGAAATGCGATCCATTGACTGAGAACCTGGCGTAGAAGCCATGCCTGAAGGCCCTCTGGCTACCAGCCACTGACCTTTGTTTTCTAGAGGAAGTGTACATCGCAGTGGGCCATCATTCTTACTTATAGCCAAACTGAACCTCTCAACTAGTTCTAATGGACTGGTTTTATAGTGAAACACCTTTTTGAAAATGTGAGTGATTTCCCATAGAATAAATTGATTTAGAACACACTGCAGTTTATAAAACACTGTTAAGGTCCATTGTTACTTTGCAGAAGTAAACTAATGCTGTAATTTGGCTAGTTTTTATTCCTCCACTGCTCTGATTCACACATTAGACTATGCAAGTGATTCATCTGGTTTTTGACTTAGTGTGTGGCATAAATCCAGTGGCTTATAGGATGGGTAAGCTCAGCCACTGTAGCTTCATTAACAGGCTCCCCTTACATAAAACTACGGTTTGGGAGAATGTGTAACTTAGCCACTGCAAACATCCCTTGCAGCTTTTAACAATAATGGCATCGAGTATTACTACTCCCAGACTGGACAACAGACTGAGCAGACTTAAATTCTTGGCATTTAAACAAATGAGGCCCAGAAGAACTTTTAAAAAAAGATAACAAATTGTACAAATGACATATAACTCATAGCTAAGCAGGTTAAGCATGTTTAGATGATTAACCAACTTCCTTTGTTTAATCAATCATCAATACTATTACAGCAGCATGGTAGGTCTGCAGCCTTTACTGAGTAATCAATTAAGACCACAGTTCTGGGCAGACCTGCTGTACCTACAAGCCCCAATGCACCCCCCATTTAAATGAATATGCAGGTAGATAACTTTCTGAGATACAGAAGGGAATGCAAGATAATTTACAATTTAATAAACAAGCCTACCACTTACTGGAGGAAGAAAAGGCCACCATCAATCTCTTCCTTTAAATTCCCTGCTACAGTATTACATCAGAGGCAAAGCAAGCCTCAGAAAATAAACAGACAAACCTTTTAGCTAGTACTGTAGTGATTATAATTGTCCTGCATTGATTAATCAAGTAAAGCTTTACTTGTGCATTCTATATAATAATTACACCGATTAAAAACTTGCAGCACAAAGAACATTATTTCTTGCAAAGGAAAGAGATTTTTTCTCCCTGCTGGTTAAAGCACTTTTTAATGATTTATTATTTGATTTATTGTTGCGTTTGGGGTTTTGTTTTATTTTTACAAATAAACTTAGTGACCTTGCCTTCTCTTTTGCCTTTCTGTCTTGGGGACTTAAATAGAGGCCGATACCCCTCGCACTGTATTTCTAACATTCACCTCTGTGGGTGTGTCTTACTTCCTACGTTCATTCAAAGTCTTTCATCTCCTGAAAACTGCTACTGTCCCGTCCATGCGGCAGCAGCTGATTGCCAGAGGGTGCGGTGTGGTTGGTTGGTTGCAAAAGTCACGGTGAGATGCAGCAGGAAGTTATGATGCTCTAGTCTAGCAAGTGGCAGGTTGCCATGGCTGGAGGCGGTTTGGATGTCACCGCAATTGTGGTGGCTGCTGAGGGGCGTGGTGAATTGTGGTGCTTGTGATGTGGTGTTGGCACACAGGCTGGGCTCCTGCGGAGGGCTGGGGGTTGTTGCTGTGGTTGGTGGCTGCTGCTGCTGCCGTTGCCGCTGCCTTGTTGCTTGGAGGAATATTGAAGAATCTTTCCTCGCTGCCAATGGGAACAAGGCACTCGTTTCATTTTCAGAGTGTCAGTGTCCGAGAGGATCGATGGGAACACTGTGTTACAAGTGGAGAGGAGGGGGCTGGCTGTCAACCATTGTAAATCTCTGCTCCACTTGCACAGATCGTTTGCTAGAAGGAATGACACGCAGCATGCAGTGTGGAGAATCGATGCAGCCAAACAAGACGTCAGCGCGCATAGGTCTTGGTCAGAGTTCTATTCCGAGGTGCCTTTTGAACATGCTCAGCCCTTTGAGAGACATTTGTTGCCCTTTTTCCACTGGCTTTAGAAACTCACCCTGTCTGCAAGGCTTACGGAAGCCTTTGCTTTTGGACTGAATATGCTGCATGGTGGACATATCAGAAAGAAAGGTTCAAATACGGTCCAAAGAGATGATTTCTTTTGAGGCTCATGCTTTGTTCCAAGTGCTGGAGGGTTTAGAGCACAGGAGCGAAGGCTGAGTAAGCATGACCTGGGAACAGCAGAAGACATGTAGGCTAATAATAACAGAGGAATATCAGCCACAGCTTTGGAATCTCTTCCTCCCTAGAAAACACTTAGCAGCTAATAGCTTACAACATACTGGCTGAGGCTAAAGATATATTTCAAGATTTTAGACAACAGCAGTCATATTGCCCATTTGTTGCATTGTCTGCCACTAGTGACCATGCCATGTCAGGCCCAGTGAAATGGTCATCTTCCATAGGATACAACTCAAGATCAATATTAAACCTTCAGATTTCTTACTTGGAAGGCTGTGATGTAGTAGCTTTCCTGCAGGTTTGTCTTGTGGTGTGATAGTTGAATTCAGTGTGTGTGCTCTTTATAATATGGCTGCTGAATCTTTGGACGGACAGATTTCAAGCTCCTTGGGTTCAATTTCCTGCTGAGTTCTGGAACCCAAGGACCAGAACCGGATGCAAAGTGCATTCGTTTAGCGCTACATTATTCTGGAGCCTTTCGAATATCAAACTGGGAAACTGCTTGGCGGTCCTTTCATACATACCTTTCATACGGTTTCTTTCATTTCAGCAACATAATTTACAATGATGGAGAGGAAATAATCTTTTTCATCCTTATGGTTAAACATCAGACGAAAAGCCAGAAAAGTGCTGATGTAATCTACTTTCTGCCCACCTAGGCAATTGCATTTTTGATGCATCAGGATGGGTGGGAAAATGCCAGATCCTGTAGGGAAACATTTCACTTAACATAATGGAGAGTGCTGACTCTTTTTTTGTTTTTGCTTTCTTTTTTTCTTTTTAAATTTAATACCTAAATATCAGGTTGTTAATAGAGGAAGTTCCTGGACATGTATCTGCTTCATCCTCACTCTGCTAAAGATGAAATACAGTACAGTCAGTATGTTTGCTAACAGTCCTTTCTAAAATGATTTAGAAGCCTATCTTCAATAATTGGGCAAATGAATTTATATCTAGATATAGGCTGTATTTAGACAAAATGTTCATAGTACATAGAAGCTAGCAATTTCATTACTGGACAGTATCATATGCTTCCAGGAGCTCCACAAAATATTATAATGGGGATTACATCGGATAATCCTTGTTTAGTGACAACAGTTGGGACCAGCAACTTGCTCATTAAGTAAAGCGGTTGCTAAGTGAAACTGTAACTGTGTTCATGATCTGACTTCAGCTTTCCTTTGATTTATAGAACTGTGAAAGTCATAAATGTGAGGACTGGTTGTGAAGTTTCTTTTTCATCACTATTATAATTATGAATTGTCACTAAACAAGGTAGTCCCTAAATGAGAATTACTTGTGTCTTGAAACTCCATATAATACTGAACTATCTTCTCTTAAGAAGTTGGTTGAGTTTGTCAGCCATATCCTTTATGTCAAGTCCTTTTTTTGGCACCTTCCACAAAAATACTATCTTTACAAGGGCTTCATCATCTTTCCAAATTGTGCTATATATAAAGAAAGCAATAGCACGCTGTCTGCCTTTTTATAGCATTTGTTTTACAGAGCTGTGTTAGAATTTACATGCAGTATTTTAGATGAGCAAAATTCTTTGGTAGCACCTTATAAAACACTTCCATCTGACAGTTGAAAGTTCTATTGCCTATCACAGACTTCTAATGTTAGTTTAGACACCACCACATACTTGCAATTTGCCACTAAGAGTCGAGCCAATGGGATATGATGGAAAGAGAGCAACTGTTACCAGGGCCTCAGATAAATTGAATTTATTAGGTAACAGTCATGTTATGATGTTATCCTTCTGTTCACCCACAAAGACGTAGCATATTTTAAAAATGGATTATTTAACTTTCAAGAAATATTTTACTGATATACTCAAATATTTATGTGTATAGAGTTAAAATTATACGTAGGCAATATAACATGGCCATTACAATATGGGAACCATGGCCACAATGTTCTACAGTAATTGTAATTCAGGATCTTACTTGCTACTTATAAAATCCTACATGATCCAGAGCTTTAATCAAACCCTGTTTTGAATACTGTCTCCAGTTCTGGAGACCTCACTTAAAAGAATGATATTGATAAGATTGAGCAAGTCCAGAGACAGGAAACAAAAATGGTACAAGGTCTCAGGGACAAAACATATCAGGATTCAGAAGAGATTGGAGGAGCTGAATATGTACACCCTGGAGAACAGAAGAGAAAGGAGGATTAAAACATTTAAGGGTGTGAATAAGGTTCTAGAAGGCAGAATTTTCAGTAGTAAGCAAAAATCAAGAACATGAGATCATAATCTTGGATTGACAGGGGGGAAGTTCAAAAGTAATGTTAGAAAGTATTAAATCACAAAAAAGAGTAGTAGAGGCTTGGAACCAACTTCCAGAAGAGGTAGTAGGTCAATCTTCAGTAACAAAGTTTAAACATGTTTGGGATAAACACATGTCCATCATCCCACAAAAATAAAATAAAAATTAATAAAATATAATAAGGATGTAACAATACTTGGAGATGGCAGAATAAATGAGAAAGAAGTGGAAAAGATAACAAAATACAAAGACCTGCAAGTAGAAATAGAACGACTGTGGCAAAAGGAAGCAAACGTAGAACCAATAGCAATAGCAATAGCATTTCTACGTATATACAGCTTCACAGTGCTGTGCAAATCCAGCCAGCCACCAGATGGCCACATGGAACGTTGTGTTTCTCTACTGCCATCTAGTGATCCCTCAGAATTTTGCAGCCTAGTCACAGTAGCAATAGCAATAGCACTTAAACTTATGTACAGCTTTACAGCCCTCTCTAAGTGGTTTACAGAGTCAGCATATTGCCCCCAACAATCTGGGTCATTTTACCCACCTTGGAAGAATGGAAGGTTGAGTCAACCTTGAGCCTGGTGAGATTTGAACTGCCAAATTGTAATCATCCGGCAGTCAGCAGAAGTAGCCAGCAGAACTACATTCTAACCACTGTGCCACTGTAGTAATAGGCACCTTGAGTGGAATCCCAAAACAACTGCAGCACCACTTGAACACCATCAGCATTGACAAATTCACCATCAGTCAATTGTGAAAGGCAGCTTTACTAGATGCTTCCATCCTGCGGTGATACCTCTAACACCATCAAATATCCACATCTGTCCTTGGGAACGACTCGATAGGGGGATCAAAATGCCAAATCCAACATCTGGCTGACTGTGTGAGAGACCATAAAATAATAAATGAATAGATTAAAAAGAAAACAGAAAAAACAAATAAACTCAAAGAGCAGACCAGACAGGCCACGAGGTCTTTTTCTGCTGTCAGGTTTCTAGGTTTACTATATCTGCAAGATGCCTTTCCCAGACAGATTTCCACTCCCTCAGTCTGAGAGGAGAGAATACCCACTGACAGTCCCCACCTATTGTGAGGGGCAGCAGCAGCAACCAGCATGCTCTGTGGGAGCTCCTCTCTTTTGAATAGCTTGTACCATCCCCCAAAGGTGGAGGGGAGGAGTTGATCTTACTTCTGGTCTTCCAAAACTTCAAGTCTTGGCTGTTCTGAAAATTGTTCAGAACCTGATATGCCAAACTGTGTTGCTTATATTTTAACTGTTACTATTTAATGAATTGCTTGTAGAATTGCTTTGCAGTGATATGTTCATACATAGAAGAGTTCTGTCCTATAGTTTAGATCAAATGTTTTCTGCAGTTGTGGAAAACCTCCAGTGTATGTGTGAACATGCCCAAGGGTATCTCTCGAAATGGAACCACTTCATGGTCTACTAATTTATATTTAATTTATGTGGGAGCATAATAATAAAAATTATTATTATTATTACTGTGGAACATACTTTTTAGCACCATTGTGATGACTAATGCCCCCCACCATGTAAATTTACTTGCATGTCAATCCATGTGTTTTAAGAGATGTGAGAAATCTTCAGAAAACAATGAGGAACTGGAAAATATTATTCTCTCCTTTCTTTTAGAAAACAGCTAAAAATCTTAACAATATCACCTTTCTCTTCAAGCTCCAGGAAACCTGATGTCCTCCATATGTTTTGGGCTACAATCCTCGTAATTCCTTCCTTTAGGTCATGCAGCCTTGAGTTTACAGGAGTCAAAAGGCACCTGGTTGCCCACTTTTCTTGTTCATACTAGTTTCCCATATGGAATAGTTAAATCTGAGCTGATCAGATGGAAAAGGGGAAAGGGCTCCTGCAGCTTTAATATTTGCACGCAACAGGGGATTTTAGCCAGCACAGCTACTCATGGGCTAAAATCTCTTCTAGTACACAAATATTAAAAGTGCATGAGCCCGTCTTCTCCTTTGTTTCTGCCTTCTACCTTTTTATCCAAGCTATTTGGAAGCTATTTAAGGGCATTGAGTAATTTGTGCAAAAACACCCAATGCTAAAATAAAGTGATCTAATTTGAATGGCTGCGCTCTGCAATGGTTTTTAGACAAATTATGGCTGACACAGCGCTACAATGAAATCACATAGGGTTACCTATGTGGACTGCCAAATTTTGGATAATCATTAAGGACTGTAAAGGGAAAGGGGAAACACTAGCCCTTGGCTGCCCCCTCATGGTCAACTGGATTGTTGCAGCCCAGATGACTTAATTTATGCCCATTATCAGGGACGATGAACAGGATGGTCTGAGGTAAGTGAGGCCTGGTGAAGACCAAATGGAGCTTGCAGAATTTAATAACTGAGAAATTGGAAAGCAAAAAAAAAGGCAGATTGTATGGGATTTTGACCTGTTAACGGTAAAAACTCTGGTAAGGTCACAGAGGTTGCTATCTGAGTACATACAGGTAATCGTCAAGTTACAAATGCAATGGAGCCTACCAATTACATTCATGACCTGAGAATTTGTAAGAGTGAATCATATAACTTGAACGTGATCACTCCCTTTCGCCCATGCATTCGCTAATTGAATGTGCAGGTTTGTTAAGTGCACGAGGTGCCAGAGTTGAGAAGGCTATGGATGGGCCTAGTGTTTTCGGCACCCAAGGCCTTCCCCAACCCACTGAGATATCTCATGCTTCCTTACCCACCCACCCCCAATCCTGCTCGATTGTGTCACTTACCTTATGTAGATCTCAATGATCAAGAGAGCTGTCTCCTCTCCAGCCTCTCTGCTGGGGTTTCGCCTTGAGCAAAGTTTGCCAAGGCTAGCAGGGATGAGATATTGCGTCCCTTATAGGCTCCAGTTGTTTATGCAAAAAAAGACTTTGCTGCCAAGAACGGAAGCCGGGAGGGATACATGCGGCCCTCTTGGACTTCGTTCTTGGCAGCAAAGTCTTTTTGCAAAGACAGAGAAAGTGTTTGCAAACAGAGGGAAGGCTTTTGTGCTTCAGTCCTTCCCTCCGTTTGCAAAGCCTTTTGCTGCAGATCTCATCCAGCCCTTCTTTTGCAAAGAACAGAGGCCTAAAGTACCGTGAGAGTCCATGAAATCAATTGCGCGGATGTCGCACTACTGATCTCGTGTGATCTCGTGGTATTTTAGGCCTTCATTCTCTGTGAACGCACCAAAGCAGGCCAAGAAACCGAAGGCTCCCTAGATCTTCGCAAAGGTGAGTCTACACAGGCATGTTCTGTGGGCATGGCTTTGGGGTGGGGTGGGGTGTAATGTGACGGTGGGCGTGGCCAGTTTTTTTTTAAAAAACTTTTTAAAAGCATTTTTAAAAAACCTATTCGGGCAAATAGGTTGTAAAAAAATGCTTTTAAAAGGTAAAAAAAGGCTCTGACGATCACAGCTGTGGCGTGCAATCATCAGAGCCTTTTTTTAACCTTTTAAAAGCAGGAAGTAACGACACCTGGGTGGGTGGGCGGAGCCTCACACCGCCATCGCTACCGGTTCTCCAAACCACTTGCCACAATCGCTACTGGATTGCTCGATCCGGTCCTAACCAGGAGCATTTCACCCCTGGAAATAGTCAGAACGAATGTTGTAGTGCCTCTGCCGTCATTCGTAAGGGTAAACGACTGCCGGGGTGCTGCAACATTTGTTACATTTGTTACTTTGGACTGAGTCGTAAGTACTTAATGTAACTCTGAATGGTTGCTAAGTGAACTATCGTAACTCGAGGATTACCTGTAATCATACATTCCACTAAATCATAATGCAGCTGATTTTTTTGGCCTTAGCATACTATATGAATGCAACAGATGTCACAGGGTTGCTAAGGATCCACCACCAAGAGTTTTCTACTGGTGGGCATAGAAATCATGAAGTTCATGCTTTCTATGTTCATGATTACAGACAGTGACATGGGCAGGACTGCAATGTGTATCTGGGAATCAATGCTATATGACATGCAAGTATATTTAGCCACAAGCTGTTCACACCTGGAATGACACTGAAAAAAGGCAGCTATTGCAACTTCAACTCAGTGTTGAAGGCATGAACTGGTCCCTGCAGACTTCTTGTCAATATTTCAAAAGTGGTTTGTTGCCATTACCTTCATCCTAAGGCTGAGAGTGTTTCACCCAAGGTCACCCAGTTGGTTTTTGCACCTAAGATGGGACTAGAACTCAGTCTCCTAGTTTCTAACTTGATGCCTTAACCACTACATCAAATTTGTTTTCTGACTGAAACAGAAAGCGTAATTAAATGGTTTTATCACCATCCTAAAGGAATTGACAAAAAGATGCAGAAGCTACAAGAACAGCAGTAAATATTTTAAGGTTATCGTTTTCTCATCAGAATTCACAAATATAGGTAAAAATTTGCCTTAGTATTCCAAATTCACCATTCATGTTTTTACCTTCTCAGAAGTGCTATCTGCCCTCCCTAGTCTTGTTTTTCCTTACCAAGCTGACTTTTTAATTTCCTTTACTGTCTTCCAAATTTGGGTCAGTTGAGTGAACAAGTCTATGAAATTATGGCAGAAATATCCATGATGTTCCAACATGATGGGAACAAAAACAGTTAATGATTATATGGGCCCAGAAACTATGATGATGCTATACACAGATGTTTCAAGTGCTTTCTATCATAATTTACAGATTAACCAAGTATGAGCCAGGACCAAATATTACAACACAAATTCTCCAGCCAGTTGTTAATCATGCTCTCTTCTGGAACTTTCCCTTCATTGACCCCAACTAACACTTAACATTATGTGACTGGCACTGAGCATGCACAGAGACCTCATTTTCTCCCAAGCTTGATGAGTACTCCTTTCTCATATGTGCCTGAGCGTTAGCTTCACAAAGCTCAAGATTCAGAGAATACACTATACTGCTAGTAACCTATAAGAAAGTTAAAATGCTTTGTTCAACACAACTTGAATTTTTATTATGAAATGGCAAAAGCTTTCAGAAATTACCTAGCTTGGATAAGGTGTTATTGGACAAAGGTTGAGTTATCCAAGGTGGTACTTACAGATAAGATAGAAATAGGATACTGACTAGTAGGTGGTCAGATTATTTTAAGACTTTAACTGAAAATAAGGACAGCTGATGTGGTTAATAGTAAAGGGGTAAGGGGTAAGGAGAGCAGCAATCAAGCACTCTCCAAGAAGATCACATTCCTCATCTCTAGAAAAAAACTGCCTGATGTATGAATCAAGGTGAATTAGTCTACTTTTATTTTGGATAAAGGGTTAAATGGTTCCAGGACCAGATTTTGCACAACAGAGCATTCCAAACATTAGACATTCTTTTGAGCCATTTCAACTGAACCTAATAAAGAGAATACCTAAATACATATTTTTTGTGTGTTTGCTATTGTTTAATAATAAACCAGAATGGCTAGGATTCTTTTTTAAATGGCATTTGGTAAGCAAAAACTGGAAGAAAAGGTTTTTAAAAGCAGGTAACTCTCCTTCCTTTGGGCACTTTCAGGTTAACCCTAAACTCTTTAACTCAGGGGTGCTCCAGTTCAGTTTCTTCCCAAGATTCCAATAGAAACCCTGGAATTTTTTGGGAACCCGGGTTCAGCCTATTTACCGCTAGCATTTCTTGCTCTTGTCAATGGCGCCGAGGCTTTGCTGCCTTTGCAATTGCGAACGTTAAATATCATAAAAGCATCCAACGAAACTATCCAGGGATAGGGAACTTCGTGATGGGTTTTTTTGCCCCTTCTCAGCTAGAAACCGCGCTGCCTCGGTCACCCTCCTCAGTTTTTGGATGTAGGTGTGAGGAAGCAGCCGTAGGGAGGTTTGGGAAAAGGAAGCAGGGAACCCCCGGGAAGACCTCGGCTGCAGGGACAGGGACTGCGACGAAAAGCGCATCAACAGTCATATGCACGCCCCCAGAGTAGAAAACAGTGACTTGAGCAGCATATAAATGTAATAAGTAAATTTGGGGCTCATGGGAGCCACTTCCCACTCATAGTACAAACCAGATAGCCCCCCCCCCCGCTCCCCTCCGGAGGCTAAAGGGTGCTCCAGAGCGAGGGCCCTTGCTTTATTTTTCTCGCCGTCCTTTGCAGAGGAGGCCTCGTTAAATGGCTCTCCTCCCGACCGCGAGTTCTCAAATATTTACTCATACGGCGGACGTACCACACCCCTGCTGGATCTGAGCAGCTCTCGGCAGAAAGGGGACGGCGCGTTCGGGCTCCTATAAAAGAAAGTTCGCGGTCTACCTTTCCTGGACAAACGTCTGGATTCCTTGAGAGTTTATCTTCCCCTTCCCCCACTCCCATCCCATTTGGCAGGGCGAGGCAAGCTGCCGCAAGGGCTTTCTTCTCCCCCCCACCCCTTCTCTCCTTCCCATTTTTGGGCCAACCCCGGCCTGCCGACGGACGCTCCCTGGGTGAACCTGCCCTGCGGTTACACTGACAGGCGGGGCAGGAACAGGAAGCGAGCATTGTATAAACTGGGTAGCCTTTCAAGTCCTGACAAAAGTCCGCAAACAAACCGAGCGCTGTGCAAACACGTGGTTCGGCGGCTGGCTTTCCCGTTTTCTCTTTCTCGCCTTTTTCCCCAAGCGGGCAGGTTGGCGCGGCTGCTGGGCTGCGGGCGCCCGTGGAAGTGGCGTCCACCGCCTCCTCCCCACAGGTGCGAAGCCGTCCCCAGGAGACTCCCGCTTTCCCCAGTTCCCCCGAGGCTAACCTTGGAGCGGAGCCAACTTGGAGTGTCGATCGGGATGGCGGCGGCGGCCTCTTGGCCGAGCCAGAGAGCCCGCAGGACGCGAGAGGAGCGGATCCTCTCCAAATAATGGGAAGCTGGGTTTTTTTGGTTTTTTTTCCCCAGGCGCTCCAAATGCTTAGCCGCGGTTTACCAGCCTTCCCGCTGCGGCTGAGTGCTCCTAAAACAAGAGCTTCTGTCTCTTGGCCGGTTTTGGACCGCTCGTGGACCTCCCAGCTCTTGCAGCGCTTTGACATTCGTCAGGTGAAGCTTGGTGACCGTGTTTCTGCTTGACCAAAGAGGCCGGGGAATGAGAAGGGCAATTGCTCAAGGCCACATAATGAATGCATAATGAAGTTTTGAGAGACCGAATGCATAATGGGTTTTGAGAGACCGAGGTTATCCATCGAGGGGGTTGCAGGTTGTCCTGGTTGCAGATCATATCTGCATAGCTTCCAAACTGCTTCCAGACGGGGCTTTTATTTTGCAATCCTCACTCCTGCAATCTTGGGATTGTGCTTAGTTGCAGGGGTGGCCTCTTCCCACAGTTCTTTCCCTCTTTTCTCCTTACTGCTGAGAAGCCATTAAGGAGGGGATGGCAGAATAAGCTGTACAGTGTCTCTTGACTGGTAGGGCTAGGAACCATCTATCCACCAGACCCTCAAATGAAAGAAGTCCTCAAATATCCATGGGCCCTTTCTGCATTTCTTTGGAGGCAGACCTGGCTGTAAAACACACACACACTTCCAACTGTAAACTACCTACTTGTGAATAGTTAATGAGAAACAGCAGCTGGACTACATGTGTTGCCCTGCTTCAGCCTCTATAACCCTTTCCTTTCCAACTGATTCCAGCTGTTCACTCACAGCTGCTTCAGCCAAACACTTCTGAATCTGTCTTGCATGCTTTAGTTTTCTTCTGCAGGCCATGATATCATTGATTGTTCCTTATGTCTTGTACGCTGCAAAGATGAGGCTTATTACTAAATTGCATCAAGAAGCAAAGATCATAGGAAATATCCTTGGGAAGTCCTTAGCTAACTTCACCTGGGCTGACCAAAAAAACCATCTGCCAGTCCCATTGTTGTTCTATCTTAGCTTGACAACAATAATTGCTGGCTTTCTAATTGACACCCCCCCCCCCCCTTTACTGAAATGCATCATTTACGGTAACATTCGATCCATCACCAGGGCTTAGCTAGCTTGTATTAACTTGGCTATACGAGACCCAACAGTTGGAGAGAAACTATTCATATGTCTTTTGTTCTTGCTGAACTTGATACAAGGTGTCATTGGAAAGACAAAAAACAAACAAACAAACAAACAAAACGTCCTGGTTGCTTTACTGGAGAGAATCCATAGATGAAAGGGACATCAATACAGTATCTAGAGAAAAGCTAAACCTCAAATGTTGTGCCTTTTAATTTGCAAAGAACGTCTGATTGGCATGTCTGCCTTCTGTCAAATCAGAGTATTGTCCTTATTGCTACCTTCTGAAATAAGGGAAGTGGCTTTTTTCAGATTGGACTCTTTCCCTGCCCTACTTAGATATGTCAGAGATTGGATTGTTCTGGGATCTGCTGAATGCAAAGCTTGTCCTCTAGCACAGAGCAACGACCTTCCTTATGTGATGTGTGATTATAGAGATTCATACTCTGCTTTACAGCACTAATCAGGGCACAAACTTTACCCATTCTTTTTCTGCACTGACCTTGATCTGTATGCCCCCTGGCAACCGGAGAATCTCAAACTTGAGCTGAAAACTCTTTCCTTAAATTTTCATTCTGAAGCTCTAATCGCTGCTTAACCTCAAGGAGAGCAGAGGCTGGTACGTGTTCCTTCAGATCTTGCTGTGATGAATCAGTGCAGGCATGTTGGCAGACACACCTGTCTAGGACAAATGAAGACATCTAGGAGCAAAGCTAAAGTAAAGCCAAGAGTTAACCAAGTCAAAAGGGATTAAAAAAAAAAACATAATGAGGAAATGGTAACAGCTGAAATGACATCATGATTCTAGGCTGAACCATATGTACTGAAGGTTGCTAGCTGTGAAACATGAGGTATGAAACTGGACCAGGGTAGACTGGCTGGCTTTTATTATGGTGTCCTGCCAGGCTATTGGCTATAGCACTTTTAACATAAAGCAGAAATGTGGGTGATAATTAATCCATATTCATGACCCTATGAATTTTTGCTGCACAGTGTCTTAAAGTGACAGGAATTACAGAGGGAGATAATTTTCCTATTTCTCCTTCTTTCCAGCCAGGGGTGAAATCCAGCAGGTTCTAACAGGTTCTGGAGAACCGGTAGTGGAAATTTTGAGTAGTTTGGAGAACCAACTAATACCACCTCTGGCTGGTCCCAGAGTGGGGAGGGAATGGAGATTTTGCAGTATCCTTCCCCTGCCACGCCCACCAAGCTATACATGCCCACCAAGCCACGCCCACAGAACCAGTAGGAAAAAAATTTGGATTTCACCACTGGTTCCAGCCCATGTTGAACCCCCAACATTGTCCCCCTCCTGTCCTCAGTGCTAATCCTGAGAAAGGTCTTATTAAAGGCCAATTCACTTTGGCCCAGCAGGCTGGCCCCTCACATGCTTAGTGCTTGGAAACTGAGTGATGTCAGAGAACAGGAACCAAAAAATATAAGGGGAAAGAAGAAGAAAGACTTCCACGGAGAAACAGATCTCTGTTCTTTTGATTCTGTCCCTCCTTCCCCTTCTTCTGTGTGGATCAAAGAGTCTGATTGTACGCAATGGCAATAGAAGAACAGCCTCATCTTGCAGCTTGTTTGGGATGGGAGGGAGGGAGGGAGGGAGGGTGAGGAGGGGGCAGGAAATGGGACAACACAGAGAAGACTGTGCAGCAGCTGAACTCATATGCAAAAAGTAAGGAAGAGCAATTAAAGAAAGAATTTATACCTTATCCATGCAAGGCCATTATAATCATAGATATCAATTCTTTCCTGTGTCTGGTACTAAATTATAGTGTTTTGCTTACAGCCCCTGAAAAACATTACTTCTCAGATCCTAGAGATCAAAGCACGAATCACTATTTCCTTTTACTCGTGGAGGACCGAGGCAGGGGAGTCAAGAAACAGGTCTGAGTGGAAATGATGTCCCCAGAAGACTTGATTTATTTTCTCCACCTGGCCAGGTCTACACCTGTGATATTCAACTTTTAAAAATGGAGGGATTTCAGAAGCAAAAAGTGTGGAAGAAACAGTCAAATACTTGGAATGACTAATCAGTAGTCAAAACTGAAAGAAAGCTCTGGAGAAGAAAAGTTTGAGGTGGCATGTCATAAAAAATGAATGCTTTTCCCAATTGTTCTTACGGTGATAATTGCAGTGCTATTATTCCGTTGTAGTCAAGGCACCATTTCAAAGACAAGCCATAGAGTTAAGAGGGGCCTCAGATATATATTTGAGACAGAAAAACCTTATTGGTCCAGAATGTTGGGTCCCTGAACGGTTGTAGCCAATAATCTCTGAGGAAAAAATGTTTACCATTGTCTGACTCATTCTGTACATTGTTGAAAAACTTGCACTATCGGAAATGGTTTCTAAATGTTTACCTAACATTGTTTTCTTTATAACTTGAACTTACTGTTTCAGGTCTGTCTTCTGGAACAACAGGAATAAATTTGCTTTATCTTCATGAGAGCTCTTTCAATATTTGAAGATGGCTATCAGCTGGTTTTGCTTTATCTTTTCTCCAGATTAAATATACACATCTCCTCCCACCTTTCTTCATAGGACATGCCCTGTTTTTTTTCTTCCTAGCATTCCTATTGTAATAGTGCATCTCTTGTGATCACAAATAGCATATGGAATATGATTTTATAGTTATAAACACTGATGGTTTAGTAGTCATAATAAAATTATTCTGTCATTAATATGTCAATTCTATTATATATCAGGTTTTTGAAAGGTTCTCCACCAATATACCTCTTGATATCATATCAGGGAATATATATATAAAAAGGATTCTAGATGTTCAGCATGCTATGGCCATCTGGTTGCCATTAGAAATGAGATCTTAGATTAGGTGTGACCCAGCAATGATTATCTTCTATGGATTCAAACTTGTACTTATCTGCTTCATTATTTAGCAAATATTTCTCTCCCCACTATTTTTATATTTAATTTTTGAATCAGGGGTGAAATTCAAAGTTTTTCCCTACCAGTTCTGTGGGCATGGCTTGGTGGGTGTGGCAGGGGAAGGATACTGCAAAATCTCCATTCCTTCCCCATTCCTAGGGGAAGGATATTGCAAAATCTCCATTCTCACCTCACTCTGGGGCCAGCCAGAGGTAGTATTTGCTGGTTCTCCGAACTACTCAAAATTTCCGCTACCTGTTCTCCAGAATCTGTTAGAACCTGCTGAATTTCACCCGTTTGGAACATAGTATTTGTCTCAGCCAAAATGCATGGTTCTAGCAGTGTAAGTATATTGTGATGTCTGTCACAGTAAAAGAAGGGAAAAGGCATTATCCTCAATATTTGAAGAGACATACACTGTACATTACTTATACTCTTATGGCCATGCCGTCATTTTGTGGGAGAGTCCCAAACACAGGTAGTCCTGAATTTATGACCACAATGGAGCCCAAAATTTCCATTGCTAAATAAGACAGTTGTTAAGTGAGTTTAGCCCCATTTTATGACCTTTGTTGCCCCTGTTGTTAAGGGACTCACTAACTTAAGACTAACATAATGTTAAGTTAGTGACACGGTTGTAAGTGAATGGCTTCTCCATTGGCTTTGCTTGTCAGAATGTTACAAAAGGTGATCACATGACCCAGGCAGGATACTTCAATTGTCAAAAATACCTGCCAGTTGCCAAGTGTCTGAATTTTGATCACATGACCACAGAGAGGCTGCAATGGTCATAAGTGTGAAAAATGGCCAGAGGTCACAATTTTCAGTGCTGTTGTAACTTTGAATCGTCAGTAAAGTAATGGTTGTAAGTTGAGGATTACCTGTATTGAGATGTGTGTATGTGTGTGTGCAAGAGAGAGAGAGAGAAAAATATTAGGGATTATATTTTCCCAATGGTTCACATGGTTTCCTCTGAACAACTTTGAAGCAGAGGTGAAATCCAGCAGATTCTGGAGAACCAGTAGCGGAAATTTTGAACAGTTCAGAGAACTGGCAAATACCATCTCTGGCTGGTCCCAGAGGGGTGGGAATGGAGATTTTGCAGTATCCTTCCCCTGCCATGCCCACCAACCCACACCATGCCCACCAAGCCACGCCCACAGAACCAGTAGTAAAAAAAATTGGATTTCACCACTGCTTTGAAGGCTTGGCTATTTCATGAAGTCTTGGTCAGAGGGCCACTCTAACCATCCCTCTGGATAGCAGACCAATTTTATTTGTAACTTGACTATTAATTCCCAGTTTTTATATAATTACTTTTGCAAGGTGTGTTTTTAATCTGTTTTATTTTAACCCAAATTAGAAATGTGGGGAGACACATTTCCTCAGAGTCAGTTTGAATAGCTTATATGCACTGTAAGTAAAATAAATTGAAGTAAATAATAAAATAATTCTTAGGCTCAGATTTGGGAAAACATTGTGGTTGTTTAATTGGAAATTTTAGGAAGAGGGTGGGCAACATGAAAACATATTTTGTACTCTCCTTCTTGCATGCTGTTTGTTACTGTTTTTGCCTCAGAAATAGGTGCCTTATAAATAGAATTAAGTAGATGAGCAGAGCATTCTTGAGGCCTATCTCTGTAGCTTGCTCTCTACAGTGAATCTTTGTCAGGGTCGTGTTTCCACTAGCAAACAAAACAATCCTGTTGCTGAAAATTAAATGTAGTGTCAGAAGTAGAAAATGTAGTACCAAGCATCTTCCATTTTCATGAGCCTTTTCAGACCACAGTTTTGCAGTGTGTTGTTGGAACATGTCCCACAGAAGATGCTGAGCAGCACACACACACAGACACATTGGGCTTTTTCAGGGCTCTTTTCGCCACTTGCCTTTGGCTGTAGCGCAACCTGTAATGAGGAAAAAAACCACTCCCAACGACTTGCATTGCAGGTGTATATCCGATTGCATGCAGTAGGTTTGATTTCAGAATAGATGTATATGGATTATACAGGCTGAGAATTCTAGGACTCAGAGGCTTAGCACATCTGGACGATAAAGTCAATGCCAGCTGTAGGTAGGCCTCACCCGTAGCCTTTCATTCTGTCAGGTCACTTGGAGGTTTAATGGAGTAGAATCATTTTTCCTTGTAGTTGTTATAACAGCAACTGTGGACTACAAAGGGGGACCTCATTTTGTTTGTTCCCTGAAGCTGAGAAAACCAGATATTCCTTTGTTCTCTGTGTGTTTCAGAAATAGACTGTTTTTCACATCAGTAGCTACAGATAATCCTCAACATACCTTTTGTTTTGTGACCATTCGAAGTTTCAACAGCACTGAAAAAAGTGACTTATGACCATTTTTCACATTTACAACCGTTGCAGCATCTCCCTAGTTACGTGATCAAAATTCAGATGCTTGCCAATTGGCTCGTATTTATGACGGTTGAGTGTCCCGGGGTTATGTGATTACCTTTTGCAACCTTCTGACAAGCAAACTCAACGGGGAGGCCAGATTCACTTAACAACCGTGTTACTAATTTAACAACTGCAGTGATTCACCTAACAACTGTGGCAAGGAAAGTTGCAAAATGAAGCAAACCTTAACAACTATCTTGCTGAGCAACAGAAATTTTGAGCTCCAATTGTTATAAGTCAAGGACTCCTACAAATTCATTTTAAACCAGGGGTGTTAAACTCAGGGCCTGCGGGCTGGATGCATCACATGCTGGCCACCACCACCCCCATTTTAGCAAAGGGGGGAAAAGTCGCAATATGTCACATGACGTGATAACGCGAGTTTGACACCCCTGCTTTAAGCAGTGAAAATGATAACCTTACAGCAGCTTGGCTTTTAAAATGATGTATTTTTAGTATTCAATAAATGTATGTCTTCATTTCCAGACAAATAAAACAGTTTGTAAAAGAAAGTTTACAGAAAAGACTCATAATTATTCTTACCTTTTAAGAAAGGGAAAATAGAGTACGCAGTCTAACTGCACACTAGCCCACGGCTGGATAAAAGCTCAGAATCCTCCTTTTACTTTTGAACTGCCAATTGTCAAGACAAAAGAGGCTTTTGTGGAATATAAATGGCAGCCAAACCCTCACAAGCACCTCTGCTGTGCTGAAAGAGTTAATCCTGGCATCCACCCCATTCCTCTGCCGGGGAATAGCACCATTAATTGAGCAGGCTTCTCCTGTGTGATCCATCACAGAAGGGGAAACATGGGACGGATGGGGGGTAATAACAACAAAGTCTCGGCTAATTTGGGAAAATTGCTCTGATTTGGGAAAATTGCAGTGTTTTCCCCCAGGTGATTGACGAGCTTTGGAGAACGGAGGTTTTGAGCCAGGTGCCTGTTTGTGTGGCATTCACTGCTGGCTTCCCTCCACTGCCTCTCATAATGCTGAGTTGGCAGGGCCAAGGCAAGGCTGCTCAGAAGCCAAAGAGACTTTGACATCATCTTTGGAAAACTCTTCAAGCACTGGGTGTCAGTTTGTTCTATAAAAGACTTTGTTTGAGATGCAATTTATTTGAAGACGGCCTGAAAACCTGACACTGGGATTGTCCTCCATCCTTGGTTGGGCATTCTCCCTCTGGCCTCTGAGCTATTTCCAAGTTGACTGTCCTTACCTTCTTTCAGGTATCAACAGTTCACTATTTGGAGTTCCAGGAAAGGAACTGGGCTTCTTGAATTGAAGGCCACAGTTCTTCACTGCTGATTTATGGCCGAGTATTTCCTACCAATATCCGTGCTGGGTTTGGAACGTTTCCCTCAGCTGTGGATTCACATATGCATTGCAGAGACCTACAATTTCTTCTCTGACAGAGGAAAACTTGGAAGCTGGCAAGAGATTACAGGTAGTCCTCATTTTACAACCATCCGTTTAGTGACTATTCAAATACACAACGGCACTGAAAAAAGTGACATGACTATTTTTCACACTTACGCCCTTGCGGCATTCCCACATTCACATGATCAAAATTTGGACGCTTGGCAACTGGCTCGTATTTTGGTAGCTGCAGTGCTCTGGGATCATGTGATCACCTTTTGTGACCTCCTGACAAGCAAAGTCAATGGGGAAGCCAGATTCACTTAACAACTGGGTTACTAACTTAACAACTGCAGTGATTCACTTAGTAACTGTGGCAAGAAAGGTCATAAAATGGGGCAAAACTCACTTAACAACTGTCTTGCCTAGCAGCAGGAATTTTGGGCTCAGTTGTACGTCAAGGACTACCAGTACCAAGCTCACTGTTTCAGCTGAGGGAGATGTCATACCCACCAAGATTCACGAGCCACTCCTTGGTCAGGTTCAGAGTTAAACTGTGAATAACCTTTGTTCAATGCATGTCTCGGATTATATATTTGTCTCTCTCTTCTCCCCCTTCCACTTGATAGCAGCTCAGCAGGAAGCTTATGAATACCATTTGAGTTGGATAAGGTACTTCTGCTGGTCAGAGCGAGAATGTGTAAATGAGCTGCACAGAGGATTTCAGGTCTACATTTCTGGCTATAATTTGTGCCCTCTTCTTGTTCTTGCACAGTAGGAGCTCAGAGACCATGCAGGGTAATAACCAGGGTGAGCTCCAGCCTTGAGTTCACTTGGTAGCCTTGAACAAGTCACTCTCGGGTCTCAATATGCCTCCATATTTTGAGCTGTATGGATTTTTGAAGTGGTATAAATGACTGAAGTAACATAGGTGAGGGGTGCTGAATTAGGGATTGGGACTTTTAGAAGCAAAGTGTGGTTCACCTAAGCCTCAAAAGAAATGGGGGTGGGGGAGAAGAGAGAGAGAGGAAAGTGAAACCACTTGTCCATGTGGTGGTAATCATGGGGAAATCAGTGAATATGGAGACTTCTTGCTGATATACAGGCAATCCTCAATGTACGAGCACAATTGAGTCCAAAATTTATGCCGCTGAAAGAGAAATTTGTTACGTGAATTTTGCCCCATTTTACAACTTTCCTTGCCACATTTGTTAGGTTGAATCACTGCAGTTCTTAAATTAGTCAGAAGGTTGTTAAATGAATCTGGCTTTCCCATTGACGTTGCTTGTCAGAAGGTGGCAAAAGGCAATCGCATGACTCTGGGACATTGCAGCCGTCATAAATATGAACCGCTTGCCAAGCATCTGATTGTAAATCACATGACCGTGGGGATCCTGTGATGGTCATCAGCGTGAAAAATGGCCAAAAGTCACTTTTTTCAGTGCTATTGTAACTAAGCAAACTTGTAAGTCGAGGACTACCTGTGCGTCCCTGACTGTAGTCTGCCTGGCTGCATAGCTTCTACTTCTGGATTAGAAACACCTTCCTTCCTATTGGAAGCTCTTGGTGAAGTGGCTAAGGACATCTCAGTTGCATAAGCTAGGATGGTTCAGGAAGTTCAGCATGGCTAGTGGCCAGGGTGGGATTGAAAAATTTTAGCAACTGGTTCTCTGCCTGGTTGCTGAGTGGGCGTGGCTGTGGTGGTGTGGCTTACTCGGCCTCCTGCACCATGGTGGGGGGGAGGCGTTTTCATCCTCCCCAGGCTCCAGAGGTTTTCCTTGAGCCTCCGGGAGGGCAAAAACGGCCTCCCCCCCGGCTCCAGAGGCCCTCTGGAGGCCCAAAACAGGCCCGTTTCCGGACTTCCGGAACTTCTGGGAGACTGATTTTTTGCCCTCCCAGAGCCTCTGGGCGGGCCCTTCACTTACCTCACATCCAAAACAGGCTGTGTGGAGACTTCCAAGAGTGGGAAGGGTGGGTGGGGCCAGCCAGTCTTTGCAACTACCGGTTCGGCGAACCAGATGTAAAATTATCATCCAGTTTGCCCGAACTGGTCCAAACCAGCTGAATCCCACCCCTGCTAGTGGCAGCTGGTAATAATTAGCTTTTATCGGGGAATTCTTGGAAGGCATAGTCCATCAGAGAGTTTAAATTATCCTCCTACTAGATCATAACAGACCATAACAGTCATCAAGTGAGCCACCAAATCATTGCAGGGATGTAACTCTTTTTCTTTGGGGAGCACAACAAAAACCAGTTGAAAATATGAAGAACATGACAGAGGTGAGCTATTCTGAGCATGTTATGTCTAATGGGCTGTTTTCATCAATGCTGCTTTTCTTCTTTGTTATCCAGGTATCTTCATCCATCTTCAGATCTGTCTGTGTTTTCATTTGCCCATCTGTCAAGGACTAATTGGATCTGCTTTTCCTCATTTAGGCTAGATCCTGCATAGTCAAGATTGCCTCTCACACTTTCCTTCACCTTTTCAAAGGGTTTATGCTTCCAACATCATGGTATTCAGACTTCAACAGATGGACTGATTATGAGTGCATGTTAGTCCAATAAGAAGATATTCAGACCACTTAAATTTCCAGGGCTCAACAAAAATGAGAGAGTTTTGGATTATTAATCATCATTAAGAGTAGACTTCAATTTAGTCCTAATATGGCTCCTATATATTGTAGAAACTCTTTTATACTTTATATTATTTAAATATAGTTTATTCTAGTTGACATATGCTTACTTAAAACTGACTTCAAGAAGAGATACAATATAACTACCATTTCAGTTAAAACTTCAGATGCTGTTGATGTAATTTATAAATTAAAACTTAATCCACAAAAAAATAAGACTTCATGGCAAGTACTCCATCTATTTGAGTCTTCTTCCTTCTGAAGGATACGTTTCTACCAAAAGATCACACCTGAAATTTGAAAATGCTCATGTACTGCCATCGTTCTGGAACATAGGTTACCTCAGTGGCTATGAAGAACCAAATAGGTGTTATTAATCTGTAGGGCCGAGGAAGAATTCTAGAGTATTCAGAAGATTACACAGCTTTTTGTTTGTTTGTTTGTTTGTTAAATTGGTTGGCTTTAATAAAGATTTCACTTTGCTATGGCTTTGGAATTTGTTGTATCCTTATGGGCATACATTTAGATGTTCTTTGGAGAATCTTCTTCAAATGTCTCAAAGGTTCACAAGGAAGAGTTCATTCTTAGTTTTAGAAGTCCACTGAGGGAATGTTCTCCCCAAAGAGGCTTGTCTGGAATTCGCCCCACTTTTTTTTTTTTTAGTGCTAAGTTGAGATAATTTTCCCAAGTATTTTTTATGATAGGAATTTATCTTCTTTGGATGTGTTTACATTATAAAGGGAGTGTGGTTTTAATTATATTCTTTTGTTGTACTTCTGATGTTTTTATTACTTTGAAAAGTTTGTGATCTGCTCTTGTTATTGGAGGAATTAAAAATATGTTGCTTTTCTGCAGTGCACTATTTTAAACTGCAGATGGGAAATAAAATATTGAATGTTCACCCATGTCATAGACTCTCTGTAGAGTTTTGCACAATAAACATGTAGGAGAAAAGATACTTCTCCCCGACATGTTAATTTTCCTGGCATAGGGACTGCTTTATGTGGGAAATATTCAGATTTATGAAAGTCCCTCTTGTATTCTTAAAAAATGATACAGCTAAGCAGTAGATATATGGATTGCTTTCCTATTTTGGAACATAGGAAACTGCCATATACCATGTACCCTCTTTCATAATGCTAGAACCCAGCTGTCAGCCAATAAAGTTGAATGGTGGGAAATTAAGGACAGAAAACAGGAAATATCCTTCACACAGCATACTGTATAGTTAAAATGAGCCATTTGTTTTCACGAGATACAGTGAAGGCTGCCAACTTGGAGAGCTTAAATGGAACTAGACAGATTAATGACAGTTAAGACTATTAATGGATACTAGTCATGTTGGCTATATATTAAATCCAGTAATGGAGTTGTTGAATTCAGTTGCCAGAGAAGATGGCTGGAAGGGTGCTGCTAAGCTCACATCCTATTTGCAGGCTTCTCTTGCTAGATCTTAGAGGTATCTAATTGGCCATTTTAGGAACAGAATGTTGATCTAGATCAGGGGTGTCAAACTCGTGTCATCACAACAGCATCATGTAAAGTAGCGGGACTTTCCCCTCCTTCGCTAAACTAGGTGGGGTGGGACCGGCACGTGGTGCATCCGGCCTGTGGGCCGCGAGTTTGACACCCCTGATCTAGACTCTAGAGAATACATTCATTGGTTCCCACACAGAATATGCTCTTATGCTTCTTGGAAACAATTTTCCCAAAGTGCAGGTTAATGGTTTTTCACCTCAATCACTTGCTCCCAGATCATGGCAATATGTAAGGTAGGGCTTCTCAGGAGCCTGTCTAAGAGGGAACATAAGGGTTTTAGCTCTTCATGGGCCTGGAAGACCATTTTCTTGTACTTATGAAGCCAAAGTTCTCTGGATAACTTTGGTTCTAAAAGAGAGATCCTGAGACATATTTCCTCAAAAGCAAAACGCATTCTGAACAGGAATAGCATTCTGAATAGAGCATGGATTGTGTAAAACTGAGCTTAAACTGAAATCCTAGTTTCAAATGTGGAAATACTTTGCCTGCTTGCACTGTTGCTACTTTATTTAATTAACTTATACATTTGAATTTTGTCCACATCCTGGCTCAGTGCTAAAGCCAGGAAATATTTCAGCAGATTATTATTAAATTTACTTGTGATATATAATTTAGGTACGAAGATGAGCTGAAGGTTCTGCTTTGATACCTGTTTCCCAGAAGAATAATGGAGACTCGGTTGTGGAGACAAAAATAAACAAGAACTGAAATACAATACATAGTGAGATTCAAGCTTCAAAAACTTAATCACCTTGTTGCCTAGGGTAATAGTAGCAACCTATCCATGTGTTAGAAAGTGGTAGGGTGAAGGAGACTGAACAGCATCAAAGTAGCTTCCACAAACGTAGCATTGCCCATAGGGTTGCTGGTCCTGTGTTGTGGGCTTCTAGTTTGAACTACAAGAAAGCAAATTCCCACGGTTTCAGCCAAGGGATCTTCCTTATCCTTAAGGGAAGAAACCAGGGTCAACTCAAGTATTTTGAAAGCATATAAATTGTATGCGGTGCTAGCTTGAATTTCATAATTATTAGCTTATAAACATCTATTCCCTCTATGGAAAAGAAAGATGCTTCCAGGTTAATGCAACCGTGTTGAGTAGTAACATGCTTCAAAGATAATACTATGAAATTTACTGTAAATTCAGTATTTTTGTGTAAAAGTCATTACTGTCTACCTACTAATTATTCTGACTTTGATTCCGAAATTTTGATTTCTGCAAGACCCACTCTGAAGAAACAGGCTCCATTTGGTTATCTTTATCTATGTGTTAGATATGTCACACATAGATAATTTTCTATTTCACCTTTCCTTCAGGAGTTCAAAGCAGCTTATGTGACAATCTTCTTTCAGATTATCTCTACAACAATTGTGATCTGCCCAGAGACAACCAATGCATTTCCATAACTAGAGATACCCTTGGGACCTTTCCCCCATTAGTCTCACTTTTTTTCCTAAATGTTTTCAAAACACAGAATGAATGTGAGATATTAGAACTGAATGGGTTTGCGTTGTCTTTAATAATTTGCTCAGGTAGCTAATCAAATAAGGTACTGATGAACTTTTATCAAGTGCTTTTTTTCCCCTTCCTCATCTGAGTACAATCAACAAGACTCAAGATTTCCACAAAGTGTCCCTAAATATCATTCTTTTGATAGTACTGTGTTTCCCCGAAAATAAGACCCTGTCTTATATTTTTTTGAACCCTGAAATAAGCGCTTGGCCTTATTGCCACGCGCTCAAAAGCGCTGTTGGGCTTATTATCAGGGGATGTCTTATTTTGAGGGAAACAAGTATTTGCCTTTTCAAAAAGATCAACCAGAGTAGCTTATTTCTATCATAGAAGGAAATTACTAAATTCATTGAAATGATTCAACAACTTTTTAAACAGTTTGCCCCTTGGTTCTGTTGCGTGTTGTAAAGATTCACATTTTTGTAAGTCTCCATGATTTGGCATTGGGGATGTTGAGAAAAGGGGAAAGCACTAAGCCAGTAAGTTTCATTAGGCTTTCACATAATGCTTTCCTGCAGTACGTTTTGGCAAGTATACAGTTCTGGAGACTTTAAAAAGGATATTACAATCAAGAACTAGTATTAAAAAGGGTGATTAAAATGCCAAAGAAAGAAAGAAAGAAAGAAAAAGAAAGAAAGAAAGAAAGAGGCAGAGAGAGAAAAGAAACAAAAAGAAAGAAAGAGGCAGAGAGAGAGAAAAGAAACAAAAAGAAAGAAGAAAGAGAAGAAAGAAAGAAAGAAAAAAGAAAGAAAGAGAAAAACAAAAACACAGAAGAACAGAGGAAAGAAGTCTGGTTTTTGTAATCATATTTTAGTGTGATTCCTAACAATACACTTAGATGTTAGGCTGGGTATAATGACTTGGAATCACATAAGTTTTGCACTAGGAGAAAAAGGACAAATTGGAACCAACACTCTCCCCCCCTCTCCCATTCTGTGAATTTTGTATTGTTACATTCAAGCAACAGATTCCTCCAGAAGGACATCTGGGATTTGGGTGGGTGAAAATTATGGGCTCTTTCATCTCCTTATAATATGAATAGGAACCAGATTTTTATGAAATGATCCTCTTTTACAGTCATCTAAAGGGCTCCCCCCACCCCACCGCTATGATGTATTGCCCTTCTGTTCCTGCTACTTGCCAGATACTGTTGAAACATTCTTGTACCACATAAAATGACCATAGAACAACTTCTTTGTGCATTATTTAGGAAAAAAAAAACCCTGAAAGAAGCATTAACATTGAAGTAAATGGAATAGTTGACCTGACATTATCAATGATAATTCAGACCAGAACCTTTGAATTTGAACCAGTTTCTTCACGCTTGCACTGAATCTCTTCAAGACAAATAATACACAGGGCTCAAGCAATTTTCTGATTCTTATTCAGGGGCTACACAGACAGATCAAACTTACACAGTTTATCAGCATGGTGCTACAGACACAGCCTTTAGCACCTGCTACCATGTTTCCCCGAAAATACGACATGTCCTGAAAATAAGCCCTAGTGAAGGGATGGGCATGGGCAGCACAGGAGGCAGCCCTTTCCTTCCCTGGTCACCTTATGGAAGCTTGGCACCTTAATTGTGGCCTGCGGATCAGCTGAGCCAGCACGGGCCAGGAGCTGCCTCTCATTCTGTCTCTCTGTGGAGGCCTCTCAGTGTAATGTTCCGTCACAGCTTCGGAGCAAACCTCCGCCTTCCCTGTGGAGGATTGCAAGGCTGAAGGCTTTGGAGGGAGCATTTTTGGGGTGTGTGTCTGTGCAGAGCTCTCCAAGGATAGAATGATCAGCAGGGAAATGGGGGGGGGGGTGGATTTTCCTGCTGATTGGAGCAAGGCAAAGCCTCCAGCCTTGCAATCCTCTTCAGGGAAGGCAGAAGTTTGCTCCGAAGCTGTGGCAGAGCATTACACTGGGAGGCCTCCGCAGAGAGACAGAATGAGAGGCAGCTCCTGGCCAGTGCTGGTTCAGCTGATGGAGGCTCCCTCGTGGAGTGTGATCGAACTTCCAACCCCAACGGACCCGATAGGTGCGAGCTAACCCAACCCAGAAAGGGGAAGGAGCTGATGGGGGCTGGGAGGGGCTGGGGGAAGTTCTGGGAGTTGAGATCCACAAGTCTTTAAATGGCCAAGTGGCTGCCCATGCTTGGCAGCTCTGCAGGATTGCTCCTGCCTGGCCAGCTTAATTATATTATATCAATAATATATATTAATTCAATAATTATATTGAATCATCCCAGATTGAAAACCTCCAAAAACGTTCTGAGTGCCAGCAGCCTATCAGGGCCCTTTTGGGAGTGGCTGCCTGGGTCGCCTCACCCGCCACCACCTTTGGTTACTGAGCGCCAGCCTGCATGCCTATTCCACCCCCCACCCCCCGGTCTCTTTCCCTTCCATTGTTGCTTCTTGGGAGCAGACAGCATGACGGAGAGAATGGGGCCAGCAGTAGCACTTTAAACAAGTAAGATCTCCCTGAAAATAAGCCCAAGTGCTTATTTTGAAGCCCAAAAGAAAATAAGACCCTGTCTTATTTTTGGGGAAACACGGTCGGTCCTATGCCGAAGAAGATAATTTTGTTTGTTTTTTTAAAAAAAATTGATTGGTTTATTTATTAAAAGTCACCGGCAAGCTGGCATTTGTAAATCGAAGTACAGGCAGTCCTCGTCTTACAACAGTTCATTTAGTGACTGCTCAAAATTGTAACGGCACTGAAAAAAGTAGCTTCTGACCATTTTTCACACTTATGACCATCTCAGCATCCCCACAGTCACATAATCAAAATTCGGATGCTTGGCAATTGTCTCATATTTATGATGGTTGCAATGTCCCTGAGTTAGGTGATTATCTTTTGCAACCTTCTGACAAGCAAAGTCAATAGGGAAGCCAGATTCACTTAACCACCATGTTACTGACTTATTAACTGCTGTGATTCACTTAACAACTATGGCACAAAAGGTCATAAAACAGGGCAACACTTAACAACAGCCTCACTTAGCAGCAGTAAGTTTAGGATGAATTGTGATCGTAAATTGAAGTCTATCTGTACAGTACCAATCTCCAGCATCATAATTTGTATGTATTAGAAATGAACAGTATACTATATATGTATTCTATGTATTGAACTCCAGATGGGCCCGGTAGTCATTCTTAGAAGGAAATGATTAGGTGACTCTAGTCCAATGCTCTTTTCGGAAGGGTGCATACCCTTCACTCCCTACAAAACACATAGACAGAATGATTGATCTGAGAGAAACTTCAAAGAGAAACTTCAAAGGATACTATTTTTGGGGAAAACATCCTTACATTTTCCCTTCAAGTAATCAGTATTTTATAATTAACTGTTTCTACTATAGCACCCATTGGATGAATAGGCAAATGGGCAAGATTTTCTCCTAGCATCCATTTTGTTTGAGTGTCATAGCATGCTGCTCCCAGCTGCAAAAATTGAGGACACCCATCCCATCTGGCCATTACCCTTTGTATATCCAAACCAGTTTACCACATGAGTGGGCAATTATGGTCTCTTCATGACCTGTGAACTCAAGTCCCAGAATTCCTGAGTCAGCCATGGCTGGCTCGGGAATAATGGGAGTTGAAGTCCACAGGTCTTAAAGAGGCCATATTGCCCACCCTTAGCAGGATGTGTTTAAGTTACCTTCCCATAAAATGAGCAATTCTATTAATCTGGATGTGTGAACAGGAACAAAAATTTGACTTTATTTCAGTTTATGATGTTGCCTTGCCTGCATGGTCTTTCTCCCCCAAATCAGCTAAAAGACCTTTGTACAAAAAAAAGAGCTTTCAAATCACGAACAAACATCTATACTAATAACTATAACTAACCATAAGAGCAGCATTGATTTGAATCATTTAGAAAGTTAAGCAGCATAGCAAGTCAGTAAGAATAGCTTTTTACCAAAAAAGGAAAGGCAAATGAAAAATAATTAGTATTCAGTGCCAGATAAATTCCACAAGACAAGTATTTCAATGATACAGTAATAAAATGGAATATGCCTTGCTTATTCTTTGAAGGTAGAGCCATGAAGAAATTCAAAAGATTATCTGAGTATCTGGACATTTTCCTTAAGGATGGAGAATTCATTTCTCCTGGTTATAGTTCCCCAACTTTACTGATTTACATTTCTAGCAGCACCAGCAGCAAGATGTACCTTCCCAACAGGTTCGCAAATGTGCACACGCCGTTGCCGTCGCCTGCGCAAAGCCTTCTGCGCATGGGCAGAGTCTTAAAATCGTAGCAAAAAAGCAAAGTCATGACACCCTCATGGGTGGGCAAAGCCTCCCACAGCCTCTGCTACTGGTTCGCCCAAGACAGATAGAACCAGTTGAATTTCACCCCTGGGAGATAGTGAATTCCTGATGCAGACTTCATCATGCAGAATTCCTGGGGAATTCTGGGAATTGAAGTCCACAAGTCTTAAAGTTGCCAGGTTTGGAGACTCCTGGTGTAGAGCAAGACAGGGAAAGCAAGGTTGAAATTTAGGCAATGTAAAGGAAAAACCAAGCCAGAAATCCTGTTGTCTTTTGGTCAGAAAGTGGGAGATGAAAATCAGAGATAGGAAACTACAGGAGTTGTAAATCAAGTTGAGGTTGGAATAAGAGACAGGAAGAGGCTAAAGATCAGGAAGGCAGCTGAAACATAGAGCAAGGCAAGGAGCCAGAAGAAGAACCTGGAACTGACATGTGAAGCAAATGGTTTGTGGCTTTCACACTCTTCAACAGGAGACCCCTAACATTATACAAACATTTCTTGCAGCCCAAACTTCACACAGTGACCTTTGGTAAAGGCATGAAGCCAGTCAGGGTGTTGAATCTCATGTTTGTGTTGTGATTGCCTGGCCAAAGACTAAGTCCAGCTTCCGAACATGAGTGCAACTATAGTTTCTCATTTCCATTAATTTGGCTGATGCAAAATCTAAGCAAGATTTCCCATACACTGCTGAACCTGAATTGCTTCCAAGTATGGTCACCCTGTTGGGCTGGGAGCTTGGAGGGTTGAGTTCCAACACATCTGGAGAGAGTGCCAGGTTGAGGAAGGCTACCCTGACACATATTAACCTTTAGGCATTTCTCAACCCATTGCAACACATTCCACAGGCAGATGGGATCTCAACTGAGACTGGATTTAGAAATGAAAAGTTGGTATACTAAAATAATAATTTTAAAAACTTTGGTAGCAAGAGAGTGGCGTATTCTGGAATCAGCTGCCTTACTGCAAGAAAAGTTAGCATAACGAAATCAACCTATATATATGTAGATCTCGACTTACAACTGTTTGTTTTACTAATGGTTTGAAGTTACAACAGCACTGAAAAAAAGTGATTTATGACTTTTCATACATAGAAACGTTGCAGACTCTCTGTGATCATGTGATCAAAATTCAGACACATGGCAACTGGCATGTATTTATGACTGTTGCAATTTCCTGGGATCATGTAATCATGTTTTGCAACCTTCTGACAAGCAAAGTCAGATTCACTTAACCACCAGTTGGGGAAGCCAGATTCACAACGATCAGGTTACTAATTTAACGGTTACAGTGATTCACTTAACAACTGTGTCAGGCAAGGTCGTAAAATGGAACAGAAGTCACTTAACAACTGTTTTGCTTAGCAATGGAAATTTTGGGCTCAATTCTGGACCTAAATCCAGGCCTACCTGTATCTAATATTTAGGGCCTGCTTACCTTATTTTGAGAAAATGTGTATCCTTCTAAGCCTTGTAAACCTGAAGACAAAAGGAAAGCAAGAACCCAACTTTCTTTCCTGAGATAAGTTCTTTGGATGGATCATGTTGGTTTCAAGGAAGTCCATTCAATCATTAGAAGTTACTCCTGTTTTGGGAGACAGTAGAAGAGAATAAATACTTGGCATAGCATGACAGGCACCCAGTGGTGGGTTCCTCCCGGTTCGACCCAGTTCCCCCAGCCGGTAGCGGTGACGATATGATGTCACCGAACCGGTTCTGCCCCCCCGCCCCCTCCATGTTATTCTTACCTTTTATTTGTCCCCACCCCCAATCTATTGCTGCCTCCCGAGTCCCAGCTGATGGGATATAAGGAAAAAAAATGTTTAAACTCTTGCTGTGGGGCTTCAAAGGGCCGCCCTACAGCTGATCAGTGGTAAAAGGCAGTTTGGTGATAAACCGGTGCCTGCAAAAATACATGTGTAGACCGGTGCCTGCAAAAATAAATGGATAGACCAGTGCCTGCAAAAATAAATGAGTAGACCGGTACAGCTCTGCAAGCAGTTAAAAGCCTGGTAGACCAGTACCTCTGCTAAATCCTAAAGAATTGTCACATGACCATCAAGCCATGCCCATAAAATAAGTCAAGCCCACAGAACCAGTAGTAAAAAAATTTAAAACCCACCCCTGCAGGTACCCTCTGTATTGATGCAAGAAAAATACTGGAGCAGCGGATTATGTGAAGAAGCGTACTCCATAAAACTTGTATTAGATGCTAGAAGACTTTTCATTGTTTTGCTGCACTAAGCTAGGATGGTTGCACCTTTAGTAAAGGTTCTCAAGATTAAGGTGTATCAAACCAGCTTTTTCCAACCGGGTTTCTTTCAAATGCATTTCCTTGTAAGAACATCCCACATCACCTCCCTGATTATTCGTCCAGAGGGTAGCAGGCTGTAGAAAGCTGTGCCTGGAGGCCAATTCAAATATCACATTATGTTTTTTTTCATGCAAAATATTGAAAGAACATATGGGCTTCCCTGAGACGTATTTTCTGGATTCTAGATTATAAGAGTTGTTTTATCTAACAAGGACATGTTTCCTGAAATTAGGAAATTGCTGCTACAAGCAATAGAGAGCTGTCACATAATTTGTGCAACTTCTCCTGTGGGAATGGTTAAATGCCCTCTTTGCTCCAGAAGGAGAAATTATGCCTGAACCAACTGTTGAATAATCAAAATAATTGCTAACCTGCACAATCCCAGTCTTCCTGCATGAGAGGTAGAGCCAGCCTTACAATATTACCATTACAGTGGTTATGTTGGTTATCTTTTATATCTCAGCTGCAGACTGTAGTTTTTATATTGTATTATACTTTTGCACTGCCTGTCTGTCTCTCTGCCTGCCTGCCTGCATATCTATCTATCTATCTATCTATCTATCTATCTATCTATCTATCTATCTATCTATCTATCTATCATCTATCTCTATCTCTATCTATCCATCCATCTATCCATCTACCTATCATGTAATCTTTCATACTTCTAAACTGCCTATGTCCCTCAGAGGGGCTCTGGGCAGTGTACAATATCATACAACCAATTTATTTATTTATTTATTTATTTGTTTAGATTTGTATACCGCCCTTCTCCTTGCGGACTCAGGGCGGTGAAAAAGCCAAATAAAAATAGTACACAAAAGTTAAACAATTTCTTTAAAAAGCATATAACTTTGGCTAAAAATTAAAACCATTAACCATTAAATATTTAAAATACCCAACCCTATAATACAGATCTTAAAAATTCAGCGGGGTCAGGCTAGACCAGCAAGCTGAAAGAGATGAGTTTTCAGGGCCCGACGAAAAGTCCGGAGGTCAGCAATTGTTCTCAGTTTTGGAGGAAGATCGTTCCAGAGGGTAGGGGCTGCCACAGAGAAGGCCCTCCCCCTGGGGGTCGCCAGCCGGCATTATCTGGCTGATGGCACCCTGAGGAGACCCTCTCTGTAGGAACGCACCGGCCGGTGGGAGGCTATTGGCGGCAGAAGGCGGTCCCGTAAGTACCCTGGTCCTAAGCCATGGAGCGCTTTAAAGGTGGTCACCAACATCTTGAAACGCACCCGGAAGTCCACCGGTAGCCAATGCAGCTCGCGCAGGAGAGGTGTCACATGGGAGTGTCCCGTCGCTCCCATAATCCCCCGCGCGGCCGCATTCTGCACTAGTTGGAGCCTCCGGGTGCACCCCAAGGGGAGCCCCATGTAGAGAGCATTGCAGTAGTCCAGGCGAGAGGTGACGAGTGCCTGAGTGACTGTGCGTAGGGAGTCCCGATTTAGAAAGGGCCGCAACTGGCGTATCAGGCGAACCTGATAGAAAGCTCCCCTGGCCACAGCTGTCGTGTGATCCTCCAAAGACAGCCGTGGGTCCAGGAGGACGCCCAAGTTGCGCACCCTTTCCGTGGGGGCCAATGATTCGCCCCCAATAACCAGCGATGGTGTCAGCTGGCTATATCGGTACGCCGGCAGCCACAGCCACTCGGTCTTGGAGAGGTTGAGTCGAAGCCTGTTTCTCCCCATCCAGACCCGCACGGCTTCAAGGCACTGGGACATCACTTCCACGGCATCGTTAGGGTGGTCTGGGGTGGAAATGTACAGTTGCGTATCATCAGCGTACTGATGGAACTCCACCCCAAAACCACGGATGATCTCACCCAGCGGCTTTACATAAATGTTGAACAGGAGGGGCGAGAGGACCGATCCCTGCGGCACCCCACACACTAGGCGCCTCAGGGTCGACCGCTGCCCCCCTGTCAACACAGATTGCGACCGGTCGGAGAGGTAGGAGGAGAACCACCGTAAAACGGTGCCTCTCACCCCCAGTCCCTCCAACCGGCGCAACATGATACCATGGTCGATGGTATCAAAAGCCGCTGAGAGGTCTAATAACACCAGGATAGAGGAATAACCCCTACCCCGGGCCCGCCAGAGATCATCCACCAACGCGACCAATGCCGTTTCAGTGCTGTATCCAGGCCTGAAGCCGGACTGGAGCGGGTCTAAATAGACAGCTTCATCCAGGTACCGAGGGAGCTGCCATGCAACCACACTCTCAACAACCTTCGCTAAAAAGGGAAGGTTGGAGATTGGACGGTAATTAGCCAAAATAGCCGGGTCCAGGGAGGGCTTCTTGAGGAGGGGCCTCACCACCGCCTCCTTCAAGGCGGCCGGTAGGGCACCCTCACGCAAAGAAGCATTTATGATCTCCTGGAGCCAGCCTCATGTAACCTCCCGGGAGGCCAGCACCAATAAATAAAAATATATAAAAATTAACATTAAAAAATAGATTAGGAACCTTGATGCTTTATTTTATTTATTTATTTTATTTTATCAAATTTATATACCGCCCTACTCCCCGAAGGGACTCAGGGTGGTGAATAGCCAAATAAAATACAGAACATACAAAAGTTAAAAATAGTTAAGATAAATTAAATGATTAGGCTGAAAAATTTAAAATCCAATCATATAAAACCAATCATATAAAACATTTAAAAACCCATTATAAAGGGGAGGTTTAAGCCAGACTGAGCTTGGCTTCTTGCAGCCATTCCATTACCCAAACTAGGTAACACCATCAGCGCTAGAAAAAGTACAATTAAACATCAAAAGAGGAAAAAAATCCTAGAATGGCCATTTAATGTTGGGAGTATTACACATGAGGATCTCTCAAGGGACTAGCCAGTCCCACCATTGTGTGGTACTCTGTGCCTCCCACGCAAGGCCACAGAGCCTGGATTTGACCCCTTTGTAGAAGGCCAAGAGATTGGGGGCTTTCCTCAATCTGGCGGCAGGAAGTTCCGAAAAGTAGGCGCAGTGGCAGTGAAGGTTCTCCTTCTCAACCCCACCAGCTTTTAATTGCTGTAAGCTGCCAAAGATCATGTGTTTGAGATGGGCAGTTGTATCAATTGGAAAGGAGAGGAGGCAGGGATTACCGGAGAGCTACTTTAGACAGGTGAATCTGGGTACAGGTAATCCTCAATTTACAACCATTTTGCTCAGTGACCATCGGAAGTTACAATGGCACTGAAAAACGGGCTGTTTTCCACATTTACGACTATTGCCATGTGTTCAAAATTCAGACAGTTGGCAACTGGTTCTTATTTACGATGGTTGCAGTGTCCCAGGGTCATATGATCCCCTTTTGCAACCTTGTGACAAAGTGGGGAAGCAAGATTCATTTAACAGTATTACTAACTTAACAACTGTGGTGATTCACTTAACAGCGGTGGCAAGAATGGTCGTAAAAGGGGGCAAAACACATTCAACAACTGTCTTGCTTAGCAGTGGAAATTTTGTGCTCAGTTGCTATCGTAAGTTGAGGACTACTATATTATGAAAAGAAAGGAAAGTTTTAGATGCCACCCTGTTATTCTTGTAATTTTTCTTCCCAGTGAAGAAAGTTGATTGTGATATTTCTCCTTGCGGTATCATAATAAACTTGATCATCATGCTTTGCGTGCCAGATAGCAAAATGTTTTTCCCCCACCCAACTGGGGATAGGATATTCAATTTAGTGCTCTGTGGGCTGACTCACTTCATTATTCTTTTACTTTGAATAGCCCCCTTCCTCATAAAATTAATAAGAGTGTGGGTGGAGATTGCCAAACAGGATCTGTTTAATGGCCTTTTAACATTCATTTCGATGCAAATAGTTTGGGATGGGTTCGACCTACAGCGTTTTGGCCCAACCCAAAGATTCCAAGATTATCCCAGTACATGTAAATGGGGAAAGAATGATATGAAACTAGCTATTCAGTTAGATTAGAACAGAGGTCTTCAAACTTGGTTGGATTAGAACAGAGGTCTTCTAACTCGGCAGCTTTAAGACTTGTGGACTTCAACTCCCAGAATTCTGGGAGTTGAAGTCCACAAGTCTTAAGGCTGCCGAGTTTGAAGACCTCTGGATTAAAACATTGATTTTCTTTAAAAAAAAAAAGAAAGATAAATAACATAAAAGTCCAAGAAGCATATTACCGCCTTATTCACCCCCACCCCAGTCATCCAGAACTGCCATCCCCAATTAGAGGCCTTCTAGATGTATTCATCATTCCCTCCCCAATGGCCAATGGCTATGCTGGCTGGTAAGGATAGGAATTGTAATCCATGATTCTGTAGGGTGCAAGACATGATTCTGTAGGCTGAGCCAAGACAAAATTAGTAATTTAAACAAAGTGCTTGCTTAATCTTAAACAAGCCACTAACATGTTAAAATCTGCTCACACTGGAAATGTCTTATCTGCTTGCAGGATTGGTACTGACAGCCCCACACACATTCATATACATGTGTGTGTGTGTATGCACGCGCGCATGTGTGCCTGTGTATCTCTCCCTATGGTATTTCAGTTTGTTGACTTTGGCAACTTTTTCTGAACAATCCATCAATGCAACCCTAAAATTACTGAACTGATTAAAAACTTTCATTCAAATGCCGAGGGAGATATTATAGGCTCTCATCCATAGCAAGTCTAGGGTATGCTATGATAGATGCTAGGAGGTGTAAAATGACCCACTCTATATCCCTAAACTACAATGTGTTGTGGTTTCCAGAAAAATAATTATATTTGCTGCTTGCAGCAAAAAACATCAAATGCTATGGCACCTCTGCAAAATAGCACCTTTGCAAAACAGTTTATGTTTCTTCCCACCTCTACATATTCAAATATTTCTTTTTATGGTTCCCTTATTTCTTCTCTTTCCTAAATATTGAAGGAACTCTACATCCCAGGGTACAGAAAATGCGGGCAGATGTGATCTCAGAACCACTGAATGAAATCTTTGAAAGCTGCTGGAGCACAGTGGAACTGCTAGAGCAGGGGTCCCCAACTCCAACCTCAGATCCATGGACCAGCGCTGGGCCCTGATATGCCAGCAACTGGGCCACGCAAATAAGCAAAGCCCCATTTGCAAGATGCAGGCAGCATGCATAATCACGCCATCTCCGGTCCATGGAAAATCTTTCTCTGTGTAACCTTTCTCTTGTGCCCAAAAGGTTGGGAATCGCTGTGCTAGAGGATTGAAAAGGAGCTGATGTGATCTCAGTCTTCAAAAAGAGGAAAAAGTAGATCCAGGGAATACAGACCAATCGGTTAGACATTGATATCGGGAAAATCCTGGATAAGGTAATCAAGCAGCAAATTTGTGAGTACCTTGAAATGAACAAGGTGATTAATAGAAGCCTGCATGGGTTTGTTAAGAACAGGTCATGCCAAATAAATCTTATTGCCTTCTTTGATAGAATGACTAAATTAGTGGACCAAGGAAATGATGTGGATATAGCACACTTGGATTTCAGTAAGGCATTTGATAAATTAGATCATAGTTCTTTCTTCTTGGTAAGATAGAACAACGTGGGATAGATAATACCACCACCAGATGGATCTTCAGTTGGCTGACCAACTGCTGACCAACTGAGCAACTGACATTCAGCATGTGGTCTTCAATGGCTTTACTTTTATGTGGAGGGAAGCATGCAGTAGAGCAGGTTCAGTCTTGGGCCCAGTGCACTTGAACATTTTCATGAATGATCTAGATGAGAAGATCAAAGGGGCACTCAAGAGTTGAGCATTGGGCCCCATTCAACAAGATGCAGTTCACTGGAGAAAAAAGTAAGGTTTTACACTTATGCCAGAAAAACTAAATGCATAAATAAAGGATAGGGAATACCTGGCTCAACAGTAGTGCTTGAGAGGGATCTAGGCACTACTTAGATATGAGACAGCAAGTGTGCTGCAACTGCCCAAAACACCAAGACATGCAGTGTCAAAAGAGGATCGCACCAACATCATGGAAAGTTATAGTAATGCTTTATTGTACCACTGAGGCCACATGTGGAATACTGCATCCAGTTCTGCTTACCACAATACAAAAAAGATGTCGAGGTCCTAGAAAGAGTGAAGAGAAGAGCAACAAAGATGGTTAGAGGACTGAAGGCTAAATCTTATGAAGAACGGCTAAGGAACTATGCATGCTTAGCTTAAGAAAGAGAAGACTGAGGGATGATATGACAGCAGTTTTACAATACTTGAAGGGCTGCCGGCAAGGGAGAGGGTATCCTTTTATTCTCCGTGGCACCTGAGGGTAGGGCAAGAAAGAATGGGTAGAATTTGCCAGAGGCAGATTCAACATGATAATAAGAATTTCCTGACAGTAAGAACTATTAAGTAATGGAACAGCTTGTCTCCTGGAGTTGTGGAAGATCCATTGCTGGAGGCTTTCAAGAAAAGATTGGAAAACAATTTGATTGTTGAACTAGAAGTCCTTCAAGGTCCCTTCCAGTCCAATGATTCTAAGTATATTAAACAGTATCTCCCTAACTACAGGACCTTCTAGCATCATCCAGCCGTTCCTTGTGCTGACATCAGAAATGAGATTTGATATCCTTCAGTGAAAGTTTGGTGATTTTAGAAAATGCTTGTGAGAAAAGAGCCTTCACCAGAATTTGGGTGTACTAAAAGTTGGGGTCCCCATTGCCAAATGTTTTCTCCATTTTCTATATCTTCAGAGTGATTTAGATTTTTAAAAGATTTTTTTTAAATGCAGTTTTTGTGGTTAGTTTATTGTTAAAACAAACTATTGTACAGATAGTCCTCAACTTACGACCACAATTGAGCCCAAATTTTTCATGGCTAAGCAAAACAGTTGTTAAGTGGGATGTGCCTTATTTTATGAACAGTTGTTAAGTAAACCCTGCAGTTGTTAAGTGAATTATATGTTTGTTAAGTGAATCTGGCTTCCTCCATTGTCTTTGTCAACTGGGAAGGATACAAATGGTGATCGCATGACCTTGGGACAGTGCAACTGCCTGTTGTCAAGCAGAGTTTTTGATTGTGTGGCCATGGGGATGCTGCAATGGCTGTAAGCGTGAAAAATGGTAATAAGTCACTTTTTTCCAATGCCATTGTGACTTTAAATGGTCACTAAACAAATGGTTGTAAATTGAGGACCAAATGCATTATTGGTTGCTACTATTAGATATTGGTTCCTCTCCACCTTATTATGCATCTGTTCATCATCCTGCAGCCACCTGACTGTCCCCTAATTTCCAAAAGGCCCATGCAGAGTTTCCTTGAAAAGCCTTTTATGAAGGACCAGATGGAACCTGAGAGGCTGCAAACCGCTGAAGACTTGATAGTGGGAAGAAAAACAGGATATTTACGCAAAATCCGGCCATTTTGTAAGTAGAGTAAATGCAATAATCTTACATCCTACCCATGAGGATGTCACTGGTTTTTCTTCTTTCTCTTTTATTTTTAAAACAATTTATTTTCTATCGAATTACATGAGCTTGGGGAAAAAAATTGCAGAGCTGTATTTTGGCACAGCTTGATCTGTATCACCCTTAATAATTATTTGAAGAATGTCCACTCTCAAGAAGGCAATTGTTACCGTCTATGACTTCACTCGTCTGATGAGGTGGTCTGTGGTATATTAATGCTTATGCCATAATGCATTTGTTGCTCATGATTAGGATGCAAGAGATTTAATGATTTGACATCTTTTACCACATCCGGGGAAGATCTACATTGGTTTAGATACACAATCTATAGGTTTTCAATGGCATGTTTTAGAATGAAGAGACATCACATTTTTCCAGGGGTGGGAAAATACTTCTAATTCCAAAGAACGAGTATCAAATATTTAGCCAGCAGCCCTGTACAAACCTGAGGAAATATTTAAATACTTAGGAAACACCCAGCCAATAGCTAATCTCCAAAGTGACAAACTGTCTGGAATTGTTTTGCCACTTCTGGTGCTTCCAGTGCTTAATTTCTAAAATAAGAGGCAGCTGCTGTGTGGATTGCAGAATGTATAGCCAATGATACGTTTTGTGTATATAGCTGTACATATAGACAGTAATGATACACCCAACAGCAGATGTTGAACAAGTATAGCCAAAGACAGCTTAAGACGTTCTGGTGCCGGAGGCAGAAAATCCTAATCACCATTCCCACTAGTATAAAATAAAACATAGACATTGAATATTTGCTGCTCCTTAATGATATTCAAGATACTCCTCCGAGACAAGCCACAGTGCCTTGCCTGGCTGCAGCTCTAACTACTCTTAAAGCTGTCCAGATGAATCTCAATCTGATCATCCTATTGGTGTTATTTCAGCCCAGAATTATGGAAGTTGAAGTCCAACACATCAGGTTGGGGGTGGGGAAGAGGGGGGGAGAGGAGGCTTGAGCTCTAGATTAACACGATCCGGGGATAATGGTGCCAGTGACCCAATTTCCTTCTGCTGTAAATAGTTGGAATAAATGCTTTCTGAAGTTTATGGCTGACTTCCCCACATTGGGTGGCCCAGATCTGCTTCAAGGGTGAACTCCAAACTACCCAACCCCTGGGGAAACTCTGAATTCGGCATGAGCACCCCAAGAAAACATGTGCAAAGGTAATTGTGACATGGACATAAGGATGACAGTGCTGAGTCAATATGACTCTGTCGACAGCATCAAGCTTTGCTCTCTTTGCCATTCTGAAGCATGTGTACAGGAAATAGGTCTTCATAAGGCTGGACAGCCAGCTTCAGGCCTTCTGGGGATAATTAAAGAGCAAAACTCAGACTTATTAACTGTGGATTCCTTGGAATACTTCCGTATACTTGGTCTCCTTCCTCCTGTCCTCCCTCTGTTGTTAATTGCACTATAAGCAATTTGGGATCCGAATATATGTCATCCTCTCCATGACATCTGATGAAATGATCAAAAGTGTCAGGCAATCCTTCACATTTTTTACTAAATTGAATTTAGTGGGTGTTACTTCCAGGAAAATGTAAAGGACTGTAATCTGAACAGAGCCCTTTGCTTTTGAATTAACATGATCAACTCCCTTTGTCTCCAGGCAGGTATATTCCAAGATGAGTTGGAATCAAACTGCAATCTTTTCTCTGTCCTTCCTTTTATGTGGAACTGGCTGAAAACAGCACCTAAATGTCAGATAAGATCTAGACAGTATTGATTCAGCAGCTCCCATGTGGTCCAAAGTCAGCGTATTGCATGGCCTTGTGTTTGTAGCAAGGTATACCAGTATTTCTTAACTTACAACCATTCATTTAGTGACTGCTCAAAGTTACAATAGCACTGGAAAAAAAATGACTTACGACGGTTGTTCAGACTTATGACTGTTGCACATCCTGATAGTCTCATGATCAAAATTTGGATGCTCGGCAACTGGCTTATATTTATGACAGTCACAGTGTCCCAGGATCACGTGATCACCTTTTACGACAGGCAAAGTCAATGGAGAAACCAGATTCACTTAACAACTGGGTTACTAACTTAACAACTGCAGTGATTCACTTAACAACTGTGGCAAGAAAGGTCGTAAAATAGGGCAAAACTCACTTAAAAGCTGTTTTGCTCGGCAATGGAAATTTTGGGCTCAATTCTGGTCATATATCAAGCACTACCTGTACTACGGCTTTATTCCTTGGGCATTTTTGAGGTTCATATGGCATGTAGAAACAGAGGCCCCAAATAACACCTTATCACAGAAGCAGTGGTTTACTAGCTATAGAAAACAGAAAGTCAAGCTGCTTTTTTTTGGGAAAGAGCCATTGGGCTTGTCATTTGCTTAATGGATACAACCACATTCTTTTGTTGAGAGCAATATGGAAGTAGCTTACTGTTGCCCTTTTAAATTGCATCTAACCAGAAGTCCTGGGATTGCCAAAATAGTCTTCCATTTGTGTACCGATCACACCAGCCCTGCTCAGCTCCAGAAAAGTTGACAAGATGCTATCATTTGTTTAAAGGCTTCTTTCCGATGAGGCTGCCCTAAATTAATTCAAGTTCCAGTCCCATGAATCCTTGTTTAGAAGCAAGTGCTAGTGAAACCAGTTCAGCTTACTGTTTAATTAGTGCAAGTCATGTTCTGTAGGACTTAATGGGATTTACTTCTCAATAAATATGCTCAGGTTTCCTGTGATAGATTTACTGAATGTGAAGCAGCAGAATTACTGCAGTACTGTTTCTTTGGATTTTGCAAGATATATAGCTATAGATCATCTATTAATCCGTTTGTTTTTAAAATGTCATAACACGAACATAAAAAGCAAGAAGTATTCACTTCTTGTTATTTTGCTTATCACAGGAAATAAAATTATATACTTTTGGTGTTGATGGGTTTTGATTTTAATGTATTTTAATATGCGTTTAACATGCATTTTCATGTTTCTTACTTGGATTGAGATTGTATATCTTAATTGTTGTGAGCCGCCCTGAGTACTATGGAGATAGGGCGGCATATAAATCTAATTAAAATAAATAAAATAAATAAACTTTTATTCAGATGCTTTTAAAAAGTTTTAGTCACTGGAGCTTTTTAAGAAGAGACTGGACAACCACTTATAGGCCCTATGCTATTGGGCAGTGATGGCTAACCTTTTTGCCGTTGCGTGCCAAAAGCGGGGGTGTGCCTATGTGTGTGCCCACACCCATAATTCAATGTGCCCTGCCTCTGCGCATGCACACCCACCCACCCCGCTTTTAGCACATGATGGCACAGTGGGCCTGGTAGGCCTGTTTTTCACCCTCCCCACCCTCTAGGAGCCTGGGGAGGGCGAAAACGGCCTTCTCCACCCCCCTTGGAGGCTGGACACTGCCCATTTTCCAACTTCCAGTGGGACCGGAAGGCCCAAAAATCAGCTGGCCAGCGCACGGATGCCCACTGGAGCTGAGCTACAGCAATGCTTGCGTGCCCACAGATATGGCTCCATGTCCCACCTGAGCACCCGTGCCATAGGTTCGCCATCACGGCTATAGGGTCTCTTGTTTGAGCAGGGGGTTGGATTTTAAGTCATAACCATAACAGTAACAGAGTTGGAAGGGACCTTGGAGGTCATCTAGTCCAACCCCCTGCTCATGGAGGAGGCCTGTACTAGAGACTCGAACCCCGACCTTTCTGATCGACCAGCTCAGTCTTAGCCACCTAGTCAGGCAAGTCCTCCAAGATCCCTTCCAACTTTGTTATTGTTTGTAAAAGAGGAATTCTCAGTAATTTTATTCAAAATATCATATTTTGATACTTCTTGTTTTCACTGATGCCCATTTGGCAGGGAATAATTCCCACTGGAACCAATCAGCTCTACTTCTGAGCAAGCCTTAACAATATGTCACTGTTTAAGAAACTGCTATATTTAAAACTATTAAGGGGTTGCAGAACCATGCTGTTTTTCTTAAACACACCACTCATAGAATAAAACGATAGATTAAATTGGAAATATTACCCAGTCTTTAACTAATAATGTTGGGGAACCTGCTTGATCTGGATTTGACCCATCAAAGCAAAAAGCCGGCGCTCGTGTTTTCTCCGCTTTGATCCGTCCGGAGGGTTTCAGGAAGGGCTGGAAGGTCGCGCTGGGGAGAGCGGCTCCAAAGGAGCGCGGATTACCCCACCGCCCACCCCCATTACTTTTGTAACCCGGCGGCGTGACCTCTTTTAAGAGACGCATAAGAGACGCTTCCACTTGAAACGCTCACAGATCGCAAAATCTGTTCAAACATTATTGCCCTGGTCTAGACAGACAGACAGACAAATATCTCCGTAGATGAGATGAGTTTGAAAGGCCAATGTAAATAAGCAAAGCGCGGCAGATTTCAGCCGGGCTAGTAAGGGCATCCCCGAGCGCAAAGTGGAATTTCAGAGCACGCACACCCAGGCAGGGCTGATCGCTGATTGGCTCAGCCGCCGGGCCTCCCCTTCGATCCTCCCTCCGCAAACAAAGAACGACTCATTCAAGGGAGGCGAAACGTCTCCCTGATTGGCCCAGCGCCGGAATGAGTAAGAAAAGCGCGGCGGCGGGGATTTAAGGTGGACGCGCGTTCCGGACTCGGAGCCCGCGGTTCGGTCGGGTTGGCAATAAGGTGGGAGAAGCGCCGAGGAGTCCCGAGCCGGTTTCTCCGACAGGGTAAAGAAGCACGCGCGCCGCGCGAGTCCCAGCTGGCCGGCACGGAATGGCGGACCTGAGTGAAGCCGTCCCGCCTTAAGAGAACTGCGGCAGCGTCCCCATTGATTAAACCTCCAGCAAGGGGGAAGGGCAGGTTCAGGAGGCAGTTTCCAGCAAAGCCCCCCCTCCCTCTCTCTGGATCTCCCTCCTTTCCCTCTCTCCCTCCCTCCCTCTCCTGCCTGCCTGCCCGCCCCGGGCGCTCCTTCCCGCAGATCTGTGGCTGCTTCTCTCGTTTCGTTGTCCCTGGGGGTGAGACCCGAAGCAGAGGCGGGCCGCCAAGGCTCTCGGGCAGCGTTCAATGCGGATCATTATTTATTATGATCCATTATATGCACATAGTGGAAAGATAATTCTTCTCCTTTTGCACTGAAGAAGCCGGCGTGGATCCGGAGGAGCTCTGCAGTTGCGATGCAAGCCGCCGAGGACGGAGGGGAAAAAGACCGTGAAGCCAGGAAGGGAGGAGGGAACGCGAAGGGGGCTTCTTCCGTACTGCAACGGAGAAAGAAGTCGTGGACGAGAGAGGGGGAAGCGTCGCGAGGCACAGGCGGAGGAAAAGCTGGCCGGGATCGGCTGCTCCAAAGAACTTTTTGCTTTGGGACGAGGACGCGAGAGAGCTCGGGAGGAATCGCTTCGAAGAGGCGAAGAGGAATCGTCCCTTTCTAAAACCGAAGGGCCGCTTTAAAAAAGCAGGAGAACCGCTTTGGAGAACCCTTTCTCGGCTTGCAGCTTTCGGTGGAAACCTGCACCTTCTCCCCCCCACCCCCTCCAAAAGGAAATCGGCTTTGCCGCCCACTGGGGTTAGGACCGATTTAGGCGCACTGGTGCTCGAGAGCAGCTCCGCGATTGAGGATCGGAGGAACCAAGGACCGGGCAAACGAAACGACCCATTCTTCGATCCTGCGGCCGCCCCCTCGCTTGAAAGGCTGGCATACCCGGATGTACGAAGGCGAGGGGGGCTGCACGAACACGTGGCGATGGGAAGGGAGAGGGTCGGATCAGATCTAATTATCCGCGCGGCTTCCAATTCGGCTCTCACCACTCCCAGCTGGAGCTGCAGAATATTTTAGCCGGAGGCTATACCCCAACGAGAAAGCAGCCCTTCCTGCTCGAAGGTTGCGGAGCGAATCCGCGCTGCATTTGCATGTTTTCTCGGGGCAGGGCGGGTGGGGAAAGGGTAGGTGACCGCCCCCACCTCGTGCAGATTTCACCCCGCCTTTCCCGAACCTCTTTGTGTTAATAGCTCTTGGAGGGGGCGGGGGGGAGAAACGGGCCTGGCGCTCTGGATTTGCAGGTACGTGTTTTTTTTTTTTTTAATATATGTATCTTTCTATCCTGTAATCATCCACACCCTTAATATCCATTTAATTGGGAAAAAAATATTTTCAAAGAAGCAAAGTTGAGGGCTCCAAACTTTTAAGGTTTTTACCCAAGATTTTAATATTGTGAAGCGATATGGCCAAAAGGCAAAACGATACAGTATTTTCTAATCCCGCTGCGATGTTTAGGATTATATTCAAATGCAAAATCGAGCCAATTAACATTGCAAGAAGGTAGTAGGCATCGGTAACCAGAATTTAAAAATTTTTGAGGCTGGCGATCGAAAATATTTTTGACTGTTTTTAAAAACTGTGACCACATTGTAAAAGATTGGTTTAAAATAGGGTTTTTTTGCTATCCATATCTGGATATTATGTGTGTATATGTCAGTATGTAGATAGTTATCAGAAATCCCTAAATGCTGGTTTTGAATATTGCCTGGTCAAATTTCGAACCATATTTTCAGTTTCTGCATTGCTGGTTACCTTAACAAGATACAAAATTGTAACGTTTAGATGAGAGTCGACATTTTGATCTACTTATTTCCCCCACTTTCTCTTAGAAATGATTAAAATAAAAACAAGAGTAAGGCTCCCTGTATGATTAACAACAGCAAAAATATTTGCAAGGCGGAGGTTTAATGCAAATAGATCTGTAAATAGGCTCAGTTTATTAATGTATTAAATATAAAACCAGTTTCTTTAAATTGTGCAGAAGTAATTTAATGAGAGGCCAGCCTATATAGCCTAGAGATTCCCTAAATTTAAATAAAAGTATACTGCCCAGGAAAGGGATATAATTTTCGGTAAGACTATTAGTTATTTTTTTTTAGTATTGATAATAAGTGAGTTGAAAAACAAGAAATATTGTGTAGATATACCTTTAAAAAAAAGACTTTCAGAATAGTTGGGCTTTATATGCAGTGCATTCATTCATGCTCACTTTTTGTCTCTGGAAACTGCCAGCAGTTGGTTTCCAGATTTGTTTGAATAAAAATAATTGTATGAACAGCAACACAATTTTCAGATATTTCAGCCTATGTTTCTGTTTTCCTTTTCGGATGTTTTCAAGGGATTGTCTTTCCTAATGGCAAGGAAAAATCTGCTCAAGTGTATTTAAATTTGAAATTCACCAATACTTAATGTTACTAGAATTCTTCAGTGTTTGTAAATTGAAAGCAGGCAGTCTACTAAAATGTACATTATCACAAAATAAAAACATTTCAATTAGAACACTGTATTAGGTAAACATGTTAAAATAAAAATATTTTATTGCACCAGAATTGACTGGACCATGTTCAGATTATTTAATTCTTCTTTATCTGGACTAAAACCCTATTTTAAGTACAAAACTGTAAGAGTGGGATTTTTGTATCAACTGTGTAAGGTTTGAAAATTTGCAAGCAAGTAATTATTATTTTATTTTATGTTTATTGGTTTTCATCCCTTCCTGAATTTAAAAATATATATTTAAGAGCTGCAGTTTCAATTCTTAACAGTTTCTGTTTAGAGGAACCCTCCCTCATAACTCCCCCACCCCCATTCAATAAGAATTGATCCTCAGGAATAGAGCATGTAAAGAATCCAGTTAGGGAGATAAAACCAGTTAAAAACTTGAGTGGAATTTGCTTCCAGTTTTAAAATGAGATTGTAGATTTTTTTTTAAAAAAATCCTACTTTCCCACTCTATATTTTAGACCCAGAATGCAAATTAAGCTAACCATTCTTTGCTTTGTTTTGTTCAAATGATGGCTCTGTGGCTCCCGCCCTTTTATTTCCCCCTGAAAAGTAACACATTTTCTGGGTGCTTTTAACTGAGGGAAATACATATAAAATATTGCTTTCGGTTGTGTATGGTTGCAACTTTGTCCTTGCTCTTCAGAATCACGCATGATTACGAACTCTTCCTTGTTCCACATTTGTCTTGAATTAAGAAAAGGTGTTTCTGTATATGCCTCCCTTTTCTTTGTGCCAGTCTCTGCTTTCCACTTATCAGTCCATGTAATTATTTTGTAAAGTTTTTGTACTGGTATTCTTCTGTAGGAAATCGAGATTTGCTGCCTGCCCTTGGCTAATAAGTGCTTTTCTTTTTATGGATTTTCCTGACTGTGGCTAACCTTGCGTTTCCTATCCTGGGCTCAGAATCTTGCTTCTCTATTTACCCTCTATTTAAATTTACCCCTATTTAAATTTATTTTGATGATCTTCCTTTTTTAGCCCAGTTATATATGGCCAGGATTTGTTTCCAGAAGCCTGGTTAGATTTCTGCAACTGGGTGTTAAGACTTCTTCAGTGTTAAGATGAGTTGTGATTGTCTGCCTCCCTGTCCATTCCACCCTCCCCCCAACCCCTTCTGTTCTCTCTGCCTCAGTCTTTCTTAAGGCATGAGTTGTTGGAAGTAGCAGTGCAAAAAATAATTAGATGAAAATAAAAAATTAGACTAGGAAATAGGGTAGGGCTTTAGGAGGATAAAATACTGGGGACATTAGGCACACATTAATAAATCTCCCAAGATCTGACAAAAGCTACATCCAACAGACACCAACACCCCCCCACCCCGTTTCACCTCCTTCTCTCCTTCATAGAAAAACTTCGGATCTGCTATATAATAATTTTTTATGCTTATGCCTTGATCTGGAGCTTCCAGACAGGGTTCTTTTCTTCTGTGTTGTAAATTTCTGTATTTCTAAATTTCTTTTGAGAGATATTAACTATGGATGTATTTGGGTATTGTTTTTTCTTTTTTCCAGAAATTTATTAAAAAAGCCTGGTCCCAAATTGGAATTCTTTTTTGTCTATTCAAATATTGCGCGCGCGGGGGGGGGGGTGTATTTCTGGTCTCCTGCCTTTCTCTCTCCCCCCCCTCCATTATATATTTCCCTGGTTCTTTTTAGGCTTTCAGAATTGCAAGATATTTTTATTTTCAGGAGTCCTTTTTTAATTGGTCCCCTTTTTTGTCTCAAGTCCAGAAGCTCAATTGGTAGCCACACTTAACATGGCCATGCAGTTTCACCACATTCTTAGGTAGGGAAAATTATTTGCACTTTTGTTGTGGGTGAAGATCCATATATTCCAGCCCTTTTACAAGTGTGTGTGTGTTTGTGTGTGTATGACTGACTGACTGACTAAATGAATGCTGAGATATTGGAAAGCTGAGTTCCAAATTAATCACAGAACATCGTTTGTGAGGGGCTGGAATAATTTCGTATCTTATGTTTTCTCGTGTTATTGTTCCCAGTTTATGACCTTTTCATGCTGTTAAAAGAGACGTCTTGCCACATTTAATTTTGGTTCCAATGAGATATGGGGGAAAAAGGGAGGCCGGCGTTTTTAAGTAATTTGATAAGCCATCCAGTAACAAATACGAACAGGGAGGGGGGATTCGGCGGTGGTGGGGGTGGAAGACTCGACTGCTTCAGGTAGAGTTTTTCTTTATAACCAGAATTTACAATGAAAGCATTCTCCTTTATGGATATAATAGATTAGATTTCACAACTTAATTCAGCGGAATGGTAGCGTTTAAGGATCTCCGGATGATTTTATTACAGAGCCAAATTGGATGTTTGTGCTTTTAAAGGGAAAACGGTTGTGACATGAAGATATATAATTTTTAAAGTAAGAAAAATAGACCGAGGTGGAGGTGGGGAAGAGAACTCGAAGGGCCCGTGTCGTCAGGACGCAGCCCGCTCCAAAGGCGGCGGAGCGGGCGAGACACTTTCAGCTGAATCCGGGCGGGTGGAGTGAAATTAACCCGGACTTTTCTGAGTGGGTCGTGAAATTGCCCAGCCGCTGCCCAGCGCTCCATTCTGGCGGGCGAAATTTAGTGGATAGCCTAGTCTTTAATTTCCCTCTTTTAAAGAGACGTGGAAGGTGGCAATCCCATTTTAATCGGCGTGGAAGCACAGTGCCTATTAGGAAAGCCAGAAAGCCTTTTTTGTAAAAAGTCACTGTCCTTAAGTTTTCGAAAATAGCAGTTATAGGAGGTGCCCGTTTCTATTTTTCATAGTGGAAGCGTGCAGAAAAGAACCGTACTCTCCACGCCTCATTTACGTTTTCCAGACTGAAAGACCTTTTAAAAAAAAATCCGAGGAGAACCCAGCAAACAGCGTTATTTTGGCCTCTCCGTTTTCGCCACAACTCGGCCGGAAGGCGGGGTAACCTCCAGGTCTGGGAATTTTCAAAAAAGACCGGTCTAGTGTTTCAACTAACGTTATTTGCACGGTTGTGTGGATTTTCTAATCTTTCGTCGAAAAAAGACTCTTAAAATAAGAGGACGGAGAAATCCTTAAAAAAAAAACAGTTGAAAAAGGTGCAAGTTGGAATACCTTTGCAACTCAGTGCATTTTTTAAAAGCAATGTCTGAAACTCTTTCGCCCGAATTAATGGGAACAAAATCATTTGGTATGGGTTTTAAAGTGCCTTTTGCACAAAGATTTGGTGCAAATCTTGCCCCACGGCCCGCATCTTTCTTTTCCGAGCGCACAGAGAACCGCTAGGCCAAGTACCACGAGGCCGACAGATTTGATGCACTTTTCCCTCCTCCCTCCTTCTCTCTCTCTCTCTTCCCCCACCCCCTCACTCACACACACTCTCTCTCTCTCTCTCTCTCTCTCTCACACACACACACACACACTCTTTCCCTCCCTCTTCCTTTGTAAAGAAAGGCTCAGGATCGGAGGAAGAAAGGAAAGGTTTCGAGTCCCTTTCGCTTGGCTCCGTCTCGGCTGTAGGGACAGAAACTGTGGAATGGAAGCAGCAGTGAGCGCAACGCTGACCTCGCCGAAGTGCCGCTCCCCCTAGGAAGGAAACCGCTCTCCCCAGCTGCCTTCCCGCCTCCCCTCGAAAGGCCCTGCAGCCCAGCAGCCTGTTTCCAACGGTAGCTGGCCAGATGCTTCCTAGAAGCCCCCAAAGGAAGCCGCGGAGGCAACCTGCTTTCCTGGAGGAGGTGGGGAGCTTTAGTCTAACGGCCAGCACCTCCCCCCCCCCTTCCTTCTCCCGCTGGGCTCAGCGCGCCGACTCAGTCCGACTTCGCCGTCTGGAGCTGCAGGGCTTTTTCCCGCCGCGCCCCTCGAGGGCTCGTCCGGGTCGCTGCCGCCGCCTCCTTGCCAGGCTTCGGGCGCGCCTGACCTCCGCCGTCGCTACCGCCGCGGGAGAGCGGAGCATTGTCTGCTTGAGTGACGAGCCAGCCGAGGGACGCCCGCCAGGTCTGTGATGTGTAGCCCGAAGGCAGCGAGCGACGAGCGCCTGAGAAGCCCGAGCCTCGCCGGACGCTTCGCCTGCAAAGGATCCCCGCGGCTGGCAAAGGAGAGGCGGAAGGGATCTCCTCCGCGCCTGAACTGGAAAGGAACCGGCGTCTTCTCCGAGAAAACGCCCCGCCTGGTCAGGCACAAGGCCTTCGTGCTCGTGGGACTGACTCCGCGCGCTTTCTTGCTCTCGGTTGAGCTGCGCTCTCGCCCTTCCCTTCCCCGATACAGGCGAAGTACCGACTGAAGCAGGTTTATGCCCCTGTTGAGGTGAACGAACTGAACACCGATTTTTTTTTTTTTTTTTTTGAGGCGCGCTAAATTTCACCCGTCACAAATCGCAGCTCCTAAACACTTCGTAGAAAGTTAACCATAAGAACTTTGCCCTTTACTGAAAAGCAAAACTCAGTGCGATGTTATTCTCCGTGCCTGCCAAGGGGCGACCCGCGTGATTTGAGGTCACGCAAAACAAGAATGCTTCCACCTCGTCTGCAATTTGGAGCGCCAGTGAAACTGCCTTTTTTTCTCAATTTCCCACCGTTTGGCTTCCATAGACGATTAAAATCTTAAAATGTTGCCCCCGGGTGGCTCTTTTTTTGGGGGGTGTGGAATAGGATTTGTATTAATTTGATAACACTGCAATAAATAGCCCTAGTGGAGGACATTTTGGTACAGGAACATGCATGTGTGCAGTGTGTTCATAGAGAAGAATTGCAACTTTGCTAAGAATTTGCAGATCAAAGTTCACATGTATGCAGGAAAGTTCACATGTATGCACCATCCCCCTTTTTGCAGTTTGCTGTTTCTGATTCATTCTGATGCTGAGCTTTGTGTAATACACAAAGTGGAATTGGAAGCTGGGGTGGGAGGGAAGGGAAGGGAGAAGGGAGGGGAGCACAGAACCAGGAGAGGCTTCCTGCCAGATTTGCACTGGAGAGATGCTGTTAAACTCCCTCACTGGAGAGTCCTATCAGTTGTCTGCCTGCCCTGTAGTCCTACTGAATGAAGTCAAGAAGGAAGGTGGATGGGCTCCAGATTCTGCTGAAACCTGGAGGGATCCTGAATGTCTGCTGAGTTGCCTATTCATGGTCTTCCAAGAACTCTTTGCTGATCCTTTTCCTCCTGTGCTGCTCCCAAAAGTGTGTCTTTTAGATTCTGCCCCCACACAGACAGATACACATACAAAAGCTCCTTAAAAAAAGAAAAACTGGTCAATCCTCTGAGGCCCCAAGGTTCCAACCTCCCTCAAGGAGTTATAGGCTCCTGCTGCTGTTTCTTAACGGGACAAGAGGAAGAAGGTCTCAAGATTTAGCCAAGGTAGGTCCACTCTTGTGTATAGGAGAGGGGAAAGCCCGAGAGGTTTTATTGGCTAGGCCAGCAGAAGGCCACCACTTCAGTCAGCTTTCCTCTGGTCAAACAAAAAATCCAACTCCGCCTCCCTCCACCACCACTTAGGACACATCCTGAGCTGAGGCGCCAGTTCTAAACATAGAAAGAAACGCTGCCTTTTAGAAGAAATCTGCCACTTTTTACATATATCTTCAACATGAAGAGAGTTGTAAAGTTCCTTTGCTCCCCAATCTCTAAAACCATGCCCTTTCTTGATATGGTTTGAAGAAGAAGCAAAAAAAGACTGCTACTTTCCTGGTTAATAAAAATAAATAGCATTTTTTCATTGTAAAGACTTGTCTCTCCCCCCCTCCCCCCCAGTTATAACTCAGCTTGATTAATTTGAATAATTTCATTTTGAGATTAGCATTAACAGTTGTAATTGGCTCTTGGTTCTCCAGGTTTTCACAGCTCTTCTTTGAATATACAACTTATAAGTCTATCCTAAATACATGCAGTGTTATTCTGCTTCCTCAAGCTCAGGGCATATATGGGGGTTTTTTTTGCCTTGCCTTTATTATTTTTATATTTAATTTGTTTTGAGTATTGGAAAATTATGTGGGATAGCCAGATGTTTAAACTTCTGAAACAGACTTGAATTATACACATATACTATATTGCACTGTATATTTTTTAAGGTAAAATGCTGTATGATACTCTACATCTTTCCTACCCAGTATTTGATTCTCCTAGCTCTACTATTTTAGTCTGTTGCTTGAAGCGCAAAATTTTATCATGAATGTGTACACCAAATTCCACTAGGATATAATTATGATTTTATTGTGATGCATAGCTACAGTTGAGGCATTATGGGACCTTTCTTTACATGGGCATTTTTAATTATTTAATTAATTATTAAATTGATTAATTTGAGAACATCCACAAAGTAGATTTCAGGGCATCCAGAGTGGTCATGTAGCAAAAACCTTCCAGTTTCTAAAGCTGGGATGCCCCTCACAAACTCACCTCTTTATTCTGCAATAAAGTTTTAAAATAGTCTTCTTAATCAAATTTAATAACTACTTTCAGTGTATGTGGTTGAGTGAATGAAGAATGTACATGTGACTGTTGGAAAAGGCAGAGGCAACCACACAATAGTGGTACCCATGACTGTTTTGAACTGTGGCCCAACCCACTCAAAAGCATGCAGTTCAAAGATTCCTGCAGTAAATCTGATCCTTGGTTCAAATAGATTTCCAATTCTTGACCTATAAAAGCAATGCCTTTCCAATGAGCAGGGAATACAGTAGTGCTCTTGTTCTGAATAGGCTTTGATGTAAATCCTCCTTTATTTATTCCTTCCCTGAATGCTCCTAAATTATTTCAAAAGTTTCCCACCTATAAACTGGGAGTATCTTCCCATCAGAGTTGTTCTCAAGCTAAAGAAAGTTGCACATAGGTACTTGAGAGGGGTATTACAATCAGGAGTGCATGGAAGGGCAGATTGGAGAAATTATTAATACTGGCTATGTAAGTCAAAGGGGCTTAACTTCTAATGAATATTTTTAGACTAGTTTTCTAATAATGTTAATGCAGCCTTTCTTAAATTCTGATTCTGCTGCAACATAAACTGGTGCATCCATATGTCCATACTTCCTCTCACCCAATAAACTAGTGGTTTCACTGAAGTTAGTAATATTCCAAAGTGAGTTGTCATTTCGAAAGCAGGACTCCCTTCTAAGCTGTTTGTGGCTCCCTGAAGGTTCCCAACACATAGAGAATTTCTGTGCTAATGCAAAAAGTCATTGAAAATGCTTGGAGAAAGAAAACCATGGAAGATAACAGTGCCATCACAGCAAAGGAGGTACACATGCGATATTATTTTAAACTTGCAATGGAATGTACTTAAATTTTATTTGCTTAAGCACACTGTACTTTATATAATTTGTTTGGCTATGATAGAAACTTCACAGCAAACGCTATTGGCATTTTTAACAGAAAAAATGCTATTGACAGAGGTCTGAATATCCATGGCCCATAACCCTGCATATAGACATACACACCCACCCATAGTTACCCCATCTTCTGGTTAAACAGGTTTGGCAGGCTTTTGAAACAAAATAACAACTGCTCTTTTTCTCTAAGAAGCAAAAGTTCCCATCCTTGAAATGGTCCCTCCCTTTGGGAAAAACCACCACAGCTAACCTATTTCCAGCTACAGTTGAGGATGATATCTAGAGGCACCCAGTAGAAAAACAACTTAGTGCCTTTCATTGCAGCTCCACCAAAAGAGGTCCGCCAGAAACAGCTGCAATTTGAGGCATCAGTTCTGGTTGATCAAAACCAGCAGGCCAAGCCCTGATTGCTTACCATCCATCTTACGCAACTTCATGTCCTGCAAATGTGTTCCCAATTTGTTTGCCTGGCTGCAAATTGTGGGCTTTGAAGTTTAAACACAAGAAGGCGAGAGGATGTTCCGGACTGTCTCTTCCCTCCACCTCCCCTTTTGTCTTTAGTGCACAGGTGGAAGCATCAACCCTTGGATCTAGGATGGTTCACTTCAGCAGATTAAATGGGTCACTAGAAGTTTAATTTCTGGATGAGGCGAAATCCCAGCCATTCTTTTGGAGTATAAAATAGAATAAGATGCATGTCTTTCGATAAGCTGATTAAAAAAAAAAATGAAAGCTCCCTTTTCTTTGTAAAGCCAAACTGGGATGAACCTTGATATCATATGTGAACCTGAGTATTACTGTGAAAATTATTTCTTTTGCAAATGGCTTCCAGACCTGGCCTTAATCAAACATTTGGGCTACTGAATTAGGAAACCCAGACTCAGCCTCACCTTCTGCCACCCTCATCTTCTTGCCACCATATAATGCCACCCTGCTCTGCCATTTGACTCTGGAATTTGCCCCAGTGTTCTTGATATAGGCTCATTCCTTTTTATTTGAAAGTTTGGGGACAGAATCCTTGGGGTAGGTTGCTATGCAATGAAGTCCAAAGCTTGACGAAATGGCATATTTACCTGAGGAGTGCACCTGTTTCAAGCAGCTGAGCATCCTAAATGGATGTGCACAAATAGACTTGCCGGCACATTTTCTTTCATTGCACACCTGTTTCTGTTTCACTTAGCTAGGTTGCAGCCAATTTTAAATGTATTTGCTTGCCTTCCTTCTTAACCCTTTGTGAGGCACATAGGCTTTGGAAGTGCAAAGACCAGCCCAAAACATGTTGCTGTCTAAAAAGGCAAAATAAATCTGCTTTCCCCACTTCATTTTATGCCTTAAAGCTGATTGGTTAGATTTTATTTCAGCACTGACTATAGGACAGAGAGTCCACTGTATCTTCCATTTGCAAATGGTATCAAGGGGAGCATTCCAGCACCTGGCTACCTTTTCCAAGCTGCTCTCTGACACAAATGCTAATGATAGAGCTGCCCCTGATTTCTAGTTCCACTGACAGAGACTTCTTCAGAAAATCGTTTTCCTCTTCCTTCCTTCACTTTCCCTCTGAGAGCGGATCTGTTTACCAGATTTCTGAGAAACATGGGAAACTGGATCCAAAATCACTGTAGGAGGCAAGGCATCTAGAAGGCCACATGAGCACCAAAAAATGTAATAATAATGGCTTGGGGATAAAGCTGCTTAAAGAATTGAGGTCCTTTGCTTAATCCATTGAACGACACCATTCTCGAGCCATACTGGCAATGGAAGATGCTTTGGAATAGAGGTGAAATACAGAGAGGTTTTACAAGGAAAATGACCCAGGGATGTGAGTAAAATCCTCCTCCAAATGAAACACAGCCTTGGGTCTTTCTTTCCTTTATTCGCGACAACTTAAGCACCAGTAGCTGGGTGGCCATTGGTGCCATTTGACACAGTGGTGAAATCCAAATTTTTTCACTACTGGTTCTGTGGGCGTGGCTTGGTGGGCATGGTGTGGCTTGGTGGACGTGGCTTGGGCATGGCGTGGGAAAGATACTGTAAAATCTCCATTCCTACTCCACTCCAGGAGAAGGATACTGTAAAATCCCCATTCCCTCTCCACTCCAGGGGAAGGATACTGCAAAATCCCCATTTCATCCTGATCAGCTGGGACTCGGGAGGCAGAAACTAGGTGGGGGGACAGCCAGAGGTGGTATTTGCCAGTTCTCCGAATTGCTCAAAATTTCCACTATTGGTTCTCCAGAACCTTTCAGAACTTGCTGGATTTCACCCCTGATTTGACATCACTCAAGTTTTTATTATTTCCAGTTAATATATCCCTCCAATTATTGATTTATATCAGAGACAGATGATCTGTATTATAAGCCCTCTCCATATTTGTAAAAATAGGTTTTTGCCGCTCTTTAGGCATTAGTGAGAAGTTTGCAGGACAAGGTGCAGGTCACAGCTGCACCCTTTTTAGACCACCACTCAAACTTCCCAGGTTCATGCCTCAAAATCAATAAAATAGATTTAACTACTATATTTTAGAACCTGCAAATAATAATAATAATAATAATAATAATAATAATAATAATAAAGTTCAAACGTGTAATTTCTTAAACCTCGAATTAACACCTACCCCTCACAAAGGGGTACATTCCCATCCCTAATGTAGAAAGTAGTTCACTCTGCATTTTTTTCCGAGCCAGTGATTTGAAAATACATTTTGGATCCATTAAAAAAAATCAACAAATAAATGAATGCCTTGGTTTGATTTTTGGGCCACACTTCATGATGTGTAGGATATCAAAAACCAAGTACAGGTAGTTCTTGATTTACAACTGCTTGTTTAATGCAGGAGTGGGCAACTGTAGCCCTTTTACAACCTGTGGACTTCAACTCCCAGAATTCCTGAGCCAGCTTGGCTATCTCTGGTTTAGTGATTGTTCGAAGTTGCAAAAGCACTGAAAAAAGACTCATGTCAGTTTTTCACACTTACAACCATTGCAGCATTCCCCCATGGTCACATGATTAAAATTCAGATGCTTGGCAACTGGCATGTATTGATGATGGTTGCATAAGGACTGCTTGTAATAATTTTAAATTAGATAAAATATATTAAACATATCAAATCTTACAAAATTGTCTGGCGTGTGTATTTATTTTTTTATTGTTTAAAATGTTTGTTACTGTTCAATTATTTTTATACCTGTGGATTTGTAAACTGTCCAGAGTCATTGATTGAGAGGGGCAGCTATAGAAATTGAATGAATGAATGAATAAATAAAAACAAATATTGTCATTTTGGTCAGAGTGTTTAAAAAATGGAACAATTAAAGAAGGTAGGTCAATTGACAAAGATGTGTTTTTAAAGCCATCTTCAAGGGCACATATTTATTGGTGAATGGATTTCGCAGATGCAGCATCATCAAAGGGAAGGCTTGACCCCATATATCCCTCCAGTCAGGACTGACTGGAAAGTGAACTTCCCTGGGTGAATCTTAGTGGGTGGTTAGCGTAAGGAGAAAGGGCTCTTTTAGATGTTCTGGGCCTAAGGACTTTAATAGTAAGCAGCATTCATATTGTACCTGGAAACAAACTGATAGCCAAGTTATGGATTTCAAAATGGCTGTCACATGGTCATAAGGGATTATTTCAGACACCAAGCTAGCTGTTCAGCATTTTTATGTATTGAAATTTCTGAAAGGTATACAGAGGACATAATTGAAATCAAACCTGGAGGTTATCAGTAAATGAATCTCTGGTTTTAGGTCATTATTAACTAGGATTGGAGGCAGCTGGTGTATCAGCTAAAGTTGATAAAATGTGCTTCTGGCTTCAGAGTAGAAGGATAAGGGAACAATCTAGAATTAATCTCAAGATGGCAAAGTGTGTGACCACCATCTAGAACAGGTCAGAACATTCACAGTCTTAGAGTTATAGCTCACCACTAGAATTATTTCTGTCTTATCTAGATTTCTTTTCTTTTGTTCAGCCCATAACTGTTTAGGAATTTGATGTCACTAGCACACTGATAAGTTAACCTATTTCAAAAAGCTATGTGGGATTAGATATGGTAAGCACTTGAACAGAGGAATCATCAGGATAGCCAAGGCTGTAGTCTATGCTGTGAAGCCAAAAACCAGAAGAAGACAACAGCAACTCATTTTAATTTATTGCCAGAAAACTACATGTCTATATCCAGTAAGTTACTATTAATCCACATGGATCTGAAGTACTTTTATTAGCATAACATTATTTAACCAAACTCTAAAATTTAGTAGAAGCAGCAGCAGCCATACTACTAAGAGGAGAAATAAAAATAATAGTTGAATAGTCTCCAAATATGCCCTCACTATGGATATAGGATATTTATTTTCACAAGTGTCTGTGCAACTAGCATAACTGTCCTCAATACACTGCTTGGGAAAGGCACTTCACTGGCAAACATATTTCTGTAAATAAATAAGTAATTTAACTCTCTCTTCATTTCTTCCTTCTGTGCAGTGATCCAATACTCAACTGCCAGCTTTTTGCTTTTTTTTTTTAACTGGCTCTCATCTTTTGGCTTTGATAGCATTTCTGAAATGCAGTTATTAAGTGGGCAGGCATGGCTAATATTAATTTTTAATATTTATTTGTTATGCTCAAGATGTTTCATCTTTACCCTGCCAGGAACACTAACCACAACCCTGTAAAGTAGGTCAGAGTTATTACCCCTCTATTGCACTATGAGGTGCAAAATAGGTGGTTGGTGAAGACTCTCTGAGAAATTAATGGCTAGGAGAATATTTGAAGGAGAGCTTCTAAGCTTTCCCCTAGAGACAAATTAAAGGTGGTGGTATTTGAGAGTTCTTCATTTTCTTACATCACTGGAGGGTCAATATGAATCAGTCACTGGAGAAAACATAGTTCTAACTCAAGCTCATGGGAAACTGAAACTGAAAAGATGGTTGTTATCTAACAAACTATGAAGAAAATACCAAACTGGCCATGTGACCATCTAAAGAACTGATCTTAATAGAACTTCTAGATGGAGCTGGCAATAAAAACTACATCTGTCACCATGGTTGACAATTTTTGCTTCTAAAATGAGAAATTCTTCCTTCTGCTGGAAATATATTGTTTCATTGCCAAATTTTAATCTTATGATTTCCAAGGATGAAATGGCAAACTGAAGACAAACTGGAAATGATGGAATGAAAATTCAGCAAGTAGACCAGCTCTTAGTAATTCCTCTCTGGACATGGAGAGGACTTGAGATCACCCACAAGTGCTCCAGACAATTGTTCCTCATGAGGAGACAACAAGATAGTGGTCTCCAGCAGGGTTCTGGGAGATGAGGAAATAGACATCCTGTTCAAAGCTTGATAAGCACTTTTATAGACACTGGGTTGACTTGTTCACTGTTTCCTAACTGCTTTTCCGCTATGGAGAACCTTTGGATCAATAAGTTTTACAGTACAAGGTGAGTTTCCTTCAGTCTAATGAAGGAAGTTTTAAATATAAGTTTAAGAGGAGATTAAAATGTTGATTTTAGAAATTTATACATGGACCAAATATCCAGCTGAATATGAAATAAGAGTTTGGAATTAATTATTAGAATCTTTCTCAAGGGGAAAATGCTTTTACTTTGAATTATTTTTTTAAAAAAGATGATAGGATGGGACCTTGAAGGTTGGACGGTAGAGGGAACCAGAAGGAACTAAAGATTACAATGAAAGGAAAACATTTAAATTTGACTTACTAATTTAGAATGGAGCAAAATATTTTAAACTGGATATACTGAAGTATATTTGTAAACAATGCACCCAAAGTTAATTTTAAGAGTCTATCATTATAGACAGATTATGTTTACAATATGTTATGGAAGAGGAATAAGCCATGACTGAACAAGACTGAGACAGATCTGAAAATGGATTTTAAAAAGTTATAGACTATAAAAATAATATGGAAAAAGATGCTGTACTGAATATATAAATGAAACCAGATGATGTTTTAATAGTTAAAAGAGATATACAAATAAAAAATAAAAAATGGGTTCTGGATAACTTTCTTATATTTACAAAAATAATTTACAAAATTATATAAAAAAAGACTTGTTAAAACTTTGAAGAATTTTTGGGAAGAGACAACGAAAAAATGAAAAGAAGTGAAGGAAGGAATATAAAGTTGGTTTATTTGGTGAGAGTTAAAATGAATATGTTAGTATCTCTGGTAACCCTTAATGAAAGTTTTGCTGATCTGAACTGAACAAGAAGGATTTAAAGAGATATTTACAAATGAGGTATGGGATGAAGAGATTATTTGTTGTATATTAAGAGAAAGTGATGTTACTAAAATTATGTATACCGTATTTTTCGGAATATAAGACACAGCTTAGTTTTTGGGGAGGAAAATAGGAAAAAAAAATCGGCCTACCAGGTATTCATCTGGCTAGCACCCTTAGTCTGGTCAGCTTCAGCACATTAGTTTTGCTGATTTTTTATCCCCTGCTTAGGGATAAAAAAACAGCTTCTATGGCACAGCTGAGAGGAAGCAGCAATAGGAAAAGTAGGCAGAGCTGGAGGGAGGGGGGAAATAGCTTCACTCGGCTAGCGTCTAGTTATGGCTGAAAAAAAATCTTAGAAAAAGCTACATACTCCAAAAAATACGGTATTTATTATTTTGAAAGGGGAAGTAATTCTTCATATTTCCTTCCTTCCTTCCTTCCTTCCTTCCTTCCTTCCTTCCTTCCTTCCTTCCTTCCTTCCTTCCTTCCTGTAATTTAAGGCAGCATTTAACACATCTTGCTCTCCTAGAGAGGGACTGGCCCAAGGTCACCTGCGGTCTTTCATAGCTAAAGCAGGACTACAACTCCGTTTCCTGGTTTCTAGCCTGCTGCCTTAATCACTAGACCAAACTGACTCTTCTTTACTATATTCTTATTTATTTATTTATTTTCTCTTTCTCTATCTGCTTTTTCTTTTCTGCACTTTGTTTTTAATTTTTTTTAAAAAATGTATTAGCTTTTTTCTTTTTAGTTGCAATGTTTAATAAAATTACTGGCAAACTCATTTAAATCTTATTTACAACCCAATATAAAATACCATTATTTACAAAATATGCACGCAAGCGCTTTAAAAATAAAGGTTGAAATGTATTCAGAAGCCTTCCACATCCTAGAAATTCCCATTTCACAGAAGTGAAGCAGACAAGTGTGCTTGGCACACCTGAGCCAAATCCTGCCATAGGATCAGGCAGTACCAGAGGCGACAGGAAACTGGCAGTCTAGCTAACTGCCATGGCGTGCTTGTGCAGAGCATGTGGAGAGAGGATAACTTTTCCAGGCCACCTGAAAAAGACTCCGCACAGACAGCACCACCCCTGCATTATTTCAGTTAAAATAATTGCTCCAATATAACTGGAAAGGGAGATAATGCCTTCCTTACTTCATTGTTTATTTATTATCTATTAATTATTTGTTCAATGAACGTTCCCCTTTCCTCCAGGAACGCCAAAGGCTGTCAACCAAATTTCCCCCCAAAACAATCCTGTAAATGAGTCGGGGTTGAGAAAGAGCGATCAAAATTAAGTCAACCAGTCAGTTTCCACCGCTGAGGGTGAACTCAAACACGGACCTTTCCCCCCCACCCCAGCCTATTATCCAGAGCATCCTTTATCTGAATTGGCTTGTCATCTTTTTTACAACACACTCATAAATCTGACATAATAAAGAAAACCCACATTATTTTGGCCCCTCTATTTGTAGTTTCTATGTGACCTCGTTGTATCTCTTGTCCTTTGGGACTCCAGCAAGATTCCCCCCCCTTTCAGCTTCACCCATCTGCAGGCTACCTGCGAGCACCCAGATATTCTTACAGGCACGGCTTTATCTCAGCCTCCCAGCACTTCCTTCAAAGGAAAGGCAATGGCCAACAGACTCGACACAGAACATTCTCGCCAAAGTTCTAAGCAAGCTTGCTTGTGAAGGCAACTATGCCTGTCCTTGTCTCCAAACAGGAAAGCAGAAGGCACTCCATGCAAGGAGTGCTTTGTGTCTGTTTATAGGAAAGGATAGCAGCTCCCTGTTTTATCCTGCAAGGAGACTTTTTCTGTGTGAAAAAAAAAATAAGAATGATGGCTTCCCATCTTTCCTGGCAGAGAGGAAAGAAGACTGTCAAATCTTAAACATGACCCCCTGACATCACCCATTGAATTTAGATAGGTGAAATATTGGCTCTGGCTCTTGGATTGGATCCAATCTCCATCCATGCTGTGGCTGGGATAGAGAGGCTGAGACATTATTTTGATTCTTCCATATCCTACTCCAAAAGGATGCAGGAGAAGGGGAGGGAGAGAGAGAGAAGAAAAGGAAGGAAGGAAGGAAGGAAGGAAGGAAGGAAGGAAGGAAGGAAGGAAGGAAGGAAGGAAGGAGAAAAGGAGGGAGGGAGGGAAGGATATCCAACTGAAGAAATCTGTGCATGGCAACAGAAAGACCAGAGCATATGATTTATGTGCAAAAAGTCCCAGGTTCAAGCCCTGGCATTTCCAGTAAAAAAAGATGAGTTACCGGATAATGAGGAACATTCTTGCTTAAATCTCTGGAGAGCCACTGTTTATGCCCCTTGAACATGGCCAGCGCTTTCACTTCCTCAATTCTCAGGAACAATTTTAGGTTAATTCCTAGTCTTCTATACTTCTTCTGACCTAAAATCGGGAATGGGGAGGTAAGGATATCAATAAATTACTGTTTCATTCCAACTACTGCAGATCTTGATGTTTAAAAAACTCCCCTCCCCACATACATACATACATACATACATACATACATACATACATACATACATACATCAGTAGCCACCACCATGTCCTATTTTATGAAGGATGTCTATGTCTGGGCACATTTACAAAAAGCAGTTGATCTCTGACGCCCTCAAGCCAGGATTTCCCATGAATGAAGTGTAAAGCTCAGGAGCTGGGAGTGGAGTTAGGCAGTTTTTTCCAGTGGCAACATGGACTGCTCACAAGATCGCTGGAATTGCAGTGTTTGAAAGTGTTACAAAATAAAATGCTAGCTTTACTTCCGTTTCAGCTGCTCTGCAGCTGAGCTGGAAATATATTGGTTTGGAAATCGAACACGGGCAATGTTGTGGGATCACAGAGGCCTGGAGTTACTTGCAAACGGGGTGAAATGCTTGTGTTGGTCCCCTTAGTTAGAAGAGAAAGACTGGTCTCAATAGGCAGAGTTCTGTCAGTCTAATCCAGGTAGACAGTGTCTTTTTGTCTTTCCTACTGAGTGGACCGCAGATCAAAAGTTACTATCCAACTCATCATCTGTCCACATTGCATTGCCCTTCAGCTAGATGCGCACTTAATAAAGATTCTTTTCAGTACAATGACTTGCAAGTCAGGACATAACAAATGAACCTGAATGCAATCTAATATGGGTGTAGATCCTTTGGAAGACCATGACAGCCAAAGACACCATACAGCAAACAAGAAAACCCAGTTAAATCAAACATTGAAACAACAAGACTAGATTAAAATACCAAGACCAGACTGGGCCTTCTGCCCTAACTTATTCTAAAGTGATACCTCCAGATGTATCTGCCTTTAGCTGTTGTAACCACCCCAGGTGGATGCATCCAGTATATCTAGAGAACATCGGCCTGGGAAAGGTTGTTCTAGAGTCCCAGTTTGAGGACAGTCTACTACAGTATCATAAAGAACATGAACAAAGAGCATTTGATCAAATATTTATGTCACAATTGCACTTAGACTTATATACTGCTTCCCGGTGTTTTACAGCCCTCTCTAAGAGGTTTACAGAATCAGCCTATTGCCCCCAACACTCTGGGTCCTCATTTTACCCACCTCTGAAGGATGGAATGCTGAGTCAACCTTGAGCCGGTCAGAATCAAACTCCTGGCAGTGAGCAGTGAGTTAGTTTGCAGTACTGCATTCTAACCACTGTGCCACCACGGTTCTTTGTGCTATGTGCTCCTTTTTAAAAAAAAGAGCTAGAAAGTAGATGCTCACCTCCCTTCTTACAACCGATGTTGGGGCTATAAGTTGGAAACATGTTTTCAAAGCACAATTCTCGGTTCTTCTATGCTGAAGGAAACCAAGCAGCTTTCATATTCTTCTCCCTGACAGGTAGCAGGTCCTTTTCTACCTCTTTTTTTTTTTGTGTGACCAATCTGCCACTACCCATGTACCTAAGTGGGTTAACAAGGACCCTTCCAGAGTCACTTTGGATAGTGAGATGGGTGGCATGTAAATTAATAATAATAATGATCATAAAATTGAGCAACTAATAGAAAACATGGAAGCTAAAATGCTCTGAGACTTTAGAATTCTGCACATGCCACGTAACACCCAAGACATAACAATTGTCAATAAAAAAGACAAAAATGAATGTGACAGTATCTGGAGACAGCAGAAAAGAAGAGAAAGAACTGAAGAAGATAACAAAACATAAAGATGTGCAAATAGAAATAGAATGACTGTGGCAAAAGAAAGCAAAGATAGTACTAATAGTAATAAGCACCTTAGGTCAAGGGTGAAAGATCGGAAGATACGGTCCCGGTTCGGACCGGATCTCTTGATCCGGTAGCGATGGCGGCAGGTGGGTCAGAGAACTGGTAGCAAAAATCCCTGCCCGCCCCTCCATACTCATCTGAGTCGCACGATCATCAGAGGCTTTTTTTTTTTTACTTTTAAAAGCATTTTTTCTACACCCTCTTCCGATGAAAAAATGCTTTTAAAAGTAAAAAAAAAAGCCTCTGATGATCGCGCGGCTCAGCTGGGATCGTTAGAGGCTTTTCAAAGCATTTTTTTCTGCAACCTCTTGGCTGAAGAGGTGGTAAAAAAAAATCCTTTGAAAAGTCTTTGACGATCTCAGCAGAGTTGCCTGATCATCAGAGAGGCTTTCAAAGCATTTTTAAAAAAACCTCTCTGATGATCCCAGCTGAGTGGCCTAATTGGCAGAGAGGCTTTTCAAAGCATTTTTAAAAAAGCCTCTCTGACGATCCCAGCTGAGTTGTCTGATTGCCAGAGGCTTTTCAAAGCATTAGAAAAATGCTTTGAAAAGTTAAAAAAAAAAAAGTTGGCCACGCCCATCCGGTCACATTACACACACCCCCACCAAGCCACGCCCACAGAACCAGTAGTAACACATTTTACATTTCACCCCTGCCTTAGGTGCAATCCCAAAATAACTGGAGCAACCTCTGAACACCACCAGCATTGACAAAATCATCATCAGTTAATTGCAAACGGCAGCGTTACTTGGAACAACTTACATCTTTTAAGAGCTGAAGAAACTTCTTGGATGAGAAATAAAATATCTTCCAAGAAAAAACAGAAAGTCCAATTGCCTCTCACTTATTCATCCAAATGCTATTGATATGGAGAATATTACTATTACATTCAAAGATATTTTGAATGAAAAGGGGGTACTTAAAACTAAACAGGAATTGAGTGGTCAAGGGATTGAGATAACGTGGTCACATGCACAGGTACAATCCAGATATAAGAAAGATGCTAAAATGTATGGTTTCTATAAAGAATTAACAGAATTAGACCAGATACTAACAGGGACAGATGAAAAACTAATGAAGAAAATATATAGGTATTTGTTAAGTATTAAGATGGAAGATGAACAAGTAAAAGAGACAATGACAGTATGGGCTAAAAATTTTGGCTATCCGATTGAGTTAGATAAATGGCAGAAACTATGGGATATAAATTATAAATTAACAATGTCTACTGCATACAAAGAAAATTTTTATAAAATGTTTTATAGATGGCATTTTCCACCCTCAAGGTTAGCAAAGATGTTTAAGGATAAATCCGCAAAATGTTGGAAATGTTATCAGACACCTGGTTCATACTATCACATGTGGTGGATATGTCCAAAAGCAAAAAAATATTTTACAAAAATACATGCATGGTTGGAAAAAATGGTAAAACAACATACTGATTTGAAACCAGAAATATTTTTGTTGGGCACTGGATAAGTATAATAAAGGGAACGCATATTTGATTTTACATGTACTGAGAATTGTAGCTAGAATTGTATTTGCACAACAATGGAAAAGTGAAGAGATCCCAACAGATGAAAGTGTGATTTAAAAAACTGTAGAATGTGCAGAAATGGATAGGCTAATGCTTACAATTAAGAAATAGAAAGAATGAATACTTTTAACCTGAAATCTATTTTTTCAATGGTTAGTCGACAAAAACAGGAGCTAGAAACAGGGAAATATATTGAAAGGATCAATGATATAAGGGAAGGATGTTAAAATGGTTAAGTAAACATTATTATTGTTGTTATTATTGTTATTGTTATTAATATTATTATAATCAATACTAATGTAATGAATACTGTTGTAAACATTTTGATTATCATTTCCTAAGATTATTTCTACCCAGACAACTCACTATTTAATTGAAAATGGAATTTTTATATGTTATAAAATAAAAAACTTGAAGCAAAAAAAGAAAGTCCAGTTGCCTTTTGAAAAAGCATCTTTGGGACAACCATGACCTGGATGATTGAGAATTTCCACAGACAAACAGCTTACATCCTGCAATGATACCTCTAACACCATCAAACAACCAGAAAACTGTGAAAGGAGGCGGAATGTTTTAATTGACCCATAAAAAAGTAGAATAGGGCTCTGTGTGGCACAAGACTATCCTGGGTTTTCCCCACCCACCCTACAAACTGCATTTTTTCAGAATGGGACAATTCACCATGGCCAAACTCGCTGTGACTATCTCTCCATGGCCATCTTGCTGTGGGACAATTTGCCCAGACAATTCCACGTGGGATAACTCAACACGATAAATGTTATCCGCTACTGTTTCTTTGACATTCTTTGCATTTTTGTCAATGGATATAATGTCAAAGAAACAGTGGTGGATAACATTTATCGTGTTGAGTTTTCCTGCGTGGAATTGCCAGTGATGAATTGTTCCACAGCTAGATGGCCATGGCGAGATGGCTGCAGCGAGATGGCCGTAGCGAATTGTCCTAGACTCACAATTTTTGTTTCTGTTTGTCTCTGTCAGTCTCTGCTGGCATATCTCATGCGGTTTTGCAATATACTAAATCTAAGTTGATATTAGAAACTGGCTTTTATATTTCTATGTCTATATTTAGATGGTTCTTTGCATTTATTTTTCAAAAAATTTAATGGGGAAATCCCCAATCTGTTCTCCCATTTCTTGTAGTCTGTCTTCTACATCCAGGGACCATTTTTTTTCTATTGAAAAAGAGGCTTTGGGATTTTTTGCTTAATTCTCTGAGAGTATATGAATTTCATTGAGTTGCATTTCTGGGTGGACCTTTTCCCAATGTGAGATGGCAGAGGCTACTGATGCTTTTGTACTCACCACTCTATCTTTCTGCAACCTCTCCAGCTTTCTATGCTTCATGATTCAAAAAAGCCCCACAGGAGGAGCTTCTTCTGCCAGTCTTCCTTGGGGTGGGGGGTGGGGTGTCTGTGGAGGTTCTCAGTCATCCAGGTCACAGTTGTCTCAAAGGTGCTTTTTTCTTCAAAAGGCAACTGGGCCGTTTTTTCCCCTTGTGTAAGAGGAAGAAAACGTTTTGCTTCTCATCCAAGAAGAAGCTTCATCAATTCTGAGGGCAGGGGAGATGCAATGCTAGTTAGTGACAGTTTCCGGCATGGAAACTGATGAAATGATGGTACAAGGAACAACCACAACTGCAGAATTTGGTATTTTTCACTCCGCATTTTTTTCTTCTTCTTTGAATCATGTTTTTGCAAGCCATTTCTTTCCTGTCACACTGAGAACGGTTAGGAAACATAGAGCTGAAATTTCCAGCGTGGCACTAATATTGTCACATCTCCAGTCTATTCTGTCAAATGGGGAGTAATTACAGCATTAAGCGCTTTTTCAGGTTTCCGCGGAGATGTGGAAATAGTTTTAAGCTCTGATAATTTCAAAGACAGCTCCCTTGACACAGAAAGGACATCCAGCAAGTTCAAAGCTCAACTTGATTCAAATTCCCACCTGCCCTCAGGGTTTATCCTGGCCCCATCAAAGAGGCGGAAGGGAATGGCTTAGGAGCGTTATGTACAAGTGCCTATTTGCCTCATGAGGAGAGCTAGGCTGGGGGTGTGTTATTCCAAATACTGTTTGTTGTGGTTTCATTTTTTATAGGTAGCAATGTTACCAACACATGGCAAACAATTACTTTCTTTTAAAAGGCAAAACAAAGCAAAATGATTTATGCCATTGGCATGCATAACTACTTCCTTAATTGTCAGACAAGGAACTGGGCAGAAAAAGAGTTGCTCCTGAGGAATAATTTATGAAGTCTGAAAATGTTGGGTGGATGTTGGAGGTTTGAGGGTGGAGAAGGGGGAGGAAGAATAAGCATTTCAGTCTTGATCTGCCAAGACTGGCCCTGCTATTAGATGGGCTAATTCAACCACTGGGCTTTGAGGGTTATGAAAGCCCCACGTTTTGTTCATTTTTAATTCATTTGGGGTGGGGGAGAATGGATAGAAGACAGTGCTTGTCTTCTTCCCCTAATAACTCAAGTCAAACTTCTTTGGATTCTCGAGTACCCTAATTAGCAGGGTGGGGAAATTATTTGTTACTCCTACTTTAATCTTCGGAACTGTCTCTCCAGATTAGGTGCTTGCCCCAAAATATGAAGTGTCAAAAATCAAACAACATTAATTAGCCTTATGAAACTGTCCTTTATTCCTCCAGACTCAGGGAAGGTTTAAAGTTTTTTTTTAAATTTGTTACTTCACTTTTGTGACTTAATTTTTTCCTCCAGGAAAATAACAAACCTAATCCACCAACATTAGAATTAAATAACAAGCTGTAGCAAATGAGTATTGCACTTTAGCCAAAATTCTGTGGGGGTTTTTTTTTGTTGGTTACTTTGCTTCAAGGGGTCATCAGCAGCTCCAGTGTAATGTGTCGGGCTTTACTTTTTGTCAATTTTATCTATTTTATTTTATAGAAAATAATCTCAATTCTCGATTTGCAGGTTCCTCCTATGTTTTTGAGGCAGACGGAGGTGGGGGCTATTTTGTCAAAAGGCCTTGTAGGTTTTCCATTCTCAAACAATGCGGATTGTTTGAGCACTGCAATAGGAGCACCATCTGAAGATTTGGAAGTTCAGTTCTGCACACATGTGTGTTTTAAAGACCCCATTTTTTCCAAACAGCAATCAACATGGTTAAAAATTAAACAAGTTGTTCAACCTTGCCGAGGCTGGTCTTGGAAGGCGAGCAGAGATAACAGGGCTGGGTAGTTACTATTTGGGCAGCTCCGCTCCTTTTGCAAAGACAGGCCTCTTTGTTTGGATGTTAAACATTACAGAACTTGGCCCCTTTGTGGGAGAATCTTTGCAGAGATACAAGGCCCCTGGGTGCCCTTCATGTTGACATTTCTAAGCCCCGAGGGCAAGGGAGGGGGTGTCCATCCTGGCAAGGAAAAATAAGGGAGGATTCTCGTCCTTCCCCTCCCACCAAGGTTAATCATCTTCCCCCCCATTCCAAAGACTCATGATGAACGGTTGGTTTTCCTTTTTTGGAAAACTTAAGCTATGCCTCTTAAACATTATATAACATTACACAGTATGAGATTGCATCCTTTGTTTAATTGTTCTTAAGCTCCACAGCCTGTTATTTATTTATTAAACACATTTATATGGACGCTGCATGGTGACGCCGGACGTCTTACCCCATTAAAATTCCACAATCTAAAACTCCTAATCCCCTAGACGTTAGAATGTGGGTTAGGTTTGTTTTTTTCCTTTTCCTCAAACTTTACAAAGATAAGATGGAGTTGGAAGAGGGAGAGTGGAGGAGGTTGATTTTCTTTTTAACTTTTTAATCTCCACCATTGGCAAGATCATCCTGATCATAATCAGCCACAGTAGTCTTTTTTTTTAAAGAATAGATGTAAAATTCAGTGATGAAGATCATGAGATCTTCAAAGGAGATGAGTGCTCTGAAAAGCTGCTACATAATATTGTTAAAAAGGTTGCAAAATCGGGGTGAAGATTATGAGATGCTCAGAGGAGACAAGTTGCCCTGAAAACCTCCTTCATAATATTGTTAAGAAGGTTGCAAAGTCTTTTTTGCATTCTCTGTTTTGACTGGCTGAGAAAAATAGCACCAGCTCATCCGAGCTTCCACGAAGAAACAAAACCCACCGCATTGCTTATTCTCGGTATAGCATCATATATATATATACATATACAAAAACTAAAGAAATTATAATTGACTTCAGGAGGAAGAGAGATGTACATCTACCACTGTACATAAATGATGAGGAGGTGGAAAGGGTGGATAGTTTTAAATTTCTGGGCATTTATATCTCGGAGGACCTCTCATGGACTATGAATGCTAACATACTTGTGAAAAAGGCACAGAAGAGGCTGTACTTTCTGAGAATGCTCAAGAAGATAAATCTATCTAAGCATCTACTTCTGTCCTATCACAGCACCATTGGGAGTGTCCTGACATACAGCATTCTTGCATGGTATGGGAGCAGCTCTGTAGTGGACAAAAAAACTCTACAGAGAATCATTAAAAATGCCCAGAATATTATCGGACTCCAGCTACCAGCTCTAGACAACATCTTCAAATCTCGCTGTTTGAGGAAGTTGCATAACATTCTCAGAGGCTCTTCCCATCCTGCTTTCAATCTTTTTGGACTGTTGCCTTCTGGCAGAAGATACAGGACAATTAAAACTTGGACCACACGTCTTCTGAATAGTTCTTATCCCAGAGCTATAATTGCACTCAGCAATGAACTAAAGGGCCACCATCAGTGAACTGTTGGACAGTATTACTGGTCTGTTGTGTAGATGTTTGGGTGGTTTAGGGGTGGGGAATTGTGGTGGGTGGGAGTGTGTTTGGGGATTATGTGTGTGGGACCTGGTCTTTGGGAGTCAAGTAAATTTCGTTGTATGTGTATACTGTATACAGAATACAATGACAATAAAGTTTATTTATTTTATTTATTTATATGTGGGTGCATCGTTTCCCTGCAGAAAATAGAACCAAGAGATCCCATCATTCAAGAATGCTACCCCTCGATTCTGCCATCCCTGCCAAAGGCAGGATTTCCATATGCTTCATTGAACACAAACTCTATCAGGAGAGTATCTTGTCTAACATCTCGTGTATTGTATGGCATCAAATGTAATCTATCTAGTTTATTATGTTGAATGCATTGGACATAACATACCGGACATAAAGCTGAACATGATCGGTTTGTGATGGAATGGGTACAACTGTACATTGCGGAGTATAATGCGCTTCTTGTCTTTGGTTATGCGGATTAGACCTGTCATGTTTAGAACCTGATTTAATATATCTATAAGCAGTAGGCACAGCCTCTGTGCGAAACAGCAGATGTCATGAAATAGGAACCGCTACAGACTTCCTCTCTATATTTGGCTGTTTATGTCAGCATTCCAACAATGGGAGGTTTGGGGATTGTTCCTCCGCAATGAAAAAGGGAGTTACATTTTGTAAAAATTAAAAAAAAAACACAAAAAACAATTAGCCCAGTTTACCAACAGGAAAGTAGGCCTGACACACACAGCTGGCCCTGGAATGAGAGGAATGTAGGCAGAAGGAGAGGATTGCCTTTCCTGGCTCTGGTGAGTCACCAGGCCTAATGTAGCTTCACGTTCACACAATACGCATTTTGCTAGCCAAGACAATCTGTGGGTGCAAACAAGTACATGATGCACTTGACAGAGCAGGGGAAAGAGTGAAGCTTCTTTACAGCTGAGCTTATCTCCTTGGTGCCTTCATGACATGCATCGTTCAGAATCTTCGTGCAATTATTTGCAGAGGATGAACAAGCATTTGTGACTCCTGCTTGTTGGATTTTAATGCAATGGAATATCAAGAAGAGCAAAATGATCTCCATTTCTGAATTAGAGCAAAGATAACTGAAAAGTGGCTTTTTGTGTATCGAAAGATTGTGAATTCATCTCATTTCTGCTGCTCAAAAGCCAGCCTCTATGTTCAGCGACTGCTCTAAGACCCAAAGTTCTTTCGTTCCAAATGTGCATTTTTATAAACTGCTGGGTTAAGTCTGCCCTTTCTTAATTTACAGGGGAGTAGTGTCTGATGGGAGAGCTCCTTTGGTGTAGTGGATAAGGAATCGGGTTAGAAGCTAGGAGACTGGGAATTCAAGTCCCACCTTAATTATTAAGCTATCTGAGTGACCTTGGGCCTGTCACTCTCTCTTAACCCTAGAAAAGAGGCAATGATAAACCACCTCCAAAAACCTGCCAAGAAAACTGCAGGGACTGGTTTAGATAGTCTCTAGGAGTTAAAAACTGGACTCAAAGGCACAACAAGGAAGTGTTTGATGGAGAGGATGTAGTAGACATCTGTACAATTCCAATGCCACAAAAGATATCTAACTTTTATTTCTTAATAAAATATGACAACTGAGAAACATTCTTCTGAAACTAGTTGGAGAATCATCTAGGACAAAAGCATACTTAACTACTGCAGGAAGTGGCAATGGTCTCTGGTACAAGTAGTACATATGCATGCATGTATTTATTTATCAAATATTACCTGCCACAATTATCCAGATTCTTGGTAGTTGATCGCAATTAAGAGCAGCAGCAACTACAACAACAAAACTAAAGAGGTCACAAAATTCATGGTGGGCCACATAAAACCTGAAACTATAACCATAACTATAATCAAACAATCCAGAGTCTCCTATCATTCACCATAGCAATAACTCAGTTATTCATTTATTACTTATTTGAGGAGCATTTATGGTGGCACATGATTCTAGGCAGCTCACAGCAATCAATAAACAGTCAGTTAAAAACAGAAGTACCCTTCTTTTGGTTGCCAGACCAAGCAACCACCCATCTTAGTCTAACGTCTGAGGTCGGATCTTTATGGCTCTCCAGAAAGTCAAAAGTGTAAGGAGTCCACAGATAGAGGACCTCAGGAGGTTCTATTCTTGCTCCAAGATCCTGAAATCCCAGTTACACTCCTTCTTTTGTTTTTCACAATCATGATGACATCTTCGAGTGGAGTCCATCCATTCATCTTGGGCATGTGCTTGCCCCATTTCAACGGATCTATTATGAAAATGTTTGCTAGTGTCTGTGTTTTATTTCTATGTTTTTTTAAAAAAATCTTGATGCTGCCTAATCACCATTCTTTTATATAACTAGATGTCCTATATAGAGTCCTTTCTCTCATTTTTCTAATAATGGCCATAAATTTATTTACATTTCTAATATGCCAGGTACGTGACTGGAGACGCATTGCATTTTCTAGTGTGTGCTGAAGAAACGAATTGAACTTTAGTCTTTGAGCAATTAAAGCCCTCTGAAATGGCTCTTCATTAATGGTTGTTATGCAATAAAAACAACAGAACTATCCTTATTTGTGATAGAAAAATGCAATTTCTTTTAATTTAGGCTGGAAAATCTTCAGTGAGTTCGTCCAGGAACTCTGGCAGTCATCTTCCTAACACCAGGCGAATTGTGTGCACTGAGGAACAAAAAGACACTGCAACTTGGGCTTGCCATGGATGGCTTTCTTCTCATAGGGAGTTCTCGACTTACAACCACAACTGAGCCCAAAATTTCTGTTCTTAAGTGAGACATTTGTTAAGTGAATTTCCCCCCATTTTACGACCTTTCTTGCTGCAATTGTTAAGTGAATCACTGCAGTTGTTATGTTGGTGACACTGCTGTTCAGTGTATCTGGCTTTCTCATTGATTTTGCTTGTCAGAAGGTCGCAAAAGGGGGTCACATGACCCCCGGATACTGCAGCTGTCATAATTATGCGTCAGTTGCCAAGAGTCTGAATTTTGATCGTGTGACCCTGGGGATGCTGCAATGGTCGTAAGTGTGAAAAATGGTCTTCAGTCCCATTGTAGCTTCAGTCACTAAACGAACTGTTGTAAGCCGAGGACTACCTGTATTGAAAGAAAGGAAAACGTCTCATATGCACATCCCAAAAGTGCTTTTTTCAAGAGGCAGCTGGACTTGCTGGTTTTTCTTTGAAGACGTTTCACTTCTCATCCAAGAAGCTTCTTCAGCTCTGACTGGATGGTGGGGGATGTTTCCCCCAAACTTCTTGGATGAGAAGCGAAACATCTTCAAAGAAAAAACAGAAAGTCCAGTTGCCTCTTGAAAAAAAAGCAGCTTTGGGACAACCATGACCTGGATGACTGAGAATCTCCATAGATGACTCATATGCACATACACTGTCTCATCTGTTCTACAACCCTCATGACAAAACAAAGAGAAGGAAAGATTGTAGACATTGAGAGTCTTGGTGGAAACCTCGAAATGTAGAAGCCAGCAACTTCCTTGAGTCACAGTTTTAAATGATGCTAAAACCCAGACAGAGATGGGAAAGACTGGAAGCTGGAAACTGTTGTAGTCAGTGCAGATGGTATATGTCAACTTGTTGTCTTTCTGTCCTCCCACCCGACAAAACTGTGCATTCAAGACATATTTGCTAAAATAGGTGGAGGTCAGGAGTGGGAGCTTTCACAGGAGGCTCATGCTAGCCTAGATTAAATATTGACATCCCTGACACTGCCATGGCATGGTCTAAATAGGTTTTGAAGCAGACATCACATTTTAACACTAGCTGCCATGCAACTCAGGGAAATGGGGAAGAGCCTGCTCTTTGTGGGAAATAAACCAAAGGGTTTCCTTGGACTCATGACACCCATTCCCCAGATCTTTGGATACCCATGATTTAGCAGAGAGAGAGAGAGAGAGAGACAGAGAGGAAAAAAATTGATTTACCAGCTGCTCAGTAGAGATGGCAAAATGTTACTAGGCAGATTTACACAGCTCCTGTTTTTCTAATCCCTTCCAAACATTTTCAGGCAAATGGAAAAGGATGGACTACATTTCAAGACTGATGGATGAGGCAATTGATTATTGATTGATTATGTGCCATCAAGGCAATGAGGATTCCAGCAAGCATGAAGATAGCTTTTCTCTATGGTGATCTGTCCCTAACCTGATCCAAGGGCATCCATTGCTACTTAATGCTGATTGTCCTCTTCTTTCCTTTCACCTTTCATAGCGTTGGAGCTGGGTCTTCACATGATGTATCTCAAGTAGGATAACTTGAGCCTGGTCATTTGTACCTTGAGTGGGAACTCTAAGTTGATTTGTTCAATGATTCATCAATTTGTTTTCTTGGTTGTCCATGGCATTCTCAGGAGTCTTCTCTCAACCCAAAGTTCAAAAACATCAATACTCTTCTTTACCCTCCTTCTTCAAAGTCCAACTTTTGCTTCCATAGAGTGTCACAGGGAATACCATGGCTTGCAGGATTCTGAGCTTTGTAGGTATAGATTCAGGACAGCATCTGAATATCTTCTCCATAGCCTTCATGGCTGCTCCACCAAGAACTAGTTTGCAGCATATTTTTAACTGCCTATTCCTTTACTGTTAATGCTTGATCCCAAAAGGCAGAAGCTAGCTATCATTTCAAAATCTCCCTTGCCAATTTTATATGTTATATTCAATTTGTTTTGTTTATATTTAATTTTAGTCCCCTTTTTTCACTGTGCCTCATGACTTATTATTGGAACTTGCAGATCCATTGCATTTTCAGCTATCACAGTGGTGTCATCAGCATTGTGCAGGTTATTGATGTTTCTTCCTTCACTTTTAAAACCACGTTCCTCTTCTTCCAATCCAGCTTCTGTTAATATATATTCAGCATATAAATTGTATAAATGGTGTGTGTGGGGGGGAGGAGGGAGTATACAGCTCACTCACTCTTTTGCCAACCTGCAGCCAGTTTGTTTTGCCATATTCGACCTGTAGTTCGGCTTTCTGACCTATATATAAGTTTCACATGAGGACAATGAGATGGTTTGCGATTCCCTTTTCTCCAAGCATATTTCACAGCTTGACATTATCAATGGGATATCAATAAAGCACATACTAACTTCTTTTTGGAATTTTGGAGGTTTTTTTATTATCCATCATGCATCTGCAATAATGTCTTATGTTTCTTGGACTTTTCTAAAGCCAGCTTAGACATTTAGTATCTCTTCTTGCATGTAAGATTCTAATCAAGAGCCTTGATGGCACAGCAGATTAAAGTGCTGTTAAGTAACACCAGCTGCCTGCAATTACTGCAAGTTCGAATCTCACCAGGCTCAAGGTTGACTCAGCCTTCCATCCTTTCGAGGTAGGTGAAATGAGGACCCGGATTGTGGGGGCAATAAGATGACTTTGTATAAAAAAGAACACATCTTAGGGCGGCCTGAAAGCCCTACTAAGCAGGTACATACAAAAGTATGAAGGCTATCGCTTAACGCATTGTAAGCCACCCTGAGTCTCCAGAAAAGGGCGGCATATAAATTGAACCAATAAATAAATAAATAAATAATCTGCATGGATGTTTCTCAGTATTATTTTGCTAGCATGTGAATTAAGGATATTGTACAATAGTTTGCACACACTGTTAAATCTCTTTTTTTTGTAGACTAATCTCTGTTAGATTTAATGTAGAGTAATCTCTTCCAATATGTTGGCCATTATACAGATTTTTGGCATAGTTTGGTTACAACCTTCACTGATTCTTCTTCAGTTGCCTGCAGATATCTATGGATTCTTGTAGCCTTCTGACTTGGTAAGGACCAGAATGCTGATCTAACTTAATCTTTTTGTACTAGAAGTTCTTGTCTTCTTCTAAGTATCACGAATATCTTCTAAGTGTCGGATGTTGACATCTCTACTGTACAGAGTGTCATTACATTCCTTCCATCTTTATTTGATCTACTTTGAACCAGTTAATATCTGTCCACTGGAATTCTTTAGGTAATCAGTTTGAGGCTGGAACTTCCTTCAAAGACCTTTTGGAAGACTTTCTTTGTGAAAAATGTATCTGTTTCCATATTCAATGTCTTTACAGATGTTGTTCTAATTCTGCTTCTTTCTTCTTTCTTCCAACAACTCTCTGAGACTCCTTGTTAAGTTTCTTCATAAGATGTTTGTCTTTCTTGGCTTCGGCTTCTCTTCTTGGCAATTTCCACAGTTTGCTCCAAATCTGTTATGCTTTTTTGTTTGTTTTTTCTTCACCTTTGACAGTCTCTTTTCACATTAATTCTAAGCAACTTCTTTTAAGTTCATGCCATAGTTCTGCTGGCTCCCTATCAATGAGATTCAAAGTGATTCCTGATGTTCTCCTTGAAATAGGTGGGTATACACTCAAGATCATATTCTGGAAACTGGTTGTCTTCCTTTTCTTTAGTTTAACTTGGAATTTGTGCATGGGTTTATGAGCTGTTCTACAGTCAGCATCTGGCCATGTCTTTGATGCTATAACTGAAGTCCTCCATCCCCCAGAGCCAATAATACAGTAATTTGATTTATATAAACTCCTTTGGGTGAAATCCATATATACAGGCATTGTTTTGGTTGTTTGACAAAAGTGTTAGCTATGAAGAAATATCTAGAATGGCAGAAATTGGTAAGTCATTCTATTTCATTTCAGTTTTCTCAGCGTTATAATCCAATGACATTTCCCCCCTTAATTTTTCCAGTATTGGGATTCCAGTCTCCATTCACAAAAAAATTATACCTTGCTTGCACATTCTATCCATTTCAAATTGAACTCATCATCCTTCTCTTCTTCTGCATTAGTAACTGGAGCATAAACCTGGATTATTTGTCATGTAAAAGGGTGCCCATGAAGCCAAATTGGTTTATTTGATCATTGATTGCATGAAATGCATGAAATGCTCTTGCTATACCTTCCCAACAATAAAAGCAATGCAGTTCCTTCTTTGTTTTTTATGTCCTGAAAAATAAACAGCATGATCTTCTGAGAGAAAGTGTCCAATTCCAGTCCATTTCAACTCACTGATGTTTAAGATGTCAGTGTGTAGTCATTTCATTTCATATTTCACTGTGTTGAGCTTCTTCATGTTTATGCTTCTTAAGTTCCATGTTCCCACTATACAATAATCCTGTCTTTGCAGCTTTTTCTGTAAAGAAAGTTTCTATTAGCAACTATCTGTCTCAAAGGCTTCAATCTAGCCATGTCATAAATGCCATTAGGCTCACAGTACTTCCTCACTCGGATGTTGGGTGCCATCCAACTTGAAGGGACTATCATCTGGCACTATATGATCAATCATTTTATATGTTGTAGTCTATGTGATTTTCTTTGTAAAAATACAGAAGTGATTTACTATTGCCTTCTTTCATGCAGTATGAATGGATGCCTTTGCCATTGTCACTAAGTTGATCATCTGGAATAAACTGGGATGAACTATGTTGGGAATACATACTCTTGGCATGTACTTCAGGAGTTCTTCATTCATCTCTTCTAAGAACATCAGGAGAGACATACAATGAAGTTTTCAAACTTCTAATCTTAGATTCATAATACCTATATTATGAATCTATATATATATATATCTATAGATTCTATATATATCTATAGATATATAGATAGATAGATCTATCGATAGATAGATAGATAGATAGATAGATAGATAGATAGTTAAGTAGATATATATATATAGAGAGAGAGAGAGAGAGAGATAATTTGTATCATATAAAACTAATCTCCTATGATGTGGTTCCAGAGTTATCCATTATCTTTAGAAATCCTGAAGAAGTGGTAAAATATCAAACAGCCAGAAAGGAGCAACTGTTGATACTATTTTCAAAAAGAGATAAAAAGAAGAACTAGAATTAATCAGATTGACATCAATTCTTGGGGGAATTTTAAAGTAGATTATAAAATGATGAAACTGTAAACAGCTTGAAAGCAATGCAGTACTTTCTAGAAGTCAACATGGATTTGTTAAAAGCAACTCTTGACCATTTAAAATCTCATTTGTTAATTGTTGTAACATTTCTATAATACATTCTATAATACATTCTATAATACAACATATAGCAGAGATATTATACCTTAATTTCCTTACCTTACCTGAAATTCTGATTTTAAAAATAAGAAGGATCATGACTCAGCTCAACATCTGGTGATGTTGAGTTGACCGTGCAGTTTCTTGGCAGTATTGTGGAAGGTCAAACCTTTTGATGGTTTATTCAGGTAGTCCTCAACTTACAATCACAGCTGAGCCCAAAATTTCTGATGCTAAGTGAGACAGTTGTTCAGTGAGTTTTGCCCCAGTTTACGACCTTTCTTGCCACAGTTGTGAAATGAATCACCTCAGTTGTTAAGTTAGTAACACAGTTGTTAAGTGAATCCAGCTTCCCCACTGACTGCTTGTCAGAAGGTCACAAATGGTGATCACATGACCCTGAGACACTACAATCATCATAAATGTGAGTCAGTTGCTAAGCATCTGGATTTTGATCACATGACAATGGGGATGCTGCAACGGTCATACGTGTGAAAAACGGTCATGAGTCACTTTTTTCAGTGCAGTTGTAACTTCTTCAGTCACTAAACAAACTGTTGTAAGTCGAGGACTACCTGTATGTTGAAAAAGAACTTACAAAGGTTTTTCTATTTTTTTAAAAACAGGTTTATTATTTTTATTAATAATTCAAGGGCGGTGAACATACCTAATCCTCCTTCCTCCTTATTTTCCCCAAAGCAACTATAACAACAACCCTGTGATGTGGGTCGGGCTGAGAGAGAAAGTGACTGACCCAAAGTCTAAGACCAGAAAGCTACCGGATCTCCTCACAATAGGATAACTATATCCAGATGGAATCTGAAAAGAAAATGCCTCTATATCAAAATACAAGATTTCCAAAGCTTTGAAAAAGCTGAAGAAGCTTCTTGGATGAGAAATGAAACTGTTTTCAAAGAAAAGAAAATCCAGTTGCCTCTTGAAAAAATATCTTTGGGGTAAGTATGTCTAGTGTAACAAAGAGAAAGATTAGACACAATATGATAGCAGTCTTCCAATACTTGAGAGGTTATCACAGAGAAGAGGAGTCAACTTATTCTCCAAAGCAGCTGAGGGCAGGACAAGGAGTAATGGATGGAAAAAGAGATCCAACCTAGAAATTTCCTGACAACCATTTGGCTGGGATGATATAAAACTCCTGCCTCAACTAAGGGGGTGGACTAAAAGACCTTTGAGGTCCCTTCCAGCCCTATGATACTATGATTTCTATGACTGTATTAACCCTACTGGCTAAACTTGCAAATGATTCCCCTGAGACATTTTATTCAATCTACAAATATGAAATTGCGATAAAATAAGTTGAACAATTAAGCGAGGAAATTTTTTTATAGTTGAAGAAGATAACTAAGAGTACAAATTGAAAGTTGTTCAGAACTTATTTTAACATCTATAAATGCAGTGCAGTATTGCTATAATAAAATTTTGTAATTCTCTACTATAAGGATGAAGAAAGGACCATAAGAAAGGCTGAGCACCAAAGAATTGAAGCCTTTGAACTATGGTGCTGGAGAAGACTCCTGCGAGTCCCTTGGACTGCAAGGAGATCAAACAGGTCAGTCCTACAGGAGAGCAACCCTGACTGCTCTTTAGAAGGCCAGATCCTAAAGATGAAACTCAAATATTTTGGCCACCTAATGAGAAGGAAGGACTCACTGGAGAAGAGCCTAATGCTGGGAAAGATTGAGGGCAAAAGAAGAAGGGGAGGACAGAGAACAGTGGATGGATGGAGTCACTGACGCAGTAGGCATGAGCTTCAATGGACTCCAGAGGATGGCAGAGGACAGGAAGGCCTGGAGGAACGTTGTTCATGGGGTTGCAGTGGGTTGGACACGACTTCGCAACTAACAACAACAACAACAACAACAAGGATGAAGAAGGTGGACTGTTTGCTGAGAGAAAGGTTTTCCTTGACTAATAGAACAGATGATTATAATGGCTGTAGGAGATGGGAAAATCATAAGATGATGGATCCAGAACAGAATAGATGAGATTTTACATCCACAGCTCCAAAGCCTCTTTATTGGGCACACTTTTGAAACAGAGTTGTTGTTATTTGGTAGGGAAATTATGTAAAATCTGAAGCATGTGCTGTTATTTTCCTTTCTACTGAAAGCAATGGCTACAAAATTACAATAAACATGCGTGCAAGTAAATGAGAAATAAATAAACAAATACAATAGGAAGCCCTTCTGTCCTCGGTTTTATTGGGTTGTTACTCTGTCAACTTATGAAACTGAAATAAACTTACATATTTCTGTCCAGTGTACATGTGTGAGCATAATGTATTTCAGTATATATTTCTGAGAAACTGGACAAACGTTGAGATTGCATGAAGTTTAAGAACATGTACCATACAGCGTTAGGATAGTGTTTCTAATTTCTTTTTCATTCCATGTTATATTAATTTACAATTAGAATAGCCTCAAGGAACAAATTTGTGTATCTTTTAATTGAGGCCCGCAGATTAAAATACGTGTCTACCCGTTAGAACTTGCATTCCTATAACATTTATAGGGTTATAACCCATGAACAATAACAAACAATAAACAGGTGATCCTTGACTTATGATCACAACTGAGCTCAAAATTTTGGTTTCTAAGCGAGACAGTTGTTAACTGAATTTTGCCTCAGTTTACAACCTTTCTTGCCACAGTCCTTAAGTGCTTAACTGCAGTTCTTAAATTAGCAACATGTTTGTTAAGTGAATCTAGCTTCTCTGTTGACTTGGTTAATCAGAAGGTTGCCAAAGGTGATGGTGTGACCTCGTGACACTGCAACCGTCATAAATATGAATCAGTTGCCAAGCATCCAAATGTTGATCGTGTGACCTTGGGGAGGCGGCAACTATTATAAGTATGAAAAATGGTCATGTCATTTTTTTCCAGTGCCGTTGTAACTTCGAACAGTCACTAAATGAACTGCTGGAAGTCAAGGACTACCTGTATAAAAATAAGAACATTTGCTTGAAAACCGAATGGACTAATAGTCAAACATTAGCTACATTAGAATACTGGACACAGTTACAGGCCTCAGCCATGGAAGGGGTTTGGAGCCTTTTAGTCCAAGAAACAGAAGCAGAATCTTTTCCACGGGACAGTTGTGCATCTGTCAGTCAAGCATCTTTGACCTCAACAGAGAACAAGAGCTAGCCAAGAAGTTGTGTGCCCTTAAGCCACAAAACAGTTTTAGATCAGTGATGGGCACAGTGATGGGTACCAGTGGTGAAATCCAATTTTTTTTACTACCAGTTCTGTGGGTGTGGCTTGGTGGGTGTGGCTTGGTGGGTGTGGCTTAGGCATGGCAGGGGAAGGATACTGCAAAATCTCCATTCTCTCCCCACTCTGGGGCCAGCGTTCTCTGAACTACTCAAAATTTCTACTACCGCTTCTCCGAATTGCTCAAAATTTCTGCTACCGGTTCTCCAGAACCTGTCAGAACCTGCTGGATTTCACCCCGGCCTGTGGCCCTCCATGTATTCATGGCTTTAAAAATTGAAGGGTTCCATGAAAGTGCAATCTTTGTCTTGACAACAAATATTGTCAGAAACCAGTTCAGATCAATGATAAGAACAATATATTCTTCTCTTCCTTCCTCACCTGGAAACAAAGTTGTCAGAAAAGAAGAAGATGGGGCTCCAGATGGAACGAGAGTCCCCACTTCCTTTTGTCTCAGATCCTCCCCACCTGTTCTTCACAATGGACTCCTTCAACAAATTACTCCAGCCTCCCGAGAAAAAAGCTGGAAATGGGGGGAGGGGGGGCAAGAAAAGGAGGGGAAGCAAAGAAGCACAAAGCAGCAGATATATTCAAATGATGTTGGCACCCCACTTAATTGAAGTTCTGCTTTACAAGAGAAGCCTGCCTTCTACATCCTACTGGCCCAGCCCCTCAGTCTATACTGCTCATAAATCTGTCAGATTCTGTCTCGCAACTAAGCACATGGTTTTTACTGCTGACAACCTGGCAGAGTATATCCTCACCACCTGGATAATGGGGAAAGCACCAGGAAGACTCTTCCGGAGCATGTGGAAAAGTGGGCAGTGGGAGGCAATTAGATCGGGTTCCCTAGAAGCCACATTCCCAAATTGACAAGATCAGGATCAAAATGGCAAGGCAGGGATCAAAACGCAGACCGGTCTCCTTCCTGCTTGAATTCACCCTGCCTGGACTTGTAAAATTGCCAGCTCTTCCTGACTGCAAAGAGGAAATGTTTGAGTTTCTTCTTGATAGATGCAACCTCAGCTGCTATTTAAAGCCTTTGCCTCTCTTATTGCAGAGCTAGTCTTATATTGTGCCGAGGCACGGTTTGTTTTAACCATGGTTGGTTCACACATAACATCACGAGCAATTATACAAAATGGATAGAATTACAGCATATTATTTCCAAAAAGCCAAGGAGAAAAAAGATCTGTAGTATGTGTGACAGTAGGGTTATCAGGTCTGCTGCGCAAATCCAGCCAGCCACCAGATGGCCACAAGAGTTGGAACATTGTGTTTCTTTACTGCCATCTAGCGATCCCTCAGAATTTTGCAGCCTAGTCACAGTAGCAATAGCAATAGCACTTAAACTTATATACAGCTTTACAGCCCTCTCTAAGTGGTTTGCAGAGTCAACATATTGCCCCCAACAATCTGGGTCCTCATTTTACCGACCTTGGAAGGATGGAAGGCTGAGTCAACCTTGAGCCGGTGAGATTTGAACTGCCAAACTTCTGGCAGCCGACCATAAGCAGAAGAAGCCTGCAGTACTGCATTCTAACCACTGCAGTAAGAGTGCTATCCATTGTGGATCATCACCACTGCAATGTTGTTTCTTGCAATGGTTCGTATGAAAACCCAAACCAACAAAATGTTGCCTATCCTTATTACAGAGTTTCTATTCAGGGAAACCTAACAGTCAATAGTTACAAAAATGCAACTATACCAGTGATAGTCTGTCCTTGATATCACTAGTAATTCGTGGTCCACCTGTCTTGCAGCCATATGGATTGCAATTTTGTGGCCTTCTTAATAAAAGCAGACGAGGAGGCTTGGTGTTACCTTAGTGCATATCTTAGTACCATTGGCCAGTATTTTCAATACAAATGGGGTTGGTAGCAAAAGGAACAACTCCTCCATATAGCCTTATGCAATATTTGGTTGACCTCTTCTGTTTTGTTTTTAAAAAAACCACCATGACAAATCCTTGTTTGTGGTATGGCATAACAGTGCCTCATAGTACTTGATAATTTGATCCCAGGCTGAGAGACCTCAACAGATTTCTGTTTTCCATTAAAGCTTCTTCCAATATATAATCCTTTTAATGAATGGCATACTTGGTTTGTATTAATACCATTATCAATCATTAAGAGACATTACATTATATTCTATTTTGCTGTCCAGAGCAAAGCCGTAGAAATGGAGCATCTATTTGTTTGGGCTAACAATATCAGTTTTGTCAAAGGGAATTGCTTTTCTTTTATTCCCCGTATTGTATCAAATTAAGGATTCTACTCAGGAAAGGAGGAGCATTCAGAGGAAGGCCTGCCTAACAAAATTCAAACAGAAGATGCAGATTGCCTCTCGTCAACCATTCTCTCTAAAATGAATTGAAGATCTGTTGCATCCTGTGCAACAATAATAAGTAATGAGTAGCTACTTTAGTTAGACTGGCTATGGGCTTTCTTCTATCTGCACATAACCACAACGTGAATACATCCTGGCCAGTGGTGGGTTGCTCTCGGTTCGGACCGGTTTGCAAGAACCGGTAGTAAAACCAGTGGGGAGGCTCTGCCCACTGACCCGGACATCATCAGAAGTGATCTGTGCATGTGGGCACGATGCGAACCAGTAGTAAAGGTAAGTAGAATCCACCCCTGATCCTAGCAACATCTTTTTTCTTCTGGGTTCCAGTGACAAAGTTTTCATCATTTCCCAGCCCATGTTTTAAGCCACTCTCAGAGATTTCAGCTTCAAAATAATATTTCTCCCGTTATTCACACATTGCAAAGAGCAGTCCCAAGATACGTATGTAGAATCTGTTCAGCTTTACTATCCATTTGTTGGGAGGGAAGTCAAGTGATTGGCAGTCAGTGGGAACAGAAGCAAGTTATGGATCAAGCAACGGTGATTTCATGCCGGTATAATTTTCTGACAGCACAAGGACAGGTGGATAGCCCTTCAACTTGGCAGGTGAGAAAGATCGCCTATTGATGTTATTAGGAATTTCGGGTGTGTAATTGTTATCTTCCCTTGTTTGTCTTGTATTCCCCTTTCATCTGGATTTCAAGAGAGAATTGCACCAAGTTTACTTTCTTGTTTTAGTGGAGAAAAAGAGTGATACAGTGATAAAGCTTCAGCAAACCACACCCCCATCAACACCAGCAGGGCAAGCCTTGACTTACAATCTTTCATTTAGTGACCATTCAAAGTTAGAACAGCATTGAAAAAGAAGTGCACTTAACGACCGTTGCAGCATCTCCATGGTCATGTGATCAAAATTTGGACACTTGGCAACTGGCTCATGTTTATGATGGCTGCAGTGTCCCAAGGTCATATCATCAGCTTTTGCCACCTTCTGACAAGCAAAGTCAATGGGGAAGCCCAATTTGCATTGATTCACTTAACAACCGTGGCAAGAAAGGTGAAAAAAATGGGGTGGAACTCACTTAACAACAGTCTCGCTTATCAACAGATATTTTGAGCTCAATTGTGTTCACCAGTCGGATTTTAAGGATTATCAGTATGTATAAACAAGGAGGAAACTCCACACCCAACAGCACTGATGATGTTACCTGCTCAGGCAACAATGGAACTACTGCAAGCAAACAACTAAGCCAGAGAACAGCAAGGAGTCCACAGTTCAACCCTTGAGCTACATATATACTCTTCCATTAGAAGTGATAACGCTCCATGAGAAAATATTCCCCCAGATCTCTGCTTCCTGCCCCAGGAGAAGCAGATAATGCTTTGCAAGAGGAAACCGGAGGAGTCTTGAGCCATGGAAAAGGCTTCTGTGGGAGTTCACTCAGCAGGGCTGACTACAGATAAATCTTTACGGCTCTCCTCTCCCAGAAGCATTAGGCATTAGGAGGCCTCCAGGCACCAAGCAACCTTCAAATAAGGGCCAAATGGACTTTGCGTATACTTTGGTTTTTACTGATGTCAAGGCATCACTGCAAGGTTTATAGTACTTTAGAGAAATTGCTGTCAGATATTCCAGGACAAAGACTTAGTTTTGTTTTTTAAATCACATCGCCCCCCCCCCCTCCTGCACCGCCAAATAATAGTGATTTAAGCTTTCCTATGCCCATGTCACCACTTGTATTTAACCGTAGCACATTTCTTCCTGGATCACGGCAATGTTTCCATCCTTCCCTGGGATGCTTCCTTCATTTCACCCCCAGCCCATGAGCAAAACTAACCTCCGCTGCCCTTAACTGTGTATAGGGGTGTTAAAATAGCCTTGTCCTACTCTCTCAATACCATGCAAGGGCATTCTCAAAGTATGAAAAATCTCTTGGAACTCACCATTCTTAATGCTGGAGATGCAATCAGGTGACCAGGGATCAGAAAAGCACTTATTGGATTTTCAGACTGATGCAAGCCGAGAAATGAGTTTTTGAATTATTGAAGAAATCTAGTGGGTAAAGATACATGATTTGCTCCGTGGGGACGAGGTCGAAGAGTGCTAGTGAAACTGGACAAGAGAAAGTGGCTGAGGATTGTCTGCAGCAAACCATGATGAGATTAATTTGATGACACACGCATGATATCATCGTACAACTACAGGTGGTCCTCGCCTTATGACCACAACGGAGCACAAAATTTCTGTCGCTAAGTGAAACGTTTGTTAAGTGAGTTTTGCCCCATTTTATGACCTTTCTTGCCACGGTGGTTTAAGTGAATTATTGTAGTTGTTAAGTTAGCAATATGAAGGTCACAAAAACACAACCCTGGGACACTGCAACCGTCATAAATATGAGTCAGTTGCCAAGTGTTTGAATTTTGATCATGTGATGATGGGGATGCTGCAACAGTTGTAAGTGTGAAAAATGGTCATGTCAGTTTTTTCAGTGCCATTGTAACTTCAAACAGTCACTAAACGCACTGTTGTAAATGGAGAATTACCTACATAGCCCTTAAGTATTTGTGTGTAGATCCAGGTCAGGCACATGTTGCTATTTGCTTCCTCTTACTCCTCCCACCCATCAGATGTCCATACAGGAGCTACAGGGAGCAGTGGTCTTCATAGCAGAAACCCTGGTGAAGATACAAAATTAAGGAAGATTCAGCCAAGACGAAGGCCCAGAGTGAACTAAAATCTAAGTAGAGCTCTGTGTTATCAGGTAAATAGTGAACAATCCTTTGAGCTGAAATTCAGTGACCTATCTTTGGAAGTCAAAAGGCTCCTTCTCCATGATTTATTTCTTTGGGGCATTTAACAAAGTATTCAAACGACTGGCTCTTATTTCCCTGAGCAGTTGCTTTTGGCTGAAATGCACACATGGAAATTAGCTCTTGTGAAACAAAATGATCCCGCCATAGTGAAAATGAGCTTGTGGATGTGGAAAACATATACGTTAGCTGCCTATAGAATAGCCGCCTCACTCTTTTTTTTAAAGTTATCCATCACTCTTTGTGGATCGTTGTCCACTTTATCAGCAGTTTTCTTGACTGAAAAATTTAGTGGGATCCCTGCCATTTAGGCCTCTCCACGCTGTGGGTCAGCTGATTTAGCTGATCCAAGCTGGCTAGGGAATTCTGGAAGTTGAAGTCCATGCATCTTAAAGCTGGCAAGATTGAGAAACATTGTTATAGATCAACATGTTTAGGAGCACCCCATATTGTGAAACATTGCTGTAAAGCTGACAGGCCTATTTTCCTCTGCCAAACGTTGAAAGGTATGTAAAGAAAATGATCAGGCAGTTGCTAGGTGAACCTATTATTTCCTAAATACTCCCAATATAGTACAGACAATTCAGAACATGTACCGTGTTTCCTCAAAAACAAGACCCTGTCTTATATTTTTTTGAACCCTGAAATAAGCGCTTGGGCTTATTTTCAGGGAGGTCTTATTATTTTGGGGCGCATGGAGCAAGATGGGGCTCCTCTTGCCATCTTACCTGATTTCCAGCTCTGTCTCTCTAACCCTAACCAGAGGAAATGGCGGGGGACCAGCTGCGCATGCATTTAAATATTTTCAGGGAGGGCTTATTTTTGGGGGGGGGGGCTTATTTGAGCGCATGCGCTCAAAAGCCTGATTGGGCTTATTATCAGGGGATCAGGGCTGGGTTGCTCCTGGTTTGGTCCGGTTCTATAGAACTGGTAGTAAAACCGGCAGGAGGCTCCACCCACCCACCATGACATCATCATGGGTGATCTCTGCACGCGGAGAAGCGTGTGTGCATGCGAGCAAAAAAAGTGCGCGTGTGCGATCCCGCTGCAAACCAGTAGTAAAGGTAAGTGGAACCCACCCCTGCAGGGGATGTCTTATATTTGGGGAAACACGGTATTTTCAGTTGCTTCCCAGCTCCCTAAAATAATGCTACAACAGATTCAAGACCGAATCTTGAATCTGTTGTATTCAAGAGGAGCCTGAGTGGCGTAGGAGGCTAATGCCTCCTACTAAGGCAGCATTTAACATCCAGCTGCCTGCAATTACTGCAAGTTCAATTATCACCAGGCCCAAGGTCGACTCAGCCTTCCATCCTTTCTAAGGTGGGTAAATTGAGGACCCAGTTTGTGGGGGCAATAAGCTGACTTTGTATAAAATATACAAAAGTATGAAGGCTATTGCTTAACGCCTTGTAAGCCGCCCTGAGTCTCCAGAGAAGGGCGGCATATAAATCTAATTAAAAAAAAATACACTGAGGCTTGCTGTGCACAGATCTCTGGCGAACATAACTAATAGCGGTAGCAGTTTCTTCTTGAGAGCTGCCTTTTTTGCTCAACGCACATACAGACTGTCTCCCCTTTGCTCCGAACTTGACTCGTTTCTGCACATTTTAAACTTGGCCCGCAGCCTTTGGCTTGTTGAGATGGCCGGCAACAGTTGCTATAGTCCCACACCTGGAAAAGTGACTTTTACTCCTCAAGCTTATGATGATGGATAGGATTGCTGGGTCAGAAGTGGAGACCTGACTTGCCAATTTTAAAAGCTCAGGGCAGCAAGACAATACACAGCGGGGAACTTTCTCTCCCTTCAGTTGTGAATGTTCCTTACATTTGCAGAATTCTCTGTCAAGTGTCTTGAGGCAAGGCGCGAGAGAGCGCTGCTTGTTTTATTTTATTTTATTTTCCCTTTCCTTGCAGCAAGAGAAACAGACAAATGGGCCATTCAGACAGCGGGTGTCACTCTTCCTGTCCAGCTACAGCCGGACTCTGGAACAGTTGATACAGTTCTCAGAAACACAGAGGAGTTTGAAAGGCTGAATGCAGACGAAGACATTCCATAACAATGAGACCACAATGCTTGGCCTCCTGCTGAAACAGAGAGCCCATGTTGAACCGGACCTAGGATTTTTTTTCATTCCAGGTTTCTGCTCTCCAGCCAGGTCAGGCCAGATGGTCCCAGGCAGATGGAGACACCCATCCTCTTGGCTTGCTTCTGGCAAGGAGAGAATCGAAAACTATTCATGGTCTCTTCAGCATCATAGCAGCTGCATTGGCTTTCCAGTCTTGAATTACAACTTGCCACGTAACCAGAGTTTGAAGGTTCTTGATCTTGATTTGTGGGCGAAGCCTGATGGGACGTTGGCTGGTTTAAGCTAATCATCCATTCAAGCCCATCCACAAATCACTCCACAATTACGTCTGAATGTCAACACCCTACAGGATTGAATATTGGAATGGAGTTCGCCAACTGGGAAAAAAAAAAAGTGCAAGGAGGATATTTTTCTCTTCAGTAGCTTCAATGAATTGTTCACAATATTTGCCGAAAAGCAATACAACCAGGATAGCATTGAAAATGGCTTTTCTTTCTCTCTCCCTCCCCCACATCTAATCCATTATGCTAGATATGGTGCAATCATCAGCCAGGTGCACCCCAAAATAGTAACAGTCTGTGCTTGTATTGGAAAACCTACCTGCTAAAATGAACAAAATTAGCCTTGAGTGAGAAATGAGACTTGTGATATTTCTGCCTTGGGAAGTGATTGTTCCAAGACTAAGGGTTACACACTCTGTTTTTCCCCACACATAGGCACGACACAAAGGACCCTGCTATTCCCACCCCACTTTTAATGTATTCACCTCTCTGGGCACACAAAGCATATGCTGGCCATATATTTCGGTCCTGCAGAATAGGCTGGGAGACCATGAACTCATCTTACATCCTACTAATAATGGTATGAACATGCTCCTGTAGTTATTTTTTTAAAAAAAATCATGTCCTCAGGACAATGCCTTTACCTTACTCCCAAGACATAGCTGAAGCAACTTGGGGTGTTCCAGTTTTAAACTAATACTTCTCTCTTCCTGACTCAGTTTTGTGGATAGGATCAAGGGCTCTTCTTTGATGATGTCATTGATGCATGGATGAGATTCACCCAGCTCTTACTGGCTACTCTAGGTTGCTGCAGGAATGCCACGTAAATGCTCTTTTAAAGCCTGAAATCCCACAGAGGGGTCTAGGATGTTTAGGTGCCTCAACAGAGACCGAGCCCCTGGCTTTTGCAGAGGGATCTTTCTATGCTTATTGGCCCTTTCTAAGAACTTGTCAGGTCCTTCTCAGATTAAATGTTCTTTTGGAACAATATTAGACCTGTCTTTTAAAAAGAATACTAGTGCTTTTCAATGGGAATGCTAGTCTTGCACTACACAGAAGGTCAATTTTATCCAGGAAACTTTGCTTCTTTTTGACATCTATGAATTGCTATTTCAAAACTCCTGAAACCGGTATTCTTAGGAGAAGCATCATTTTGCGTACTCTATTATGGCTTTGGTGGCACTAGGCAGCAAGGAGATGGTAATTATTAAGTGCATGCCAATGCCTATGGCTCCTTCTGGGGTCTGTCAGTTGTAAAGAAAGCACTGGATGCCACGGTGACAACTGTTGCTATTACTTATGGGCCAATCATTAGTCTGGAACTCATCTCTGGCTTGTGTGTTCTCCAGGGCTGTCCATCAGCTACTTCAGGATGTTTCAGATCTCAGAGTCAGAACTGAATTCCTTGGGCACTTGTTATAAGTACCACCATTTCCTTTAAGCACAAGTATCGATCAGGGTTTACTGACTCACCCCATTGGTGCTCCTTCCATCTTCATAACAAGGTTTTGGGCCATTGCATCTTCTTTTTCAACATGAACCAGTCATCCAGCAAGTGCTGACAACGAAGCACATGGAAAGAGACTGAGACAATTACACCGATGGAAATCTGAAGGAAGGCAGAGGTTTGGCAGGAGCTACTCCAACATAACTTTTGGGGTTCGTTTTTTTAAATGCAGAAAAACTATGTGGACGTAGGTACTATTGCTTAGCAATGGAGTGACAGACAAAAACAAGGACGCTGCAATTGGAAAAATGTTTGGGGGGGGGGGACACAATGCAAAATCTGGAAAAGTCCCAGGACTGTACCTATGCTAATTGCAGTTACCCCACATTCTACGGTGGGATGCAAGCATGTCACCTAAACATATGCAGTGCAGCACCCTTTTGAACAAACAGTGAAAAGGAAGTCTGGTGTCTCAAAGCCAAATGGCCTGGGCTACCCTGGCCAGTGGTGGAAATTCAGGGGCCACGTGTGAACCTGCCATGGGTGTTCTGGTTGCTTTGTTGCTTCTGTGTCATCAGTGCAAGAGGCATTTCTGGATCCTATGGTGTGAGTGTGTCCGTAGGTGCTTTAGGGAGCTTTGGTCCAGGGGAAGTTGTCTATTTAATTAATACGGTAATATAGCAGAGAGAGCTGTTGGATGATTAAAGACAACGTGGCGCTGCCTCACTGCAAGACTGCCAATGGCTAAGGAGAATGCTGTGCGGATAATAGTCTCATATGCTGAGATGCACAACATGTGAGAAAGCAAGAGGCAGCGTCTGATTCTGAGTGCAGAGACTGTGGCATCTACAAGACTCTATACAAAGGGAAGACCTTGTAACCATCACCCGGCAGAGGGAAAAGCAGCACAAGGAACTATTGCTGATCTTATGTGGTGGCGACAGGAATGTGTACCAATCTTCTGCTTGTCTCCGGGTTTGTTTCCTTAGGAGCCCTAATGGTTCCCTATAATTATAAAAGAATCAGTTTGATGTATTGGTTAATGCATCAGGCTAGAAACCAGGAGACAATGAATTCTAGCCAGCCGGATGACTTTGGGCCAGTCATTCTCTTTCAACCCAACTCATCTCTCCAGGTTGTTGTTGTTGTTGGGGGGGGGAGGAATAAAAATTCAGTCAATAAATGTGTGCACATCTGTATTCATGGCCAACATTTATGGAAAGGAAACAGTATCATCCCTCAGATCCTGCACTGCAGCAATGGCTACGAGTGTTGCTCTTGCTCATCCTCCTTTTAAGGGGAAGAGTCATTCTAATGGCTCTGTAGGTCCAGATCAAAGTCCTAAGATTTGTAGCCTTTGTAAGCATGGATGGGTTTGCCTGGGAGATAGGCTGCCTTGCAACAAATTTGATGCAGTAACATCAGAAGAGATAAGGTGGAAGTCTAGAGAAGCAATTGTACAGATGGGCAGGTTTAACAGTGGGCATCCTACTGTCTGGATGTGGAATGGTAAGGGGAGGGGAAGCTCCTGCTGTGTGGGGTTAGGGCTGGAAAGAATTCATGTGAGATAATGGTAAAGCTGTTAGATTAGGGCTAGAGACTCAAGTTCATGTCAAACACAGCAATGGAAGCTCACTGGCTGACTTTGGGTCCGTTGTTCTCTCTCAATCCAAGTCACCTCATAGGGTTCTTATTGTAGAGAAAAGCAGAAGAGGAGAATTTAACACAAAAATAGTTTGTCACGAAAGCGACTGCCTGTGTAGGATTGTGCCTGGATTCAGCCTGGATTGGGGCTGAAAGGCAAAAGCAGAAGCAGTATGCTCCGTCCCATATTTGGGTAAGACCAGGTTGCCCTGATTAAAAAAAACACTTAGAAGAAGAGAAATGTACACTATCTTGAGCCTAGAGAGAAAAAAACCAGGATATAAATATGTCAAGAGTGAAAGATTGATTGATTGATTGAATGAATGAATGAATAACAAATGACTTTCACCTCCAAAAATGTTTACTAAAATATGTACGAGAATGTCAGATAAGAGTGTGGGGAAGGGGATGATGGGAAGAAGCTGACTGAGCAGAGTAAGCTGCTTCTTTGGGTTTCAGCATCTGCCCTCCACTTCTTCAGAACACAATCTTTTGTTCTGCAGTTCCAGGGGACAGTTTATTGCTCTCACCATAAAGGGAGGTCAAAGAAAGGCAAAAAGCGCAGCTACATCAGCAAGGTTGACTGTAATGATCTCAGTTTGAATTCCAGGTCTTGCTATTGTACGCTTCACCGGTTCACACTATAAAGTTTTTGCCATCACAGATTCCCAGGTGGAAGTCGCCACAAGGCAACTTCCATGTCTTTCTGAGCTCTGAGCATCCTTGCCGGATGAAAACTCTAGAACTGGAGAAAATCTTGCATCTATCAATCTCACAACATGTACATAGCCTGCCACACATAAAGAAGTTTAATATATAGAGGGAGGCCCAGGAAAAACTGCCTTTTCCTCTTCCTTCCTTCCTTCCTTCCTTCCTTCCTTCCTTCCTTCCTTCTTTATTTATTTATTTATTTATTTATTTCTATTTCATCAAGCATGTATTTATGACAGATACAAGTGTAAACATAATTATAAATACATGAAAAGGATACAAATAAAAGAAAACTTTAGGACAGGCTGGTGCGCTTATGCACGTCCCTTACAGACCTCTTAGGAATGGGGTGAGGTCTTTTGGTTTCCTTTCACATATGCAGAAGCAAGAAATGAATGGAGCCAAAATGAAAGCAGTTTGGGTTTACTGTTGCACGCAATGGGAAAGAGCCTTTGGGTCTTTGCTTCTTTCCTTTTATAGCATTCCTGGCCCTGAATTCCTCCCTCCATTGTTTCCCTGGAGCACCGTATCAAAAGTGTCTTACTACCTTTGATCTTGTCTTGAAATGCTTCCCATTACAGAAGCAATACATATGTTCTTGGGAAGGGTGAGTGATTGACCAACTCACTTCCAAGAGGGGAACTATGGGTCGTATGGGCAGAATGAATAAAAGTTTGAAATATTAGCATGTGTCCTGTCTGATGGTCCTCAGCATGCAGCACAAGAATCCTGGCAGATAGGTTAGAAACCTGATTTTATTACGAAGCGATCTGATTAATCCAAAACCCTGGAAGTGGATGGCAAGGGATCCACAAAAGGCATTCAGGAGAGGAAAATTGATGGACCTTCCCCTGTTTGCAGCCTTGCAGGGACACAGCAAGTGCATGCTAATTGCAGAGTTGTGGGCATTAAAACCCACAGCTGTGTTTGAAGCACAGCGCAGACAGTTTTTGGCACCTGCTTTCAATACAGGGCTGCTTTGGAATAATGTCCTGTGCTGGGGTGGAGGGTGGGGGGAAGGTTATCGAAAGAATCCTAAGGTACCCACAGCTGTTTCTTCCTCTCTCTAGCCAGTTTTTTCTCAGGATCTCTCTAGCTTCAGGCAAGAAGGATGGCTATAAAATGACCCTTTTCTGCCTGCTGACCTGATCTGGTTGCCTTGGGGATGGCATTGCAGAGAGCAATTTGTTAAATGAAACTTTGGAAGATGATCTAATAGGGCACATGCAGGAACAGATCATATAATATATATATTAAAAAATAAGAGAGTATCTTGGAAAATCTCCTTTTCCTGAAACTGCCTGCTTCCTGTATCAAATGAGAAAATGCTAGCATACTGGAAAAGAAAGGCAAGCTAGATACATGATCTTGCTCCAGCATCAAAGGAGATTCATGGCCAGATTGCAGCTGAAAGTAAAACAAATGTCCAACATGTTTCAACCTAAGGTTGGAGGCACAAACCCAGTTTGGATTTTGGCTTCAGAACAGCACGAAGGTCCAAGAGAGTCAATCCAGGGTCTGCCTAATTATCTCATTGCCATGAAGGCTGGGACAGACTTAATGCAGCTGGTACTTTCACTTGTGGAATTTACCGAAGAGGCCCTAGTAATAGGGCACTGCTGAGTTGCCACTCAAGGAGAGTGGCAACTGCATATGGGAAGCACATTTCTGAATTTCCTTTTGTAGCTGTGTCTAATAAGTACTCTGGATGCAGATGGTTGTTTTGGTACCTGTGCATAATCTTAACCTTGAATGCTATTTGGGGAAAGGGGGGATGGGGTGTCCTTTCCTAAAGCAATGTCCCCTATCCGCAGGAAGAATTTTATACAAGAATTGGTGCCCAAGGATGTTGCATAGCAACACATGCTGAAAATGGTGGCCTCAGTGGATTAGCTGGACCACCAAGGCATAGTCCCTTAACCTAATTCACCAGGGGGAAACAGAGCTTTAGTGGCACGTATGTTTTTGGTGCTTTGAGTCAGTCTTTTTACTCCTGGCAACTGTCTGGACAAGTCCCTGCAGTTTTCTTGGTAAGATTTCAGGTGGTTGGGCTAGAAGATATCCAAGACCCCTTACAACACTATTGTTCTGTGTTCTAAGTGGTTTGTCCTTTGTTTACTTCCTAGGGCTGAGAGAAAGCAACTGGCCCAGTTGACTTTGGGCCTAAGGTGGGACTTAAACAGCCTTCCGGTCTCTAGCCCAGTACCTTAACCACTATGTCAAACTAGCTAGTCTAATCAAACTGGCTATTCCACACAACAAATCCCTCAAGAAGGAGAACAACATCTATCTTTTTTTAAAAAAATTGATTTATATGCCGCCCTTCTCCGAAGACTCAGGGCGGCTTACAATGCGTTAAGCAATAGCCTTCATACTTTTGTATATTTATACAAAGTCAGCTTATTGCCCCCACAAACTGGTCCTCAATTTATCTACCTTAGAAAGGATGGAAGGCTGAGTTGGCCTTGAGCCTCGAACCTTGCAATAATTGCAGACAGCTGGATCTTAATAACAGGCTATTAGCCTGTTGAGCTATTTGAGTTAAGTTAAGCTATCTGAGTTAAACTATCTGAGTTATTCCAACTTGTTGCAAGGTACAGATATAATCCCCTGAATATTTTATTGCATATGGTGGCTGATGGAAGATGGGGGGGGGGGGGGAGTGGTGAAATCCAAATTTTTTTACTACCTGTTCTGTGGGTGTGGCTTGGTAGGCGTGGCATGGCTTGGTGGGCATAGCAGGGGAAGGTTACTGCAAAATCTCCATTCCCACCCCACTCCAGGGGGAAGGATATTGAAAAATCTCCATTCCCACTCCACTCTGGGGCCAGCCAGAGGTGATATTTGCCGGTTCTCCAAACTGCTCAAAATTTCCGCTACTGGTTCTCCAGAACCTGTCAGAACCTGCTGGATTTCACCCCTGGGGGGGGGGGGGAATTGGTCAGTAGAATTTCCACTGTCATAGATGCCAGAATGAAGGCCAGCAGGGTGCCCACCCCTTCTACAAGTGCATCCCTCTTCTGGCAACCAGAATCAGTGGAGAACAGAAGCAGCAGGTGGAGAAGCTGAGTAGATCATAGAAGCAAAACCTTTGCTTACTGCTTCATCAAACTCTGCTCTTCAGTAGTCCTAGCAGCTAATAGAGGAGTTGCAGCAAAGAAACTAAGAGGGCTCAGTGTCAGAAATTGGCACTCCCTGGGGAAAAAAAATGATTGGAAGGTTTAGCCCCCAAATAATAAACATTCTGGGTGGTGTTTTTCCCTCCATTAAATATAGATTTTACAAGATCCTATGAGATATGACTCACAGGCATTAGGCTTAATACAGTAAGAAAGAGCCCCAGGAACTCTTAGCACATTAATATTACATATTTGTTAGATTAAAAAAATATCCTCAACAGTTCCACTGCTGATTTTTCACGTTTTGCTGTCCGGCTTTAGGAGCATAAGTGAATAGACAGACTGGGTGGCCACAAAAATGGCTCTGAGTCAGGGGTGGGTTCTACTTATCTTACTACTGGTTCACAATGGGATTGCATGTGCGCGCCTTGCATGCACAGATCACCGATGACAACATCCGGGGCGGTTGGCGGGGCCTCCTGCCAGTTTTACTACCGGTTCTCAAGAACCGGTCCGAACCGGGGGCAACCCATCACTGTTCTGAGTATTATAAGTGGTTTGTGAGTTGCTGTAGAACATCTCAGTGACCTTATTGTTGAACTTCGGATGTAGGAAAAGTTGTGTTTCCTAAAAGATCCTGGAATTGGGCTCATCTGCATCCAGCAGGGCAGAAGGACAGGCGGGGGAAGCAACATCTGTTGCTGCCATATGGGAGGTTCCTTCCTTTCCCCTCCCAGAAGCCCCAGACTGTTCCAATTTAAGGGATGCCTTTCAGTAATTTTCAGTTCTCTATTCCATTCCATTCCATTCCTCCTCCTCTTCTTCCTCCTCCTCCTCCTCCCAGCTCTCGAATGCCTCCTGTGTTTCAAAAGCATCTTCACCAAAACTTAATTGCTGAACTTTCCCAGAAGGAAGCTTGAATGATTGCAAAGGAGAGCATGGCAGGCTCTCTTCTCATTACTAATCAGGCTCAACAGGGTGGGTTGAGGGTGAGCTGCAGCAGAGAGAGGAAAAGAGGCTAAAAAGCCACCGGCATCAGAGGCAAAGCACAGCAGCTGGGCAGGTGGCAAGGCAATTTTGCAGCGCTCGAGGCGCAAAGCCCCAGACGCAGCATGCATACATTTCTCCGAGGCAGTAACAAGATGTATTGCACTTTTAACAAGTTAGACAAGCTGCTCTGGGTCTGCCTAATGTGAGCGTTTCTCAGCCATTTTGTAAGATAGGAACAACGGGGGTGGGGTGGGGGAATGGGATGGGGGTTCAGATGAACGAGTCCCTGAACCACAGCCACGCTCATCACAACAAATGGAGCTTTTTGCGTGGCCCTTGTTGATCCCATCTGATTCTGTTTATCGCTTTTGTGAAGTTATAACCTGATCTAGGGCTCTCACCAGATTCAACCTGAGAAGCAGTTCTGAATGCTGGCATTCATCTCTGGAGGAAGCCATCTTATAAAGTGTCTCTGAGGATATAGAAAGTACCATTGCAGTGTAATCCTATCCAGCCTGTACCCAAGCAGAGAGCTTTCCCCCATTACTGAGTTAAAGTTTTCTCTACCCATCTTTGATTCAGAAAAAAAAAAACCCTATCCTGGTGCATGACTTGCTTTCTCCACTGCTGATCCCTATCTGCTTCTGTTAACTGTTTCAAATTATCATAGTCATCTGTCTTGCCTTCAAGGTAATGAGTGATAAAGGCTAACTGATTCTACAATATCTTGAGGCTGCCCTTGGACAGTCATGGAATAAGGAGGTAAACATAGGTTACTGCTAAGGACAACTTAAGGTTATTTGACTCATAGGCTAGGGATATCATGGATGCAACATCTTGCTTAGGGAGAGAGAGGGGGGAAAAAAGAAGTTTCTAGGACATGCTTGGGCAGGTAGGGAAAGATACTGGATGAAACCAGTAGCATTTCAGAAGTTACAAGTTGCTTGAAAAGCTAACTTCTGACACACCTCTTTCTAGAAACTGAACAGTGGCGACAGTATCCCATGAAAAATGAGTCTGTGAAATGAATGATTGACAACTCAAGGATGATGTGGGAAAGTAATATCCTAATGCAGAGTTTCCCAACCTTACGCACTTGAAGATCTGTGGACTTCAACTCCCAGAATTCCCCAGTCAGCATTGTTGGTTGGGGAATTCAGGGAGATGAAGTCCACACATCTTCAAGTGCCCAAGGTTGGGAAAGATTGCCTTAATGCAATGCTTGCAAAGATTTTCAGTCAATTGGGGTGATTCAAATTTACTAGAGAGGACCACGAAATCAAATTATCATGTCAGATGGTCAATGGATTCTATGAGACATCTAAACCATCTTCCCTTTGTAAAGATATGCTATGGAGCTTGGTTTTGAAACCTGCAGAGAACTATGACTCCTTATAGACATTGCATTTCTCTGATATAGAAAGCATATTCCATCACTAAAGATGAGATGTTCTGTTTCCCATGATTTATATGGAGCTTTTAAATATTATTATCAGAAAAGTAATAATGGGGGATTTCAAATTTTTTTACTACCGGTTCTCTGGGTGTGGCTTGGTGGACGTGGCATGGCATGGCTTGGTGGCTGGGACAGGGGAAGGATGCTATAAAATCTCCATTCCCACTTCACTCCAGGGGAAGAATACTGTAAAAACTTCTCTCCCTCCCCACTCCAGGAGAAGGATACTGCAAAATCCGCATTTCTTCCTGATCAGCTGGGACTTAGGAGGTAGAGAATAGATGGGGGGAGGGGCCAGTCAGAATTTTTACTACCGGTTCTCTGAACTACTCAAAATTTCTGCTACCGGTTCTCCAGAAGTGGCCAGAACCTGCTGAAACCCACCTCTGGGTGGTATCCATGCAGGGGGTGGGTTCTAAAATTTGTTACTACCGGTTCTGTGGGCGTGGCTTATTTTGTGGGCATGGCTTGGAGGTCATGTGACTGGGTGGGCATGGCTATCTGGTCATGTGACCGGGTGGCTATGGGTATGTGTATAGGGACTACTCAGAGGGCTGAAAAAAGTCATTTCTGACAGGTCCTCGCACTTTTGACTGGTCCTCACACTTATGACCATCCTCACATTTATGCCCATGCAGCATTCTTAACCATGTCACTCATTTCACAACTGCTTCTCTTCACCATGGTGACAAGATAGGGCAAAAAACGTAAAATGTGAAGACAGTTGTAAGTTCGAGGACTGGTCAAAAGTGTCAAAACCAGTCAAAAATAACTCTTTCAGCCCTCTGAGTAATCCATATGCGCAAAAGGATTCAATTATTTCTTCAAAGTGCTGATGATTGCACCCTAGCTGGAAGAACTACAGTGGGAGTATTTCTTTCTTTTAAAAGCTTAAAACAACCCTTCCCCTTTAAGAAAGTCAAGCAAAAAAATAGCTTCCGGAACCAGAAGTGACAGTAAGTCTAGGTATACTGCCAGAGAGGCAGTTTCTGTAATAAAGATTAGGCAAGGAAACAATACCAAATGTTGTAATTAATCCTTACAGGATTAACCCTGTAAAGTGGAAAAAAACAAAAGGAGATTTCTTTTAACAACTGGTTCTCCAAACTACTTAACTACTTAACTACCGGTTCTACTGAAGTAGAATCCCACCACTGGGTCTACCCATTTATTTTTGTAGGCACTGGCTTATTCATTTGTTTTCTTTTAACCCTGATCAGCTGTAGGGCGGCCCTTTGAAGCCCCTCGGCAAGAGTTTAAACAGTTTTTTTCCCTCTAGCCATCAACTGGGACTCAGGAGGCAGCAATAGATTGGGGTGGGGCCAAATAAAAGGTAAGAATAACCTGGGAGATGGGGCAGAACTGGTTTGGTGATGTCATATCGTCACCGCTACCGGCTCGGCCGAACCGGGAGGAACCCACCACTGCATCCATGTTATATCATGCTTTAAGTGAAGTATTCCTTGAAAGACATTGGCTGAGCTGATGTGATGACACAAAATGCCCACACTGGAACAGCTCTGAGAACAAAACCAAGCAGGCTGGCTATCCCAGCCCTAATCCAAACATCAAAGTTCACCCAACAAATTTGAACCAGCAACTGTTGGTATTCGCTTCGCCAAGGTGGAATGTGGCCTCTACATTAAACATAATATTGCAATGTTGTAGAAATTATCGATTTTCCTATTATTGAAGACAGCCAAAAGACAGGACTTGCATTACGGCATTAATTAAAACCTGCCCTAGAAAGAATGGCGCTCAGCCTTCTAGTCATAAAAACTTCTCCTATTCATTGGATAGAAAAAAAAGAAGCCTTGTTCCTTACAAAGGATCACAAGTAACAGATCTGCCCTTTGCAGTAAACAGGCAAATTCTAGCTGGGACATGGAAAAGCAAGTTCTAATATTCACATTTCTTTCTGGAATGTCTTAATAGGTCGAGAACTTTTTTCTTTTCTTTTTTTTTTTTTTTTTTTTGGCTTTTTCCTATGACTTCTCACTGACACATTAGGATGCTCAGGACTCTCCTAAGGGAGATGGTGTGTTCATTTTTTTTATCCCCACTCCCCCGATTGTTCCCATCAGAAGCCAACCCGCATCAGATTCCTCCCCCCCCCCCCACCCCAACTTCCATCTGGGAGTCTTAAACCTACGCAAAAGCCTCTCTCCTCTGCTGCTGACCTCAGCACAGCTTCTCAAGGAGAGTCCCACCCCCATTGGAAAACCTCTAAAATTTGAGTTTGGAGGAGGGAGGGCTCGCGAGCTATTGGACATCCAGCTGCCAACAAGATGAATGCTCAGAGTGAAAAATATCAGCCGTGGGAATGAAATCAATTGTTGGCTGGAAGGGCTGGTCTGGACATGAATCCCTAACTCTAGTAATTGGGCTCTACCAGGCCAAACACAAATCAAGTTGTTTTCCCCAGGAACAGTATTACAAATTAACATTCCAAATCCACCTCCATTTTCCAAACTGCCCTGGCCGTTTTATATTGCCTTTTTAAATACACACGTGGGCACATGCACAAAAAACCCTATTAAGCCGTTTAAGACAAAAGGACAGTTGTCAGGAAGAAGATTTGTAATCAGTTCACATTTATTAAGTGTTAGACCTCCTGATGTTTCCCCCACCCTCCCTTTCTTTCCCCCACCCCTTTGCATTTTCATAAAATAGACTGAGACCCAGGGATTCTCCTAGGCCACCTTTTCTAATTAAAATAATTACAAGCTCCTAGCATCACTTTGGGGCATATTTATTCACTTTAAATCTTGAAAGCTGGCTAAAAAGAATCCGGCATGTCAAGCAGGACTGGAACAGTTGCTTCTTTGCTAAGCAGGACGGAATTTTGCCCCCATCAATTACTGGAAAGGAGGACCTTTATGTTGTGCTGCTTTTAAAAAGCTGAAAGGCATTTCTTAGAGGTCTGCCATTCAAACGAGCCCAGAAAACATACAGGGAAAGCAATGTAGAATTTCCTTTTTTCCAATAGAGACGTGCATGAAATGATGGCGGCAGGCAGGAGCCGATGGGCAACAAACTGGTTGGATTTCCAACCAAAATCTAAGGCCCAGACAGGCAGTTCGGCAGAGGCAAATAATACGTCAAGGACCTTGGAGTACTCATCTCTAATGATTTAAGTGCCAGAGCCCACTGCAACAACATTGCCAAAAAGGCATTAAGAGTTGTTAACCTAATCTTGCATAGCTTCTTCTCTGGTTATATTGTACTGCTAACTAGAGCATACAAAATAGTTGCTAGACCAATTCTTGAATACAGCTCATCTGTCTGGAACCCGCACTCCATATCAGAAATTAATATAATTGAGAATGTCCAGAGATATTTCACGAGAAGAGTCCTCCACTCTTCTGTTTGCAACAGAATACCGTATGCCACCAGACTTGAGATTTTGGGCTTAGACAATTTAGAACTACGCCGCTTTCAGTCTGACCTAAGTATAGCAGATAAAATTATATGCTACAATGTCCTACCGGTCAATGACTACTTTAGCTTCAACCACAACAACACATGAGCACACAATAGATACAAACTTAAGGTAAACTGCTCCAAACTCAATTGCAGAAAATACAACTTCAGCAACAGAGTGGTCAATGCCTGGAATGCACTACCTGACTCTGTGGTCTCTCCCTCAAACCCTCAAAACTTTAACCTTAGACTATCTACTGTTGACCTCACCCCATTCTTAAGAGGTCAGTAAGGGGCATGCATAAGCGCACCAACATGCCTACCGTCCCTATCCTAATGTCCCCATGTATTCGTAACCATCTCATGTATTCATATCCATGTTTATACATTTCATGTATTCACAATCATGTTTATACTTTTTCTGTAATCTTATATGTGCTTGACAAATAAAATAAAATAAAAATAATAAAAATAATAACCAATCAAGAGGAACTGATGACAAAGACAGAAACCAAAGCATGGCTGCCATGGCCCGGGTTTACTGCAGATTGCAAAACCACCTTTACTATATTCTTAAGATAAAGATAGATTCTTTTGCTTGCTGAAACTAAAATGCTGCTATGCACCACAAAACTCCACCAGCATCAAATTTCTGTCACCACTAGTGATCCTACCCTGCCTCAGGCAAGATGCCAGCCAATGATGCTGTCCTTGTTTATGGCACATTAAGGACAGGGATTAGTAGATACCTGTAGCTAGATTTCCTTAGCCCGACCCCACTAAAACAGGGAGGAAATGTCTACCACTTCTTCGCTTTAATGTCAGATTGGGTTGAAAAGCATATTTTTGACAGACTAGCAGATTTCGCCAACTGCCAAAATTCGCTGTGGCTTTGCAAAAGTGTTTCACTCAAACCAAGTATATCAGCTGTTATTAGCTGATGATGTGGCTCTCCTGGACACAGATCTCCTTACTATTAAGTGATTCCATGTTTAAAAACAGCTTCAACAACAGCAGGCAGGCTTGGGAGAAACTACCCTGTGGAATAGAAGAAAGGGAACTGCTATACCAAGCAACACAGCTTTCATCCTTCTGTCTGAGCAGCTGCTGTTCTGATCCAGGTCTCTTAGCAGTACACAGGCAGAGCCCTGGTATTGGGGGATTGCTCAGGGGTCTGAAAGAGTCCCATAGAATAGGTGGGACTTGGAAGACAGGAACCAGAGAAGAGGGGATATACCTGCACCAGGCTTAAGTGGTCAATAGGTGCTGGGCGGAGTCCATCACTTGTAGTCACCTGACTGACAGAACGTTGGTAAAATTTGCAAGATGCCTGATAGTGATTAGAGGGGAGTGGGAAAAACTCTGCTTGAACATTCATACCACTAAGAATGACTTAAACTGCTTCAGGAATGAAAGGAAGTGGCACCATTAGAAAAAAATGTGGTTGCCAGGGTGCATTTGTGCCATAATTAGATGCATGTGAGGAATGCTCATGGGGTGTCCAATCAGCTGGAATATACATAACTACAGATACTGATTTTATTCCTAAGTAGAAAATCTCGGTCTCTAAAAGGGTGAAGCAGAGGGTGAAGAGGAAAGAAAATAAGACCACTGAGTCTACTTGTACCATTATCTGTAAAATCCTTGGGCAACTACTTATATCTGACACCCCCCAGCTGTTCTTATCATTTGACCTACATGTACCATTAGTCTGCTACAATGGAGGACAGCATTTTGGAAATACCATTCAGTTTTTCTTCCTTGCTGCAGCATCCGTCTAGCTGCCCTCTTAATTTCCTAACCCCGGAGAGCTGCTACAGCATCAGAAGGAAGTTAAATGGCAACCCCCAGCTGATTACAATGTTCCAGCCAATCATTGCCACCAGGAGGGCTGGTCAGGAGCCCCCCAGGAAGCTTTTTGCCCAGAGCTATCCCTAGCTTTTGGAGTTGAGGATCACCTCTTAGATATGCAATGCTTCTCCCTCAGATCAGTTCATACCATATCATGTTTTCTATATGATTGACACAACCCTCAATGGCTCAGATAACAGATTCCACCAAGCTCAAGGTGGCTTTTGGCTTATTGTATTGTAATAAATGTAGGTTAATGTACCAGGGTTAATGGCTGAGCATCTTACAATGTCCCAAGCATTCAGTTAGTCGCAGTTAAACAAGACATGGCTTAACGTGAAGTATGAATCTATAAGTTGCTGTAAATTTGTCTCAGTGGTAAAGTATTGGAGGCAATATAATGAACTTTCCATTTGTAGATTTCAGACTCCATAAATGATTGACTGAATTCACACATAATTTTAGCCTATATTTCAATTATGGTATAGTCAATCAATCATGTGAAGCAAACCATCACATACCAATGTGTGTCAAACACATCTTTGTCAATTGACTGAGGAACAGGCATGCATGAATTCACATTTGGCAACCACAACCAAACATTGTATGCTTAAATCTTGGCACGAGGAACTTCCTAACTCCATGTTTTTCAGGTGAGCTACACACAATTAGAAATTGTATGGGTTTGAGACATGAAAAATAATCCTTTCTAGTACCTCAGAAAGATGTCTACATCCCTGCAGGTTCCATAACCCAGCTTTCTTGCTTTGAATTCTTGGCCCATGCAAGAATTAGAAATATCAGAACTTTGGATAAACCTCGTAAAGTCCAAGAATGTATCTTTTATTTTCCAGAAGCTACTGGAGCCAAATATTGATACTCATAATTAACAGGAAAATATTAAGCATTGATATTACTCATCTCACTTCCCCTTCTATTAAAATGTTTTGTAGGGGCATGTAAGTCTTTTTTCAAACTCCATAGCCAGTAAGAATAACAGCGAGCAGAAAGATAGGAATGGAGTTAGAGTGACAGATAGAAGACACTCCAAAATCCATTTCCCTTTAATAGTTGGCTAGAAGAGGGAATTATTAAATGGACTTATCTAAAAATAAAAATATACTACCTCATAAGGTCACCCCTCGTTTGTGTAGTGAATATTTCAGAATGAGGATATGTCCAGATAAGGTTTTTATTGTAAAATCTTCTTGCTTCATCCATGACCTTTTAGAAAGAACCTGGACAAAATCATAGAGTTGGAAGGGGCCTGACAGGTGGTTAAGCAACCAGTTGAGGAACCCAAATCAAAGCATCACAGACAGAGAGATGGCTGGCTGGCCTCTTCTAGAAGCTAGTTAATAAAGGGGCCCCCACAACCACTCTGGCTAATTGGTTCTACCATCAAACTGTTAGCACTTTCTTCTAATGTTCAATCAAAATGTGCCTTAAATTGATTGTTCTGTTCTGGAATAAGGGAGAAGAGTTCCTGTCTTTCTTCAATGTCGTATCCTTTCAGGTATTTGAAGGAGGACATCAAAGCGGGTTCCCGCCCTTAGCCATTTTTTCTCAAGGCTAAACACACCCAATTTCTTCAATCTTTCTTCATAGGCTTTAGTTTCAAGTTCTCTGATCATCTTTTACTTGTCTCTCACTGAACCTGTTCCAATTTCTCTCAATCCTTCTTAAAGTGTAATTCTCAGAATTAGGCACCCGGTACTCAAGATGGTGTCTGATGAAAGCAGAACAGAGTGCCATGATTACTTCCTATGATTTGCAAGTCGACTTCTATTGATGCAGCCTAAAATTGCATTTGTCTTCTTGGCAACCACATCGCACTGCTGCTGCTCATATTTAGCTTGCAATTAACAGTTTCAAGTTCTTTTCCCATCCTATAGTCATGCCTTTGATTTTTGTTTCTTTGGTGAAACACTTCTTTTACGATCTGCTGCTCTAGATGGCACTTTCCAGATCCCACTGTTGGACTGATTACTCTGTAGTTTTCAAAATCTTCTTTTTACCTACTCTCTTTTTCCTGCTAAATTTCTTCCCAACATTTTTTTCCAGGATACAGTCAGTGACAAAGAGCTGAGAGCAATAGAAACTTCTTCAAGGGAGCACCCCAGAATAGGTATTTAATTCATAACTCTCACAGGACATTATTGTATGTTTAGTGTATATGGCTTACCTTCTGTTCCTTATATGTGGTTTATTCTCTTGCATGCTATCTTGTTAAGTGTCCGAACTGAAGACAGTATTACATAAACTTAGAAAAGGGAATCAGTTTGAATCGTGAAACTATACCCAGGGAATCAGGTTTGCTATACCCAGGGAATCAGGTTAAAGGACCATACCCAGACTAGAGAAATAGATATTGATTTAAACCTTGGTGCTAAGTATGACTTGTTTTAACTATGATTTATAGACCAAATCAGAAGTAATGGGTTCACAAACGTGCTAAGGTAAAACCAAAGAAATTACCTAATAGCTTAGTACAATGTGTTATACCCACAATGCAAATGAAACATCAATAATTTGGAACATTTGTCAATCTCCAGCGAATTCTAAAAACATAATTGGTCTGATCCATTCTATACATGTTGCATTCTATTGTCTACAGCCTCATCCAGCATAGTCATTAACCATGTTGGTTTTGGAGATTGAAGGTGTAGTCCAACACAGCTACTGGCCGTTAGCATTTAATTTAATTAATTTAATTAATTCAATTTATATGCCGCCTTTCTCTGAAGACTCAGGGCAGCTTACAATGCATTAAAAAAACATTTAAAAATTAAAATCTTAAAACCCATTCACACCATTCATGGCGAGGTCCAGGCCTGCCGGAATAGCTAGGTGTTCACCACTTTTCAGAAGGCTAATAAGGTGGGGGTGGTCCAGACCTCAGGAGGTAACTGGTTCCAGAGAGCCGGGGCAGCCACAGAGAAGGCCCTCCCCTGTGGGCCTGCCAGCCAGCATTGTTTAGCTGACGGGACCCGGAGGAGACCAACTCTGTGGGATCTTACTGGACGCTGGGAGCTTTGTGGTGGAAGGCCATCTCAAAGATAACCTGGCCCTGAGCCATGTAGGAAGCTAACATTGCATTTATTCCCGACTTCACCATAACTGTGATGTATATCAAATATGTGCCTTAGATACCTTTAATGCAACAATCCAATTTCTAATCAAAAGGAGATCCTCATTAATGACATACAATATCCTTCAATAAACAGGACAGGCTTTAAATCGCCTCAACAAGGGTGGACATTGGTAGAACACCCTATAAATCACACTAGCTGTGAAATGGTCAGAAACTTTCTATAATATCTTATCTTAAACTGGGTTTGCCTCTGTTTATTCCACCTCTATGGAACTTGAGGTTAAGTGAATGATGGTGTGTGTTGCTTTATAAGGCTGTGGAATTATTTTCTTATATTCACGTTTTATCAACTTAATCTCTTTCCACCAAATGCTAACCTGAGAAAGGTGTCTCAAAGCATGGAAGCATGAATAAGTACTCAATTCTTCGAACCATCAAGTAGGCAAATATTATAAATACAAATGGTATAATAACTACCCCGAGACTACATTTCTTTCTGTCCTTTTTTTTCAAAATTCCATTTGATTTCTTTTAAAGGACTAATAACATATATTAACAATGAAGAAAAGTATAATACATTTGTAAGGCAAATTTTAAATTAAACTATTAAGGTAAGCTAATTGTGGTTCACACCTACAAAAAACAAAGCAATGGGGACATCATGGCAAAACAGATAAATCAGTAGACTTGATTGAGGAAAGGCGCAAAATGTAATTCAACAGCATTTAAAAATTACAATTTTTCTTTTTAATTAGCCATGAAAGCCAGCTGGATGACTTTGGGCCAGACACTCTCTCTCAGTCCAAACCCAGCTCACAGGCTTGTTTTTGTAGGGAAAATGGGAGAAAGGTGTGTTGGATTATTTGTAAAAATAAAAAAGGTGGAAAATGAATGAATGAATGGATGGGTAGGTAGGTAGGTAGGTAGGTAGGTAGGTAGGTAGGTAGGTAGGTAGATAGATAGATAGATAGATAGATAGATAGATAGATAGATAGATAGACAGACAGACAGACAGACAGACAAACAAATGAATAAAAACAGCAGAGACTCAGGTGGTTAGGACCTTGGCTTAGAGGTTAGCAAGCCTGTGTTTGAACCCTAAGTGCTGCTGGGTGGCAGGGTGAGCTCCTGTCACTTGCTCCAGCTCCTTGTTGGGATATGAAAGGAGCTTCCATGAGCACCCCCCCCCCCAGTGCAATGGTGATGTCACCAACTAATACTTTCAACCCAGAAGTGCCTTAAAATGTGTTTCTGGCATGAATGGGAACAGGGAAACAAACAAACAAACAAAGAAGCAAACAAACAAATAAAGGATGGATGGATGGATGGATGGATGGATGGATGGATGGATGGATTTTCTGGTTAGAGAAAATAACCTGGTGCTTTCAGGTTGCTTTAAGCTACAATTGTCAACAACTGCAGCCAGTACATAACACCAGGTGTGAGTTATTTGCAGATGATTTCCCATCAAAATGGCTGCTCTTTAGAATAGTTACATGGATTGAATTTGGTAGCTCCAACATATCAGAACTGTCAATAGCTCCAAGGGGAGAGTGTAGCCAAGTCCTAGCACATAATCATAATGCAGGATGCAAATTGCTAGCTGAAACGGCTTTTTCTTAAACTATCAACCTACCAATAAAAAGAGACCAAGCATAGCACTTTGTTAGTGATCTCATCTGCATGAAATAAATCAACTTTGAATAAATAATTTGCCACCACAAAATTAGTTTAATAACTGGAACTGATTCCCTAGAAACCATTTTTCTTCTGTAGCCCATGATTTGAGGAAAAACTAGTAGCATTCATTTTGTACACAGTCTGCTCTCTGTGTACATGTACAGCTTTTGCTGCATGTGTGTATAAATGAAATAAAGAGAATTGCACAGATACATGTTGATATTTAGGGGTATAATATCTGGATTGTAGAAATCTGGACAACTATTTGACTGGTTGACAGCAAACAAACATCTCAGAGGTTTGATTTGCTGCTTTCTAACAGCCATCTGGAATTTTGTTGCCCAGGTACATTTCTACAACCTTTCAGTTTTCCTACTTGTTTGAAATTCAGGATAGGACATATCGTGCTATATAGCATATGTGTGTACATATGTGAATGTGCGTGCTTTACACGTATGTGGCTGTATTACAGTACATTCATAAATATTTCAGAACTTATTCGATGTCTGCTCCACTATACTTCCTGAATTGGCAAAATAATCTCAATGTAAAAGCGGATGAAAAAAAATCAACACAGGAAGAAAAGAGCTCTTTAAGTCCTGAAGCCTTTCAAAATAGAATCCTTCCAAATCTCAGGCTGAGAAAGAGTGTTCCATCTGGTCTTGCTTTGCCAAGACAAACACAAAGAGGAGAGATCCAGGAGCAGACCACGGGTTAAGCCAGAGTTTCTCAATCGCAACAGTTTAAAATGTGTAGTCTTCCATTCAGAATAACAGAGTTGGAAGGTGCCTTATAGGTCTTCTAGTCTGACCCTCCCTGCTCAAGCAGGAGACCCTATGCCATTTCAGACAAATGATTGTCCAGTCTCTTCTTAAAAACTTCCAGTGATGTAGTAGCCACAATTTCTGGAGGCAGCCATTCCACTGATTGTTCTAACAGTAAGGAAATTTCTCCTTAGTTCTAGATTGCTTCTCTCTTTGAATAGTTTCCATCCATTGCTTCTGGTCCTGCCTTCAGGTGTTTTGGAGAATAACTTGACTCCATAACTCCAGAATACTCCATCAAGAATGTGGAAAGGTTGAATTCTGGGAGTTGTAATCCACACATTTAAAAATTGCTGAGGTTGAGAAACAGAGGGCTAAGCCATAAGAACTCATAGGAACTTTGAACAAGATACCTGGCTAAACCTGTGGTAGCCTCTCACCATGCTTTTTCCCTTTTGCTGCAAGACTAGAATTAAATAGGGGAAGAGGAAAAAGGTCAGTCTCATTCTAAGTGCAGCCCCTAAAAATTTGGAGGCCAGCCTTATTAACCTTAATCATAGTGGCAAGACTGATATTCAAAATACCAGGGGACTTTGGTACCATTTTAATAGGCTTACCTTTATTCTGAGAAAGTAACTTATATTAAATATAATTCCTTTTTTATGGGACAGTCAAACTGCATACTTTCACTTCTCCTTGTTAGTGTCTTAAAGCCTCTACTTCATAACCCTCCAATTACAGCATTTAAGATTCCTCGCAAATCATTTTTGGAGGGTGTATTCTCATGGCGTGTCTTTCACTCACAGCCCACTGTGGAGCCAGCTTACATTCCTATTTAGTAGCTGTACCAGTTTAGAATTGTGTTTCCCTTCTTCCAATACAAATCTTGCCATGTAAATGATCTACTACAATGTCTCACTGACAATTGGGTTGATGATATGGGCCAGGGGTAGGATCTGTTCAATTTGCATAAACCTGATTGGTAGTTTGTGAAGTACCTGTTGAATGTTCAGGGGCTGTAGTTTTCTTTTTCTTTAAAAAACAAAACAAGACTATTGAGTTCTTGATGGATGTGTTTGGGTACATCTGTCTATTGAAGAGAAAGAAGAAAAAATGCTCTAGTCATTTCTCTATTTTACCCAAGAGAGCTGAAAGAGTCAAGTGAGTAAAGAATTGTGTTTGTAAGTAAGCAGATTGTGAAAATTGACAAAATGCTGGTGGTGGGACAGGAATTGGCTGAGATCCTTTAAGTTCCCTTCTCTGAATCCTGTGCAAGACTGCTACTTCCATGTTTGGCAGGACAAAGATGGAGGATAAATCGACTATAGGAGCCATTCTTGGCTTCCCAGAAACATTATTTTGAGCCAGAAATTTTGGGGACAGGATTTGTGGAAAGACAGAGCCGCTTCCTCTATATGGAGACATATTGCCAGTCTGTAATAGTGCTAAACCCATGTCTACAACAGTCCAATTATTCTAATATTCTAATAGACTTCCTTTGAATGGAGAACATTTGCATAGTACCAAAGCAGGTTTTGACAGGGGCAGAATTGCAGCTCTAGTCATCTGACAAAATCTACCTCCTTTCCAGCCTCGGTCTCATCCCATATTGTTTCCCCAAAATCTGGAGGAGACACACAACCAGGGGAATCTATGAATCACTTCTTCTAACTAACCTGTCACATATTACAATTGAAAGAGAGCATCAAGAACCTGGCCATAAGGGCAGCAACATAAACCAACATATTTTTCTGCCAACTCGAAGCATACTTTTCTTCCAGCATTGTCGCTATGACAGTGCTTTGTTTTTGTTTTGTTTTTTAAGAATACAATAGCAGCCTTTACAGTACTTGTTAAGCTGATCCAATGCTTGGAGACCAAGATAGACAGAATTCATCTTCTGTTTCCAAAACATGTCTCTCTCATATAATCCTCTTAATACAAGAGCATAACTGTTGAAAACTAGTTGGCACCTTTATCATTCAACCATAGGGTCATTACAGATTCATTATAGCTTCAGTTGCCAGCTAATGTTCTGATTTGCTGTGTAACAAATTTTAATAGATTAACAGAGTTGGAAGGGACCTTGTAGGTTATCTAGTCCAACCTCCTGCTCAAGCAGGAGACCCTACACCATTTCTGACAAATGGCAGTCCAAAATCTTCTTGAAAGCCTCCAGGGATGAAGCTCCCGCAACTTCCAAAGGCAAGCTGTTCCATTGGTTGATTGTTCTCACTGCCAGAAAGTTCCTCCTCATTTCTAGGTTGAGTCTCTCCTTGGTCAGTTTCCATCCATTATTCCTTGTCTGGCCTTCAGGTGCTTTGGAAAATAGCTTGACTCCTTCCTCTCTGTGGCAGCCTCTCAAGTATTGGACAACTGCTATCATGTCTTCCCTGGTCCTTCTCTTCACTAGACTACCCATGCCCAGTTCCTGCAGCCGTTCTTCATATGTTTTAGTCTCCGGTCCCCTAATCATCCTGGTTGCTCTTCTCTGCACTTTCTCCAGAGTCTCAACATCCTTTTTATAGTGTGGTGACCATAACTGGATGCAGTACTCTAGGTGTGGTCTTACTAAGGCTTTATAGAGTGGTATAGTACCTCACTTAATCTTGATTGTATCCCTCTGTTGATGCAGTTTAGGATTGCATTGGCTTTTTTGGCTGCCGCTGCAAACTGCTGGCTCATATTTAGCTGGTTGTCCACTAAGACTCCAAGATCCCTCGCACAGTTACTGCTAGTAAGCCTGGTTTCACCCAATCTATATGTGTACTTTTGGTTTTTCTTGCCTAAGTGTAAAGCTTTACTTTTCTCTACATTGAATTTCATTTTGTTAGACAGAGCCCAGTGTTTAAATCTGTCAAGATCCATCTGGATCTTGAGCCTATCTTCTCGATAGTCCTGCCAATTTAATATCATCTGCAAATTTGTTAAGTTCCCCTTCTATTCCCTCATCTAAGTTGTTTATGAAGATATTGAAGAGTACTGGGCCTAAGATAGAACCTTGTGGTATCCCTCTGCTTACTTCTCTCCATGTAGACTTAGACCCATTAAGGTTTACTTGTTGTGTTCAGTTTGTCAGCCAGTTACGAATCCATCTGATGGTTATGCTATCTAGCCCACTTTTTTCTAGCTTACAAAGAAGTAGGTTGTTGTCTACTTTGTTGAATGCCTTGCTGAAGTCTAATTATATTATGTCCACAGTATTTCACTGGTCTACTAAGAAGAATGAAATAAGATTGGTTTGGCATGATCTGTTTTTAACAACCCTGTGCTGACTGCTAGTTATTACTTTACTCGTTTCTAGATGTTGGCAGATCTATTTTTTTTATTATATTTTCCAGTATCTTCCTGGGTACTGATATTAGGCTGATTGGTCTGTAGTTTCCTGGGTCTTTTTTTTGTCCTTTTTTGAAGATGGGAATCACATCAGCTCTTTTCCAGTCCTCTGGTAGTTCCCCGGTGCTACAGGATTTTTGAAAGATGTGGTATGGTGGTTCTGAGATGACAGCTGCTAGCTCCTTTAGAACGCTGGGATGTAATCCGTCAGGTCCCGGTGATTTGTATTCGTCAAGATCAGACAGGTGTTCTCTTACTATCTTTTTGCTTATTTTAACTTTTATTTCTAGTCTGTCTTTTGCAGTTTTTGGTAGGTTGGGCTGTAGTTTCTTTTTGCGTGAAGACCGATGCAAAGAATGAGTTAAGCAGCTCTGCTTTCTCTCTGTTGCCTGTTACTTCCTTGCATCTTCTCTCTTTAGTGGACTGACTGTTTCCTTGATTTTTTTCTTAAAGTTTAGAGTCATGACATCAGACACTTTGGATTCATTGTGCAACACAACAGCCAGAGAGGGTAGCTTTCAATTATCTTCCATATTCTAATCTATTATGAGGTTAATACTCAAAGATAAAAGAGGAGGGGCAGGAGAATCTTCTCAACAGCATCCGGAAAGGAAGCTCAAATGATCCTTCTCCAACCATTCTCTCTGGAATAAACTCTTAAGTATTTTTAAAACCCGTAATCTTTGGCAAGTGGATAATACATATTAATTAGGCTGATTGTATTGATTTTCTTTGGAGTGCTATGTGTAAGAATGCTTCTTTTCCTTCCGTATTCACGTTTTTCCTATAAAATCTTTATATCAAAGGCTTCGTTGTTTTAAAAAGGAAAATTCTCATTAAAGCTATTCCCATGTGCAAGATTTCACAACTGCATAGCTTCTCTTTGTGATTTTAGGATTGACAAAAGTTTTGCAAAGTTTGTTGTGTGCATAATTTTGCAAATCGCTCTTTCTATTTTCCTGAGCACTGGACAAAAGGGAGAAATACTAACAGAAGAAATTCTCTAGGCAGACAGACTAGGATATGTCGGAAGGTTCAGCCTGATAGATGACAGCCTGTTTGATTGTCTGATTGGAGAACCCTTTGAAGTAGAGATCTGTGCTACTTGTCTCTTCTTCCACATCTTAACACATATCTGCCAGTGGTGGGTTGCCCCCGGTTCGGTTCAGTTCTATAGAATCAGTAGTAAAACTGACAGGAGCTCCGCCCACCCACCACGACGTCATCATGGGTGATCTGCGCATGCGCTAGCGCTCCCGTTGCAAACCGGTAGTAAAGGTAAGTAGAACCCACCCCTGATATCTGCCCAGAAAACGGTGGAGTACAATAGTTACAAGTGTCTCAGCACATGGAGAAAACCTGGCATTTGTATATTTACATTTACAGCAAGTAGCCTTTTTATGAATGGATAAATGTTTCCATTGCACTCATTTTGTGAGACTGTTCAAAATATGCTCTCAAAAATTCTGAACAGCAACAGCAATAACAGGTAGACTTATATACTGTGGTGGAGCAGTGGTTAGAATGCAATACTGCAGGCTACTTCTGCTGCCTACCACCTGCCTGCAGTTTGGCAGTTCGAGTCTCACCGGCTCAAGATTGACTCAGCCTTCTGTTCTTCTGAGGTGGGTAAAATGAGGACCCAAATTGTTGGGTGCAATATGCTGACTCTGTAAACTGCTTAGAGAGGGCTGTGAAGCACTGTGAAGCTGTATATAAGTCTAGGTGCTACTGCTATACTGCTCCACAGTGCTTTATAGCATTCTCTAAGCAGTTTACAGAGTCAGCAAATGACCCCCAACAATCTGGATCCTTATTTTACTGACCTTGGAAGGATGTGTTCTGAACCAGCCTTAGCAGAAACAAGAAACAGACTCCTTGTCACAAAAAACCCCTCTTTATTTACCTCTTGTGAATTAATTGCATTCACCTACCAAAAAGTCCAGGCAGTAGTCCTTCAAGGAGTTAACTGCAGTACAGGCCTTATCAGTTCCTTGCAATAATTGCAAGGCCGTGAACTCCCAGCCGAAAGGTGCAAATTAAGTTCTGACAAGCAGTCTTTGTGGCATGAAACACAATGAGCAAAATCTTCAGAAATACGAACTGTTGTCTCCTACGACAACGACCCTCTTTTCCTTCTATTTTTTCCCCAGCCAGGGAAGGGCCATTCAGTGTCCACATGTGCTTTGCTTCCCGAGTCGACTCCTTGTCCTCTGTTGCTCACCTCTCCTAAGTGCTCTGTGCATACGTGTATCTGGAAGAGGCCCCAGCTGTTCTTCTTCCTCATATCAGCCTCCAAAGGCAGCTGCCTCTCCGGGGCTGGGAAATGTCAGACGACCCTGGCCAGGAGTGGGTTCTAAAATTTTTTACTACCGGTTCTGTGAGCATGACTTATTTTGTGGGCCTGGCTTGATGGTCATGTGACAATTATTTAGGATTTAGCAGACGTACTGGTCTACCAGGCTTTTAACTGGTTGCAGAGCCATACCGATCTACCCATTTATTTTTGCAGGCACTGATCTACTCATGTATTTTTGCAGGCACTGGTCTACTCATTTGTTTTCTTTTAACACTGATCAGCTGTATGGCGGCCCTTTGAAGCCCCACGGCAAAAGTTTAAACAATTTTTTTCCCTCTAGCCATCAGCTGGGACTCAGGAGGCAGCAGTAGATTGGGAGTGGGGCCAAATAAAAGGTAAGAACTGGGCCGAACTGGGAGGAACCCACCATTAACCCTGGCTCTATCTCTGCGTCCATCACAGAGCATCCATCAGAGCCTTCCGCAGACTCCAGCACTGGCCCAAGTTCCTCCTCAACCTCCTCATCGTCTGAGTCTGCCACCAGCTCTGATGGCAACTGGCAGACCACAACAGGATGGAAGGCTGAGTCAACCTTGAGCCAGTCAGAATCGAACTCCTGGCTGTGGACAGAGTTAATACTGCAGTCTAACCACTGCGCCACCACAAACAGCCTCAGCAACCTAAAAAGATACACTCACCTCTTAAATTGAAGAATTTTATCTACTGTGGTAAAATGGATTTGGAGAGAAGCAATGTGTGTTTGTGTAGCCCTAGTTCAGAAGTATCCAAACTTGGCATCTTTAAAACATGTGGTCTTCAGCTGCTGGCTGGGGAATTCTGGGAATTGAAGTCCACAAGTCTTAAAGTTGCTAAGGTTGGACATCCCTGCTCTAGACTTTAAGTTTTAACAGGGTTTTTTTGGGGGGTAGGGTGGGGGGGTGTCACCTTTCTCTGGCAAGACTAGCATTTCTGCTAGTGAGGAGCAGGTTGACCAAAGTATCCAGTGGTAGAATGGAGAAACACCATCTCTCTGCTTCCTCACCCAAAGTGTTGTCCAGTTGTCAATGACATACAGGTTTCATGACAAGACCTATTGGAGAGACTAAAATATACATGCATTTTCAGATGTCTCTCATCAAAGAGTGGGAAGGAGTGTTTCTTGGGGCAGGAGACTTGCAGTTAGAGACAGGTAATTGTGAAGGTTTGATTGCCAATACTGATGGCCAGGGAGGAAGAGCATTCCACTTCTACACTCCCTCCTACCCCCAGCTTTTCTTCTTGGTCTGCAGGGCAGGTTCTCTCTTGTTCAGATGTCCAACCAAACCTGAAGGTGAAGGGAGGGAGAGATAGGAAAAACTAAGCAGGCTTGGATCACGATGCAATCCTCCCCCACAATAAGTTGTCTTTAAAACAGTGCCCGCCAAAACATCATAAGTAACTGTCATCTGAAAGACCCAAACTATCATTGAATGAAGAAAGCTGCTTTTCTAGGCCTTATCTTCGTGTCTCTCTAATCCCTGGCATGAACATGTCCTAGTCACCTGGTCTCCATGACATTCTCTTTGTCTTATCCCCAGCCCAAGGCTGTAGCAGCTAAGTTGCCTTTGGCTATTCCAGTTTTAAAGTGGTATTTTCCTCTTCCTTCTTCCAAAATAACATTGCCATGGATATGATCAAGCATGCTTCATTGAGTATTGGCTGCTGCTGACATAGTAAGATATGGAGTATACTCCTACACAGACTCCTTTAGGCAACTGTGGGCATGTGTTTCTCCTCCTCCCAATCACTGTTCTCCATAGCCATTTTTTTTTGGCTTGGTTTATAGGGCAAAGCATAAATCCTATCTTGTACAGATGGTCAATTTAAACTGGGAAAGTAAGTTGGGTTCTGTCATTGATGTGCTGCTGTTTTTACCATCATTGGGTGCATTAGATGTTCTCTGTTATCTCTATAAAAAGGGGATGTTATGCAACCATACTTTTTACTATTTTTATCATTTAGGGTAAAAGAAGCATTCCATTTTTCTTGATGATGATGATGATGATGATGATATCCATTTAGTTATGTCCACTTCTTGGTGATTCTATAGGCCAGGTTTCTCCACATCTTCTGATCTTACACTGCTTCTTTGAGTTGTTCTATCTTCTGGTTGGTGTCTTCTTTGATAGTGACCATTCTGTGTAGACTTCTCCAAATTTATGACTATTTATGGGCTACTTCTAAGTTCAGCCAGCTCTGAGGACAGAACTGGATTACTCAAGAATGGAATTCCATAGTTATTCCCTCCTGCTTTTCACTGTGTGCCTCTTTGCTTTGATCTGTCAACTACTCTATTTTGGGTATTGTCAGCATTCTTTCAGAAGAGCACTAGATCTACCGTACGTTCAAAAAGAATCAGAAAAGTAACTGGCATAGACAATTGCCACACCTGTGATCTATTAGTCAGGCAACTTGGCAGATGGGTTGGTTACTAATTGTATTTAATAAATTTGTATCCCGCCCATCTCCCAATGACTCTGGGCAGTTCAGGTGTAAAACATAAAAAACAAGAACGAACAAGAATAAAATAAAAATGGCAAAAAATCAGGCAGCAATAAAAGTGTTCCAACATCACTCAAAAGGGGGCTTAGGTCACTCTTCTTTGATAAACACATGTCCGATCTATATTGAGCCATGGTGGCACAGTGGTTAGAGTGCAGTACTGCAGGCTACTTCTGTTGGCTGCTAGCTGCCTGCAATTTGGCAGTTCAAATCTCACCAGGCTCAAGGTTGACTCAGCCTTCCATCTTTCTGAGTTTGGTAAAATGAGAACCCAGATTGTTGGGGGCAATATGCTTAGAGAAGGCTGTAAAGCACTGTGAAGTGGTATATAAATCTAATTGCTATTGCTATTTACTCTGCCTGCCCCATGCCACTCCATGCTAAGTAGAGTGACTGGTGGCTTCTTTTTCACCAACTGATGATGCTTGGTAGGTGGAGAAACAAAGTTGGGGAAATCCATCAATTGCTTTATTTAATTTGTCCATCATTAAAATAGACAGGGCAATACCAATGATTGGCCTTATCATTAGAGAAACATGGGGCTCGGCAATTGGGCAGTAAATTTTACTCCAGCATATTATTTTTCCTACCTAAAGAACAAGTAGACATGTTTTAATATATATTTCTGGCTGATCCTTGACTCAGGCGGAACCAATACAGAATAGTAAGACCCTGAAGATCACACAGTGGAAGAAGATTCCTGATGGACACTTATGATTGGGCAATGTAAAAGAAACAGAACCTCCAAGGTCAAAGGTTCCTTGTTAAAGATCAAGGAGCATTTTTAAAAGAAAGTATGATATAACCCTATTGGGTTGTAGAGGGCTAGGTCAGAGTGTCACTTGTTCTATAGTTGACATGGATTCTTCTTAGGATGACCTTTGCACCTGTCCATGTCTAACTAGCTGGCAGGACCAGATGCAAGCAATACTCAAGAGCATCATTTTAGAAGCCAAAAGGGAGATGGGGGGAGAGAAAAAGCACAAACCATAAAACTCAGCTGGAGGACATTTTCAGAGGGGAGCAATGTATTTCAAGAACACTTGGTGCTGTGCCACCAAAGTTAACCAAAGTTGACCACCTCTCTTTGCCTTTAAGAAAAAAGAGTTGGGGTTCATGCATTTGACCTGTTCACTTGCACAGTCAATTTATCTAATATCTTCCAACTGCATTGCACAACACCCTCTTTGGCTACACTGGCTGATGATCCTTATTATTGTAGTATAACATCCTTGGAATTACCAGAATCAGGAAGGCAGGGATCTGTAAAATTATAGCTAGGAGGAGGAAAATACTACTTCAAAATTGAAACAGCCAAAGGCAACTTTTAGCTGCCATAGCCATGGGCTGGGAATAAGACAAATGGAAAAGCCCAAATGAGACATGAGAGGAATCAGCTTAGAAAACTCTAGTAACTTCAAAGTAAGGCGATGATGATGTTATCCAAACATCCGATTCTTGGTGATTCTATGCGCCAGATCTTTCCACATTTTCCAATCTTGCACTACTTCTTTGAGTTTTTCTATGCTCTGGTTGGTGTCAGCTTCGGTGGTCATGTTCTCTGGTGGCCTGCTGCAATGTTTCGATGGGTAGTAAACATATAAACCAGATAAAGCTGGTAGGTCCTTGAAATAAGAGGTCTATCTGTAAGTGAAGACCATCACCCATTCCTAAATTTTAAGAACATATTTTACTCGCACATTCCAACATTTCTATAATAATGGGAAGCGGATAATAAGCTTGATTAATGCAGCTTGAGATTTATGTTCTTGTTGTGGTTGCTTATTACTCAACTCAGTGTAACTAAAACTGCATGATATTCCTGAACCAAGCTGTAAATTAGGGTATGAGTAGAGTACGATTTCACAACAGCAAGGATACAGATATGGCCTGACCCACAAGGGATGTTCTTGGCAGAAGATAGTTTTAGTGTCTTGCTAATTCTGATCTCTACAAGCCAGGATAAAAGAAATGAGAGAAAGATCACACTGTGGAGTTCAAAAATGTTACAGGGAAAATTCTGATTTAAAAAAAATAAATCCAAAAAGAATCAATGTAGTGGATCTGTAATGATAGAGGCAGGGACTGAATCTTATGGCTGGGTTGGAGAAACAAACTCATGATCACTTCACTTTCTCAGGCGGTTTCTATAGTCTAAGGACATCTTTCACTTGCCCAAAGGTAAAGCACAAACATATGATGATCTTGCCCGCAAAATTGTCCTTATCTTGTTCCCATCAGGTGTGAAAAAGGCTTATGAAGTTTTCTGGTAACAAGCTTACAGCCACAGCCTTTCCTCTCCCAGGATTTGCTATCCAGAAAGAGATAACATCCCTAATCTCCCCATTCCTCTCTGTTTTTTTCAACCAGCTCCTTCCCATGCTCCCAACATGGCAGAGGAGAGGAAAGCAGTTTTCCAGTATTTCACTGAGGAAAGAACAGGGGATATGCTTTTATTACCCCACTTTAACACTATCCTGGAAAGTATGTTTCTTGTTAGAGGCAGCATTTTCCCTTTTTTCCTTATTGTTACATCCAGAAAAGAGTAAGGGTTGCTGAACTGGGTTTTTGTGTACTTTAATGTGCTTATCAGTATCTGATCCTTTTCTAGATGTGGTGAAGGATCTGGTTGTCCGGCAGCTCTTTCAGGATACTCACTAACCGCATACCTTTTGGCTCTAGTGTCTTCCCATGCGCTACTTTATTTCACATTCTTTTAACTTGGGAGATTCCCAAATGAGATATGGGAGGAATCAGCTTAGAGAATCCTAAACCAACCCCAAAATAAGACCCCGCTGCAAAGCCTCAATGGGAAGATAGTTTCCCCATTGACTAATGATGCACCAAAAGGTTAGTAGTAAAACAGGGGTGGGGATGAATAAGCCTCTTCTCTACAAGGAGTGTCATATTTACAAACCAGGGGCTGAGTCATTTGGCAGTGACTCAGAATAGATGCTCCATAACAGGTCTGCACAACAGGGAAGTGGCCACACCGATCAGTTAACAATATTGTGGGCTACAAAGGAATACCTGGTGCACCAATCAGCTGCTTGGTGACTAGCAGAGACTTTGGAGGTGCCCAGTTGTACAACTATGGCAAATACAATAACTTTTTGAAAACATACTGATGAGTGGTACAAGGGTGCTTGGCCAGCTACATATTGTTCAGCCCTACTCTAGGCTAGAGATTGGCAATGGACACAACAAAAGCTGTTGGGTTACAAAAATCCAGGAAAAATGGCACCAACTCCACCACACTTCTTTAAATTCCAAGGTAGCAGGAACAATTGGATGATGATGATGATAATTATTTTGGATGTGTTGGGAATGAATGAGCAGGAATAACGAATAATTGGAATTCTCTGAAGAGTAGCAAAAAATTTCAAGAATGGATGTTACGTTGCGCCCATTTTCTTGAGGGTGGTTTTTCCAAGGGTGAGATATACATAGAGCTGAAGGGGGATGGCAGCAAAATCAGGGGAGGAAAGCCAACATGTTGCCTTTAAGAAAGGTACACACCCAAGTCAGGCTCCCCCCATTTGGCAAGGACTTTGGAATAAGTGCAATATTAGCAGGAGAATGATTGACAACGAGGGCAGGAGATGCAGAGCCAGCATTGTTTTAGGTCCTTTCAAGGATTGGGTGAATAGCATCATCACTCCATTGTGGAAAGCGAAAAAACATGAGATTGTAATTAGAGTTCTGGCATCCTTGAGAAAAATATGAACATGTATGCTTGATGTAATCAAATTCAGACATGGTTTCTCTCGAACCTGCTCCTGGTTCCCTAAAAATGCTGAAACAGCTGCCTTGGGTAGCTGTCAGCTTTACTAGTCTGCACAGGGAGCAAGGAAGACTAGGAAAATTGCAGATTGAAGCTAAGCGTTTCCAAGCAGGAAGGAAGGCAGTGCTCGGTGCTTCTCATTTGCATGATTTATGGGATGGTAAATCTTGGATGGCTGCAGGTTTCTGGAAGGAAAGCTGGTTCCTCCCTTCCCCACCATACCTAATTTACATATGAACTCAAGGGTCCAGGTGAGTGGTAACCTGGAGCTACAAGGTGATGGTGTGTAATGACAGAAAGGAGAATGCTTGTAGTATCTTGATATTCATACTATGAATCACAACCTGAACATGTTCTACCTATTTCCATGTGGAGTCTCAATGTTCTTCCAAAGCTATTTCATAAACTCAGAATATTCTGATATCTGCACCACTTTAAAAGATAAGACGTTTCCTATGTTTTTTCTTATATACTAAAAAAAGAGAGAGAGAAACCGTACAGTTCATGAAGAATTCCCTTTTTCTACATTACAAGACTTCAAAGTATGGTCCAGCAGAAGCTGCAGGCCATAAATGGATTAACCATTGTTATATTCCATGTACTGCTATATTACAGAGAGCCCGTTTGGTATAGAGGTTAAGGCACCAAGCTAGAAACTGGGAGACTATGAGCTCTAGTTCTGTCTAAAGCCAGCTGGCTGACCTTGGGTCAGTCATGCTCTCTCTGCCCTAAGAAGGAGGCAATGGTAGTTAAAAAAAAAAAACTTTCCCAAGAAGACTGCAGGGATTTATCCAGAAAGTTGCAAGGAGTAAAAACTAAGTCAAAGAAAATAATAATATCACTAAGACCTTATAATTGACAGACAGACAGACAGAAGATTGATTGATTGATTGATTGATCAATCGATCGATAGACAGATATACATATAAATCAGAAAGAAAGAAAGAAAGAAAGAAAGAAAGAAAGAAAGAAAGAAAGAAAGAAAGGTAGATAGATAGATAGGTAGGTAGGTAGGTAGGTAGGCAGGCAGGCAGGCAGGCAGGCAGGCAGGCAGATAAATGGATAGATAAAGATATATATCTGTGATCTAGTGCTATATATATATATATATATATATATATATATATATATATATATATATATATATATATATATATATATATATATATATATTATCACCAGTCATAGCTAATCTTTTCATGGAAGATTTCGAAACCAATGCCTTAGAAAAAACTGTTAACAAGCCAAAATTGTGGCTTAGATATGTTGATGACACTTTTGTGATCTGGCCACATGGAAGAGATAAACTGGAAAACTTCTTAATATATTTGAACAGCCTCCATCCCAAAATAAAGTTTACCATGGAGATAGAATCAGACAACCAGTTACCTTTCCTCGATGTATTAATTTATAAAAAATCTGATGGCACCTTAGGACATACCATCTATCAAAAGAAGACACATACGAACTGCTATCTCAATGCTAAATCACACCACCATCCAGTACAAATAAACTCTGTTGCCAAAACACTAACCACAAGAACTAAACATCTGGCTGATAAAGCACATTTACAAACAGAATTATATACATTAACCAACGTACTAACATCAAATGGGTTCTGTAGAAATAAAATCATCAGTATGATCCAGCATGCAACACCCAGACAGAAGAGAAATCAACAAGAGAAACAAAACAATGGGAAAGCCATCTTGCCCTATATAAAAGGAACAACAGATAAAATTAGCAAGGTACTGCATTGACACAACATCAAAACCATATTTTGCACAGATAGAAAGATATCGTCTATTCTGAGAAACCCTAAAGACAAAATAGAACTAGAAGATCAAGGCATATATGAAATCCCGCGTGCTTCCTGCCCCTTAACATATATTGGACAGACCAACAGAAGAATGAGTGTGCGCATCGAGGAACATAAAAACTCAGTACAGAAGAAAGAACACACATCATCATTAGTACAACACATAAAGGCCACAGGACATAATATTAACTTTAATAACACAAAAACAGTTGCAAAAATAGAACATCTCAATGGCAGAATAATCAGAGAGGCCACTGAAATAGAGAAAAGACCATATTGTATGAATAAACCTGATGACACCTCCCGTCTGCCTTCTATTTGGAAACCTGCTCTCATAAATAGACGAATCTTAACACAAAGTGTAAACCATAGGTCAAAGGTTCATCGGAAGGCCTGTGTTGCCACCATTTCCAACATAGCTTATCCATCAGCCCACAGCCCAGCAGCAGTGCTTCCACCCAATCAAAATGCAACTATGTCATCAGCCAATCAGAATAGAACAACACTGTCAACCAATCAGAATACACCTTTGCCTCTTTTCATAGAAAAACGTCAGTTAAGATCACACAGTTTGCCCATAGGCACCAAACTAAGAACATCAGCCAGAAGATGATGAATGTGATTTCATCGAAACGTCGCTGCTATCCTTCTAAAGATATGCTTACAATTACACGGGAAGAAACCCGAGATATTACCTGTACACACATATATACCCGTGAAAACTTACACAGATATATATATATCACTAGATCACAGATTTCCATCTAGCTCTGAACTTTCTACTTGGCAGACAGGCACTACATGGGATCTCAAGCAGATTTTTCTTTCATCCATTGGTTGAGGATTCCAACTGGGATAAAGGCATCAAATCTGAGTGCTCCTGTCTTCTATGCCACCATACTAAAATCCTGGCCCAGCAACATAGCTCTTAGAACTATACTCCAGAGATGAGCAAGCTATGACCCATCAAATGAGGCTGGATTACAATTGTCAGAATCCCTTTCTATTGGCAGTATTAATTGGAGCTGCATATTTCAGCAACATCTGGCAAATCCATCCATTCTTCACTCCTACCACGATCCTTCTCCAGCAATTCCAAATAAGGACAAAATGGCAGAAATAATTTACTGAGAAGAGAGACTAAACCAATGGGATTGTCCTTGGTGTATTGGAGCATACAAAACATTAGCAATAATAAGAATCAGAACAAACAAATCAGTTTGTGGTCGGTACAAGTGGCGGTTTCACAGCAGCAATTTGTGTGTGCATGTATGTTTGAGGGCTCAATCTTTTCTGGAGCGACCTGATTGTGTAACTACTAACGAAGCAGAAGAGAAAAGAAGGATGATAATAAATCAAATACAAAGAGAGGAGGGGGAATCTGAATTGCAAAACGAACAAAACTTGAAAGGTAAGATGTCGTGGCCTAGATCAGGAATGATCTTCAATGGCAAAGGTAGAGAGAAGAAGCTCAAGGGCACTCTAGGTTCATTTTATTTGACACGATAAGATGCACAGGGTCCCTGCTGAAATATTTTGGCAACATTCTACAAGTCTATCTGGTTGATATGGTTTCAGTTTTATTTGTGCGCTGTCCCAATTCTGTGATAACTGAGAACACTATATCTAGAGTCCCATCTCCCACTCTTGGTTGGTTATGGAAAACTTTCCACCATCTATCTTGAAATCTAAATTTGTATCAATCTCCTAACTAGGTAAGGAAGAAGATCCTGACCTATACCTGACCCCTTACAGGGGATATAGTCTAAACACTAATGCAAAGGACAACATGTTTTGGGATTCCAAGATTTATTTTCTCTTTTTATTAGGAACAGGTGTCTGTTGCAAGGATTTACTTTCAATATTGCAAGTGCAGTTCCTTTCACCAATACAGTACATCTATTCCTGACTCTCTATCCTTAACCTCCTTAATTAGAGCATCTCATTTGGGAAGGCCTAGTCAGGCTGTCCAACCCGCTTTCTTTATACTTGAAAACCTAAAGGAGGTAAGATCTGCTTAGGACTTGAATTGGACACCACTAGAAACCTTCAAATTATAGGCAAGATTTGAAAGTTTAAAAAATTACAGAATAAAGTTTTCAAAAAGTATTAATAGGACAATTATAAAATTACAATGCTATAATACATTTTAAAAATTCAAGATCAGTGAAGATCGCTTGATGCATCGTTGCTGGGTAGATTGCCACTATGAAGGCAGCCATTCTACTACTACCAAATGTTTTCTAATTTATCACTCTGAAGTTCACTGCTTTGTTTTAAAAAAAAATACACTAATTCTTATAATTATTCTAATTTTACACTAATTTTTGCCCAAGATATTTATTCGAGGTCCTCCAGACTGTTATTTGCAGCCGGCATAAGGTGAATATAAATTTGTAAGAGCAACTGCTTGATTAACCAAAAACTTTTGTTAAAACCTCAGTTCCTTTGATAGTGGAAAATTTAACTTAATTAAGAACTTGGTGATCCATTTGAATTTATACAAAACAGAATAAATTAAATTTACACTGCCTTTTTATTTTTCAACTAAGTCAATATGAAAGTCATTTTAAACCTGTTTTTAATTTGTGGAACCAAATAGCAATATTTTGGAATGAAATTTATTGCCTTTATTTTCATTATTGGTCAAAAAAATGGACATGTTTGCTTAGGAAGAGAACCACTAATTAGTGTATTTACTTGCGTCATTATTTCATTGTTGCAAATCAACTATTTGCAACTGCAAGTTTCATATAAAGTCAATTTAGAAGAATGCACAAAAGCTAGGGACATCAAATGCGACATTTTTCATATTGCAGTCTATGTCACTGAATGCTTTTATATGTGCAGATCACAGATATGTCTAATATACCATGTGCACATGTGACAAAACACTATATTCTTATGTGGCTCAACATTGCCCCCTAGAGGATCTGGTGAACAGTGGGCATCATGCCAGATGACGTGCATAGGTTAGATCTTATCTTTTGTTCTCCAATAAATATTTGTTTGCCAAGCTCATTTTTAAAATCAGCCCACCTGGCTAGAATGAATACACACACACACACACACACACACACACACACACACACACACACACACGGAATTATTAAGAAGTGGTCCAACCACTACATTATTTTCTGATTTGTTGGTTAGCCTCTGACATCACAAAGGGGGGATGTTCCACTACTGGATAAATCAGCATGGTTTGTGGCTTTTATTGATCTCAGATTCTCATAAACATGTGACTTTGCTTTCAGTCTGACTGTTCCTAGGGAAAATTGGAGGCCAAAATGCTTCCTAAAATATCTGATTGAAACCTTGACAAAGCATTTGAGCCAACTCTTATGTGGTAAAACCCAATGCCACTCAAGTAGATGATCTGCCATCGACTTAAATTAAAAAGACTGTGGATTGTATTTAGAATGCTCCTTTTATGTAATTTATTTATTTATTTATTTATTTTACATTTTCTGGTTGTTTTCTCTCTTTTCCAAATAGACTTTTGGTAATGTAATGTACAAGGCTACATGATTTCAAATGTTCTCCCGTTCTTAAGATTTTTGTTAACTTCTGCATGGGCCTTTCACCAACGGAAATTGAAAGTCCCTTGCAATGTTTTATTTTGGTAAAACTGTGTTTATAAGAAAAGAGGCCCCAAATTGGACTTCCAAAGCTGGGTAATCTAAAGAAAACATTAATTGATGTTGACAGTCAAGTAGTAATCTCAAATTATAATTAAATGTTTTCTTACAATTACACCCACACTTTGGGATTGAATCCTACCAACAAATCCATGACAGGTTTTTAGCTGTACCACAATTATGGGACAAATACAGGTATATCCATGGAGGGTGGGGTGTCAAAAATTTAAGATGGCCCTGTATGAACAAGACAAGTGGTGGGTTTCTACCAGTTCGCCCCAGTTCAGGCAAACCGGTAGTGGTGGCGGCAGGAGCCTCTACCCACCTGCCCGGACATCATCATGGATGCTCTGTGTGTGCACGAAGCAAAGCGTGCACGCACTCATAGTTCCAAACTGGTAGCAAAGATAAGTGGAACTCACTACTGAATAAGACCCTGTACTTTCTTCATGAACATGCAATGCAAATAAAAAAAAAAGATCAGGAGCAGTACAAAGCTGCTGGTCTTGTACGCCTCTGTGGTCCACTTGTTCTAAATCAGGGATGTCCAACCTTGGTAGTGTTGGATGAAACATCTTCCTGGGTTCTGCTCCAAGTGGGGAAAAAGACACTGGAAACATGGAGACTGCTTGGAAAGATGGTTTAATGGTGGACAGGATCACATGGCTTGAGTTCCTGAACAGAAAAGGGCAGATACAGGGAGTTTTCAGATTTTATGCTTTCTCTGGCTTTGAACTTCCTGGGGCCCAGAAAGAGTATCCTGATTGGTTGTCAACTCCCAGGGGGTGGGGGTTTTAGCTAGCCTTGCTGGCTGATATAATCTTCCCAGGTGCCATGTGGTGAGTTTCTGTCTAGATGGGTCCCATTGTGTTAGTTGCTATTGCTATTGTGTTGAAAATGTCCTTTGACAAAGGATTGGGTTTCTGCCTCTGGCCCATTAACAAAGGGTGGAGGGCAGGAAGCTGGGAGCTGCTTTGTCTTTAAAAACATGCTTCTCCATTTCTCATCCAGAGAAACATAATATTCTACCTTTTTAATATTTCCCAAAATATTTCATTGTTCTAGGAAAGGGGTGAGTGCTAACTTCCTACAGTAGCTTAAAGACTTGTGGACTTCTACTCCCAGAATTCTCCAGCCACCATTCTGAGAGTTGCAGTTCACAACTCTTAAGATTGCCAAGGTTGGACACCCCTGGTCTGAATGAAATGAGTTAACAGTGCTTTATTTGTGCTTAACTGCAACTCAAACTGAAAGTCTGCTTAATATTCAGGCCAAGCAGGTCACTACAGTAATACAATGCATGTAAAGGCAGATATGCAGGCTTTATATATTCATTCGCTGGGATGCTTGACACAGGGAAAGCTGAGCATGAGAGGTCAGCTTTCCCTCCCACCCCTCAAATAAATACAAGTGCATCCTTGCCTCCATTCAGCCTAAGAGGCTTAGAATTGCAAGGTTGAAATCCAAGAAACACAAGGAAGAGGACCAGAAGGTATCTTCTGTTTGTTACCTTTCATGTTTGTTTAAATACCCTTCTTGGCTGCATACCTCATCAGGTCTGCCTTCATCCTGTAAATTTCTCTTTTTGTTAGCTTCTCCATTCCTCCATTCCAACAGAACGACTTGCCTCCAGACGTTGTGGGTACTCCAACACTAGAAGAGATTGGACAACCATTTGTCTGAAATAGTATAGGGTCTCCTGCTTGAACAGGGGGTTGAACTAGAAGACCTCCAAGGTCCCTTCCAATTCTGCTACTCCATAGAAAATCCATCCTTCATTAGTTGTGCATTTCCTCCTGTGACCCCTGCATAGATATACATCTCTTCTGCTACCCTTGTGCATTAGTTTCTCTATAAATCCTATGCCTCCTGCCTCTCTTCCCCTCTCCCTTCACTTCAATTCCTCTCTATGGGGAAGTGGGGGGGACTCTGCTTCTTTTCTTCCTCACAGGTGCTACTCAATACCCCCTCCCCAGCTTAGTTTAACACAGCACAATTATGCAACTCCCCATCAACCCATGAGAGAGGCAAGCTTGTCATAGCATTTAAGTAGTATTCTCCCCTCCCCTCCTTCCCCCACACCCTGCATCCAAATACAGTCCAAAGGCAGCCTTGAGGCATGTAAAATCTGTTCCACTTCATCACCCATTAACTTGGAGGGGAAGTTAGAAAAATGGGCCTGACTAAGGGTGTGCTTGGGAAGTGTTGAGAAGTGCAGGGATGCCTCCTCCTCTTTCTCCTCTTCCTCCTCCCCTCTCACTAATCAGCCCCCACCACAACCATTTCTCCCCCCAATTTTTGCCCTCCCCATCAGCACTTTGTACTCCCTCCTGCCTTCCTTTGATACCTATTAAATTCTTCCTGTTTTTTTCAGGGAGCAATCATTAAAATTGTTCAGGAAATTCAGCCCAGTTCTTGAAGGAACCCAGTATGGGGCCACCTTAGCCACTTTTCATAAGACAGGCTTGCAGGATTTGGCTCTTTTGTTGGCCTTCAGGTCTACCAATGGGAGTCTGATGCAAAAGAAAATAAAAGAACAGCTTACATTTAGCATTCTAGAATTCTTGGCTGAGTAATCTGTTTTGAAAATCAGAAGGGAGCCCAGCTCTATTAAAAAAAGGGGGGGGGGGGGAAATCCATTCTTCTTTTCAAAGGCCCTGCCCTTTTTTCTTTCTTTTTTTTTTCTTTTTTTCTTTTTCATCTCAGCAGAATAATTTAGGAGGGGTCATTTTGTTGTTGCTATTATTAAGTGATGTAAGTGAGAAATGTACTACAAATCATTACCCCATCTACTTTTTACTCATCCCAATAATAGAACACCAAATTACTAAACTCGGCTCTAATGCACTATTTCACACCCGGCTGCCTGTGCAGAGATAGGGAGCCTCCATAGCTACCTTTCCCAGAGAAGGCAGACAAGAGAACCAGGGAGAGCAGATTCAACAAGATGTCTACTATTGGGGGGGTGGGGTGGGGTGGGGTGAGCAGGGAGACGAATTCTTGCATATTCTTTCCCTCTAGATCCCACTCTAGATCCTACTCAGAACACGGCAATTAGTTACCGACATTTTGAGATCAAATGTTAGTAGTAGTACAGAAGAACGTTAAGATGGCTGAAATGGTGCAGCACTTTGGGTGAAGTTACGCTTTTTAGGAACGGAACCAAGGGTGATAAATTTAACTTGAAGGGATCATATAAGCCATTTAGAGGGAAGTGGTTGATTGAATAATAACAGATCCCATCTCCCCGCCCCCCCCCGGCTCCCGCCCATGTGTCCTCGGATTTAATGTCTGATTTTAACTTTTTATGTTTTAACTGTATATGTAACTGTAAGCCGGCCAGAGTTACCCTAAGGTAAGATGGGTGGATAATAAATTTAAACAAACAAATTAAATAAATAAACCTTAATTCAATATGTTGTGGGCCCGCCATCCAAGCTGAACCATTACTTTGTGATCTAAGGTTCATTCATTCTTTGCTCCTTTGGCTATATTTAAATTTCAAGGCCAATGCTTTTGTGAAAAAAAAACCTTTTTGTGCAGGTTTCAGTCACAGAGACAGAGGCTATTCAATTTGAAACGTGCAGGTAAGGATCATGTGGTGCCACAGACTTGAAATGTGCTTGAAAATGATTGATAATCTGGGTTGGGTGGCCGCAATCGGCCATAATTTATTTCATCTCCTGTTCTCAGCCCTCAGGGCTATGAAGATAACCTCAAAACAGTGAGTCAAGCAAATAGAACCTGTTTAAACTTGCCAGACAACCGAAGACTTTTGTTCACTAATTCAACAGAGGAACAAAACGGGGTGTTGGGATTACTTCTTTTTCTCTCAAAGGGCCTTTGGTGATACCCATTTGGCAATTTGTGCAATGGGTCGCTTCTTGGTTTGTATAAATCTCAGGACGGCTTTTGGGCAGTTTGACTCAAATGGATCCAGCAGAAAGGAAGAGGAGAAGGAAAGAAAGAGGGAGCCCCACTGTTGCTAAATGTGTGCAGGGGAGATTATATGGGGAAAGTGTATGGAATAGTTTAAGAGCCTTTTGTCTAATAGACACATTGACCTTTCTCTGCAGACATGTATAACAAAAGGACCCCTCCCCTCCCTGGAGGCCCCTGAATCATCCTTTCTCATTGCTTGGGCTTTAGATGAAAGGTATTTGCATGGAAGACAAAAGCTTCCAGTCAATTGCTTTATTTCACCTACAGAGCAAGAATCAATAGCAATGGACTTCTTTTAGTCAGGTAAGGAATGCCTCCCACTCTTATTTCCCCCTAACTGAAAAAGGGTGTTCCTTTAAAACAAGAAAAGAATGAGAACCAAACGGAAGTAAGGGAAAATTTGGAGAAAAAGTTATCTCTTTCAGCTCTAATCAGTTCAACCTCCTGGCCCAAGAATACAATTGTAAATTTAATCCATTCCTGTCATATAATTAAAAAAAACTTTCCATAAACCATCTCCATTTTAATTGCCTTGTACATCCTATAGTCCGGTGGAACGTTATTTAAATAGAGTTAATTTTGACATTTGGAAGCGGCTTGTAGAAATATTTTGACCGAAACCACTGAAATCAAACCAATGTTATTTAACATCTGCACAGATTGGGTTTTTTCCCCCAGTCTAAATTCAGTTCCACTCAAGTGATTTCAAATAATCTGAAATAAAACCCAATCCCAAAGACAGTTGCTAAAATATGAGGTGACTCATATTGGGTGGGTGGAAGTGATCTGAATGAGTAATGCTACAGGACTCAATAATATAAGTCACACAAAAACATTTGTTATTGTGATATCCTGCTTTTATCTGCTCTTTTCATTTTCAGATATTAAATCTTTGGACTTCAAATATTTTGTGGCTGGCCAAAGAAATCATTTTGTGACTAACCATAATTCTCATGACAGCTCAAAACTCCCTAATAAGTCTGGGCACTTTCTGAGCCTTTGCTGCAACAATGGAAATCTTCCGATGAAAATCTTGAAAATGAAAATAGCTTCTCCGCGACCAGTAATGTAAACCAAATGCTTGTATTAGATTATCCTAGTTGTACCTACCCAGGCCATTATTAGCCTCTTCAAATCAGTGGGAGAAACAGTTATTGTGCATTAGCCATTTGAATCAAGTTACTAAAATTTCCAAAGCTAATTGTGATTGGAATTGCCTAATCTTCAGAGGTTTTTCTTTATTTGTTCCATTTTTTTTCTAGCTTCACACATAACATTTTTTCTCATTTGGGGCTAAATGAGTTGGAGCACTGTCAGAATCATCTCTGAGCAAAGCCAGTCCCATCATTAGCAGAAACAAAGCAGCAACTTCAGGCAAGGCACTAGAACAAGATAGAAGTTAATTCGGGTGAGGCCATCACCAGATGGCATCCTGATTTGTCACCCAGGAACAAATCCCTCACTGCATCTGTGACGGGACTCTGTACAGCAGCTTGACACCCTCATGATCCATAGGAACTTTGCTCTGTTGTGGTCTTCACAAGAACAAGTTGTGACATGGCCGCTGGCACTGCAACATGAATACCTGGTTCTCAGGAGTTTTCTGGAGCAATTATTAGAGAGAGGCTGGGTGGGAGAGTGGCTGACTGCAAGGCAGGTAGCACCACCAGTGCTATTAGGAAGAGTGAGCGAGAAGAACCATATGGTACAAAGAAGCAAAAGAACAATTGGTTTTGTCCCTAGCTGCAGATACCAGAGAGTCTTGGAGCAGACAATCTGTCCTCTGCACTCAGTGGTCCTTGTTGTAGGTCTTCCACAGAATGGAAATTCAAACAATGGAAGTTGCTCGGTTACGAGTTATCTGAGGGGAATGAAAAGAGGAAAATTAGAATAAAGGCAAAAGAAAACAAGTAGGGTTTTTGAGTGTCTATCTGGCCCGTTTGAGTAAAGCAAGATGGGATAGGAAGCCAAGGAAAAATAGGTTTTTTTAAAAAATAAAATCTGAATTTAATTAGTTATGGTCTGCCTGCTGTTCTGAGTCATTACAGTAAGACTTACTTCTGAGTAGGCATATGTTGAAAATCTTGTTGGAAGAGAAAATAAAGAGAAAAATGCCATGTGTTTCTTTTCCCTATCTTGTTCACTCATTATGCTAAGCAATAAGGTGGCTTGTTTGCTTTTAGTTTTTCACACGGTGTGATTCCATCATTAAGGTTTGTTTAAAAATCCATGGTTTAAAAAATCTGGCTTAGTGTTATGTATGAACCAGAACAATTTGTTTTCTCTCACTAGAGAAAAGGATAGAGATGGGATGTGCTGAGTGCAGGGGGGAAATAACTTTTTCCTTGGTCTTATTTTTACAAACAAACAAAACAAACAATGTGAATAGGGGCAGGAAAGAACTGTGCCTATTGTACTCAGGTCTATAAGCATGGACTTCATGCCTTTAGATTTTGGCTGCCACCAGCAGAGACAATTGATCCATAAAAGTTGTCCATCTCTCCTGAAAATGAAGGAGACTAGGAAGAGAAAAAAACAAATTATCTGTATTTTTCGGACTATAAGATGCTCCAAAGTATAAGACACATCTAGCTTTTGGGGAGGAAAACAAGAAAAAAAAATCTGCCTCTGCCTCCCAGCAATTTGCCTCCTTGCAGCAAATAGCAAACAGCTTGGTCAGCTTCAGCATAGCCTGATTTAGCATGAGCAGCTGATTGGCGGTTGGATCTGCCTCCCGGAATACCTCCTATCAGCTGTTCCAGGCTGCGGGGATCGCCGCAGCCCATCATCACAACTGCCACCAATCGCCACTGCCACTTATCACCCCCTGTGCATGCCCCATTTTCAGCCTCCATGCATCCCATTTTTGGCCTGTTCCAGGCGGCTGGAATTGCCACAACTGCTGCCTATCCCCACTGCCTGGAATGGGCCAAAAATGGGACACATGGAGGCTGAAAATGGGGCACGCAGAGGCCAAAAATGGGATGCACGGAGGCCGAAAATAGAGCATGCGGAGGTGGCGATAGGTGACAGTTCTGATGGGCGACGACGGCGATGATGGGCGGTGGTAATCCCCGCAGCCTGGAACAGCTGATAGGCGGTATTCCAGGAGGGAGATCCAACTGCCAATCAGCTGTTTGTGTTAAATCAGGTTGTGCTGAAGCTGACCATCCTGTTTGCTGTTTGCTGCAAGTAGGCAAATTGCTGGGAGGCAGAGGCTGAAGAGTGGGGGCCGGCGGGTGGGCAGGGCTTCAGCAACATTTGCTGTATAAGATGCACAGACATTTCTACCCACTTTTTTGGGGGGGAAGTGCATCTTATACTCCAAAAAATATGGTAATCTTTTTCTTTGGGAGAAAGTGTAGAGATAGGTTTTAAAGCAGCAGATACTGTTCTGGGAATAGTTGATATAAACATTGCAGAACTTAAGGTGTAAAAGTGTAGATTGTATCCTGGTAACATTTCTTTAGTGACTGTTCAAAGTTACAACAGCACTGAAAAAAGTGACATATGACCATTTTTCACATTTACGACCATTGCAACATCCCTCTAATCACGTGATCAAAATTCAAACGTGTTGCAACTGGCATGTATTTATGATGATTGTAGTGTTCCAGGGTCATGTGATCAAGTTTTGTGACCTTCTGACAAGCTAAGTCAATGGGGAAGCCAGATTCACTTAACAAGGATGTCACTACCGCGGTGATTCACTTAACAACTGGTGGCAAGAAATGGGGAAAAACTCCCTCAACTCTCTTGCTTAGCAACAGAAATTTTGGGCTTAATTGTGGCTGTAAATTAAGGACTATGTGTATAGCACGAAGTCTTTGATGCCATAAGAATGAGATAGCAACGTTAAGGATATCTTACATCCTATGGTATAGGGCAGTGATGGTTTTTTGTGACCTTTTTGCCGTTGCATGCCAAAAGTGGGAGTGCAGGGGGGTCATGCACACACATGCACACATCCCTAATTCAATGAGCCCTGCCCCCCCCCACGCATGTGCACGTGACCCCCCCCTGCCCTCCCCCTGCTTTTGACATGGTGGGCCCAATAAGCCCGTGTTTTGGCCCTCCCCGGGCTCCAGAGGCTTTCTAGGAGCCTGGGGAGGGCAAAAACAACTTCTCCCCCCCCCTTGGAGGCCTTCCGGAGGCCAGAAATAGCCAGTTTCACTTCCCGTGAGCCTGAAAATCAGCTGGCTGACAGGCACGTGCACGCTGGAACTCAGCTAGGGCAAAGCTCACATGCCCACCGATATGACTCCATGTGCCACCTGTGTCACATGTGTCATAGGTTCACCATCACGGGTATAGGGTAAAGAATGCCCAAAAGACTTCAGGCCTTTCCCCCCAGTTTTTACTCTTTCTCTGGCATTATACGAGGTTCAAGCCAGCAATACAACAAAGGGTGCACTTTAGAATGCCCAGATGTAATAACTCTTATAACCAAAGTCCAACCAGTTTGACTCTTTTCTCATTGCTCTAGTAACAACTTACTATCAGTCCGTTTACAAATGGCTTGATAACCATGCTCTGATTATCATCAGACACCATGTATTAGTCAAGAATATATCCTAAATGACAGCAAAGGGGCCTAAATGAAGCAATCAGGCCCAACACACTTCTCTGCTTAAGAAGGACACATGGCTTCACCATGACTAAGGAGATTAATGCTCAATGTCAACCAAGTTGAGATAGGCAGAACATCTTAAGTTCATTACCCTTGGAGTTTTAAAAAAAGGAACAACTACTTCTCTCTGGTCTTCTACTAATACTTAAAATCTGTTGCCTGAGATAGGCCTGCCCTAGATGGCCTGCAAAATTCTAGACAACCAGAAGATGGAAACAAATTGTCAGAATTTTCTGTAGCCATTTCCTATCATCTAGTGGTAATTTGCATATCTGCAGCCAATTCCCTCAACCCTGTCTGATGCAGTCAACTCATTCTGTTGAATGATCTTCAAAATTACCTTGAGTTCCTTGAAGTAACTTTCCTCAGATAATGAAGTAGGTAGCCAGAACTTCAGGCCCCAATCTACTGCAGGAAGTCATCCTGAACTGGACATCCACAGCATCAGAATATTTAACCTCTGATCCCACCAAAGCCATTGAGATCCCACTGAGCTCTAAGTGATGTTTTCAAACAGCTGGCAGAAAGAGATACAAAGCTGTGTTGTGAATGTCAGAGAGCAATATAGAGCAGGGGTCTCCAACCTTGGCAACTTTAAGACTTGTGGACTTCAACTCCCAGTGTTCACCCAGCAAAGCTGGCTGAGGAATTCTGGGAATTGAAGTCCACAAATCTTAAAGTTGCCACAGTTGGAGACCCCTGCTATAGAGCACTTACCGGTACTTGAAGAAAAAGTCTCCATGGGGCTAAGGAAAGTTTTGAAGATATGAGCCTGTGTCTTCAAAAAGTCTTTGCAGTAGGAACAATATCTAGTACTGGCCTTTACTGTGTGTTTGCAACATTATTGTCCAGTAACTGTCTTTTACAACCTTTTCTGTATCTGAATTTGTGGGCCAAATTTCTTTGATTCTGGAGTAATTTTCTTTTTCAAGTCTTCATTCTTTTCTGGATTTCTTCGGGTGTTGTCTTTCTCTCTCCAGCTTTTAAAGCTGACTTATTATTCCCAGTGGCATGATCTGCAGATCTCTATCTAGCATTTTTCTTACTTTTTGGTGACCTGAGGGACACACACACACCCTCCCTCCCAGGATAGGACAAATAGGAGTAGAGGAAAGGCAAGTCATCTGAATGTGAGTGTCCAAACTAGCTGGCCTTTTCAGGATGCTCAGACTACAGGTTGCAGCTGTTTCATCTGCATCAGGGGTATTAAACTTGTGGCTCGCGGGCTGGATGCATCACATGCAGGCCACGCCCACCTCCATTTTAGCGAAGGGCGGGGAAAGTTGTGATACGTCATGTGACGATGTGACAATGTGTCGTTGCGAGTTTGACACCCCTGATGTACACCTTCTGCCAAAAGGGGATTTCACTTTCTTACCAAAATAGGGAAATGGGTAAAGAAAAGCAAGCTGGTGGCTGGAGGAAGAAATAGTGCAAGTGTAACTTTGGGCCAGTTATCCCCAGCAATAAATATTTCTAATCCCTTCCAGAATGTTTCTGTCCACAGCTGGTAATTATTTTCCCTTGTCTCTTCCACACATTTGGTTCCAAGGTCAACACTGTTAAGCCCTCACTCCACCCATACCAAACAGAAAACTTTATTACCAGAGGTTGGTGAGCTTTTGCCTCAGTTTATTCCTTGTTTGTTTAAAATTATTGCATTGTCTTTGCAGTTCTGTCTCACCCTGCCCAGCATCATCTGGCATAAGAAAGATCTAAGAATAGCCTTGCAGAATGAGGCCAAGATCCACCTTCAACAGATTAACAGAGCTGGAAGGGACCTTGCAGGCCATCTAGTCCATCCCCCTGCCCAAGCGGGAGACCCTACATCTGCCTCTAGCTAGGATCAAACTCACAACTTCCTGATTATGAGGTAAGAGCTCCACATCTAGGCCACAGCAGCCTTGGCACCTTAATCTAACATTGTTTTGCCCAAAAGCCAATCAGATGTCTCAGAGAGGGTTATAGCAACAAGGTCTCTGACAAGCCCCCAATGAGGCCAACATGATCACAGATGCACATTGCTTTCATGATGAGACTGCCACCCTCATGTACTGGTGCATGGGTAGGTTTCACTTACCCTTGCTACTGGTTTGCTCGCGCACCACTTCTGCGCATGCGCAGAATGTATTTGATAATATCTGGGTGGGTGGGCGGAGCCTCCCGTCATTGCTGCTACTGGTTCGCTCGAACAGGGGTGAACCGGTAGCAACCCACCACGGTACTAGTGTCCTGTCATCTAATGTATGTTAGATGTATGTTAATCTGCAGTGTGAATGTCCTGATGGTGGGGCATATACAATTCAATATTTGTCTCCCTTTGATCTCCCTGTGAACACCAGTGACTGCAACCAGGAGCAGAAGCATACATTCCTTCCACTATTGCCCTTTCATAGTTGGTTTTTTGGAGATGTGCTGCTCCCAACCAGGAAATAATATTAGAAGCCAACATGCTGTAACTGACTAGCAAGAACATTTGTATCCACTTCTGCTGTGAGCAGATATTGCTGTTGTCCCTTTAATAAAGGGCCTGCTTCAGGGGTGGGTTCTAAAATTTTTTACTACCGGTTCTGTGGGCGTGGCTTATTTTGTGGGCATGGTTTAATGGTCATGTGACAATTCTTTATGATTTAGCAGAGGTACTGGTCTACCAGGCTTTTAACTACTTGCAGAGCTGTACCGGTCTACCCATTTGTTCTTGGAGCATTCCAGTCTACCCATTTGTTTTTGGAGGCACCGTTCTACTCATTTGTTCTTGGAGGGCTCTGGTCTACACTGCCTTTTAACACTGATCAGCTGTAGGGCGGCCCTTTGAAGCCCCGCGGCAAGAGTTTAAACAATTTTTTTCTTTCTAGCCGATCAGCTAGGACTCGGAAGGCAACGAATAGATTTAGGGCGGGGCCAAATAAAAGGTAAGAATAACATGGGGGGGCAGGGGGTGGGAGGAGCCAGCTCCCAAACAAAAAGAACCGGTTAGTTAGTTAGTTAGTTTATTAAATTTATATACCGCCCTTCTCCTGGTGGACTCAGGGCGGCGCACAGCCAAGAATAAAAAACATTACAAATTATATCGTCACCGCTACCGACTCAGCCAAACCGGGCCAAACCGGGAGGAACCCATCACTGGCCTGCTTATTTAACTCAAAAGACACACCTTTAAAAACCTCTGGGACCTACATTGCCCAGTGCACACTCTGAATCAGGTGTGGGCAACTATGGCAACTTTACGACTTGTGGACTTCAACTCCCAGAATTCTTGAGACAGCCATGCCAACTTGTAAAGCCAACTTGTAAAGTTCTCAAAATTGCCCACCCCTTCCCTGAACAATATGTTCTCCAAATGCTGGTCTGTGAGCAATTTGGGTTGCAGTTCAATGAGTCCATGTGAGAAACCAAATCTCTCTGCTATAGTGTTACATACAAGAAATCATAATTCTATACAGGTAATCCTCACTTACTATCATTTGTTTAGCAAGGTTTGAAGTTACAATGGCATTAAAAAAATGACTTATGACTTGTGCTGATAACCATCTCAGCAGCCGTATAGTCACATGATCCAAATTTGTGCACTTGGCATGTATTTTCAATGGTAGCAGAATCCTGGGGTCATGTGATCAGTGTTTGCAAATTAAACAAAATATTAACAAGTTATGATATTTATGTTGTTACTTACCAAGCACATCTAAATTATGTTAAAGTAAGCCAAATATCTGTACAATCCCCAAGGCATGTCACAACTTTTGAGCACTCCTAATGTTTGGAAATTGAACATGGAAAAATTTGACATGCCTTAATTTGCAACTTTCCCAGTTGACTTCCAACAAGCAAAGTCAATGGCGAGTGCTAAATTCACTTGTGATTCACTTAGCAACTACACTGAGTTGCTTAACAATCATGGCAAAATAGGTAGTAAAATCAGGCCTAACTCACCTTGCTTAGCAACAAAAATTGGTTCCAATAGTGGCCATAAGGCGAGGACTATACGTAGCTCTTTAGAATGTCATAGCATTGAATAGAGGAGCTTGTTGGTGGAGGTAGTTAGAAGACTTACAGAATAACAGAGTTGGAAGGGGCCTTGGAGGTCTTCTGGTCCACCCCCCTGCTTAGGCAAGAAACCCTATAGCATTTCAAACAAATGGTTATCTAATCTCTTCTTTAAAACTTCAAGTCACCATTGGAGCATTCACAACTTCTGGAGGCAAGTTGTTCCACTGATTAATTGTTCTAACTGTCAGGAAATTTCTCCTTAGTTCCAGGTTGCTTCTCTCCTTGATTAGTTTCCACCCATTGCTTCTTGTCCTACCCTCAGGGGCTTTGGAGAATACTTTGACTCCCCCTCCTTTGTGGCAGCCCCTGAGATATATTGGAACACTGGTATCATGTCACTGCTAGTCCTTCTTTTCGTCAAACTAGACATACTCAATTCCAGCAACCGTTCTTTATATGTTTTAGCCTCCAGTCCCCTAATCATCTTTGTTGCTCTTCTCTGCACTTTTTCTACAGCACGGCTGTCAAATTCGCAGCCTGCAGGCTGGATGCATCACTAACTGGCCACGCCCCTGCCCGGTTTAGCAAAGGGGGTTAAAGTCCGATACATCATGTGACTCTGCCCCAACAACGTGAGTTTGACACTCCTGTTCTAGAGTCTCAAAATCTTTTTTACATCATGGCAACGAAAACTGGATGCAGTATTCCTAACCCTTACCAAAGCATTATAAAGTGGTATTAACACTTCATGTGATCTTGATTCTATCCCTCTGTTTATGCAGCCCAGAACTGTGTTGGCTTTTTTGGCAGCTGCAGCACACTGCTGGCTCATATTTAAGTGGTTTTTCACTAGGACTCCAAGATCCCGCTCACAGGTACTACTATTGAGCGAGGTACCACATATACTGTACCTGTGCATTTTGTTTTTCTTGCCTAAATATAGAACCTTGCTTTTTTCACCACTGAATTTCATTTTGTTAGATAGCACTCAATGTTCAATCTGTCAAAAATCAGGAATCTAATGAAACTGAGTTGGCCCTTGGCTTCATCAGAATTACTAGCAGATTATTTGGATCCAAGGGACTTTCCAGCTTGAGATCCAAATGCTGCATATCCGTATACCTTACAGTGAATGTCAAATGGACAGTGATTACAGACTAAAACTAGTGGAATCTAAGACTGATAGTTACATGCATCAAAGATCACTGTACATGCCACAATATTATTCTTCTGCACAAACCTAAACCTAGGAATGCAAAATGCCAGACGTGCAAAAACAAGCAAAGTTCTTTCAAAGGTGTTTTTTATTTTTAAATTAGACATTAAGAATCATAAGACATTAAGCAAAGTTCTTGAAGTTATTGGGCTGAAACAAAACGCTCTGACATTCTGCAAATATGTTAGGACCGCAACTGGCAGTATTTCCAGCTGACATGTCCCAGCATATCTGGGGGATAGCAAACTGTGAAAAGCTGGGTTAGATTTTCAATATTCTCTTACCGTAGAAACTGAAACCCCAGATCAGCATACAAGAACAAAGCGAATTCTAAAAAAAGAAGACAAGAATCTTCTTCATTTAGTCATGAAAAGCAGAAACAGTTAAACAAGGCTGGTGGAATCTGATCATGTTGTTCTCCTTTGTACTTTGTACTTCCATGCAGCTGGAAATTGCCTAGATAAATAGCCACAGGAAAGGATGCTTAACTGTGCCCGGAAAGTGCTTGAAAGATTGCTTAGATTCTGAAAAAGTCTTCTTAGGGATGCTTCACAGATGCGTATTATCTGATATCATCTCATCACTCAGTGACTGTCAGATGGTTGGGTAGCTGACTATTTAAAGAAGTGAAGTCAGGTGATATGAAAGCACTTTGGGTCTGAAGTTTGATCCGTGATGCCTGCTTTATATTTGTGGGTCATCACTTCATTTTTCAGTTATTGAGTGATGAATCAGCATGTGTGAACTCATCTTGAGAAAAAGACAGTGTGGGGATCATTGTACTATATCTCACAGTTAGATCACAGATATATTACTTTAGAGGAGAGCTGAGGTCAGCTTACTCTCGTTTACTGATACTTCAACTGCAGATTTCCAAGTAATGGTTTTTCTAGAAAATTCCGCGAGAAGAGAAAAGGAGCCATGCTGGATCCAACCAAAGACTTGTGGTTCTGTTCCCAGAGTTCCTAAGCATATACCGGTCATAAGTTCTAGTAGGAGGAAAATAACTCTCTTCTGTCCATCACTTAAGTGACTTGGATTTGGAGACGTGCTGCCTGTGATCCAGAGGTAGCAGATAGCCATCATGTCTACCAGCCACTGATAAATATCCTCCATAAATTTCTCTAATCCCTTTTTAAAGCCATCCCTTCTGGCAATGAATTCCATACTTTAAGTGAAACATATTTCTTTTGTCTGTTTTGTATCTCCCACCATTCAGATTCTTTTTTAAAAAATAGTTTTTATTGAACATTTTCCAACTTTAAAAACCACAAGTAAAGGGGAAAAAAAGAAATAAACCATTGACTATAAGATAAAGATATATGTATATATGTACAATCAGAACAGTTATAATTATTATTGTATTATTATAATATAATTACTATACTTCTACTAGAATTGTTAAAATCTATGAGAAGGCAAATATTGAATAGTGAAGTACAAAAGCAGAATATAAATGCTGATACGGAAAGCTGTAAAATTGTAGAATACTGCTGTGTTGTTTGTTTTTTCTATTTGTCAGATTCTATTATTATGAGGAAAGGACATCTTCTCTACATTCCTTTCATTTACAGTATTTTTACCAAACTCTGTATCATTTTATGAACTTAAACATATCTTCATTTATTATTTCTTTTATTTGCTCCATAAAATATACAAACACCATGGCCTTTCCTCAGACAGAAGTTTCTCCATTCTCGTAATACTTTTGGCGGTTTTTTTTAGTAGGTTGTTAGGTTTTAGTACCTTTATACTGCTGGAGATTGGGCAAACAGAAGGGTATATAATACAGGTAGTCCTCAACTTACAACCACAACTGAACCCAAAATTCCCATTGCTAAATGAGACTCTTCAGTGAATTTTGCCCCATTTTACAAACTTTCTTGCCACATTTGTTAAATGAATCACTGCAGTTGTTAAGTTAGTAACACAGCTGTTAAGTGAATCTGACTTCCCAATTGACTTTGCTTTTCAGAAGTTTGCAAAAGGTGATCACAGGACCCTGGGACGCAACATCTTTGCTAGTTGCCAAGCATCTCAGCATCTCAGTATCAACTTCTGTCCTACTATTGCAACACCACTGAGAGTGTTCTAACATATGGCATTCTTGCATGGTATGGGAGCAGCTCTGTAGCGGACAAAAAGGCTCTACAGAGAATCATTAAAACTGCGCAGAATATCATGGGACTCCAGCTACCAGCTCTGGACAACATCTTTGAATCTTGCTGTTTAAGAAAGTTGCATAACATTCTCAGAGACTTTTCCCATCCTGCTTACAATCTTTTTGGACTGGCAGAAGATACAGAACAATTAAAACTCGGACCACACATTTTCTGAATAGTTTTTATCCCAGAGCTATAATTGCACTCAACAATGAACTAAAGGGCCACCATCAGTGAGCTGTTGGACAGTATTACTTGGTCTGTTGTGTGGATGTTTGGGTGGTTTAGGGGTGGAGAATTGTGGTGGGTGGGAGTGTGGTTGGGGATTGTTATGTGCGTTGGACCTGGTCTTTGGGTGTTAAGAGAATTTCATTGTATGGGTGTACTGTGTATACCCATACAATGACAATAAAGTTATTTTATTTTATTTTTATTTATTTTATTTATCTGAATTTTGATCATGTGACCATCGGGATGGTCTAGCAGTTGCAAATATGAAAAGTCATAAGACACTTTTTTCAGCGCCACTGTAAGTTGAAATGTTCATTAAAAATGGTTGTAAGTCTACCTGTATACAGCCAACACTTTTACACACTGTGTTACAATGCATGTACTAACATTCTCCGGAACAGTTTCTGCTGTTTCAAAACATAAACTAAAGAAATGGCTGTAAGTCAAAGACTACCTGTACCCTAAATGGTCACATCTTAAATATGTCTCAAAGCCTTATGATATTTAGCAGATTTATTTTTGATTCTTCCCCTACTGATTCCTAACAATCAAATTGTCCTTTTTTCATAGCCAACATAAAGCTAGGCTATATCACCCTGCTATAGAACAAAAGTCCCCGAACCCTTTAGCTCAGGGGTCCTCAAACTTGGCAGCTTTAAGACTTGTGGACTTCAACTCCCAGAATTCTCCAGCCAGCATAGAGAATTCTGGGAGTTGAAGTCCACAAGTCTTAAAACTGCCAAGTTTGAAGACCTCTGCTGAAGATCTCTTCAGGAAATGTCAGATTATTTATCAACCCCTAAACATTTATTCTATGGAAATATTTTAATAAACATGACTTTAACTAATGGTACTATGGATAATGATAACAGTAGCGTAAAGCCTTGGAGAGTCCCCTCGACCTTTGGGGTTCATATTGACCACTTTGGGGAACCCTGATCTAAAATATGCTTCCCAGAGGCCCATGCGGCATGCACCCTTCTTGCTTTTTGCAAGGCAGTGATAACATGCTGGCTCGGGTATTTTTTGCTCTAATTGAACTTCTAATTGTGGGCATTCCATCTGTGGATGTATGGTTTTTGTTATTGACTTGTTCATTTTTCAGTTTGATTGTTTTATTCTCTTGCTTTGTTGTACACCACCAGAATCTCATAACGGAGGCTGTGTTTACAACTATTGTCAACCAACCAACAAATGACTTGCTGTGTTATAGCAGCAAAGATGGGACAGAGGTGAAAGGCAGGTGGGGAAAAAATTGTCCCTCTTTTGCAGTGAGAAAACTAGGAAGTAAACCTCAATGTGGATGCATAATGATATTTAAATATTTGTGTAAGTCTGAGGCCCTCAACGTGGCATGCATGAATAGCATCTGCTTGCCAACAGCTCCCTTGATACCCACTAGGCTCTTTGTCTTACATGACTATTTTTTTCATGCCTAGGAAACTCTTTTAATTAAAAAATAAATAATTAGGAAGCTGGCAAGTTGCAAGCCACTCCATCTTCAATATTATTTTTAGTCACCAGAAGACCTTGGTTTCTAGGAAAATCCCATGGGCATCTTTAGTGAATAAACTGTAATGTGTACTTGTAGCCCATGATTTTCTTTGGAAGGATGCTCAGAAAAAGGGGGAGGGGAGAGGGGGAGGGGGAGAGAGAGAGGGGTGTGGAAGTGAGAGAAATCATCTGAAAAAGCAAGAAGGACTAGTGATCAATAAGCTGCCCTACTGAGTCTGCAAAACTCCAGAAGACCAATAGAAAGTAGGGAAGAGTAGGTTTTTCTGAATACAACTGCATCTGCATCCAGTGGTCATCTGGAATTTTGCAAATTGGTGTGGCAACAGTAGGGACAGGTAATCTTTACTTTCTGCTAAACTAATGTTTCTTCGCTGTTTACAAGCACTGTGACAGACAAACATCATGAACAGGCATTTTTCCTCCCTAACAATCATATGGTTCAATGTCCATAACATGTTCTTAGAATTTCCAGCATATTCACTATTCCAAAAGGTTGCACCTCACCCCAAATTCCTAGATCCAGGAAGGTCACACACACACACACACACACACACACACACACACACGGGGGGGGGGGGGATGACATTGTAAGATGCTAAAGGGAAGTGTGTCCTACCAATCCCAAGTCCTGAAATGATTAATCCTGAAATTAATAATAGTTATTAAAATTATTAAGAATCAGGCATCATGGAATAAGGTTCACTTTCATCATGTGGTAAAAATCTTCAAATTCTACTAGATTTCCATCCCCCAAAGGGTTTTTGGCTACGCCCTCAATAGCCAGCAGAGGTGTGGAAGAAGCCATGGTGCTATTCAACATTTAAAGGCTTTCAATTATTTTAATCCATTAGAAAGTCACCCCAGAGAATTCCTGTCACCATGAAATATGCGATAAGTGAGACTCTTCTTTTGAGTTATGAAATTATGCTGTTTACCCAGTTTTAAATCTAATTTTAATATCAATTATCTCTGCATCTCAAATGCTTCAGGGAGTCTTATCCCAGAGATAGGAAGCTAATGGTGGCTTCTCAGCACTTTTGCTGGACTGTCAAAATGCTGGGTCAGATTTCACCTCCTACCACCTTCTCTGTCCTGTTCGGTTTATTCCTTTCATTCTAAGAGAGGGGCATTAGGTACTCAGAACCATCTGTTTTGCTCATGTCTTGTCTGTCCCTTATGCCAGATTTTCCCAATCAGTGCCCTTTAAAAGTACTAGTACCTCCAAACCTCCGAAGCCTGTAATCCAATGTCATCAGCAGCAGGGAAAAGTTCCTGATGTAATGGATGGAATAAATCAGGGAAAAGACCTTTATGTTTTGATAAAATTAAAGGCTTTGAGCATTTCTAAAAGCACTGGAGAGAATTTAGGGACAAAGTGGGCTTCAAATCAAGCAGATCTCTGAAAGTCTAGATCCTACATGTGACCTCTTTCGATCCATCCCAGACAAGTGGCTGTCCAGTATCTTCTTAAAAGCCTCCAACGATGGAGCACCCGGGTGAAATCCAGCAGGTTCTGACAGGTTCTGGAGACCGGAAATTTTGAGCAGTTCAGAGAACCGGTATCAGAAATCTTGAGTAGTTGGGAGAACCAGCAAATACCACCTCTGGCTGGCCCCAGAGTGAGGTGGGAATGGAGATTTTGCAGTATCCTTCCCCTCCCACACCCACAAGCCACGCCCACCAAGCCATGTCCACAGAACCAGTAGTAAAAAAATTTGAATTTCACCACTGTGGAGCACCCACAACTTTTGAAAGCTAGCCATTCTACTGGTTAATTTTTCTCACAATTAGGAAATCAGTCCTTAGAAATTTCATAGTAAGAAGTTTCTTACTGTTCTCTGAAGAGTTAGATGTCTCTGTATTGTTGATCTGCTGCTAGAGACATAACTAGAGAGAACAAGTTGTGAGCTAGCTTGGTCTGCTGGTGCCAAGAAGGTGCTTATTATCCCTTTGCATATGCATTTCTTTCTCTCAAATTAACTAAAGGAGCATCCTTCAAAGTACTGCAAGCTAGAATGTGTTAATAGCTTTTGGCAACTGATTTCCGGTGACAACAAAAAGCAGCAAATGGTGGCTTGTTTAATATATTGCTGTTGTATATTTTTTATGGCTGAGGGAAAAGTACCATTTGTTGGTCAACTCAAGCCATAAAACATCTTACAGGTGCTAACTGTCAACTTGTCCGAAGTAGGTTTAACTTGCCTGGAGAAAAATGAGCTAAGAATGGTTTAGGATGTTTGCGAAGGAGAGTAAGTAGATACTGGGGTCGATTAAGCACTTGACGATATTTTCCTGCATATTTCTACTCGTTTCCCAGGTTGTTCATCTTTAAATTCTACCAGAAATTTGCTGGAGGAAAAGAAACTGATCATGTCCCCAGGGGGTTGGAGGAAAAAACATTAGCAAGGAAGAGCTACAGTTAGATGAAGAGTTAATGCTCACTCCAGGCTATTAGATCTCTCCTGCAAATTTCTCCCTCTCCACTCTCTGATTACCATTATTTGATTCTTAATGTATAGTTTAGCATTTATCATTATTTGACTCTTAATGTATGGCTTATCATTAGGGAAATGAAATATGGAAAATGAAACTAGATGTATGAATCAAGACTCCGACAAATAGGGTGGAAACAGCCTTCAACTCTTCTATGACATTCCACATTTTACATTCAGAGACACCTGTTCATTTTGGCCATAACACCTGAGCTGCTGGGCCTGGATCCAGCAGTCATGGGATTTTCTTCCAGGCGCACCTAAACACGGTATGGAAGTTCCTCAGCTGCCTTCATCTCATTCTTAAACCACACTTTTACCCTGGGTGCAATCTGATGCGTATCAGTGTTGAAGTCAGAATGTACCACCCCACTCCCCCAACATCTGTTTGTCACTTTAGATTATTATGGGAAAATCTCACACACCTCCAATCTTTGGAAATTATGTTCTAGAACTGGTGAAACCTTTGGACTTGACAGCTCAAAAATTCAGAAAATGTCTACCTTGATTCTGCTGGCATGTCACTTCCTCTCTTTCACACACACAGGAACACACATACACAGGAACAAAAGAGAAGTAATTCTTTATGCATTCATATTTTTAAAATGAAAAATATAGTCCAATTGTATGTGTGATACCCACGATCTGCTGCAAGCTGCTTCCCTACAAGCGGTGTTCTCTTTCTGTTGACAGGCCCTTGTGGCAGCTCTGGATCTCAGGAGGCTTTCATTTTTGCAGCAGCTTCAGAGAATGCTGTTCTGTGGCCTTTGCAGCTTCTGAAAACTGTGCAAAAACACAACCCATTTTCACACAATGTTTTGAGGCCACATGAAAGCATGGCCCTCTCACACAACTCCTGCAGGCTGCACGAGAGCGTACCCCATTCTCCTGTGGCCTTGGAAATCTCTGAAAATATCTTGAGAATGGGGCATGCTTTCCAAAATAGTAGCTGGCGGGGTGATGGTGAATGCTGGTGTGTTACCAAAAACTTTGTGGCATGTCATCTTTGACACTTGCGTCATAGATTCATCATCATTGCTCTAAGACTTATTCTGCTTGGGTAGCCAGACAGCTCAGTTCTTTCAAACCAGGCTACCGACTGTAACAACCAGGAGTAAATCCCAACATGGAGATATGAATGATTCTGAACAGCAGATCTCTGGAGATAGAAATGGGGGGGGGGGAGGGGGGATTGCAGGGTGAAACAGGAGAGAAACAGCTCTTCCTTGCTTCAGGTTGCAGCCTTCAGCCTTTTTTCAGATGTTCAGCTCTTGTTCAGCTCCTGTTGAACATGGTTTTACCAGGAAAATTCTAAACCCTAAATGCTATTTAAAAAAAACCAACAAAGAGGCATTATATGTACGTGTGATAGACCTTGAGAAGTGAAATTGAAGAGAGCTTTCCCACTCTCTGGAGCACAGTGCTCTGCTGAGTCACTTTTAAACATGGCTTCAATGTTTTCCTGAAAGAGTGGTAAACCCACATTTAAAAGCAATCTGAATATGAATGCATCCTTCTTTCAGAAGAGCACTAAACCCTTGTTTAAAATTAGACCTCCAAACAGTTGGCAGGCACTGGGGTGGGCAGCTCCCCCCCAGAGGAGAAGCAGGTCTCTCTTTCTTCACCCTGCATTCACACACACTCCCATATCTGCCAGCTGTTTTCTAGACTGCATGACAGATCTTGATAGATTGGCTTCCCCCAATTCCATTGCATCAGAGCTTTGATGGGTAAAAAGCGGGTAAAAAGTCAATTTCTCCCTTCTCCCACTACCCCTCCTAGCTGTGTTTGGGCAGTCACGGGCCGGCCTTCACCAGCAGTGCCTCTTCTGTTTTCCCAGGCAGCTTTCACCATCCCCCAAATCAGCTGCCTCAGCATCACATCTTGACAAATGGCTCCAGCTATCTTTCAAAACTCATTTCCTCTCCAGACCACATTAAAGAGCCTGATTGGTGGGCATTTCCTGCTGGCTGGTGATCACGGGGAAGAGAGAGAAAAATAAAGCTGGTGGAATTCATCTGCCCCTTTTCTTAATTTGACCTGTACAGAATGAATAGAATACTTCCATTTGGTATCATAATCACAAGATAGAGATTGGCAATTGGGATGGGAGCAGCATATTTTATACCAGTATCGTTTTTTCTGCCACTTCAAGGATGGGTGAGTAGCACTTTAACTTGGTTGTATGGAGTAAGCCAATGGTCCCCACCCCCTGTGCAAGACAAAGTCATTTGTGCAGACATAATTATTGCCCATCTGGAAGTCCTTATTCCCCATTCCAGGCAAAAGGGAAATAAAACATTTCACCTGCTTTTTTTCTATGGTTCATCTCCTTATTTCTCATCGTCTGCATTTCTCTGCCCATATGCAGAAAAAAAAAATCCAACAATTACTAGAAGGGAGAAGTGCAAAGCCCATCAGGCCACCCTTCCCTCTGAAGGACCTGAAACAGAAGTTTATTTCGTTAATTCAATTATTTTTAATCCTGCTTTTATTCTTTCTATAAATAATTCAAGGCGGTGCAGATACCTTACTTTTTTCTCCTCCTATTTTCCACAACAAGCATGTATGGTGAATTGGGCTGAAGAGTGATTTGCAAATGTGGAAGCAGACACTTGAAGGCTGTAGAGATCTTTCTTTCTTTCTTTCTTTCTTTCTTTCTTTCTCTGTATATTCTCTGATTGCAGAGGTCTAGGGCTGCTTTCAAATAGATGGGAACCTCACATGCACATGCCAGAGACAAAACTGATTACAAAATAAGGTGTTGAAAGATCAGTTGACTTAATAAGTGGCCTCCTGCTTTGAAAAACTTTTTGTCTCTTTCTATAACAGCAGCAGCAGCATTTTCACCATAACCTTATATTAGCAATAAACAATGAATGAACTTTCAAGTGCCATATAAAATACGTCTTTGTTTATTTCCAAAGTCCTAGTGGAGGGAGTTTAAGAAACAACAACTTGTTTTTTTTTTTAGAAAAAACCCCCAGTTAACTAGTTTCTTAGCCAAACTCTCCTCCATATGGGTTAGGACTACAAAACTCATAGGGAACTTTGGGAGTTATGCCATCCCAGACATCTGGTAGACACCACATTTCAAAAAGCAGAATGAGTGCACGGGGTCCGTCTTGAGAAGGAGACTTCCCAAGTTGCAATTACTGTGATTATCTATGCTGCACATGAAGTCATAAAAACAGCCTGTCTCTCTGGTTTCAGTCACTCAGAGCTCTTTGCTCACTGGAACTTTAATAACCACAAGAAATACATCTGCTGGATGACTGTGGCCGGCTTGTGGTCTTGACTGATTGGCTTGACCTGTAGTTGACTGCAGGGACCGGACTGGATGACCTGTGCTTTTGACTTGCTCTACGATTTCTGGTAAGGCTTCCTGCTCTGACTCTTTGCTGGGCACACCCTCCTGGAATGAGCCAGCTGGCTTAGCCAGCAATATGTTTCCAATCGCCTCCTCCTTAATCCTTGAAATCCAAACCATGTGTTATCTACTCACCTGCAACTCATCAGCCCCAAACTACTGAATAAATGTGTCCCATGCCTCTGTGCTTGTCTCACCCCACGTCAATGCTGGCTCAGCCCTTTCCTCCCCCCGCCCCCTCCGGCCTGGTCTTCACAGTGTGTGCCAATCACTGGCAGCTCCCAAAAAGCATGGAAAGGGACCGTAGCATTCTGCTTGGCAAGGCTTTCCTAAAAGACAGCTCTAGGAAAGGGCCTGGAGGAAATCCGGCTGCCTTCCAAGGAAAGCAGAAGATTCAGCCTTCCATTCCAAGGAGCTGCCTCTGCAGGAGAAATGTTTCCAGCAACCTCTTCAGCAGGGGTGGCTCATGGGAGAATTGGCCCCAAGGATCATTGCTAATCATGTAGGATTTTTGGTCTGACCAATAAAACTGCACGGCGTGAGGTAACTAGTGCTGAAATTTGAAAAGCCAGCAGGCTCTAGTACGGGGCAGATTCCATTCTTAACATATTCCAGATTCTGCCCTGACTCATTTCCGCCACCCCCACCCGTGGGGAAGTCAGGCTTTTTTTAAAAATAAAAAATGGAACAATCTCAGCCGTTAAGCATAGGCAGGACGACTCGGATTCCCGCTAGCTCTTGGAACACACAAAATAGGGGACGTCACAAGCTCAATTCTGGTGAGCCAGATCCTTCATTCTCTACACACAGTACTTCCAAGAGTTTGTCTTAGCAGCAATTCTCCAAGAACTTGGACTTGAATTTGTCCAGGAATACAGAGGTTGAACCAGGGACCTTCAGTATGGAGAAGGAGGCACTCCTCCATTGCAGGCTCAGCTGCGATGAATGGTGCATGACTCCAGCAATCCACTTTCAGAAGCTTTGCTGTGAAGGCTGCCTTTGCACCAACAAGCCCTGGTTTGGTAAGAAAGGGAAAGACCAATGAAGCATTGTGGTTAAAGTAGTGGCCAGGCGAGACGCATTCAAGTTTCATCAGTTTAAAGGTTCACTGGATGGCTTAAGGCCAGCCACTTTTTTCACTTTAACCCACCTCATAGAGTTGTAGAGATGAAATAAGGCAGCCCTTCCTATATACACTCTTCAAGTCCCAGAGGAAAAGCAAGATTAGAATGCAATATTAAGATGATAAGATAATAAGATAAGGTATTTGGCACAAGCTGAACACAAATAGCTATATACTTCATTACACAAAAAAGATCAGGCATATTGATTTTGGTTATAAGGCAGAAATATGAAAATGTGGCTCAATGCTATTTTTAAAATTTAGCACCTGACTCCGGTAATGACAGAGGAATCTCCAGACAAATTCCGAAGCAGCAGCAAATATGTCCAAAAGGAAGACTGATGGTTTGCGTAAATAGGTAAACAACAACACACAAAGGATCTCAGCTGGTGGCTGAGGCCATAACTCAGGGTTGCCTTCCACCTATGGCCTCTAATCTTCTGCATGTGCTTTGTACTCAGCCCCATATCTTGTTTCTCTCCCTCTCTGGTTGGAAGCAGCCCACTGCTTCTGAAAATGTACATGGACATTTTCCTATAGGAGTCAAGTTGGACAAGCAGCATGCTTAAACATGCGCTCCCAAATTCCACTCCTATTGCCCCAGGCAACATGGCCAGCAACAAGAAAATGAGAGAATTACAGCTTAAAATTTCTAGAAGACGCGACAAACCCCTTTAATGGATTTAGGAGTATTGCTAGGCACAGCTTTAATAATTGTTGTCTAATATTTTATTTGCTAGGGAAGCTGGGCGCTTGCTATCAAAAGCTGACCCAGTGGCTGCTGGATTTAGGAATCAATCGTTAGAGAGGCGGGAAAAAGACCCTGGCAATAAGGATCATTTTGTTTCAAGAAAAAGATAATATATATTTAAAATAAAAATAACAACTTGGGCATCAGCAACTATGTGCGTTTGTTTGTTTGTTTATCAAATTTATATAGCCGCTCATCTCACAGATGTGACTCTGGGCAGCATACAATAGAAACAAAACGATTAAAAACCAATTAAAACATACACATAAATGAAACTAACTGGAGGAGCGTGCATTCAAGTGTACACGCAATACAGTCATTTCCCTATTTCCATAGGATCCACTAACAGCTTTTAAGAGATTTCCAGAAATTTGATAGGATTGGATTCAATCTCAGCACAAAGATGTGCAAAGGCCTCCTAGCTACCACAGCCACTTGCTCTTTGAGTAGGAGTTGTGAGTCCAGAAGGACCCCCCCAGGTGGCACACAGATTCTCCTGGGGACAATGTAACTCCATCCGGCACAAAGATAGTAAAGTCCCAGATTGAGGAGGCCTTAAAATCCAAAGCCCGCTCAGTCTTGCCAAGGTTCAGCTGAAGTCTGTTGTCCTCCACCCAATTCCCCACAGCCTCCAGGCACCAAGACAGGACATCAGTAGCATTGCTTGGTTTGCCAGGGGCAGAGATGTATAATTGGCTATCATCAGCATACTGGCACTTTACCCCATGGTGGTGGATGATCTCTCCCGGCAGCTTCATGTAGATGTTAAAAAGGAGTGGAGAGATTACCCAGCCCTGTGGAACTACATATTGTAGTGGCTGAGGGAGGACCTCTCACTCCCAATCAATGCCAACCGGAATCAACTTTGTAGGGAGGAAGAGAACCAGCACAATACAGAGGCACCCACTCCCAACCCCAGAGCTGATCCAGAAGGATTCCCTGATCATGGCCAGCTATTGACGTTGCGTATTCAAGGCCAGTCATTTCCCCTCTCCTCCATCTTCCCCCCACAAAACACATGTGAAGGAGGAGACACACAAAGAAGCATCATCACTGATCCATATTGATGCTAGGCCCGTCTGCTACTGACCTGATCTCCTGGCTACTTTATATAGGCAATGTGCACGATGGCTGTGGACGATGTGAGCTGTAGTCCAATGCCTATGGAGTGCACTAGGACAGTGAAGGCTCTCCTAACCAGAGAAGTCCATGCTCAGGTCAGATGAATTAAGATCCTAAGCAAATCGAAGGCAGCTTCAGCTCAGCTCTTTCTTTTCCCCTCTCTCTCTTGCTCGAGAGGGCTGACAAATCATTAATTTTTAAGCCGTCTTCTGAGACATCTTTCTTTCCCTCCCCAGCCCTCCAAACCAATCTTTTTATTTACTTTTCAGCCCCAGTTAAAGGTTAACCTTATTTAATGCTTGCATAGCTTTCAGGAAATTAACATCTAAGCAGGTATTTTATGCAGAGCAATGACATACACTTCCCTGTTGTGTGTTCTGCTTATGCAGGATTTCTGACTGGAATTTTTCTTGTGCTCCCTTCAGTATCGCCTTCCATTCATTCTTGCCTGTTCCCCCCCACCCCACCCCTCACACACACCCGGGTCTCCCCCGCTCTGTCTGCCCAATCTCTCCAGGCCTGGTGGGAGGAAAGGTGGGCAGCAACCCCATTTCACTCCCCCTCGGCCAGATATGAGTCTTCTTCGCAAGCTGACAGGGGTGGCCACAGCAGGTGATCTTTGGTTCACTTTCCCTTTCTAGCCCTGGGCACTGAAACTTTCTGCAGAAGAGTTCTCTCCCTCAACACATCACTCATCAATGGTTTTTGTGTTGGGTTTTTTTTTTGCTTTGCTTTCAGAAAATTGGCTGGTTCTTTTAGAATCCTTTTGGGGGCTTTCCATCCTCTCTTCCAATCTATTTCGAGAAATCATCTTTTCCCATACATCATCTTGAAAAACACCCTGCACAACTTAAATGCATACATAATTTCCTGCACTCCTAACTTCTCACACCTAGGAATCAGCTACTGGTATATCTGGTCTGAGCTTCATAAACCGTATGACCCCGAGCACCTGAACATTTTTTCTCCCATCAGAATTAGAAAAAGAACAAGTAAGGCTTGCAACAACAGCTTGCATTCTACGGAGAACACCTCTGCAGTCTTTCAGCAAGTCAGCAACACCCACTCTTGGGATGCCCCATTTCACCCTCCTATTATACAGGTAGTCCTCCACTTACAACAGTTCATTTAATGACTGTTTGAAGTTAGAACGGCGTTGAAAAAGGTGACTTATGAATGTTTTCACACTTACAACTGTTGCAAGTATCCCCATGGTCCCGTGATCAAAACTCAGACACTCGCCAACTGACTCATATATATGACAGTTACAGTGTTCTAGGCTCATCTGATCATGTTTTGAGACCTTCTGACAAGCCAAGTCAACAGAGAAGCCAGATTCATTTAACAACGGTGTTACTAAGTTGACCACTGCAGTGATCCACTTAACAACTGTGGCAAGAAAGGTCATAAAATGGGGCAATACCAGGGGTGAAATGCTACTGGTTCGCTCCAGTTTGGGCGAACTGGTAGCAATAAAAAGCACCAGTTCGGGAAAACCGGTAGTAAAAAAGTGCTTTAAAAAATAAAAAAAAGTTCTGACAATCACAGCTGTGCCACTTGATCGTCAGAACCTTTTTTTTACTTTTTTACTACCGGTTCAGGCAAAAATGTAAATTCTTTAAAAAGTAAAAAAAAAAAAAAGTTGGCCCACCAAGCCACACTTTTGCATTTCACTACTGGGCAAAACTCACTTAATTGTCTCACTTAGCATCAGAAATTTGGGCTTAATTGTGGTCATAAGTTGAGGACTACCTGTATTTTATACTTACTTAGGAGAGAAAATATCTATGGAATAGTTTTGTGTACATTTGCCATTTTTGCTGTAATAAGTGGGGCTGCATAACTCTTTGTGGCAAAAGTGTTCAACCTTGGCAACTTTAAGGTTTGTGGACTTCAGTGCCTAAAATTCTGGGAAATGAAGTCCACAAGTCTTAAAGTTGCCATGGTTAGGCACCTCTGTTTTAAGGGGCTCCACGACCATCCTGTCTACCAGGCAAGCTTCTTGGCCAATTGATAGAAGAAACACCTATTGTCATCAGGCTTCTCCTCCAGGAGATAGAAATGTGAACCAGATTTTTGTTGTTGTTATTGCTGAATGGAAGAGTTAATCCATACTCTCCTGATTTTGTATGCTCTACAGCCAGCACAGTTGCCACAAATGAAGCTGGCCACAATGCAGAGTTCTATAATGCACAGATCCTAAACACCTAAAACTAAAGAGGTTGTTTTTCAAAAGCTACGTTTTCTAAGATAAAAGGGAAAGACAGAAAGAGAGAAAGAGAGAGCATGAAGCACAGAGCTTCATAATAATCAGACACAAACATTGTTCCTACTTTACAAGCTACTCTTTGAGCCACACTTTTAGAAAATACAAGGTCTTTGGATATTAGTAGCTCTGGTTGGTAATTTGAGCTTCGAGCTTGGCAATTTGGTTGCAAACGTTTCGTCCCCACTCAAGGAGACATCTTCAGTGCACTTTGGGTTGTTCTTATCTAGGGGAGCACTGGCCTTTAAATACCTTTCTGAGTCCTGGTCTGATTTCGGGTTCTGTGATTGGCTGATCGGGACATCAACCCAATCTACCAACTACTTAGAACAAAAGAACATCAATCATGGTCCTGTAGGCAGCAATTAAAGGCCAATGAACAACCATTCTGCAATGAATTTATAACTTGACGGTTCACAAGAAATCAGACCACATCTGACACAGCTGATCAAATCAACCCGATACCAGACCATGACATCATCAGAAGACATCCAAACAATAACACCAGCATTAATTTACATCACACAGACGGGACTTATAACCAAGGACTATGACTCAGCAACTACAGCTAGCCAACAAACAACCTGAAATCAGACCAAAACTCAGAAAGGTATTTAAAGGCCAGTGCTCCCCCAGACAAGAGCAATCCAAAGCTCACTGAAGATGTCTCCTCGAATGGGGATGAAACCAGTGGTGAAATCCAAATATTTTTACTACCGGTTCTGTGGGCGTGGCTTGGTGGGTGTGTGGCAGGGGAAGGATACTGCAAAATCTCCATTCCCTCACCACTCCTGGGGCAAGCCAGAGATGGTATTTGCCAATTCTCCAAACTACTCAAAATTTCTGCTACTGGTTCTCCGAACTGCTCAAAATTTCCGCTACCGATTCTTCAGAACCTGCTAGATTTCACCTCTGGATGAAACTTTTGCAACCAAAGCTCGGCGCTCAAACCAAAAAGATAAATACATAGTTTTTCAGATTAACTGCACAAAGACAAACTATTGAAGATCATACTGTTATTAACTGAAGAACCAGAAGAATGGGTGACCCTAAGCCAGGCTGAGTTATGCAAGACAGAGTTTGAAATGGATATTTGAAGCCATTATCATTGTATCTCAGTTTGAAGAAAATCCTTATCTATAACACTAGGCAGTTTTTCTATGAATCAGTTGAGCCCTTTGATGGTAGGCTGAGGCTGTAAAGGGCTTCGGATTCCAAGGCCAAAATATGCTTTGAAGTGCATAGGGTGCTTCTATAACACCTGTCTTCAACTCCTTGAAACAGCTGTGACTTTTCCCAGGAAATACATGGCTGCCCTTTGCAACTGCAGTATGAACCCAGGAAATGATGTGTTTGGAGTTTCAGATGGTGTATCCTCATGTAAATGACAACCAAAAGATTCAAATTCAGCCTTAAATGGATATTAGTCTAGGAAAACTTCAAGGCTTTTTGGACAGGTGTATGACCTGGTCCCCCTTCCCTTAGGTGGAAGAGTTTGTGGTTGGAATTCCTTTACTGCTTGCTCTCCAAAAAATCATGAATTGTCAGAAGATACTGTAACCTTTTAATTTTGAATACGAAATAACTAAGCTTGAAATAGCCAGAGTTGTAAAAAGAGGAGGAATTAAGAGAGCATTGCTCTTTCCCAACGTTAGTGAGTTTCAACAAAGAATAAAATATAAAAAACAAAAAGAATTTGGGAAAGGAAAAGTCAGGGATAAGAAGTTGCAAAAAGTAAAAAAAAAAACCCTTGATTTTCTTTGATACAGTTACAAATATAAACTACTTTTAACCTCTTGCTCTAAACTTCACAATAGTACCTACTGCTTCTATAATCATAAGTAGTTCTAATTGCCAATTTCCATAATTAAAGTTTCATTTCCTTTGGTTTCAAAAAAAACTGCCCAAAAACATTTTCAATGTAGAAACAAAGCTAGACAAACTCTTTTTTTCTAATCAAAGGGAGAGTTAAAATGAAAAAGGTTTTCTTCTCATAGTCTCAGCTAGGAATACCCGAAAGTCTAGCATGGTTCACAACATGGAATGATCAAATCCAGGGGTTGACAACCTTAAACACTCAAAGAACCACAAAGGTTCTAACTGAAAGCCCCCCATTCAATTCTGGAGCTGACCGGAAGTCCAGTTCCCCCACCATAGAGACTCCTCCTAGTGTGGTGTCCTTTTTCCTCTACCTGCCCTAACCAAAAGTCCTATCAATTGGGGAGCCAACCAGCAACAAGGAGCTGCAGCAGAGGGATGAAAGAGCCCTGATCTAATCTGATCTGCCTTCCCAGTCTAAAGTACAAATTGGGATACCATCATCTCTGAATTTTCCATTGAGTTTTTAAGTTTAAAACCAAATGAATGTGAAAATATATATTTTAAAACTTAAATACAACATGTGTTTTTCTACTTTTTTTTCTTTGGCAGAACATGAAAATGGGAAGAGTTATGAAGGGATAAATTAATTACATGCTGTAACACCACAAATTGATATATCCCATTTTAATATTGACCCTGAAAAGAATCAAATACTGACCTTGAGGTCAAAATGAAGTCACACACACACACAAAAGTTGGAGGGTACAAAAGTATCATTTTGGGAATCCATGCATTTAATTCTCATGTGTCCTTTTAATGTTTTCACTTCTATCAGCATGTAGCGCTGCACTGTGACTTTTCACTATTATTCCTTGGCAGATAGTGGAACTGAGATACAGAAATGTATATAAGGCCAGATATCAGAAAAGAGTGGATTATTATTCCACATTTCAGAGATTGCAGATGTTTGGGGACCACGTTGGTAGAAGAGAAGCAGTGGCAAGAACATAAATCTGGTTTCCCCATTGACTTTGCTTCTCAGAAGGTTGCAAAACCTGATCACATGACTCCAGGGCACTGCAACCATCATAAATATGAATCAGTTGCCAAGTGTTCAAATTTTATCATGCGACCACAGGAATGCTTCAATGGTCAGAAGTGTGAAAATTGGCATTCAGTTTTGTTGTAACTTCAAATGGTCACTAAATTAACTGTTATAAATTGAGGACTACCCATATATTCAGGACCTCATATATTCAGGACTGCTCTAGTGTTGGCTCAACATTGGATGATTTTTGGTTAATTGTTGAAAAAGTAAATGAAATGTATATGGGGGAGGGAGGTACAGATCTCTATAAACTTATCTATGCTAAGCTATTATACATGGAAATGGTCACTCCAAGCTAAACTGTGAAACAAGACATATTTCACTGGGAAAGATGTGTACAAGCAGGTTCTCTGCATCCTCAACCTGTCCTAGGCAAAAGTGGGTGATGTGTGTTTTCAAGGTCCTCCTCTTGGTTGCTTATCTTTAAAGTACCGATAAAGGAGAATATTTGTAGTTCAGGGTTGAAATGAAGAGTCCTGGGTGCTCTCTGTGCTTGATTGTTTTCTGGCAGGTGTTTCATTACCCAAACTAGATAACATCACACTGGCAATGATGATGTTGCCTAGTTTGGGTAATGAAATTTCTGCCAGAAAGCAACCAGGACCCTTCATCTTTAAAGTAAGTATCGACTGGATAGAGAGATATGGCTTCTGGAAAGTGGGACACAGCCATTCTGGGAACCTAAAAATCACCAAACTGAATTTTTGGCTGAGCAGATAGGTAACAATGGTCTCCCTTCAATTCCTAGTAAGTTTATGGATACATTGCATAGCTTTCTTCACAACAATATGGAAGTGGATTGCTATTGTCTTTTCCTGGGGTAACTTTTCACTTTCCAGTTTAGCCTAATGGAATTTTTCCTGATAGCTTCCTGTCCAAGACCTTACCTGGCCTAACCCACTTTAGCTGTCAAGCAGAGACCAGGTTGATCAGGTGTGGCCACCCTTCTCCTTTAATTGTGAGGAATTATTTTGACTCAGTACAGCTCCTACTCCACCACTAACAAAAGAGAGCTGTCTGTTTGACTATTGACTCACCCTATTAAGTGTTTTTTTCCCCCTTTCTATACCTTGGTCCATTATTACCACAAGAAATTGGACTGTTGTTAACAGCTTCCGGTGAAGTTTTTGCACAATTGTTAAACAAATCAAGTAGTTTCTTCTAATTCCTTTGCTTTAATGAGAGAAGGAAATGGGGTTTTATTAATCATTGGGGGCTTTCAGAAATTGCCTTTAAGTGCCTCACTTTGTTAAAGAAAAATCAATAAAGAAAAAGAAAAGCTTAAGTTTGTAAATGGACACAAGTGACAAAACTCCACCAATTACCCTCCCTTACCCCCTCCTCCTCCTTGTCTGCCCACCCCAAATGAAGCACTTGCTAAGCTTCCATTAACTCAATTATCGTTTCAAAAGCATCTCTGATCATGTAATCCTCCAATCCACACCCCACTGGGCTTCATTTTTATATCCAGCTCCAGAATGATTAACTTGCACAAAGTTATTTATTGGCGGGAGATAGCAGGACTTGTCTTCTGTTCTGATAGGATGCATATGGCACCCCTTGTTTCTGTCCGGTTGGAGAACCTGTACTCAGGCGGTCTTATTGGCGTAGAGTAGCTAGCACACCCAGGTACCTGTAGATCTGCTAAAACTGTAGTTCCTAGTTACCCTTCATGCTGGCTGGGTTGCAGGAGCTGTGATTCAGCAGCCTCTGAAGGGCTACAGGTCTTCCTGTTATAATGGATCAAATATGCATCCAAATCTTTTCAGACAGCAGGCAGCCCTGCCTCTCTGGAAAGTTCACAAATGAGTTAGGAAAGTGACAGTCTGTTAGAGCTTCACACTAAGTTTTCAGAGACATGTATTCCTTCTCTAAAGGAAGGTTTCACTTCACAGGAAAGTTGTCTGCTTTGCTCTTGTGCTCTTAACAATCCAAAGCAATCAGCAGGGAAAGCTTTTCAGAGGGATATTCACCAGCAAAATTGAGTGCTCTGTCTGGTATCCTACCAGCAGATCCATCGCTATATAGCCACGTTCTTGAGGTTTCCTAGTCCTAATGTGGATTCCGCCGCGTCCTATAGCTCTTCAATCAGTTTGTCTTAGGGGCAGATATCCCCAAAGGCAGACTGTCTATGGAGATTCTTAGTCATCTAGGTCATGGTTGTCCCAAAGGTGCTTTTTTCAAGAGGCAGGTGGACTTTCTGGTTTTTCTTTGAAGACCTTTCACTTCTCATCCAAGAAGCCTCTTCAGCTCTGACTGGAGCTGAAGCACCTTTGGGAGTCTAAGGCAGAGGCTTCCAACCTTTCGGGTACTAGGGACCAGTTATGTGGAGAGAGGAGTTTGCATGGATCAGAGAGGGCGTGCTGCACAGATGGAACTTTGCTTATTTGCACGGCCCAGTTTCTGGCATGCCTGATGCCAGTCCACGGACCAGGGCTTAGGGACCCCTGCTCTAAAGGTAGGGATTGGTAATCTTTCACTTAATAAAGGCTGCACTAAATGGACTAGTAAGGTCTGCAGTGAGCTTTGAGAATTGAGCAAAGCAACCTTGCCTTGTTTAAGGTGAGTTCTCCCTTTGACTTTAAATCCCTCTTAGGGATTGGACCACGGATAGCCCTCAATTTATGACTTGAACTTGTTTAATGACAGTTCAGTTACAACTCAGAAAAAGTGACTTATGACCTGTCCTTGAAGTTACAATTGTCAGCCCCACAATCGTTGTACCATCCCTACAGTCACATGATTGCAATCCAGGCACTTGGCATCCTGTTGTCTTGTGATTTGTGACAACTTCCCGGCTGGTTTCCGACAAACAGATTCACTTAACGATGTCATGATTCGCTTAATAACCACATGACTTGCTTAATGACTGTGGTTAAAAAATTGAGTCTGGTCATGTGATGATTCCATAACTTCTTTGCTTAGCAATTGTAATTCAAGTTTCCATTGTGGTCATGACTTGGGGACTAACTGTACCATATATGTCTGTACCTCTTACAAACCAGAAATGGGGATCCATGAAAACTTCACTGGCAGATCTCTTGCAAAGATGTCCAGGAACAAAACTTTAATATAGAGGATGTACCAAAAGGCAAGGCCTCATGGACAATTTATTATATGAATTACATTAAATGTTCAAATTGGTTACCATTTTCTTCCAAACAGGTCCTTATTGTTTGAAACAACATCTTTGAAGCCTTCTAAATACAGTAGCATTTCTCGGGGGGGGGGGGAGATAATTAATAAAGCATAGTGTGACTGGCGCAAGCGGTTTGATCCATTCTATATACTCGATAGGCTGCTACCTATCAGGTTGAGCCTCCTGAAAATTTCTACAGCAGAACACAAAGGAGATCTTAGCCTTTCTACCAAGGACTTCTCTCTCCTTTAATAATATTTTGGGTTTCAGTGCATGAAACCACACCTAGAGTACTGCATCCAGTTTTGGTCACCACACTATAAAAAAGATGTTGAGACTCTAGAAAAAGTGCAGAGAAGAGCAAGCAAGATGATTAGGGGACCGGAGACTAAAACATATGAAGAACGGTTACAGGAACTGGGCATGGCTAGCCTAGTGAAGAGAAGGATCAGGGGAGACATGATAGCAGTGTTCCAATATTTGAGGGGCTGCCACAGAGAAGAGGGGTCAAGCTCTTTTCCAAAGCACCTGAAGGCCAGACAAGGAATGATGGATGGAAACTGACTAAGGAGAGATTCAACTTGGAAATGAGGAGGAACTTTCTGACAGTGAGAACAATCAACCAATGGAACAGCTTGCCTTCAGATATTGTGGGAGCTTCATCACTTGAGACTTTCAAGAAAAGATTGGACTGCCATTTGTCAGAAATGGTATAGGGTCTCCTGCTTGAGCGGGCGGTTGGACTAGATGGCCTTTTAAGTCCTTTCCAACTCTGTTACTCTAACCTAATTGCAGACGGGATGGTTGGAGAAAGATCATTGGGCTCTTCTACTTGGACATCCTTTGACGGGCAACTGTTTCCCCCCACCTCAATTTCTTGATATCCACATATTTATAAATATGGGAGTTAAATGAAAGCCATCCTCTATTTTTTAATTGCATTTATATCCCAACCTAGCTCCAGGCAGTGAACACCTGATACTTTTTCCTCCTCTTCGCTACAACCCCCCTGTGAGTAGAGGTGGTTCCCAAACCACAGGCACCGTGGGATTACTAACTACTAACTCAAGGTAGTTCATAGTCTTGGCTTAAGGATCTTGTGGAAAAACTACCAAGACATTAAGGGTACAGTGAACTAAAGAAGTTTGGGAGCCTCTGCTCTTTGGGGAGACGGATTATTGTTTTGTTCAAAGACAATATTCTTTCTATGATCTCCTGGGTCTAGTCAGCCAAGCAGGCATTACTTAAGGATAGAATTTTAAAGGCAATGTCTAGTTTTCACTAGTTTATAACAACCCCATTGTTATGAGTGAGGTTACATGGGAGGTACATGTATGGGGAAACAAAACCCAAATTCCCTCTATTTAGCCTCTCAGCTTACCATATGCTTTAGGGGGCACTGTGGTGCCATTTCAAAGCCAGGAGTCTTTCTCTTTTCATACACACAGAGACACAGTTTCCTATTCTGGTGCTCCCAGGTGTCTTGGAGAGGCAATCCCCAGAATCCCTAGCAAACAAGGGGCAGGAAAGTGTGAAAATTCCCATTTGAAATCCCCATTTCAGAATTTCCCGGAGGTATCCAGGCTCCAGGCATGCAAGGCTGCTGTAGGTTAGACAGGGGACAACTGTTTTGTGAACACCCCAGCATTGTTCTATAGAAAGTTAGCACCCACTCTTCTCCTAGAAAAATGAAATATTCTAGGAAATATTAAAAAGGCAGAATGTTTCCCGTAAAAGAGAAATAGAAATCTTAAGGGATACAGAAACTCAGCCCCAGCAGATATTTTGGTGCCAGTTTATCTACAAAACAAAAGACTGGGCCATCTTATCTACAAGACAAAAGACCTTCAGCTCCAGGGTGATAAGATTAGTCCTCACTCAAGATCCAAACCAGGACAAAGCCATTAAGCCATAATAGGAATTACCCAAAGATTCTGTCAGATATTGCCTGCATGTGATGCACCAGAGACTAGAAGGGGTTAAGTCTTTACAGACATCACATGTGACTATATCAGCCAATGAACTCTCTTATTGGACTCTTAGGTAGAAACCACTTGGATATCTTCCCCTTGTTTATTTCTTCTCTCTCATCTATCTATTAGCAGGACAACACCTGACCTTCTCTCTCCTCTCAGCATCTGAGTCATACAGTTAGGGTAAAAGAAAAATGCAACAGGACACCCTGTTCATTATTGTATGCATGTATATATTTTGTAAATAATAAAACAACCTTTTTGAACCTGAAGCTGTATTGACCAAATAACTTCTCATAGAACCAAATGAGCACAACCATCAATATATATCTGACAAATGGTAGCAGACAATGAAAAATTATTGCTCAGGTCTATGAATTTTTTTTTTGTAAATTTTAAAATCATAGAACGATTTTTCCTAACATGGAATCCTTGAACCTGAACGAATTACCTTTACAAGAGATTGATGCATTAACCGTATCCTTAACAAAACAGCACCAATCATTATCCAAAAGACTAAAACAAACTTTCTATTGAAGCCAAGCAGCAAGTACAAACCTCTCACGAAAGGAGAATTTTTTTTTCTCCTCTTCACCCGAACACCAAAAGTACAGACTCACTCTTAACAACCACCTTGCTTTGATCTCAATTCTAACTCCACCTCGTGACTATCATCAAGGACTTCAACCTTCTGAATCCCTTGTATGTTCCAACCCTGTAACTTCAGACCAATTTTTATTTTCTCAAGCTTCTCCAAAACAACATTTATATCAAGCTTTATATGCGACAGGCCTGCTAAATGCAGGCTGGACTCCTCAAAGAACTCTTGAACTGTTAAACACCCTTTCAACATCACCAGACCTGGTAAGTGACAATTTTTTTGCCTCAACCCATAGATTCCCAGACTGACCTTTTAAACACCCATTTTATTAAAAATCCTCCCTCCCCACCCATTGACTTTATTGCTTCCAATATGGCTTCCACCTTCCCCGAAAGCATGGCTTCTAAAATGGCCAACAAAATGGGCACCCCCACACTCCACCATGCGGTCCACAAAATGGCCAACAATTTATATGACCACACTTTAAACAAAATGACGTTCACCACTTCAGACCACAAGGTCTCATCCAACCCCCTTACCCCCATACATCCTACTACCCACCCCACAACTGGAGATATTCAGACTGATTCCCTACCTTCTTCATCCAGAGCACCGACTTCAAATCCTACCATTTTAAAAAAAAAATTCAGAACTTTTCTATTTTTGCCGCCGCTGCCTGCATGGCCCCATGGGAGTCTCACAACCAATCAGTATACATTTTTTTCACAGGAACAGGAAGCAAGTTCAAAGCCCAAGAGGGTATAAATCTCTCTCTTACACTTACCCATGTGCTCAATTGCCCAAGACCTCAAACCACGTTATCCTGTCCACCACTAAACTATCTTTTCAAACAGTCTCCATGTTTTCAGTGTCTCCCCACTCGGAACTGAACCCAGATGGACATTTCTTCCAAAAGTTCCTTGAACTAAATCATTTCATGAGGCTCCACATCCAATGTACACCACATTCATCCTCTATTTAGATTCATCCTCTATTTATTCCAACAATTCTTTCTTTGGAAGCTACTTTAGACAGACAAAATGCATCTCCAGGAATGTGAGGTTTATCTGGATGATCTTCATGCTGCTTCAGATTGCCAAACTAAAAAACGGTTAAGTAACACAGAAACAAGCAGCTTCCTATTAGGTCTTAGACTTGGTCTTTTTCTGGGGTTGGGTGGGTAAAGCATCTTTAAGTAATAATGGGGAACTCTCCTGTTCAAAAGGCCTAAACCAGATCTGCTGCAGTTGTGGACCCTTCTGATGTGCTCCAAAGACTACCCCTGTCTTAAAGTCTCCCTTGTGGCATCTGTGATATGATCAGCCGTCACCATGAACGCAGGAAAAGTCATAGCGACACAATAGCACAGACTGATTAGCACAGATTAACTAAAAAGCAAAAATCTTTAGGGTCCTATTGCATTCAAGCTGAAGCCTGAATCGTAGCACCCTTTGTAATCAATTTATTTAGATTCCTAATTTCATCTGTCCTTCATTTTAACTAAAAAAACCCCAATATAGTGGATTTTAGAAGGGCAATAGCGGTGATATGTAGGTCCAAAGAAAAGAGTCACCTTTGGATAATTAATTCCCAATTATCCCTTCTGCATTATGATCCACATACATGGATCACAAGCTCCTGTCTGCTCCCCCCGTTTGCCTCAAGTTCAGTTCACATCCTTATATCCCATTCTTTCCTTGAAAATGAGATATATATCTTGTCTGGGTTTCTTTTACCACAGCTACTTTATTTACTGTATTTTACTATGTACTTAATGTTGCAGAAGGCACAGTAAACAAAATAAGAACAAGACACGTGCCTGCCAAGACAGCCTGCAATCTAAAATAAATGTACAAATAATGGCAACTGGCTGTGCTCTGCAGAATAAGAATGAAGTGTTTAGCATCCTTCCCCCCACCCAACCGTGCAAAACAAGAGAATGAAGTTGGATGCAATGCACATATAGCATCAATTCAGTCACAAAAAATGAGTTTCCCCATGATAACCCACATTGAATTGAATATTTTCACCTAAGGCTATACAAATGGTAGCCAGAAATCTTTGAGCAATGGATCTCTTTTCTTGGATGAAATAACTGTGCTGGACAAATTTCACTGGCACACTATTCCTTAGATACTACTAATAATTTAACCTGCTAGGAAAGCTTTGATCAACTGTTTTGGATGGAATATCAAATCCTACTAATATTTTTTTGCCTGCTCCAAAAACAGGAAAAGTTACTGATCTCCTAACTATGTTTTCTGCACAGCTATAACTCTGGAGAGAATTTCTCTTGTCTACCTCCTTTTCTTTTAAGAGTTCTTCTACAGAGAGCAAAGTGAGATGAAAACAGCTACACGTTTTTTTCTTTTCTTCTCTCTCTCTCTCTCTCCTCTGGTCTTTGATTGGATGAGCTGCAGAAATAAGAAAATTAACCTTTGTCAATGAACCAGTAGATTATCTGCTTTCTGCTAAAATAAGAAAAGAATAATACACTCGATTTCTATCTAAGTAATCTATTTCCTTTAGTGTGTTCCTATTTTTGTTTTATTTTCCTTTTCTCAATCCAATCATACCATCTTTGCCATACCATACCAATCAAGTACCAACCAAGGAAATAATAAATCAAAAAACTTAAAATATCGTTATATAACTAAAGGTGTAGAAATATATAGAGAGAAATATAGTTTACCGACATGACTATCTAAAATACAAGTCGTAAGATTTGATCCACGTTTACCTGTTGTGTATGTTGTCATCATTGTATTTGTTTGTTTTTCTTTTTTAATTAAAATAAAATTTAAAAGAAAAAAAATACACACACAACTACATTTATACACACAGACACTCTGAAATGATAGATAGATAGATAGATAGATAGATAGATAGATAGATAGATAGATAGATAGATAGATAGATATAGAGATGAAAAATAGATGATAGAGATGATAGACAGACAGAGACAGACAGAGATAGAGAGGCAGAGAAGAAACAGAGACAGGGAGATTCTTCCATCAAATCATCTTGTTTAATTCCCTGGGCACTTGCCTACTTGTCAGAAAAGAGAAATGCCAATTTCCTTTGCCAGAAATCTGCCCCTCCTCAGAGTCCAGAGTTGCATGCGATGTCACTTAGGTTTTTTCCATTTTTCCCCCCTCCACAGCATCAAAGGAAACTGCTATGAGGGAAAAAAATAAAGAAGGGTTTGCAATGCCAGTTAGCTATTTTAGGCCTCATCTGCTGGCCACTTGGAGTGAACATGGCTGAGTAGTTGGCTCAAGAAGGGGAAGGTGAGGACAGCTGTCAGGTGCTGCACTGTGGCATAAAAACGTTGCTCGTGGGGGAGGGAGGCCAGCCATGTGTGGAAGGAGACCTCGCAAGATCAAACCACACATTAATGGACAGATTGGAATTCATGGGGGAAAGGGGGGGAGGTCTTCACTCGAACCCCCCTGCGGGATGCCTGAAGCATAACCCTTTTTCTCCTAAGTTGCAATAAGAGGTTCTAAGGAGGAATCTGAGACTTGGGAACATCACAGAGTAAATAAGAAGCATCCGGTGAAGAAGGCTGTAGAGAAGAGTACAGCTAACCAGCACAGCATTCATCCAACAATGGCTTTGAAGCCGGAGAGAAGCAGGCTGAAGCTTACAGCTGCATTCCAGCCGGAGGGCTGTGGAGCTTCTCTGAGGCCTGAAATACTGTAAGAACCTCTTACTGCTTGCTAAAGGTCGATAGTATAACTTCCCTTTTGCTTAAAGGGAATGCTACTTTTCCCAAACTGATGCCCTCCAGATGTGTTAAACTACGACTACCATCATTCCCACTGAGTGGCACAGATTTTAAAAGCTGGTTGAGCTAGCCAGGGAAACGGGAAGCTTAATCCAACTTTTTAATGTCTCATGCTCAGGGATGGCGATACACATGGCCACTCAATATTTAATAAGGCAACACAGACCCGGGATAGTATGAGGGTTGTTGGCACATCACCTCCCCATTTAAATTAATGGAAGCTGAGCTCTTGTGGTATTATTTTAACTCTGCTCTTACACCAGCATTTCTTTCTTTCTTTCTTTCTTTTTAATGAATTCAATTCAGGGTAGGCACCCTGTTACTTACACAACTTAGCTTTCTGACTTTGTTCTTTGTAGTATTTCAAGGAAACCATCCGAATTAATCCTTCCGAAGACCCCAAAATGCAAAGGTTGTACATTAGGCTAATTGAATTAACATGATTTATGCACACAACCAATCCTGAACACAGATGCCGCCTAAATACAGGGCCAGAGAGCATTCTCTGTGGAGAGCCCAGGTGCTCACCATAAAAGAGGGTCTGCCTCTGGGGACTGAATTCCAAGGGAAGGCAATAGTCAACTGCATCATTTCTTCACGGGCAAGCTTGGGACTGGAAGCTCCCATCAACCTGGGAGACCCAGAACTGCCCACACAAACAAACATAGCATAATATCAGCTTTCCCTCAGCAGATGCTTTTCAGATGTGTTGGATTAAAATAGTTTCCCCCACCACCCCCTCCTGACTGAGAATTGTGGCACAACGCATCCAGAAGCTACTGAGTTGGGAAAAGCTTTATCCCATGGTGTGTGTGCATGTGCGTGTGTGTGTGAGTCACATAAACAGGCCTAAAAAGGATATCAAAATGGTAGCATGACACATTGGAATGATAGCATCTGCCTATTGTTGTTTAGTTTGATATATGCCACCCAATAATCGATAATTCTGTAATTTGAGATTGGTTAGTGGGTGTCACATGGCCCCGGGCATGTTACACTTTGTCATTTATATAGCATACTTAATGCACACTGTACTTTACCATATTTATCTTGTTCGTCCTCACACTCTGAGAGGAGGCAGGTCATTATCATCCCCACTTTATAGATGGAAAATTGAGGCTGAGAGATAGTAAATTGCCCGAGGCCACCCGGAGTGCTCTTGTCTGACATGGAATTTGAACTGAGGTCTGCCATTCCGTATTAACACTTTATCCTCTGAGCCATACCAGCTTTTTAATATTGTTTGACTGGCTGAATGAAATTTTAGCATACTCTATTGTCATGCAAGCCCTAAACCTATCAGGCCAATCAATACTGAATGCTGGATAATCCTATTAATGAGGATAAAATTCAGCAAATATTTAGGTTTCAGCCCAAAGTGCACTTTTAAAAGTCACCTTTTAAAATTCTTTTGACTGAACAGAGGACACAAACAAGAGCAGAGATTTCTCGTAGACAGACTGCATTCATATGTTCCAACTTCAGCCTGGCTGGGTGGAAGAAATGCTTATTTAATGAGTCACTGAACAGTTGAGAACACTTTTAAGATCCTGACAGATCACAGAAGGGATCTAGAGCAATCTCTCTGCTTCTACCCAAAAGTAGAGCAAGCAATTTTTAAAAGCTTCTTTTTGTTTTATGATATACACAAGGGACTCCTCATACTTGTGCTGATAAACATTTTCTTGTTCCAGTGATACAAAGTAGCAGCAGAGAATTCTCTTCTTTCACATATTGCCCTTGCATAGACTATAACCCATCAAGTTAATAAAATTAATCTATTAAGAGAAAGAGGCAATTTTCCTAGCAATCAATTATAATATCTGGTTGTTGAGAAAATGTAATTTCTCACTCCCCACTCCTCTCTAAGTGCATCCATTTCAGTTTGGATAGCTGCTGGAACCCTGACACTTGAAATGACAAATATGTCTACTGGCTTTGAAATGTTCACTTCCATTCTGTCTGTGACATAATTGGTTACCATTGACACCTTTCCCTCCACTGTATCTTTCTGAGAGTTGTTTTGAGGACTCTGAGACAGCCATCACATGCAGGTGCTAAATCCATTTCCCAATCAGCCCACAAGAGGATAGGAAAACCATAGCACCAAAAGGTGACAAAATGGCAACCATGCCCAAGGTCCATAAGGATGCCGCCATTGTCCCACTACCACTATCACATGCCATCTACACCTGAAGGAAACCAACAACCTCAAGAAAATGGGATAAACCATCAGCATACTGTCCCAGATCCCAACCAGTGTCACTTCTTTGAATCCTCAGGGCCAGTGGCAATCTTTCCCCAATCATAAGAACTATTTTGGAGCACTGCTCACCAAAGGAAGGGAAGAGCCCACTGAACATGGCAACCCTCATCAGAGAAGGTTAGGAGACTGGCTATCATCGGCTGATTTAATGTCCTGGAGGAGGAGGAGGAAGCAGTTTTGCCCATGCCAGATATACATTCCACCCTTTTTTCCTCATCGTCTCTCTTCTCAAGCTTCCTCCACTGCTGTCTTGAAGAGCCCCCAGCTACATTTCTGCAGGGGGCAACCTTGCAACATGTCTAAGGACACCTGTGTTATCAGGACTGGTCAGGCAATTGCATGGGAAGACAGGGTTATAAAGAGGTTACTTGAAATGGTTCACTGGTGGGGGGAGGCAGAGATTAAATTAGAGAAAGGTCCCATAACTGCCTGCTGACGGGGAATTGCTGGTCTTTGTCCATTTTATTGTCTTCTTAGCTGCTGCAGCTTTGCCATTGCTATGTAGGCGGCCTCCCCTTGGTGGATTCAGCCTGTTAAACGTGTGACCTCCCTCAGCAGGCAGTACAACATTCCTCAACCTGACACCCACCAGCCCTGCTGGGAGTGTAACTCCTAAATTCTGCAAGTTGCTTTCTCAACCCAACCCATCCAGAGGGTGTGGGTAAGAAGCACTGCCTGAGGGGAGCAGGTGTGTCTTCTTAAGGACAGCAGGAAATCCCCAGGGATTTCTAGGGAGGGTGCTGATATCGGGGGAAGGCATACACTGATTTCATTGTCCATCTATTCCTTTGACAGGTCAATTTTCTCTGGTATTTTACAGGGGCTTTTGGGTGCACCAGAAATTTAATCTCCCAGCTGATTTATTTGCTTACCTGGTCTTTGTTTGAAAGTATTCTGTGGCCTCTTTGACTCCAGCTGCGCAGAAGCAAAGTGTCCCATTTCAGTAGGCCCCCCTGCTATGATTTTGATCTCTCCTCTTCCTGATCTCACTTTACCGTCTGTCTCTAGGATGGTTGAATGGCAATTTAGACCAATTCTGTGCCTTCCAGAGGTTCTGACTACAGTTTCCCTAATCCCCAGTCAACAGGGCTGATTGGGGATTATGAGGCTTACAGTTCAATATCTCTGGAAAGAGTTGAGCTGGGAAATGCTGATGTAAGAAAAAAAGATTACCAGCACATTAGCTGTTTTCTTCTGTATTGTTTCTGTTTCCGACTCTTACCTCAAGAAATGCTGGATAAAACAGGAACTTCTAATTTAGATAGAGATATTGGGTGGATTCAGGGATCAGATTAAGCCATGGTTTGTTTTAATCATAGCTTGTTGAAGAAGTCACAGTGACCAGAAAAGGGGGGGGGGTATATGCTCTTTGGAGTTTCAAGTGAGACATAAACTGCAACTTCAGAGTAATTGTGAGGGTGTGGCTGTTGTCATCCAGGGGCCTTTAGGGCAGTGGAGAACCCCCAGCTTGCACACTGGGCCTATCTGGGGCAGTGCAACTTCATCCAGCATCAAAGGTAGAATAATCCTGGAACTGGCAGGCTGCAAAACCAAAAGTCACTCAGTCTCACCAGGGTTCAGCTGAAGCCTGTTTTTCCACATGCAGACCTTCCATCGCATCATTTATTTTGCCAGGGTCAAAGTTAAGGATTGTCACCCTGTGGCAATGGATGAGCTCATCCTGGGCCTCATATAGATGTTGAATAGGAGTGGGGAGAGCACCAAATCCTGCATCATACCACTTAATAAGGGCTGAGGGCTTGAACTCCCGTTGACTGGAATCAACCTTGCAACTTGTCTCTCACCTGGCTCCTCCAACTCAGACAGGCTCCAACTACAGATCTTCAGCCACAATTCTGCAAAAAAATCCAAACAAACATGACACCACTAGAAGTGACAGGTAGGCAGGCAACCAGGAGGCAAGTGATAGGCAGCAAATAGGTGGTGGCAAGTGTCAAGCATGACCAGTAACAAGTTTTCCAGACAAATTCTCCAGATGTGGCAGCAAATTTGCTAGAGGCAGGCAAATGGCAGACAACAGGCTGCTTCAAGTGACAGGCAGGGTGCAGCAGGCCAGAGGCTAGGCAGCAGGCAAACACAGGCAAGCCTACCTCCCAATGCTTGACTCTAAACACAGGCCAGCAGGCAGCAGGCAGCAGGCAAACACAGGCAAGCCTACCTCCCAATGCTTGACTCTAAATACTAGGCAAGCAGCAGAGACCAAGCAAACGGAAGGCAATAGGCAAATGTAGACATACCCGATTCAAAATGGCTGCCTCTAAATGCAGGCTAGTGGCAGGCAGCAAGCAGCAAGTGCGGCAAAACAGCGGCAAGTTCTCCAAACACAACCAGTGCACTTCTCCAGCCTGGATGAAAGCCAAACAAGTGCTGACCCAAATATTCATACAAACACACGATATATTCCATACAGATACACTAATATGTAAAATGAGGACAGGCCATTGTGGCTCCTGCTCTCTCCCACAACTCTCTGATTTCTTCAATATGGACAGTCATGCAAATCTCTTAAAAAATAAAGTAAAATAAAATAAGTAGAAGTGGATTACTTGGACTCTTTTCACGGGATTCAGACTGAGTCATAGTACTAAGAGAGCATTGGTTGCATTTGTGGGAGACCTCTTGAGGGGTCCAGATGACTGATTTCTCAGTTGCTTTCAAACCATGCTATCCTTCTGGAATGGCTTAGATGATTTGGATTCAGAGGCTTGGTTATTCGGTGATTCTCTACTTTTCTTAATGGCTGGTTCCAGTGAGTGTTGGTTGAGGGAAGAGAAGAGATCTAGCCCTAGTCTCCTCTTATGTGGAAAGGCTCAGTTCTTTCACCTCTCCTATTCAATAACTTCAGTAAATCTGCTGGGCAATGCCAGCCTGGGCACAATGTAATCTGTATAATATACAATTGTACATCTCTGGTCCAAGACAGAGAAGTAATGCCGTTCAGATACTTGCCCAGGCCCTAATGGCTGTGAGGATTTGAATAGGGATGAACCAGCTGTGATGTAACCCTACAAGGCTTTGGTTTGGGGGGGGGGGAACCCTTGGATCTGGAGACTTGCCATCATTCACTCTTGATGTGAATTGGGTGCTATTGGTGTGTAATTTAGAGATCTTCCTTGAGGAGCAGGTAACAGTCATGGTCAGGCAGGTCTTTGTAGAAATTCATCTTGCATGGCAATTGGAGTCATTCTTGCAAAAGGTTGGGAGGGGTTCCTCATGTCCAATTGTGCACTAGTCACTTTTCATTTGAACTATTGCAATGTGCTTTACGTTGGGATACCCTTGGAGTCCCACCCAGAAACTTCTATTGTTCCTGTATGCAGGAGAAGTTGCTCAAGGTTTACCTGCGTTACACTGCTGCTATGTAAGTTGCACTCAATTACACTTTCCTGGTTTAATTCAAGGGGCTAATTAAAATTCTTTATGGCACAGGGCCAGGTTATTAGAGACCAGTTCTTCCTAAGAGCATCTACCCATCCCAGTGATTTGGACAGGATGGGCTTGCTCTAGCTCCCCTCTGATTAGATGTTCTCATCTGGTGGGATTTAGTAAGAAGATTCTCCATAGCCAGCCCACACCGTAACACAACCTCTCTCCATCAATATGGAGACTCCCTCCCTTCTTGTCTTCTAGAAGGCCATTAAGACCTCACATATTGGGACATTATCCAGAATCAAATAAACTGCAACATCTTAGCATGACGGGCAAACTGAGTGATGACTAACCAGAGATTTCATAGAATTACAGACTTGCAAGGGGTGTTAGAGGACTTGTAATCCATGTGTTCTTTTGTGAATAGTATTATAAGGTTAGAATTCTAGGTAAGATTAGAAGAGATGTCTTCAAGCTGTGGCTGGATGGTCATCTGTCAGAAGTGATCTTCCTCATTCTAGGATCCACTAGATCACCTCTGGCAGATGACCATCCAGCCTTTGTTTGAAGACATCTCTTCTAATCTAACCTAGAATTCTAATGTTATACTACACAAATTCATAGAACACAAATGCCCTAAACCCTGAATAGAATATTTTTCAGGGAGAATCTTAACAGTTTTTTTCCATCTTGCATTCCACGTGGAAGTCTTCTATCTAAGGGTAATACATAATGCTCCAAGAATTATTGGTTATGATCAAACCATTCTCAAAGATTATTGCACCACAGTAATATTTTCCACTGAATTCTGAACAACACTGTGTGTGTAGGGGCCTCTATTTTGCTGCTGTTTTACCATGTCTGAATTTCTTTACTATGATTACATGAATCATTTTATAATAGCTAAAAGGCTGACCTAGAAATAGCTTACACGTGGAAAAAGATATTTTTCATAAAAATGCTCCAAACTGGAACAGTTTGCCAGGAGAACTCTTTAAATAACTCTGCAAAACTTTTATTCGTTTACAAGTAGCTATGGTGCTGGGGTTGTAAGCCAGCATATAACACAGGTTTGCTCCTCCCTTTTGCACACTCAACACAGTTCCTGCCCTGCTTCATTTTCCAGCTCATCTCATCTCCAGCAGTTCTTTCTCCCTCTCTTCTTTACCTACAAATTACGCACCTTTCTCTTCCTTCCAGCAATCTTGAGTTTTTCAAATAATTATGCCATACGTGACCACAGGAAATTTTGTAGACCATAGTGTAAATGACAGATAGAATTCCATGTGAGGGATACAACAGCCCAATTACGCAACTACGTAGGAATCGCCTAAAATGTGGGAAGGTTTTGATCAAGCCTGGAATATACTAATTTAGACGTACACAACAATTGAATTTAATTTAAAGAGAATTGCAATCCTGTCCTGTGGGGGGATCTGTGGCCAAGTAACTTGTATATTTGTTCCAGGTGTTACCTTTGAATGAATAACTTCAAAGGTTCTCTTTTCTCATTTTCATTGTTAAACTGGATTTGAAGTGGGCAGCACTTCAAACAGAGGATACCTTCAAATGAAGGACTGCCCTCAACAGCTGTTCAAATAGGGGAATGTCTCCTATACAACAGAAGAAGAGGCCCTCCATCCAAAACCCTTTCTAGAGCTAAAATTCCCAGGGATCTGTAGAAGGAACTTGTGGTAGCTAGCTTTAATAAGTACTAATCACTGATCATCAGCTCCTTCTGAAGTAGATTTTCAGTCTTCTATTAATGGATGGTTTATTGAGATTTTAAAATCCAGTTGCATTACGTCAATGATTATTATAATGCCAAGACTTTGTATGGCTATGCATTCTAATTGCAATTTTTAATCAGACTTGAAATATCATCTTCATTCTCATTATGTATCTTCTACTTTTAATTCATTTCTCCATGAAGTGGGGGAAATAGATTTCAAGGCATCCTGGGTCCAAATGTTCTGCTCTAGATCTCACTCCTTATTCTGCATTTTTTTCCCCTCCCACTTTCTCAAACTATCTGTGAATGCCGTAAGATCATATCAGCATTACAAGAATAGCAACTCAGAGGTGGAGGTGGTTTCACAAAGCTAGAGTTGCCTGTAATACAGAGTCACTATTTTTTTGTTTGTCACACAATTGTGTTTGCCAAACAGATTTTGTAGGCCTTTGTTTCTTAAAGCCTGCCTTGCCTCTTTGATCAGTTCTGAAACAGGTGGAGGAAAAAACCCTTATATTGATGGGTTTTCTTTTTTTAAAAAAATCTTTATATATTTGAATATAAAAGCAGGAGATTAAAACTACCAACTGTACCATTGTAACATTAAAAACAATGCTATTATTGTGGATTATATGGCAAAACAACAGGTTTTTTTTCATCTTTACCCCCATAGATTCCAGAATCATTTGCTATCGCTCTTTGACAATAGGCATGTGCTATTAGCATTAAAGTCTTGTGTGTATGTGTGTGTGTGTGTGTATGTCTTTATCCACCCACAAAGAATAAACCTCCCGATCTTTATATTATCTAAACAGCACTATTTCTGCATAACAGGTGATTTGGGAGAACCTAACAGTTTGCAGACATAAAGTGAGAAAAATCTCATTAAGCAGCACTCTGGACTATAACAATTTGTGTCCAACCTTGTAGAGAACTTTATTTTCATCACAAAGCATGGGATGGCTGTCCTTGGCAGCACCAGCAACCTCAATTATGTTACATCACCACAAACTACTAACTGATCCTTTTTAATCTTCTCTTACCTTAAACACTGTTAGTGCTGATTGGTAGTAACCTTACAGGTTTAAGATTAGATTCTCCCATAGCTTTACTTGGGAGAGTTTGAGGATGGAGACAAAGACCAATAACCTTCCCCTCACCCATATGAATGAACCAGGCCTTGCTTATGTGTATGTGTGTGTGTCTTAACTGGCAGAAACTTTTAAGTAGCAAAACAGATGAAATTTCTTAAGAAGCACAGATGCTGTTTTCTGGCAAATCATCTTTCAGTAGAGAGCAATCTGCAAAAGCAGCACGTGTAGCTGGAGAAATGCTAAATGGTAATAGGAGAGGCGAGCAACCGGATGCACCAAGAAACTGTATTTGGAGTATATCGTGCTTGAGCATTTTATTTGAAAATCTGGAGCAGGGATGTCAAACTCAAGGCCCGCAGGCTGAATCCGGCCCGTGTGGTGCTTAGATCTGGCCGGTGGGACTTCCCTGGAAATAGTGAGGGACCAGCCCGCAGTGCCTCTGCCAGCGAAAACAGGCTCCCAAGCTCCATTTCTGGCTACGATGGCCTCCTGCAATTGTCTGCTAGTGAAAACAGAGCTTTCGCTGGCAGAGGGTTGCAGGAGGCCATTGCAGCTGGAAACGGAACTCGGGAGCCTGTTTTCGCTTGCAGAGCACTCAGGCAGCCACAGGCGCCTCTGACATGAGTGACATTGAGCAGGCCATGCCCACTCTGGCCACACCCATTCCCCCCCCCAGGTCAAACACAACTCTGATGCGGCCCTCAATGAAATCTAGTTTGTGACACCTGTTCTGGAGTAAGAGGATGACAGTGCAAAAGGAGAAGAAATTCTAAATATGGTAGAATCCTTAGGACTACACAATCCAAAACTGTGTGATCAGGTAGCAGTGGAACTCTACTCATCTTGGTGCAGTGATTCATTGTGGGGTGCGGGAAATGGAGAAAATGGTCTGGCTTTTTAAAATTAAAGCAATTGCTGAATAAGTCAATTAACGAAGCTTGTTTTGGGGTGGGGGGAAATCTCACAGATAGTTCTCCAAAATACCAAGCAAGCACTGCTAAACTAAGGTGATCCAGGATGTTTTGGGATGTCAGGAAGAATGAGAGAACTGCAGAGGATATGACATCAGTTATGCTACCAGTTGTGGCTTCTCTGTTTTCCCAAATGCATTCCAAGGAAACACCTGGAGCCAAGCAGGAAGTAAAAAATTGTTCAGGTTATTGTTTTTCAGAAAGCCTCAAGGAATGCAAAGATGTACCCCAACTTGGAATCCTCCAGAGGTGACAAATGATCCAACTGTACTCAACTTCGTGCCCTTCAGATGTGCTCAACTACATTCCATTTTTCCTCAGCAGGCACTGCATTTGGGCATGACAAGAATTGATGTCTATTACAACTAAGGGCACAGGGCTGGGGAAATCAGAGGAACTGTTCAAAATACAAAATGAGCAACGCTGAAAACATTGAATAGCAAACTAAAAATTAAATACTTTGAATGCCTTGCATATTTCTGATTATTCCCATTTCCATTTCTGAAAGATTGGAGGCAGAGTTGCTATCATAACTTCCAAGTATTTTTAAAATTCTCTTGAAAGACACTCCTACCAAAAACTCCTTGAGCAGAGTTTCACCATAGTCTGTTCTACAATGCACTGTATTATAGTAGCATCTGTTCTATTTATTCCCTTTCCAGATCTGAACCTTGGAAGAACAGTTCATTATTTCATGTCCAAATTTCCCAGACCACCAGGATGTTTTATTCCCTTTGTAAAAGGAAAAACAATTAACCCACACATGTATTATCCAGCTGCTGATTCTTTATCTGGCTTTGCACTTTTGAGACAGTTGTTTTGAGATGATTGTTTTGAGACAATACCTATACCAGTAACCTCACTCCAGGATGACTGGCAGTGCAATCTTCTGTGGCTTTATTTCCATGTAAGCACCACTTTATGCATAGGGTTGTAGTGCCCAGTAGAGAGCCTGCAGTGAAATGGGATCTTTGGTGCTCTCCGAGCTTGGTTATTTTCTTGCAGATGTTTCATTACCAAACTTGGAAACGTCATCAGTGCTAGGAGGGAGTGGGGTTTGCTCTTATTTTTATATCCTGGTGGCTTGCCCTCTCAGTGCTGGGGGGAGAGGGGCTGTGGTCTGGCCTTATCAGAGGATCAACAGAAGTTCTTGCTTTCAGGAGGTCTGGTCACAGAAAACTGAGTGATCTCACATGCTTTCATTTCATCCTTTTTACAAATATGATTTTTTGGGGGGGTGCTGGGAATTTGAGCATAATAAGCGCATAAAGAACCTACCATCCATTTCTGCACATGCCCTACGGGCAGCAACATAAGGGAAAATTTTGTGTAAGTGATATCCAGAATACTAAATCAACCTCCATCAAGGGGTTAGGTCACTCCTCTTGTTTGTTGGATGAAATACTAGGTGGGATACAGGCATTTTATTTAGGAAGCTAAATAAAGAAAGGCAGAATGATGACATTACAAGGATGTAAGCATCTTCTTCTCATGGGCCACCTGTTTCTGCCCACTTTTATTCAATGGTTCTGACTGCATGTTCCTGACCTGCAGCTGGAAAGCTGCAAAAGGACGTTGTCAGTTTCTTTCAAACACATTGCAGAAGCTTCTCCCTGAGGCACTGGGAGACAGTTATTGTTCAGGGGAGGCTGGTGCAGCTAGTTTTATATGATCAGATCCAGATGGAGGATTCCACCTGGGTTGGGGGTGGGAGGAATGGGAAGCTTTGTGGGGGTGGGTTAGGGGAAAGAACATAATGAAGCTCTGAGATCTAAATGAGTCCTTGTTGAATGATTTCAGATCAGGGGTTTACTGAAATCAAAGAGAACCAGTTTCTCTCAGGGAAGTGCTATTAGCTTTCATTATTTAACTACTACTAGACGGTCTGGCAGATCTGCAAAGATAGAAAGCCAAGCTATTTTTTTTCATACCTTCATACATGCTATGTTACATCAAGCTCGGTGATGAAGCTTGCACACTTCAAACAGCTCACTCAGTCATTATAAGGTCTATTTTTGAGGGGTGTGTGATATTAAGGTTTAGAGTGGTGTATAAAGTGAGCCACTATGGCTTGTTCTACAAACAGTGATTTAAAAACTGAATTCAGCATTATGTGTGAAACCAAGCAGTTTCATTCAGTCTTACCCAACACTTGTAGATGTTTGGGGACTACAATTCCCGGAACTCCTCACCAGAAGGGGCAAAAAGAGGATTCCAACTTGGAAAGAGCTAGAAATTACTATATTTCAAAGACTTGCTGGCATTTCTCTGCTGTTCTACTCCAAACAACTCTGAGTGATATAGATTAAAACAAAAACAAAAACCAATTACAGACAATAGGAAATTAAGTCAGCAATGGCATGATCTAAAAGAGAAGAAACCCAAGCTTGACCTCCTCTAAATGCCCACTTCCAGAGTCAGGTTTTCACCTCTCTGAGAAAACTTATCATAGAGAGGAGGTAAGTTACTCCACACCCTGGTGTCCCTACAGAGAAGACTGTAGTATGGAGTCTTGAAGATGGATTTCTTTAGGGAATGGGACCCTTTAGCAGGGCCACTCTCCCAAATCTTACAGGACAGCCGGATCCATTTCAGAGCAATCAGCTTTGGAAATATCTAGACCTGAGACATGTTAAAGACGGTAGCAGAAATTAAGTGGCAACCAGAGCATTTCCCATACTAACGCAGAGGTGGTATTCAGCAGGTTCTGACCAGTTCTGGAGAACCGGTAGCAGAAACTTTGAGTAGTTCAGAGAACCAGCAAATACCACCTCTAACTGGTCCCACCCCCATCTATTCTCTGCCTCCCAAGTCCCAGCTGATTGGGAGGAAATGGGGATTTTACAGTAACTTTCCCTGGAGTGGGGAGGGAATGGAGATTTTACAATATCCTTTCCCTGGCACGTCCACCAAGCCACGCCCACAGAAACGGTGGTAAAAATTTTTGAATCTCACTACTGCACTAATGGTGTTACATGGGTGAACCAAAGTTACCAGTAACTTTTTAGGCCACTGATTGTTGAACCAGCTGAAGCTTCCATGCAGTTTTCAAGGGTAGCTCCCGGAGGAACAAATTGCAGCAGTCCAGTATGAGATGACAAGTTTGAGTGACTGTGCTCAATGTCCAGGAAACGGTTAGCACACAAGATATAATTGTACAAAGAGTCTCCTAGCCATCTGCAGGAGCAGTAAATTCCCCAGAATATAACCCCCAGGCTGCAAACTAGCTGATTAGTACCAGAATACCTGCCACAAGGGATGTGTGGGCTGCGGAAATGTATACAGAATTGCAGGGATCTCATTGATGTGAATGAAATTGTTTCCTTGCTGTAACCACCTCCCACCAATACTCCTGTTTATTTTTCTTCCCCTATGCTCTTATGTTTTTGTTTTTGTTTGTCTTCCCACATTACAGCTTTTGGAATGTAATCTTCTCAGATACTTGTTCATAAGTCACACCAATGAAATGATGCAGTCGACAACAAGCAAGCACAACATGCCTTCTGTACAGAGAGATGCATTACCCACAAATCCAATGGGATTCTTTTCAGTGAAAATTAGGCTACCGGCTATTATGTCTTTGAGAAGAGCTCCAGAGTTGGAGTCCCTTTCCATCATATCCTGGTTTGTTTCTAATCTTCCTTATCCAGATTCATTTAAATATGAAAGTATTTGTTGCATTAATGATAAACCTCTACCTTGGGAATAATACAATGAAGCCCCCTGAAAGATTTGACCAATTGACTCCATGCTGATAGGCCCGAATATACGGAATTCAGTTTTTGTTTTCCATAAATGTCTCTTCTATGTAATCCTATGTAATAAGGGATGCAGTGGCTCAGTGGCTAAGATGCTGAGCTTGTCGAACGAAAGGTCGGCAGTTCAGCGGTTCGAATCCCTAGTGCCGCTTAATGGGGTGAGCTCCCGTTAATTGTCCCAGCTTCTGCCAACCTAGCAGTTCGAAGGTATGTAAAAAATGCAAGTAGAAAAATAGGGACCACCTTTGGTGGGAAGATAACAGCGTTCCATGCGCCTTTGGCGTTTAGTCATGCCGGCCACATGACCACGGAGACGTCTTCGGACAGCGCTGGCTCTTTGGCTTTGAAATGGAGATGAGCACCGCCCCCTAGAGGTGGGAACAACTAGCACATATGTGCGAGGGGAACCTTTACCTTTACCTATGTAATCCTATTCGTACTAGGCAGAATTTATAAAGATCAAACCGTGTCTTTACAATTCCATCATAGGTCCTTAGGAAAGTGGCCCTAGATCCACGATACCATAGAACAGTGATAGCTAACCTTTTTGCAGTCATGTGCCAAAAACTGGAGGAGCATGGGGGGTGTCATGCATGCATGTGCCCACACCCATAATTCAATGCGCCCCACTCCCCATGCATGCACACATGACCCTCCCCACTTCCCCCAGTTTTGGCACATGATAGCACGGTGGGCCAAGTAGGCTCATTTTTCGCCCTCCCCAGGTTCCAGAGGCTTTCTTGGAGCCTGGAGAGGGCGAAAATGGCCTTTCCCACCCATCTAGAGGCCTTTCAGAGGCCAGAAATGGCCTGTTTCCCAACTTCTGGTGGGACAGAAGGCCCAAAAATCAGCTGGTGCACACATGTGCACTGGAGCTGAGCTAGGGCAATGCTTGCGTGCCTACAGATATGGCTCTGTGTGCCACCTGTGGCATGCGTGCCATAGGTTCACCATCACGGCTGTAGAAGGAGCACTTCTTTGTTATTTGGCACAGCACTAGCAGTTGCCCCTCCCCCAAAGGGTCCAGTTTTCACATACCCTCTCTCATTCTGTAAGACTAGGAAGAAATGGCAATAATAATAATAATAATAATAATAATAATAATAATAATAATAATAATAAAATAAAGTTGCTAAATTAATCCACTGGTCATTATGTAAAAAATACAACTTGCCTATATCCAAAAAGTCACGGGAACATAAAGTGGAAAAAGTTATAGAAAATGAGAAGGTGAAGATCTTGTGGGAGTTTCGAATACAGACTGAGTGCCATTTGGAACACAATACACCAGATATCACAGTTGTTGAAAACAGAAATGTACAATTTATTGATATCGCGGTACCAGGAGACGCCAGAGTTGAAGGAAAAAACTGGAAAAAAATCATGAAATATCGTGACCTGGCCATTGAAATGACACGGTTATGGATGAAACATGTAACAGTGATACCCATTGTCATCAGGGCATTTGGTACCAAATCCAAGAATTTTACAAAACACATAAGAAATTGTAGCTTCCTGCAATAACACCAGCGGAAATACAAAAAATTGTGCTACTCAGAACATCGTATATTTTAAGAAGATACTTGGTTGATACCTAGGACATTGGCAATAACCATATCAACCATTAGCACCAGCGGGGGTTCTGAAATTTTTTACCACTGGTTCTGTGGGTGTGGCTTATTTTGTGGGCATGGCTTGATGGTCATGTGACAATTCTTTAGGATTTAGCAGAGGTACTGGTCTGCCAGGCTTTTAACTCTTGCAAAGCTGTATCGGTCTACCATTTATTTTTTCAGGCACTGGTCTACTCATGTATTTTTGCAGGCACCGGTCTACCACTGATCAGCTGTAGGGTGGCCCTCTGAAGCCCCAGGGCAAGAGTTTAAACAGTTTTTCCTTATAGCCCATCAGCTGGGACTCAGGAGGCAGCAATAGATTGGGGGTGGGGCCAAATAAAAGGTAAGAATAACGTGGCAGGGTGGGGGGGCAGAACCGGTTCAGTGATGTCATATCGTCACCGCTACCAGCTCGGCGGAACTGGGTCGAACCAAGAGGAACCCACCACTGATTAGCACCAGTCAGTGATATTTATGATACATTTTTAAGTGTTCATTTGACTGAGTTTCATGTTTAATGAAATAATAATAATAATAATAATAATAATAATAATAATAATACAGCACAAGAAGAGCAAGCAAGAAACTTCAGTCTATAAACATTCAATCATGAGTCTCAAAATATTTCTACCCTCTCTCTGCAATGAGCATAGACAGTAACTCAAGACCTTCCTTACTGAAGGAAGTAAAAAGCAACTGTTTCAAGTAGGATGACAATACTGATTTTACTGGGAATATTGCGTTTGATTGTTTTCCCCCCTCCCCCTTTGATTATCTTTTCCCAATCTATTTTTATATCTAGAGATTTGGCTTCATTGATTTTATAAGAAGATTTTTCATTAGGACTTCCTGTGTGCAAGACTGCAGAGTTATGTAGTTAGCACTTGTTTGTTGGAATTGGCTCAAGGTTTGTTAATTTCAGTCTATCTGGACTTTGGGTAAGAATAAGCAAGGCCCCTTCTTTCCCATTTCTTAAAGTGGGCTAAGTAATAAAGTCCTGGACAGAAGTCTCCAGCTAGACAGAGAAGGGGTGTCGGGAGATTCAGTTTGACTGGTGGCAGTCTATCTTAATTATCTTTCACTGGGAGCCTTTGGAAGAAGGGGACTGCCATGGAGATTTTAAATTATCCCCTGCCTGGTTAGATGACAAACCCATAAGCAGAAATGTAATTCTCCAGACACTGGTATTTTCCTGTTCTCTCACCAGAAACAGCAAGTAAACACAGAAATTGGTATCACTTGGGAATTAACCCCATGAGATTACTTGCCTGTGTGAGTGGTCCATTATGATTCCTCCAACACAACACTTTTTCCCCCAGGGAGGATTGTTAACATGCTGCACTTGCAAAATGTCAGGTGCATGTGTGAACTAGCCTTCACAGATTTTTCACAGGCAGGTCAAAAGCCAAGCAGACAACTGGCACAACAGACCAAATACCAGAACACTGTCCAATTCAACAGGGCACAAAATCTAAGGCAAAAGAAGTCAGGTCCTGCCTATGTGATAAAGTGTTAGGAAAGGCTCTGAGCATCCCCCCTCAAACCTTTTGAAGTTTCAAACACGAGATAAGAAGATGCTCCCTTTTTAGGTCTAATGCTGGAGAGGGTTGAATGTTATTTCAGCACAGATGGTAGAATAACATACCTGATAGCACCTGAGGGTAGCAGGCTAGCTTAGATAACTCAGGACAGGCCCGAAGGAATGCGGGATTGTCTTCCAATTGAGGAGGAACCCTCAGAGGCTGAGGACTCCAGAACAATGGTTCACTTTTATATATATATACATACACACACACACTGGTAAGGCCATCCTGCCCCCATCGGATCTACAAGATGATATCTTTCATTAGCCCAATATTTGGCAAAGACCCAAGAGAAAATAGGGAGATTTTTCAAAGCCTTCCAACTGAAGAAAAGCAGATGCACGAAGATATGCTTCAATAGCTGGTCAGCCTCCAAATAACTCTCAAGACTACAGTGAAAGCAGCAGTTTATTACAGGCAGATGTGAGCGTGCGCGCACACACACCTTCCAGAGTTAAATTAGCAAAAGGAACAAACGTATGTTTCCAAATGCAATTCCTCACTAATCAGAAAATCCCCAGTAGGTGGGCATGGTATGCTGGAGACAAGTTGCATTTGTAAAATATGATTAATCCCAAATAGCCACTGAAGTGGTAATTCCACTTCCTTCCTGTGTGATCTGGCACCAGGCAGTCATGCTACTTGAATCAAGGGATCCAACTGGGAGGAAGGGAATCTCAGCCCTACTGCTTCCAGTCCTGATAATTCATGACCTGTGACTCCAGGAAAAGTACTGGCAATGTTTCCTTCTTCAATAGGCAGGCAGATAGCTGTTGGTAACTCAAGAGATGCAAGTCATTAGTATTTTATGCATATGGGCCTTGATACTGAGTTTTGTTATAAAGCATGTTACATTTTCTATCACTTCTCCCATTCTTCCTTGGAGGGCTATTTGGAAAGCACAGGGGCCACAAGTCCCAAATAAAGATAACTCCCATCTGACTAGGGAAAATGCTGAGTCAATTCCTTTTTGCTTAAACTCATATCTTGCCTAACTCTAAAATGATCAGGTTACTCCTCACAACACCCTTGACCTAGAAAAAATATACTTGAAATTCTGTTACACAAATGCAGTCATACACTCAAGAAAAAAATGTGCCAAATAGCAAGCAAGCAACTCACTTCTATCTCACCTCCAAGAGTCAATACTGAAAAGAACATAAACAGTCTTCTCTTTTCCTCCGAAAGTTGTGATCCACAATTCCTAAAATACTTCCTACTACCTGTACTTAATATCAGTAATTTGATGTGCTCATTGCAGCTTGTGTGTTTCATGAACTAAGAAGGCACAGCCTATACACAGAAAGTTTATGGAAGGAGGAGAAGGAGGAGGAAAATAATACATAATACTCTAGCACCAAATGAGAAGAGAGGATTCATTGGAAAAGACTCTGATGTTGGAAAGATAGAAGGCAAAAGGAGGAGAATGATAACAGATGAGATATATAAGTGACATCGACACAATGAACATGAATTTGGGTAAACTTCACGAGATAGAGGAGAACAGAGGGGGCCTGACATGCTATGGAACATGGGGTCACAAAGAGTTCGACACAATTTAGCAATTGAGCAACAAAAAACTTCCATCTCAATTCCTAAATTCAACAGCAAACCAGAATTTGGCTCTCAGTTCAATACACTGATATAAAACAAAGACGAAGATATTCACTGCTAAAAATCAAGGGAGACACATTTTCCCTTCTCTTGTTTCCTTCCAGAACTCTGAAGATTTGGACCAACTGGACCAGGCAGTTTAAAAAAGATGGAGAAAGAGCTGTTCTGCCCCAGCTACGGATCCCAAAGCACACATGAAGTTTGTACAAAACATAAATTTACTAAAATAACTCAGTCTTTTCCAAACAAAGGCTGTTAATAAACTTCCTTAACAGCCTACAAGAAGATAAAGTAATCACAATCTTACTAAGGTTGGCAGACAGCCCAGAAGAAATTTTGCAGAGAATTCAAACGCAAAGGAGAATGAACTAAAGTTGTTCTCTACAAATTGTTTCAGTCGGCATTCCTCCTTAAATAGGCTAAGGGAGTGGCCAATTAGCCCCAAGCCTTACTCTCGAGGAGACCTCCTCCTGAGGAGCCACTCCTGCCTTTTGGCAGCTCTGCGCGCCCGTGCATCAAGAAGAGGCTCCTCCTCTTCATCCTCTTCACTTAAAGGAGCTTTTAGAGGTTCTGAAGGCCCTGGCTGAATCCCTGACTCTGGCACCACATCTTCTCCAGCCTCCTCATTGTCTGACTCGGGTGTCAGCTGCACAGGCTGCTGGCGCAGCACCACACCAGCCTCCTCGCTGTCAGAATCAGCTACAATCTGCACAGGCCACTGACTGGCCACAACAAGAGCACGTTTGTCTCTCTAATGTCCATTTCCTATATGGGTTGACCTTTCCATTGTAAGAAAACTATGGTATGTGCATGTTTTACTTATATGATTAACCTGCACAACTGGTTTAGCCTTAACTGCAAAATATCAAATGGTGAGAAACCAATGTGTAAAATTGCATGTATGAACTGGCTCTTTGAAGCATTTGTTTTAACCCAGCTGAGTTAAACAACTCGGCTCAGCTTTCAATATTCAGGTCAATGTGGTGTGGAAAAAGTCTGCTACGAAATCCTATGGATGCATAATGACTAGAATTTGAGCGAAAAAAGAAGACAGATGTCCCCAACGCAGAAATCCCAAAATAATTCCCAGGATGGGACAGGAATATCCCCTCATTAAAAATATAATAAAGGAAGATCTTTAGCTGGGTTAGTAAAGAGAAGTGGGAATATCTTGGCTTGGACAAAATGAACTATCCTTCTGAGATGTTTAATATTAAAAAAAAAAAAGGAGAAGAAGGAAAATTCCTGGTCAGTTATTACATATAACCAACTACTTTGTCTAGCTTTACTTTTCTAGTTTTGTAAACAGATTCAGAACTGGACTCATTTTGTCCATTTCTGAGATCCAATTGCCTCCTAAACTTCATCAGACTCATCATCCCTCATTCTCCTTCACCTGCCTTCCCAAATCTCTCCCAACTCTATCCCGCTATTGCTGTTAATGATGTCTCTCGTCTTGTTGCTTATTAGCAAAGTCCTGCAGCACAGACTTTCCATTTGAACATGTGTTGTGTTCAAAACCATCCCTGAACATTTGCGATCACGCTATTCAGATTCAAAAGCTAAATAGTGCTTTTACAACTCTGTTTAGCCTTTCTCCGAAGGCAAATAAAGAACCCCTTTATTGATTTTCCATGGAAAAAACATGGCAGCTTGGGGGGGTGGGAGCTCAGAAAACATCTCCCCAAATGGTCTTTAATAAACTTGGGTTTAATGCCACTGTCCTCGGAGGAGCCAAAATCACAGAAGGGTTTATCAACCGCAAGGATTCACATAACCAGCTTTCCTGGGGGTCATGCTGCAATTATTCCAACATGTCCTACAAAGTCTAGAAGACTGGGGGCCACTTTTTCATGGTCTTCTATTTTCGTCTTGACTTTTGAGAAAAAAAGAGTGGATTTGAAAACTGACTTGTTCCTTAGTAGTCTTTTTGGTGAAAATAAAGCAAAAGGTAAAGAGTAAATACCCATAGGCTGACCATAAGCCTTCAAAATTAGCAGCAGCTCATCCCTGTGAAGATCTGGGCTCCCAACTTCCATTCCCAGAATATTCCATGATGTTGGCAGTAAAAAATCAGATGCTCTGGTCTACTTAAATTGATTTAATCGAATGTTGTGGCATGCTAACATCTGAGCAGCAGACTAAGTAGGCAAAATGTTACTTGGCCACAAGCTTTCCCATTATAGAAAGAGTTTATAGAACTGTCCAAATTCTACTTAAATTGTATAAATCATTCCCAAAATCATGTACATAAAAATTAGCGCGCGTGCACACACACGCACGCACACACACACACACACACACATATATTAAAAAAGCGAGTATTCCTCTTCTATCCTCTGAATTTGTGATCACTTTCTCTTCTTTGGAAATAAAACTAGAAACCTGGTTTGACAATTTTTTTTTATTCCATGGCTTGCTTAGATACACTTTATATATATAAAAAAAGATTTGCCAGGATTCACAGCAAATTACATCATCAAACATGACTTACAAACCGTAGTGTATTATCAAACGTGGGCAACTATGACAACTTTACAACCTATGGATTTCAACTCCCAGAGTTCCTGAGCCAGCCACGTTTGACCAATATGCTAAGGGCGAGGCAAAAATAGTCATTAGTTTTAACATTCTCTTGCAAAAAATGTGAAGATAAACAATAGACAAGTTGTGAAGATTTTTGTGTACTGAAAAGTGGTATGGTATGGTATGTTTTTCACTTACAACTATTGCGTTCCCATGGTCACGACTGAAATTTGGATGCTTGGCAATTGGCTCATATTTATGATAGTTGCCATGCCGCATGTCGTGTGATCACTTTTTGCAATCTTCTAACAAGCAAAGTCAATGGGGATGCCAGATTCACTTAACAACCATGTTATTAACTTAACAACTGTGGTGATTCACTTAGCAACCATGTCAAGAAAGATCATAAATTGGGGCAAAATTAACTGTTTTGCTTAGCAGCAGAAACTTTAGGTTCAATTGTGGTCGTAAGTCGAGGACTGCCTGTAATGAAGCACACAGTGCAGCAGCTGCAGTTCTGGAGGAACTGTCCGTGCCAACCAAATTTGAATATCCCCTAAGGACGATTTTTGGTAAACACAACACACTTCATGGCTAGCCAGTGATGAAATTAAATTTTCTCCAAGGAACAATTACCTAACCTGTCCTCCCTTTCTTGTTCCTTTATTTAATTTGCTTGCCTGAATGAGGATTTTAGTGAAAACTTTCACTAAAGGGGGTTTGAAGGGGAATGGGGCAAATTCTGAGGTCTAAGTTAAATAGAAGCTTACATTTTCTTCCTTGAAGCCAAACTGTGGCAACCAAGAACAGATCCTGATGGTCTGGGAAAGTTAGGAGCATCTTTAGACCAGGGAGATGCTTCCAAAATATGCTCTGCAGTGTAGAAACCACTCTACATTTACTTATGTTAACTTCTATGTCTTTTCATAATCAAGTTTTCCCCAAAAGTTCCTGAGCAAATGTTGATTTATAAAATACTCATACAGTTTGAAAATTGCTGTGATATATTGATGTGTATCAGCCATTGTTACCGAGAAATGCTATTCTAGCTCATCTATCAAATTCTGCAAAAATATTGGTTGCTGAATGTCAAATCCCGAAGTGTCATATCATTAGGCATCCAATGCAGACATGAAATATTGTTAAGAATATTCAAACTCTTAAAAAGAATCCTAGATATTATTTCTAATGGAACAATGTAAACGGCCACAGGAATTGCCACTGCCTCTAGCTGCATGTATGGTTCTTCTTTTCCTTTTTTATTCCCCAATACATCATATAGTATGTCTTACACACACACACACACACACACACACACACACACACACACACACACACACCCCTTGTTAGTTTTTCAGTTGTTACAAGAGCATCCTGGGACACATTTTTTCATGGTCATTACACATGTTCCTTGATTGCGCTGCCTTTAAACATTGTGTAGGCATTACAGTATCAGCCTTGGAAAAGCTGTTCCTATAACAATACTTCGGACTTTTCAATGCCATGAGTATCTGAATAAGCTGTTTACTGGCTCTACCACAGAGGTGGACAACCAGGGCCAGATTTTCCTATAGGCTAACTAGGCTTCAGCCTAGGGCCTCAAGATCAAGAGAGGCCTACATTCAAATTGTTAGCAAAATTAAAATTACACTATTCTAAAAACAGTGAACACTAAAACACTGAACCGAAAAAAATGGGAGGTGAAAGGGCCTCATAAGTGGAGTAGCCTAGGGCCTCTTTTCATCTAAATCCGGCCCTGTGGACAACCTTGACAATTGGCTGGGGAATTCTGGGAGTTGAAGTCCATAAGGTTGAATGCCCCTTCTCTGCCATATGGAAAGAGAACAGTAATCTCCCATTTTGTTTACTGGCCTTGGGAACTAATCCCACAAAAGCAAGAAAACTTCTAATTTTCTAAGCTTTTAAAGAGAGGTATAACTTATCGCGCACACATCAGATGTAGGAAAACCTACAGGCACATCGGGAGTATAATTTTTTGCCACTTCCCTTTCTGATTATGGCAATAAAATAATAATTTCCCCACAATTTCAAGGCAGGAAATACATGTATTCAGTACTGTAAATCCCAAAATAGACTTAGCATTGTTTTAAAATGCTAAGGAAAGGAAAAACCATCTACCAAAATATCACCAAAACCCAAGGGAGGAAACAACAAATCCCAGTGTTGCCCGCATGTCTGGCACAGCCCTCCCAATTATGTATTATCGTTCCAGTCACTGTGTTCTTCTACCTTCCCCAAATCTATTAAGTGCAGTGTGGTTGCAACTTTGCCCACCCAGGAAATAGGGTTACATTTTCATTAGTGCAAACAAAAACCTAAACTCCTTTGCTGCCTCTTGCTTCATATCCTCATAAAGTAGCCAAACATCGTCTGGAGGGAAAATACTGTACAGGTAGTCCTTGACTTACAAGCATTTGTTTAACGATGATTCAAAGTTACAACAGTGCTGAAAAAAGTGGTGTACAATCAGTTTTCTCTCTTCACCATTTATACCTGTGACTGTTGCATCATCCCCATGGTCAGATGATCAGAATTCAGGTGCTTGGCAACTGGCCTGTATATGAGAGTTGAACTGTCATGTGATCACCATTTCTATCCTTCCCAACAGACTTCTGACAAGCAAAGTCAATGAGGAAAGCCAGATTTGCTTAATAACTATGTGATTCACTTAACAATTGCAGTTACCATGTTTCCCCGAAAATAAGACTGGGTCTTATATTATATATTTTTTTTTTGCTCCAAAAGATGATTAGGGCTAATTTTTGAGTTAGGTCTTATTTTCGGGGGAAATACAGTACTAAATGCGTCTGTCCGGCTGTTGTGGTCCGCCAGCAGCTTGAGGAGCTGGCAGCGGAGTCAGACAGTGAGGAGGCTGAGGAAGAACATGGGCTAGTCCTGGAGTCAGAGAAAGGCCCGGATGAGGGCTCTGCATCAGAGGCAGAAATGGGGCCAGGGCCATCTGGGAGTGATGTGCGGAGTCCAGAGCCTCCAGAAGCTGACAGCAGAGAGGCAGAGGAACAGGAGGAGCCTGTTCCTAGTGCACGCATGAGAAGAGCTGCCAGAAGGCAAGAGCAGCTAAAGCAAAAAGGACGACTCAGGAGTAAGGCCAAGAGATGATTGGCCCCTCGCATAAGACTTAAAAGACCAGCAACGGCTCTTGGGCTCTTTGTCGGAAAACAATGTTGATAGATTTGTTTCTTATCTTGCTGCATTTAATTCTTGTTGGGGTCTTCTGCTTCTGAACTTTTGCCAAGAAAAGCCTTTGGCAGTTTGCCATAGTAGACCAAGGTTGGCGATAAGCCTGAAGAATTGTGTTATAAAGAATTTGTTTTGAATTAGTTTGGACTATGCTGAGAATGAGTTAATTCTCAGGTGTTCTAATAAAGTCTGTTTGTTTAGAACTGTTTAGAGCCCTACTTGGGCCTGGGTCACAACATGGCTATCTTAACCGGGCTTATTTTTGGGATAGGGGTTAAATTACAAGCATCCTGAAAAATCATGCTAGGGCTTATTTTCCATGGGTCTTATTTTCAGGGAAACATGGTATTTGCATACCAACTATGGCAAAAAAAATAAAAGCTCATTACAAGGGGCAGAAACCATTTAAGAACTGCCTTGCTTAGCAATTTTGGAAATGTTGGGCTCAATTGTGGTTGTAAATTGAGGACTACCTGTGCAGTAATGTAGCACACCCTCTACATTATTTTTCTTTGCTACAATTATCTCTAGAAAATGCTTGGTTTGAAAAAGATACAAATCACTGGAAGAAGAAATTGAGGCCAAGAGATAACTTTTCATTAGTCTTCCCTCCAAATTTCCATAATTTTCATGGGAAAACATTATGTGACATTCTAGATGCACAAAACAAGTAACCATTCAGTGGATTTCAGACAATCTGGCCTGGGTAGCAGTGATTATGAGTTATATTATCCAAAGTAGCAGAAATACTTCATACACACACATACACACTCCATCAATCTGAAAAAAATATACAAACTTCCATTTATCCTGAAGCTTACTTTCTCAGCCTGTTATTAACAAGACAGTTAAAATGACTTATGCTAATTTTACACACTATAGCTCTGAGTAGCAGCAGCAGTAGTGTTTTTAGCTGGGGTGTGCTTATACTTAAATACAATAAAACCCAAACAATAAATGTTGTAAAACAGGCTACACCAGAATCAAGAGTAAAACAATACCTGTATGGTAATCACTTTTAAGACATTATCTAATCCTTGTGCTACCATAAATTAAACTAGTTTCAGATTCACCTGCCTTAAGAGAACATTGCTTCTTTCTACAGGAAGTGGGTTAGGATACTATGGTTATCCCATCACCTTTCCACTCCCAAGCATGACCCTGGTTTAATTATCAGATTTCCCTTTCCCCCCCAATGTGGCTGTTTTAAATTCTGCTTTGTTTTAATCTTTGTTAGCTGCCAAGTACAGTGCACGAGGTGGCTATAAAAAGTTGGCTAAATAAAATAAATAAAATGTGCTGCCGCTGAAAAGAACTTATTTCAGCATCAGAAAAGTCCAATGAAGAAGAAGAAAGATTTTAGGAGCCTTTTTGAACCTCAGGAAACTCGACTAAATAGTTCAAGGGAAAGTCGGTTCCAAACAGCAGGAGTGCGATGGGGGGAGGGGGGAAAGCTCTAAAAGGAGAGGTTGCCAATTTTGACAGTAGAGAAAACTAAGCAACCCTGATTGCCTGATTGACCTAAGTGCACAGAGCCTGAAATTGTAATCAAGATATTGAAATAACTTGGGTCATCCGGCACAAACTGCCCAGAAGTTCAAGCACACATCACCACCAAATCAATACATAAAAATCTCCAAATCAAGGGCTCAGAAACCCGATTTGAGGAATCAGGTGGGAGAATTGTGAATCTCTGTGGCTCTTGTGTCAGCTGGGAGTTGCTCCGGCAATCGAGGCGGCTTACGTACTGATGAAATAAATAAAAAGATTTCTCCGAAAGGGAGTTCTTCCATATGACTTGATTGCAGCCCGTTTGCCTGTATAACGTCTGGGCCACTCCTCTTCTGATAGCTTAATGGAGAGCATACGCAGCCCATATGGCATAAATTCAACAGATAAAGCGCCTCTCTCCCCCCCCTCTTTTTTTTTTCCTGGCATGGCGAGATGAAGTGACAACTGACGTTTTGGGGTTTGAGATTCCCGCGTAGCTTTTAAAGATGCCAGCCTTGCCCCAGAAAACCCCCTCCAACAACCCCCATACCAGTGCTATTTGTTCGATTTAAATCTGATGCCAGTGAATGTGCTAAGAGGCGCTCCCCCTCAGTTTGCAACGCCACACGACAGCGAAGGGTGGAGGGGGGGGGCGGGGAAAGCACCTTCTGCCAATTGTTATCTATACCGCGGGTGATTTTTATAGCGTCCCCTCCTCCTGGGCCACGCTTTGCACTTCGCTCGCCCCGTTTTCCACGTTCGTTTAAGAACACGTTGTAGCGTTTGCACCGCGCCGGGCGAACATCTCCCGTTCTACCCGCTCTGCAGCGATTTGGTGAGAACCGCGATCTCTCGCGCCCTGCGTCCTGATCGCAGAAATCGGAATTGCAACAATGGCAAAGCATCACCGCGGCTGGTTTTACCCCCCCCACGCCTTGCACCACGTGCGCCTGGACAAACCCTTCCGTCTCACAAGCAGCCTTGGCAGCGGCGGAGTTCTCACGAGAGCAATCAGCAAAATGGAACTCAAACGGCTTCGGAAGTCGAGAGACGCGCCCGCTCCCACCCTCGTCCAACCAGGCAGAACCCCTCCTCCCCACCCCTTCCCCACCCCATCTAGCCGCATCCAGGGGCATTTCCCTACTGCAAGGTCTTTGCGCCTTTAAATACCCCGAGCTGTGGCTAAGCAGGCACCTTCTCCAAACATTCAGGCCCATTAACATTGTTAAGCAGTGAGTTAGGGAGTGTCAGAAATGTGCTATTTTCACACGCAGCCTGATTGATGAAGGGCGCCGCGCGCAGGGCCCAGAATTGGCAGCGAGACAAGCTTGAACAATGAGGGGGCCCCCAGCCAGCCAATAAATACCAGCCTCTAATCTCATTCCCTCCCCACGTGGGGCCAGACGGGCAGCCGGAGCTTCGCGCCCATTGGGCGACTCGCAGCCAACCAGAGGGTGTCAAAAAGAAGCTTTGCGCTGCCATTGGCTGGCCGCGTTCTCTTTTGTTCTCGCTACCTCGAGAGGGTTAACTCTTTCTTCTCCTTTTCCCGAGAACGCCGGTTTAGCTAAAGAGGCGCAGACGGTGCCGGATCCAGCAGAAGCGCAGGAAAGAGACACACAGAGCGGTTTTCAAAATAAAGGTTTTAACATCCCGGGTCATTAGCGCACACGCAAGTCTGCATCCTGGATGGATGCAGGGCCTTTAGCGCTCGATCGTGTTCTTCTTGGGCCCGCGTCTTCTTCCTCTTGAGCTACCCAGGACGGTTATCGGGGCGCTGGGAGATCACGGGCTTTCAGCACACCCCAAGGCAAAAAGGAGAAGCCACGGCTGTCTGCTCTCCAAACAAGCCTTGCGGAGCAAGGAGAAGATCCAAAACAGGCTTTCCACCGCGACAGTTCAGCGAAGGAATAGCGAAACACAAGTGCATCCTTGGGTGTAGAGAAAGACAGCCAGGTCCATATGCTTTGCCCTGTAACGGTGGGCAGATCACGCCCAAAGCACGAGAGGGCAGCCCCCAGGTTCTCAGAGAAAGGCCGTCAAGGGAAGGTAACATTAAGAGATCGATCCACGAGTCGTCCACGCCAAGTCATCTTGCAGAGTGACTGCCCGTCCCCTCGTTTATTTAAGACTCGGGGCTTCGTCACCGTACGTTTGGCTTACCGTGGGTTATTGTCTAAGCTCCAGCATTGGCTGGATTCACACGTTAAAGCGAAACCAAATCGCCACCCGTGAATTCTTCCTCAGATTACAAATATACGTGCACTAAAACCCAGAATAAATACGACGCCGTTACATTCAGATGTCTTTTTATGTTTCCGTGGGCCTTTGGGGAGAGGGAAGGAAAGGAAGCGTCTGGTACGGTAGTAAAGAGGCAAGATTTCTCGCACCCGTTTAGGAAACGCCTAACCCTTATCCTGGGCTTTTCAAGGAAAGAAGGGCGGCTGGGTCAATGTCTCGCAAGGCTTCCAGATGGCTTCGTACGAGAAAGACGTAACTTGAGAGCAAACCTGGAGGACTAATCGTTAGCTCCTTGATATGCTCGGTCTAACTCTCGGCAACCATAAGGCGAACGTATCTGGGTGGTAAAACTCGGATGATCTCTAGGTGGCGACACTGAGATCCTGAAATAACTAACTCTTTGCTGCCAACAAGCGCCCGACGGGGGTTTTGCAGGGCAGATCTGGTAGCTCAAGATCTCCTCAGGAGGGCCTTCCGCAGCTCCAAGGCGCGAAATAAGTTACTGTCTTTTTTAAATTTGTGCTCGAAGCGGTTAGCCACTGCTAGTCTACTCAGGTTAAGTGCTCCCGAAGAGGATCACATTACCCCGTATCAAGGCAAGTCGCCTTCTTTTCAAAGGCTTTCCTGCCTGCTGTTCCCCCTTAACCCCTTCCCCTCTTGGGCGAGCCAATCATTTTCCGGCATCAGAAGAAGTCGCTGTTGTTTTGAGGCTCCTAAAACCCCTCGCCGGCACACAACCTCTCCTCACTAGCGATTTATAGCGTCACCCAGCCCTCGCGTGATGATGTATGGATTGTTTGATCAAACCATGGAAAATTTCCCAGCTTTCTGGCCTTTGGTAACCTTCCCAAGTCCCCCTCCCTCCTTCCCTCGTTCGCTGCCTGCCTCGACAAAGCCAGCGGACCCGACTTCTTCTCCCACCCCAGCTTAAGCTGCGGGGAAGCGCGACTGTCGCCAGCCAGCCAGCCGGCGGGTTCTCGAGTTCGCGCCGGCTTCTGAAGGGTTAAAGCCTGCCTCTCCCGCGCGTGCCTCCCGTGATCGAGCCACCCTCCCCAATCCGCGGTATAGCCGCCTGGCAGGGATTCCTTCCAACGCCACGATCTAAGAAGTCACCGACTAAGCAAGTTAACAAGTGAACAATCATATGCAGCCAATTTGGCGAGAGCTGAGCTGTGAGAGGGATGCCAATAGCGAGGGGTTAAAAAAAAAGAAAAAAAGAAAAAAAAAGAAAGGGAAGGAAGGAAGTTAGTTAGGATTGGCAGCTTTTGCTACCACCTGGATAAGGACAAGACACACATTGGCAAACGTCCTGGCATCTTCTCTGCCTCTGCCGCCACCGAGCTGCGTTTCCGTGACTTGATTGCCAAGCTTCCATTTCACAGCGAGACAGTGGTGGCGTGCCACTCATAGGGGCCATTCAGTCCAGGGAGCAGCTCAAAAAGAAGAGAGGTTGTACTGAAAGGGGACCTTTTGACAAGCAGGGGTGTCCAATATTTGAACCCAGGATCAATTTTACTCCCAGATAAATGAACTTTGCAACGTGCACCGGCTTTGCCTTAGCATGTTCCTCTGCTGCCTACCCTCCGGTATGTTTATATTGCCAAAGCTCAGTGCTCAGCTGTGGGGAGACAGAGCTTGTGATAGTAGAAACTACTTTCTGGGCATGTTTTTACAGGTTTCCTGTTTCTCATTCAGCCTCTTCCATACAAGGGTGCCTCCCAAGTTTGAGTGGACTACAGATCCCATCATTTCCATCTGGCAGAGCTATTATTGATTGAGCAGGCGGTCTCTAGCCAGCAGCTGGATCTGCAATATTTAGCCCAGTATTTGCTTGGAATTTCCTTTCCATTCAACCGGAGCTTTTGGTAAATTTGTTTTATGACTGCAGCTCTAGCCTCCAATTTCAACATCTTTCCTTATTTACAGCTGCAGGAAAGCATAGGCCTCCCAGAATCAGCTGCACAAGGACACTTTCTAAGAGGGGGGGGGATCATTTTTTCTGCCTGCACTGGAACAATATGGTATTGAGTTACTGTGTATGATGCATACAGAAAATCACAACCTTTTATTCCTAATTAATAAAGCAAATAGTTTCCATCCTCCCAGTTCCTTATAGCCACTCAAACCATCCCACTGCAGTCACTGAAGCATATATGAATAGAGATTATGAATGTACGCAAAAGGAGGAAAGAATTAAGCCTTTTGTCCTCTTTATGCAATCTTGCTGTCACACCATTTGTTTTCTTCTGGTTTTTTTGAGATAGTTGGTGAATTAAGTTAATGAATGTAATCAGCAGTAAATGACCTTGAATTATTTCTCACTTGAGAAACAGTCCACCCGTGATATCAAAGTGGACTGCAATTTGGGATAAAAAAGATCCCACAATCTCCACAATCAATTCTGGATTTTATTGTGATAAAACTTTTTCCCCTTGTCTTTCCACTATCAATGCTACTAGTTCATCTAGTAGCAGGCATGGTCATTTTGGCACTCAATGTAAAAAAAAAAATCCATCAAATTGCCTGCTTCCTAGCCTCATGTATTTTACCCAAAAAGTGTTAATTTTAGGTGATGCAAGGGATTGCTAATTTTTTGTTTTAACAATATCATGTCTTAAGTATTGCATTTAATTTTTGTTCCTGTCCTCCTTGCCTTGTGGATCTTCTCATTCCCATCCCAATTTCCTGGCTTCACCTCAGCCCCCTTCTTAATATTAAGGGGATAAGCTGATGTTTGCAATCCATGACAAGTAGCTCTGTATAGGCTACATCTTACAACCAATCAAAGTAATTGGCCTTTTCAGGCATTTTTTTTAAAAAAAGCAAGGACCCCCTCCCAGATTTAAGCACTTTCCAGTGCAATTTGCAAAAGGCAGACTTCTGCATCTACAACCAGCCCCATCTCCATGGCAGCCACCTGCTAATTTATTACATTTATGTATATTGTGGTTGCCACCTCTTCAAAAGAAGAGGGAAAAGAGATGGGGGGGGAGGAGGCACAGACCAGTACTCATTTGTGCCTGTTAATCCAGTAAAAAATGTATGCAAACCAAGATTAAGGAAGGAAGGAAGGAAGGAAGGAAGGAAGGAAATGAGAGGGAGGGAGGGAGGGTGGGAAGGAAGGAAGGAAGGAAGGAAGGAAGGACCAGGACTAGTCCTTGTAAATCTATTCAGCTGATGATGCTAATGTTACAGTAAATTTGAAATCAAAGGCAAATATGGCTCTAAAAAAGAATAGAAAGTGTGGTCAAGTAATTGCTTCTTTTGCCATGTAGCCACAGAGAGCAAAAGGAAACCCTCTTTGCCTCTCCTTCCTTATATGCAGGTAGTCCTTGACTTACAAACCATTGGTTCAGCAATCGTCTGAAGTTACAGCGGCACTGAACATAGGGTACTTACACCTGGTTCCCTGAAGTTATAGCCAAGGCAGCCCCTCCTAGGTCCCGTGATCAAAAGTCAGGCACTTGGCAACTCACCCACACTTATAACCAAAGTGGTCTGTAACTCCCCCCATCCACCTATCAACCTTACCCCTGCCCTGTTGACCTCCCTCTCCAACAGCAGTGGTGCAAGGGCTGAAATAGAGGCCCAGGCAATCTCAGCTGGGGGCCACCATTCCCAAACCTCTACTTCGGTACCAAGTGCCGCCTCGAGCCCCATGCCATGACCAGCAACCCCAGTGTGCTACAGTGCAAAGTCCCAGCTGCCCCTACCACCCTGCATTCTACTGGCCTGCACTCTACTTACCCTGATAACCCCATCATCCTGCACTTGCTGACCCTGTCACCCACCTGGCTTCAGCTGACCTTCGCCATCTTCCTCCTGCTGTTGACCAAGCATCCCCACCCTGACCCCATGCGAGGCAGTTGCTGGACTTTCCAGGCCTTCTTCCTAAATCTGGTCTCCAAAAGGGCAGAGACTGAGTGGCAGATAAATCAGGGGTAAAATCCAGCAGGTTCTGGTGAACTGGTAGCAGAAATTTTGAGTAGTTTGGAGAATACCACCTCTGGCTGGCCCAGAGTGGGGTGGGAATGGAGATTTTTCAGTATCCTGCCCTGCCCACCAAGTCACGCCCACCAAGCCACACCACACCCACCAAGCCATGCCCACAGAAGTGATAGTAAAAAAAAATTGCATTTCACCACTGAGATAAATAGATAGGGGGAGTTGAAGAAGAAGCACATACTCAGGCTTTAGGGCTGGGAGAGACCAAGCTGGGAGTGCCTTGGTTCAGAGTGCGTCCTTGTCTGATGACTGGCGGAATTCGGTTAATGATGGCAGCAAAGGGGTGCCAGACAGCAGATGCAGTTTTCCCCTAGTTCACCAAACAGGGATCATTAGACCCTGGTCATTTGCCCTCCTTTACCTTTGGAAGTTCTCTGTGTTTCAGAACATGCCCTGCAAAGGAAAAGTTAAATGCCCACCACTGACATCCCTCCCTTCCTCCCACCAATGCCTTGCTATCTCTGCAGAAGGCTCCTGCTCGCTGATTATTTTTAAGCCTTACAAAGTCAAGTGGTCCCCTGCAGGCCGCCGCCTGGCGAGATCACTGCATTTCAGGTATACTAGACATTCCATTTTTATCCACCTATGCAGGGGACCCATCCTGAACCCGCAGCAGATGCTGAATTGCAGCAGTGATACATCAGGGGCAGTATTTTCTCTGCCTATCTGAGCAGAAATGATCGCCCAATCGGGTGGGCCACCTTACTCACGCTCCATCACTTCCATCGCTGCCCTTCATGTGAAATAATCAGTTGTTAATCTAAAACCTAAAAAAACCACTCCTAAAGCACAGCTAATCGAAAGCCAGATTCTCTCCAGGTTATTGGCTATACGGAAGCACAACCTGTCAATCATGGGCGTCTAGTTCCTATTAGAAACCTTCCTAAATGGAAACTTGTTCATTTACCTCACTTTGTCTCCAAGGCTTTGTGAGCGAGATGGGCAGTTTCTAAATTTGATATATAAATAAATTAATAACTAAAGATTTCAGACATACCTGCCTATGCCAGTGATTGACTTTGCATGAGTCCTCTTTCTCAGCATTGTGGTTCTTGATTCTTTCAATCTCCTGTAGCCATTTCTTCTTCTGCTGCTGCTTCTTTAACACTAAAGATGTGTGCTTGTTGAGAAGGGAATCTTGCCAGAAATTAGGAGATCTACCAGAGCCACTGTCTCACACTATCAGATTCAAAGACTGGTTTTCACCAGGCATTAAGATATAGTTTGCATACTTATGGTGTGTTGAATAAAGCACAGTTCAAACTTCATGCTAAGGTATAACTTACAAGAATAGCTTACTTAGAACTACACGTGAAAAAAATCCGGATCTTCTTGTTGACCACAAACTAAGCACGAGCAGCTGTATGATACAGCTATAAAAAATGGCAAATACATGGGAGGTTAAGAATTTAGCCTTCACTGCCCTGGTCAGGTCTCACTCGAAATATTCTGTCCAGTTTTCATCACCCCAATTTAAAAAGGACAGTGACAAATACTATAATGTGTTCAGAGGAAAGCTACAAGATGTGTGGGAGTGGGGAAATCAAGCCTTACAAAGGAACAACGAAAGGATTTGGGTATTTTAATTATAGGAAAAATGACAGAATGAAGATATAGTAATAGTCTTGAAATAACTGAAGAGTTGTCAAATAGAAGAGCAAATGAACTTTTTCTCTATTGCCCCAGCGGGCAGGATCAGAACCAATGGATTAAATTATACGATAATAACTTCAAGGTAGACATCAGGGAGAATGTCTGGACTATATGAGTTGTCAGCCTTCAATGTAGCACACAGGCTGCTCTATAAAGCAATGAATCCTCTTTTAGTGAAGTTCTTCAAACTAAACCTGGTTGGTCATTTGTGAATCATGCGCTAAACAGGAGGTTAGATCAGATGACCTTCAGGGCCCCTTCCAATTCTACAATTCCACAATCTACAATCCCTATAGGACATATTTGTGTAAACTTTTGTTTTCATCCATGCTTTTTCAGACTATAATTCCAACATCCTATGTTACATCTGGCTCCAAAAAAAAACAAACCCCAAAGATCGCACAGAGCCTTATATATCTCACAACTGCATAGTATCTCCCAGTGGGATGTGGAAAAGGAGGAATTCAGGAATGACCCAGATTGTTGGCGGTGACTTTGGGACCCCTTAGGTAACTCAGTTTCCTACATCAGTGCACTCCACATCTCAGTCCAACCAGTAGCAGCTGCTGCATCTCTTTCTGCTCCAGCTTTGTGCGTTAATCATTTCACTCCACAGCTAGTGTATGTTTACCCATTATTAATAAGGCTTGTCATCTCATTTCTTTCATCTAGGCCACCTCTGTGCCAAGGAGATCTTGGACTCATGGCTTTCCACTCTTTAAAGGGACAGCAGCTTTCTGTTGTTATTTCTTACCCACCCAGCCCAATCCAAGCTGAAGCAAAAATCCATGCATTTCTTAGCTTTGGTGTAGAGCTTGTTACTCAAAAAGTTAGAATTAATGACCCAAACATATTTTTCTCCTGTGAAAATATGCCCTATGGCCTTAATCCATTATTTTCTAATTTGTATAAACTTCAGCCCTGGACTTTTATGACCTTTGCCTGCATCCCTTCTCGTTTCTGACCATCCATCCTGCAACTCTGGGCCCCATCCCGGAGAGCAGAGACTTTGCTGCAGCTGAAGGTCCATCTAACTTGGTGCTGTGCCTATAAAGTGCTCTGTCTATAAAGCTCTGGGGAGACAGAAAGGGAAGGGAGGACATCCTTCTGCTCCAAAACAGCCAAGCTGAGCTGGATAATTGCTGTACCTATAATGTGCCTCACACCGTTATTGTACATTTCTTATTTACACTAAGAAACTAATAAGATTAGTTTGCCTCAAGGTCTTCATCAGTAAAGGGTATGGTAATCCTTCTTTTTGCCAATTTGCCCAGAAAGTTTAGAGTAGCAAGTAATAAATCTTCTTTCTTGTACAGTCTGGAAACATGGGCTGCTGGAACAAAGTTCAGGAGCCTGCAGTAAGGAGGGTTCTTCGATCAGCCGCAGCCATACTGTAGTTTTTATTTTTAAATCATCAGTTAAGATCCTGCTCTCTTCATCCTCTACTAATTGAGTGACTGATTCTCTCCCTCCCTCTTTCTGATCTTCCCCTCAAGCAAGAGAAATGGGGGGGTGGGGGTGGGAAATGAAAAAACAAGTACATGTTTCTGTAGGGAAAGGGTAGAACACCTGGAGACCATAAATATGGAATCTCCAAAGTCCTCCCCAATTCTGACAGCTCCATGGCTCCCTCTCCTACTTATCTGCATATCACAGCGATTTTAAATGATTGTAATGTAGGGATAAATGGGGGTGGGGAGGCAATGTTCTATTTTAAACTAGCACTTTGATGTTGCTGGCATTCAGCCTGACTCATAGTACAAGGACATCAGAATCCTTAGAATCAAGCTGGACCAATGGAGTTAAGGTGCTGAAATTGGTCATGGGGGAGGAAGAGTGGGAGGAAATTGTCTAAGACTAGGGCAATCACAACCTCATTGTGCGGCCTTCACAAAATCAGTACATTCATGTACCTCTTGGCGTGTTTGTTTTCTTGTATGGTTTTTATATCCCTTCTTTTTTTTTATTTTGACAAATAACTCAAGGCAGTGAACATACCTACTACTCCTCTCTCCTCCTATTTTCCCCACAACAACAACAACAACAACAAGGTGAGTTGAGTTGAGAGGGAGAAGGTGACTAGCCCAAAGTCACCCAGATGCCTTTTGTAGCTCCAGTGGGACTTGAATTTTGCTCTTTCTTTCTAGCCTGTGCCTTAACCACTGGATCAAACTGGCTCTTTATAGGTAGAAGCTGTCCTTTTTAGCTTTCCTGATGAGCACTTGATGCAACCTTTTCTTTAAAAAATATATATTTTAAGCTATGCATTGGATGAGGGAGGAGAAGGTCATGTGAAATACAGTGGGACTTGGCTTCTCGGTAATATTGCATAAGGTTCAGTGACACGTTGTGGTCTCACAAATTTCAGTTCAATGTATTTGAAATCAAGACTGACTATAAATGGAGGCAGGTGAGGAAGGGAATTGCAGTGCAGCTCCCTACAGAGTTCAGCGAGACAAACTCCCCTTCAAGCTGGTGTAGGATGTTAATGCTACTACTTTCTGTTTGCAAGAGTCATTTTTACAGGACAAAATGTCTCCCTGAAATGATTGGCAACATAGTGAGACGATACCTTCCTGCTGTTCTTGCTCATCTGCCCTGGAGCTCCGAGATTTCTTTTTAAATTAGCATGGGTGATCTATTAGGGAGAATGTTGGGGAAGGGCACTGCCCATCATTTTCTATTTTACAAAAAAGTTTTCAAAATTTGGAAAGGAGACTTGTGATGTCAATCAACATATCACACCTTTGGTCTTCTGATGCTTGCAGAAGTGAATAAATTCCATATTGCAAATTCCAAATGATGCAATGGATGCATTATCTGAATAGCATTTTCAGAGGGCTAAAACACAGCCCTGCAGTAATATCTACAATGATCATCTGTCCTTTTTGATAAAGTTTTTCATTTCAGAAAGCTGGCTTTTATATTTATTATTTTTTAAAAAACAAACTTTTGTCCATTATTTTTATTATTTAACTTTTACTGTACAAATGATACCACTTAATGCACAGTCATACACACACACACACATGAATAGTATGTGTATACATGCACACGCACACACACAGAGAATATGTATTTTTGTACAGTTTTGCTTGGTTTTGTTCTTCCAATTCTGTTTGTAAAGCAAAGTTCTAAACAAAGCAATTTTTTATCCTTATGAATCTCTTTCAGCTTTGTCCCTTTTTAGGGTTTGTTTTTTATTTATTTCAAGAAAATTTGGTCACCACATAAATATGCCATTATGTATACCATCACTTTTCTGTCTCTGTACTCCAGCTGATTTTGTGGAAAGAGATTTTGAGTGCATTCTGAAGCACACATGCTCAGAAGTTAGAGTTCTGAGGCTTTTAGGCTCAGAAAACTATGTACACGATTGCAGTAAAAATAGGGATATCCTACACAAGATATGGCAGCTTTTAATTTGTCTAGGTTATTGCCATCCCATCTGTCCTTAGAAAACTGTCTCATCTGTCTAATCTCTTCTCATGCACAAAACAAAATACATTAATTTGATTGGGTTAAATGGCTTCAAATATTCTGCATCAAAGATGGTTTTGGAGTAAAGGCATCATCCTTTTTACTTTTTCATCTTATTTTCTTCTTGTCTCTTCCCTGAGGGTCCTCAATTTTTAACCAAAGTCTGTCCTTCACTGCTAATGAGTGTGAAGATTATCCAGAGGCCAGAAGACTTTTCAAATGATGATTACCTGTTGTGTGTTGTTTGATAATCCAGAGACCACAAAATATTTCAGATAATGTCTAGGTTGTGTCAATTTTTTCAACTTTCAATTTCCAAACATTAGGGGTGCTCAAAAGTTGTGACGTGCCTTGGGGATTGTAAAGATATTTTGTTTATGGAGTTTCTCAGTTATCCAGGTCATCCAAGAAGTTTCTTCGGAGCTTTATCCCAAAGGTGCTTTTTCAAGAGGCAACTGGACTTTCTGATTTTTCTTTGAAAACATCATTCGTTTCGCTTCTCATCCAAGCGAAATGATGTCTTCAAAGAAAAATCAGAAAGTCCAATTGCCTTTTGAAAAAGCACCTTTGGGATAAATATATTTTTGTTACTTTATTATAATTTAGATGTGCTTAGTAAGCAACTACATAAATATAACTTTTTAACATTTTGTTTGTTTCATTTGTTTACCCTTTGTGTGGGTGCACTGCACCTCCTCCTCTGACCAACTAAAACTAGTACCAGAAGTATGGATGAAGGAGCTGATAGGTGTTACGCAGTCTCACAACTACTGCAGCAGTGTCAGACTGCCCTCTAGTGTTCATATTACAAGCATGATTTGAATTGGAATTGAACACCACCAGTTGAATATGGTCCACCTGCTTTCTGTTTGACCTGATCATGGGAATGCTGATCTTGGAGCTGCAATAGTGCAGATGAAATCCATGAACTTCATTAAACCAAGTGGGTCATATCTATTTTTGGAGATCAGTAAAGGAAAACAGTAAAGTGAAGATACCATTCAAATTGGGATTTCCCCCCACCCCACTCCTTCCTCCATTAATTTGCAACAACTGTACAGACACTAATGCCTGTGCTTCCATTCTAGAAAATAATTTGGCTATAAGATGGATATAGCCTTGGTGGCGCAGCAGCTTAAAGTGGTGTTAAAGTGACACCAGCTGCCTGCAACTACTGCAAGTTCGAATCTTACCAGGCTTAAGGTTGACTCAGCCTTCCATCCTTCCGAGGTAGGTATAAGCAGGACCCGGATTTTGGGGGCAATGAACTGACTTTGTATAAAAAAAAGAAAACCGCTTAGGAGGGACTAAAAACCCTACTAAGCAGGTATATACAAAAGTATGAAGACTGTTGCTTAACACATTGTAAATCACCCTGAGTCTCCGGAGAAGGGCGGCATATAAATTAAATTTTTTTAAAAAAACTTAAAAGTTCAGTTGCTCCAGCTGAGCAAAAGAAAACTCGAGTTTTTGAACCCGAGATTAAAAATATAATCAGTTTCTCAGATTAATGTATGAAAAAAAGCAAAGCAACAGCAAAAAAATGAATTAAAAAGATGCCCATTTATTTAAAATAATGATTTTAAAAAAAGAAGACAAAAAAAGAAGTTCTCAACCTTCAACAGTTTATTTAGTGACCATTTGAATTTACAACAGTATGGGAAAAGGTGACTTGTTATTGTTTCCACACTTATGGCCATTGCAGCATTTCTACATGATTCAGACACTTGGCCACACACTCATATTTATGACCACAGCAGTGACCCCAAGTCACGTGACCCTCCACCTTCTGACAAGCAAAGTCAGTGGGGGAAGCCAGATTCACTTAACAACTGTGTTGCTACCTTAACAACTACAGTGATTCACTTAAGAACTGTGATAGAAAGGTCGCAAGATGGGCAACTCGCACAGAAACAGAAATTTTGGGCTCAATTATGGTCATACGTTGAGGACTTCCTGTAGGATATAATGGCTTGCTAAGATTTCTTAGTGGTCACCTAGAGATAGTCTCAATATGCAGCCGGTCAACCAAAATACTATTTATTGTGATGAGTTTGGAGGCAGGTTCTTCAGTTATGAATTTTAGAAGTCATTCCTATAACTCTCACTCAGTGCCTGAATGATACTATTCGTTGTTATTACAATTCCCGGATTCACATGAAAAAGCAAACTATAAAATAGTCAACTATATTTTAAGATGACAAGCATATTGAATTCACCACCCACAATGACTGTGTTTAGATATTTGCCATAAAAAAGTTTCACCGGTTTTTTTATAGGAAAATTCTAAAAAAGGTTATAAGGTCTTAAACATAACAATTACTTACAGTCATAGCTGTCGCCAGTCTAATCCTCCACCACAGCACCTATCACCACTGCAACCGAGTCTATCCAACGTTGTTGCTTGGTCTTCCTCTTCTTCCCTTTCCTTCTACCTTCTCTACATTAAAGCCTTCTCCAGAGAACTAAATCTTCTTGTAATGTGTGTAAAGTAGGATAATTTGAACCTGGCCGTTTGTGCCTTGAATGAGAACACTGGGTTAAATTTGTTTGAAGGTCCATTGGCTTGTTTCCTTGGCTGCGCATTACTGTCTGTAAGTAATGCGATTGTATTCTCAGAGATCTTCTCCAAACTGACACACACATACACGCATACACATAATAACAAAAAAGATCAAAACAGCTATTTTCGGCCCACGTGAATTTTTCAAAAATCTGTGAACAGCAGACAACCTCTCACTACACTTGAAATGTATCATGCAAACTCTGTTGGAATGCTTAACATATAAGTTTGTCAGAGTGTATTAAGAGAGAACAAGCTTCAAAAAACAAACATCTGGGGCGCATAGAATAATTTATATAGAATCCTTTATATAGCAGTTACTAAATGGAAGTGTTTGTTGTCTTAATAGACAAGAATCCAAATCTTTTCCTGAATGTTAAAAAAAGAAACACCAATTGAGACTATGTAATGAAGACACTTTGACCTGCTCAGAAATGGTGCAAAGCCCTTTCAGTGCTGTCATGATCAAGACTTTTATGCTATCCTAGATCAAGGGTGGGAGCCAGTGGTGGGTTGCCCCTGGTTCGCACCTGTTCTATAGAATCGGTGGTAAAACCAGCGGGAGACTCTGTCCACCGACCCCAACACATGCACGCTGCCCCATTGCGAAGGTAAGTAGAACTCACCCTGGTGGGAGCGATAGCTCTTTTATGACTTGTGGGCTTCAACTCCCAGAATTCCTGAGCTGGCTCAGGAATTCTGGGAGTTGAAGTCCACAAGTCATAAAGTGGGCCATCATTCCCCCCCTTCCCCTCCCCCATCCTAGATCAATAAATCTTATAATGAAAGGGTATAATAGTATTATTCTCTCAGTCCAGGATGTCTCTCATCTTTGGCTGGGTAGATAGCATTCTAAATCAATCCCACTTCGAGATTGGCCACTCAGAGGTTATTCATTGCACTCACTTATGCATAAAATGAAATATAAAATAATCAAAGTACAAATAAAAAAAAAATTTGAGTAAACCTGACAAGCTTAGCTTTGACCTGCACCTGTCAAAGAAATATTTATGCCCCAAAGAGGTTAAGCTAGCAACCCTGCAAACCAGCAGTCACTGACCACATCTCAAACTAACGAAGATGGTTATCTGGGAGGTATTTGGCTTGTACAAGCCCCCCTAGAGTCACCACAGGCAGATAACGTTCTCCCCCGTTTTTCCCCCCATAGCACAGGATGTCATCCATCTATGACTCCCCTTTTATCCCTTCTCTACTTCAATCTATCATTCAGTCCTCTCACAAAGCTTTCTCTCGCAGAGCTTTCTTGGGGAAATTGGGGAGGAGCCTTCTTTCAGACCAATCAGTTAAAGCTAAAACAAAAGGCCCAGCTGCCATCACTCACTCTACAGTAGTTCTAAGATACAAGCAGATGAAGTGAAGGAATCAGTGCTGCAGTTTCACATCGGCCTATATGGCTCCCTTGGCCTTTGGGACTGTCAAAAGAAGGCCTCCAATTGAGTACACATCTATGAAGACTTTCTCCCAACTGGAAAGCAACTGAGCTATTGTTCTGGGGCTGATTTGCCCAAAAGGATTCATGCATTGCACTAGGCCATGATATATTGAACAGGCATAATTTCCCTATACCTTTGATTCAGAAATCACAGGTTCACACATCGCACTCTGCCCAAACTAAAAAAAGTAGAGTTTAGTTATTGTGATTTCTATTTCAGACTGGTCACCAAATACAGCAGAGACTTAAGTGTCTTGAGCAGGAACAGAACAAGTCTGCATTTGGGGGCTCTTCTTGCATTGGAGTGGGTCATTTCTTTGTCTTCCGCCACTCATGTGCCCTGTTTCAGTCTTTTACTTCCTGTCCCATCCAGATAAATGCAGTTTGCACAAGAGGTTGAAAAATAAAATTAAAAATAGCTGTGACAGAGTTAAGCTCCCAACAAGTCTGCTGGCCAACTGGACCACTGAGAAGTCAGGCTGGTCACCAAATACAGCAGTAAAGAAGAGAAGAAATGGGGATACCTATTTACAAAAATGCTTGTAATGCAAATGTTTAATTGCATACTTAGAAGCAATCTGCAGCATTTAAACCAGTTTGTGGGGGCAATAAGCTGACTTTGTATAAATATACAAAAGTATGAAGGCTATTGCTTAACGCATTGTAAGCCGCCCTGAGTCTCCGGAGAAGGGCGGCATATAAATCAAATTAAAAATTTAAAAAAAAATTAAAAAAAAAAATTAAACAGCAATGCATCTCAGTCACCCCTTGAATCACCTTTGAGCCTGCTCTGTCTGCAGCACAGTAGCTAGCAGTCCTTCAGACACAGCATCGTCTTTTGCAAAGTCAGAAGCAAAACCATGGAGACTTTATGATTTTGGCAGGAGCACCAGCTGCACAAGGAACCACAAGCAACGTGCAAACATTCTAAGTCAATCTACAAGTTGTAAGAAGGTCAAAAAATACATGAGTGGAAAGAAAAGATGTACTACAGTGATGCAAGTTATGCATCATGTTAACCCATAGTTAGTTCATTAAGCCCCAATGATCAGGTTCACATGTCAGTTACAAACCTGAAAGATTGATTTCACAAACACACTAAGCCAAAGGCAAACAAAGAATATTACTGTATGGCGTTTCTATTCAAACAGTAAGTTTGTCTGAGATGGGCAGTTCCAAACTGTGATAAATAAATAGTTTACTCATGACATGATTAAAAGGCAGGTAGTCCTCAATTTACAACAGTTTGTTTAGTGGTCATTCAAAGTTACAACAGCACTGAAAAAAGTGACTTATGACCATTTTTCAAGCTTACGACCATTGCAGCATCCCCATGATCAAGTGATCAAAATTCAGGCACTTGGCAACTGACTCATATTTATAACAGATGCAATATCCTGGGGTCATGCATTCACCTTTTGCGACCTGACAAAGTCACTTAACAACCATGTTACTAAATTAACAACTGCAGCAAGTCACTTTATAGTGCAAGAAAAATTGTAAAATGGGGCTTAACACATGTTTCACTTAGCAACAGAAATTTGGGGGTTGATTGTGGTCGTAAGTCGAGGATTACCTTATAAAGGGATTTGGAAGGAAGAGAAATGGCAGATAAGAGAATACATACGTGGGTTTTTTCTCCAATATGATGGTAGATTTTCATTATACAGGTGAAATGGACTGAGTTATATAAATTGAAAGTATATTCAAAGTTATTGTCCCTGCATTAGCTGTTCACTGAGCCATACAATCCACATCCATGAAACAAAGAGATTATGCCTACATGTATACATAGAGATAGAGAATTAGATAGTTTCCAGTTTCTCCCTCTGTGGAAAATATAAGAAAGTTGATATTTTAAAAACGAAGAAAGAAGTTGCAAGATCAAGGCTAGTAGCAGTGGGGTTGAAGATAGCTGCCTATTGCTTCTGATTGGCAACATCCCTAAATGCTACAACAATCCAAATAATTGAACCAGGGGGAAAATTATTTCAAGAGTCTTCTATCCTTGTAGGACTAGATTAAAATGTTCAACCAGGAGGTTGCACTATATGTAATTTTTGTTTCTTTGAGTTGTACTAAATGAAATGTAATTTATTCTTCTCTACAAACTAGTAAACTGTGCACAATTTCAAATTTTAGCCATTTTTAAGGTAGACATGAAGATACTTTATTTTCAATCTTTACGTAGTCTATACTCTTCTTAGAGGGAGAATGAACTATTTTTAGCATTGGGATTTCTTTTGGAATGTTCCACTTAAATTACCAACTATGCTATTGTAATCTAAATAATTCTGCAATGTAACTTTAGAAACACTAGCTATTTGCCTTATAATGTCTAAAATTAAAAGGAGTTACATTTTACCTATTTTTTAAAATAAACTTTTGGTTTTGTTTAGCTCTGGTAAGATTGGTCTATCTCCCAGGGAAAGAAGGAAAGGCTGAATCATCCATCTCTACACGATATAGGCAGGAGGAGCAGTGTCTGCAGAATCACATTTCTTTCACCTTTGGGACAGGCTTGTGATGTTGCAAAGCTTGTAGAAAAAGGACAGGGCATTTTTTTGTAACCCTGCTGTGACATTGTTTTTACCAGTCTTAATTTTTATCCCACCTTTATTTATTTATTTATTTTTATAAATAACTTATGGAAATGAATATAATACTCCATCCTCCTATTTCCTCTACAACAACAACCCTGTAACATGACACCCAGTTGAGTAATTTGGATCAGTCACTCACTCTCAGCCCAATTCTGTAAGGTAGATTGGGCCGAGAATGAGTAACTGATCCAAATCACCCAACTGGCTGTCATGTCTAATACTGGACTAAACTCATGCTTTCCTGGTTTCTAGCCTGTAGCCACTAGACCCGTGATGGCGAACCTATGGCATGCGTGCCACAGATGGCATGCGTAGCCATATCAGTGGGCACTTCAGCTCAGCTCTGGCGCGCATGTGCGCACTTGCCAGCTGATTTCCGGGCCTTCTGGGCCCACCAGAAGTAGGGAAACAGGCTGTTTCCTGCCTCCGGAGGGCCTGGGGGGAGGCCCGTTTTTCTTTTTTACCTGGCTCCAGATCCTCTCTATGCATCTGCGGAAGGCAAAAACAGCCTTTCCCACTCCCTTGGAGGCCTGAAAGGTCCCATTTCCCAACTTCCAGTGGGACAGGAAGTGACGTTTTTTGCTGTCCCCAGACTTCAGAGCCTCCTAGAGGACACATAGAATTATGGGTGTGGGCACGCCCCCCCTCTCCTGGCACGCAATGGCAAAAAGTTTAGCCATCACTGCACTAAACCAAACTGACTCCTATTGCGGTCCTATATGGAAACTGCTAGGTAGGAGGTAAAATCATTTCACTTCTTTGATTTCTATCTTTTAATCACCATAAAGGCATAAGAGATAGGAGCAGGGGTGAAATTCAACAATTTTCCCTACCAGTTCTGTGGGCTGGTAGGGCTTAGTGAGCGTGGCAGGGGAAGGATACTGCAAAATCTCCATTCCCAACCCACTCTGAGGCCAGCCAGAGGTGGTATTTGCCGGTTCTCCAAACTATTCAAAATTTCCGCTACCAGTTCTCCAGAACCTGTTAGAACCTGCTGGATTTCACCCCTGGATAGGAGCCCAATCTGTTTTACACAAGAGGATTTAGAGGAGAACATCAAGTGCAGGATAGGAGATAGCAGTAGGAACTACCAAGCCACCAAGGTGGTAAAGCTAAGATGTGAAGACCCATAAGGCTTTTGGGGAGGGGTCTGAAGCTATCAGTGTTCCATCCCATGGACTCAGCTATTGGTTTACAAAAGCTTACAAAACTTGTATGGGAGCTCACTCAAATGAGCAAGCAGGGTTACCAGAGGCAAAAAAAGGGAAAAGAGTCAGAGATAGCTTCAAAATAGTTTATCAAAGAACAATCACGAATAAAATATACTAAGCATGCATAGTCTTTAAAAAAAATTAACAGAACTGGTTCACCCACTCCCTTAATTATCTGCCAGATTTTTTTTTAAGTTTCACTCTTCGTAAGCACACAACTACTTTGCAATAGAGATGGCTTCATCTGCAGGGATTGGGTATATCTAATTTGATGAAAAGAAGGACTGGGGCAAGATGACAGCAGTACTCCAATATCTAAGGGGCTGCCACAAAGAAGAGGGAGTCAACCTATTCACCAAAGCACCTGAAGGCTGGGCAAAATGCAATGAATGGAAACTAATCAAGGAGAGAAGCAACCTGGAACTAAGGAGAATTTTCCTGAAAGTGGGAACAATTGATCAGTGGAACAACTTGCCTTCAGAAGTTGTAGGTGCTCCACAGAGATGGGTTTCAGCAGGTTCTGATCAGTTCTGGAGAACCGATAGTGGAAATTTTGAGTAGTTTAGAGAACTGGTAGTAAAAATTCTGACTGGCCCCACCCTCATATATTCTCTGCCTCCCAAGTCCCAACTGATCGAAAGGGAATGGAATTTTGCAGTATCCTTCCCTTGGAATGGTGTGGGAATGGAGATTTTTTAAAAAATTTGATTTATATGCCGCCCTTCTCCGAAGACTCAGGGCGGCTTACAATGCGTTAAGCAATAGCCTTCATACTTTTGTATATTTATACAAAATCAGCTTATTGCCCCCACAAACTGGGTCCTCAATTTACCTACCTTAGAAAGGATGGAAGGCTGAGTCAACCTTGAGCCTGGGGATTCGAACTAGCAGTAATTGCAGACAGCTGGGTTTTAATTACAATGCTTAGTCTGCTGAGCTATCCAGGCTTTTACAGTATCCATCCCCTGCCACACCCACCAAGCCATGCCATGCCCACCAAGCCACACCCATAGAACAGGTAGTAAAAAATTTTTAAAACCTACCACTGGTGCTCCATCACTGGGGGTTTTCTACAAGAGATTGGACAGCCATTTTGTCTGAAATAGCAATAGCACTTAGGCTTATATACTGCTTTATACTGCTTTACAGCCCTCTCTAAGCGGTTTACCGAGTCAGCATATTGCCCCCAACAATCTGGGTCCTCATTTTACCTACCTCGGAAGGATGGAAGGTTGAGTCAACCTTGAGTTTGGTGAGATTCGATCTGCCAAACTGCAGTAGCCTGCAGTATTGCATTCTAACCACTATGCCTCCGCAGTTCGCGAAATGGTATAGGTATAGGGTTTCTTGCCCGAGCAGAGGGTTAGACTAGAAAACCTCCAAGGTTCCTTCCAACTCTTTTATTCTGTAATCCTGCTTCTCAGATGAGGCACATAATACTGGAACCTCATTGTAAAGTCCCTGATCTTTGGCCATCTCTGATTGGATAAAAGACACAGTCAGAAAAAAAAATCTGCAACTTCCTTAGTGTTACAAGGAGGCTGATATGAAAGATGATGTTCACTGAGGTAAACTAGATCTGAGCTATTTGGGACTTTAAAGGACAAAAAAAAAAAAAAAAACCCAGCTCCTGTGAATTGCCTGGAAACAGATTGGGTGCCAAGGGAGATATCTTTCAATACCAGTGTTTTATGTTCTGTTCAATCCTGCTAATAAATAGGCTGCCAAATTCTACTAATTGAAGTTTCTAGATACCATTTAATGACAGTCCCACGTAGAGCACATTCCAGTAGTTACAGCATAGCAACAGAAGCTTGAGGAGGCAACACAGCAGAAGAAGGGCAGGGAGGGGGGCGACCCACATCTAATATGCTCTAATGAGGAGAATATTTGTTCAGAAGAATAGTCTTGATATTAAATTTCTATTTGGTCAGATCAGAGCTGCAAATCCAGGCAACTGCTAGACGGCAGCAGAGACCTATAGAAATTCCTAATTCTTTACTGCCATCCACTGATAGTCTGGATGTTTGCAGCACAGATTCAGTAGACCTCTTTTTATTTACCCATCCATTTCATGAAATGTTCAATTCCAATGCACAGGCTTATATCCCTTCTTCAACCTATTAAAAGAGCCAAGCTGCGCCATTGTCTCTTGCCCATTGCTGACCCACTGTTTACTTTATTTTGAGTAAATATGTAAAGTTGGGGAAGGTCAGTCAGGATCCTGGTGACCAGTCTCTATGGTGGTTGCCTAAAGCTATGAGGATTTTATGTTTTTTTTCAGTAATCAAAACTGTTTTGCTTTCCAGGCTGCTGACAAGAAATAGCAGAATGTGGGTTACAAATCGTTATTTCAAATCCTGTTTGTGCTTCTATTAATTTGGTTGGTAAGATAGCTCAGACAATTCTGAAAGTTAGTCCTTTTCAACATATCATTCAGTGTTTAAATAGTTGGTTTCATGGGAACAAATGATAGTGTCACATTCTTTAAGTGTTTGAATTGGGTTCTCTTTGGAAACCCAGACAAAAAAAATGTTTTCAGGTTTATGTGGGGGAGAAGCATTTTTTATTTGGAAACCCCACCAAAGGAAATGGAGCCTACTGGAATGGAAAAGTAGTCTTAAAGAAGATAAGAGAAAGTGTTAATGAACATACCCACCCAAGATCATTTTCCTTTTCATTCAATATGTCTCTAGGGAGCAAATCAATTCTTCAATCTATGAGGCAAACCAGAAAAACAGCAAAGGAATAATTCACATAGTGTTGTAAGCTATGCTGTTATTTACTTGATGGAAAGTACCACCTACAGTACTGTATGTATTGAAAAAATTAATGGGGAAAATTGAGTCAGGTATTCTAATATGCTTATTATGTGAGAACGTTTGGAGTGGATGAGGAAGGCTAATTGCAAAGAAGGCTGTCACTCGTGAATTCTTTTTTAAAACCAAAAAAAATAAATTCCTGAATTAATCGCCTTCAGCTTTCCCACCTCTCCAGAGCATGATACAATTAACCCATTGCCATATTTTTGAGACATTCAGGAACATCATTAGGGGAAATGAGTTGTGCAAAGGGTGCATCTGGAGAAGAATTTGTTTTAGAAAGAATTACCTTAGAAAATAGGCACGCCCTTTGAATGGGAAGACTTGCTATTTAATAATAGATATAGTATAAGTAATGTAATTTTGAGGAAAAAACATGTTCTGGGTAGGGGAAAAGTCCATCCTTTTAAATAAATATTGTAGGCCGTGGTATAAAAACAGGTGATTGTTGATGAAACATTATATTTTATTTCCTGCATCACCACTTGCTATGCTTAATATCAAAATGTATGATGTTACTAGGCAGGAAGGAATTTCTAACAGAGATATTGTTTATGTAGCCATGCACATGCATGTATGTACAGACATGTAAATGTATGTATGTAATGTATGTGAGTCATAGAATCATAGGGCTGGAAGGGGCTCAATCTAAGTAGAATAGAAATTCAGTGTGAAGAACTTCCTGAAATCATTTGAATCAATACCATGTTTCGCCACCTAAGCTCCAGAGTAGGGAATTGCCAGCTAGATCTCTTCTGAGGTATATGAAGCAGTTAGCACTAAAGGGTTGGTGGGTGGGCTCATATTTCTATGCTGGTCACATCCTGGTTTTCCAACAGTAGAAGAATGACACAGAGCACCACATGGGGGCACCGTTTCCAAGCACTCTTGGGAGATATATCACTAATTTGGATAATAATCTAGAATAGTTTCTCAAGCTCAGCAAGTCTATGATGGGTGGACTTCCAAAATTCCCCAGCCAGCATCAATTCCACCAGTTGAAATCCACTCATCTTAAACTTGCTGAAGTTGAGAAATGCTGATCTAGAAATTGATAGGATCTTGACTGGGACAGAAAGTCTCACAAGTATCCAAACATTTCAACATAATATCCCAAATTCTGAAGATTTGCTTACATACTACTTTTGGCATTCAAACCTCTGGGGATTCTCCAACCTCTAATGTATTACATCCACTGAAGCTTTGAAGGTAGTTCTCACAATCCGAGATCAGGAAATTGACAATACCCACCTGGTTTTAGCTTAGTTTTAAAAGCAAGGTAAGGGTGGATCCAGCTAAATTCCTGGGATGAAATAAGAAGCACCCCATAAGGACTATGTCAAATCATACACTTTCCAGGAAAACCACAGGGACATGAATAGGAAACTGCTTAGGGCTGAGTTGACATGAATTATATTTTGCCCTTTAAAGGACCAGGAATCTGAAGAAACAGGGCTCCAAACAATGAATGTAAAATGTGATTTAGTTCTCAATCTTTTGCAAAAGTTTTGGAATGAAGAAATTGCAGTTGGCCTGTTACAAGCTAAATAAAGATAAGAAAGCATTGAGAAATGAAAATTATCTGGAGGAGGGAGCCTCCACAACTTATAAGGAAGGTATAAAATGGACACTAGTATAAGAACGTTCCCAAAATCTGAAAAGAGGAAAGGGGAGATGGGAAATAAGTTAAAACTGATATTTCCAGCATTCTCTACTTTTGGTGGGGGGGGGGGGGGAGGCAAAGGAGAGAATCAAAGTACCAAATGGAATAATGAGAACAATGTGAGCAGTTTCATTTTATTTCCAAATCTTTTGAACTATAGTTCCTAGCAGCTAGTGTGGTGGATGTGAAAAATGCTGGGTGTTTGTTCCGGAGACCTCAAATTTTCCATCAAAGTGGCTCCTGGAGAGGCTGTGCTTTTTGCCCCACTCTTCTGCCTTTTGATCCTGTCCTATGGCAGCAAGTGGACACATAGCACTTCTGCTTACGCTGCTTCTCAGTGAGGACTATAAGGAAGTCATGTGCAATCTGCTGAAAGTAGGTTAAGAAAGGATATACAACCGAAAGCTGTTTGCCAGCTCTAACCCTCACCCTCATTCCATAAGTCACATGCGCTAAAGAAAACCAGAGGAGTTTGATGGCCGCCTTTCAATCCAACAAATTTAATTAAAAGGCATCAGCTTTTGTGAGCTAGATCAAAAAGCTTATGTTTTTGTTTGGAACGCGGCTAACAGATTTTCTTCTGATCTGGGGCAACTACTGACTAACACAGTTCTCCTACAGTATTTGCTAAAGAAGTAGAGGTGGTTATAATAACCAGATTTGCTAATGGAATTGATTCACCATCTCACACATTCCCTTAAGTGGCTCTCTGGCAAAGGAGTTGCTGATGAGGCCAAGAGGTCCATCGAGGCAGGCTCATGCAGAGCTAGCTTTCTGGTGACTTGATTACTCAGCACTTCATGAGTCAAGAATTGAAAACAGGAACTGCTGAGAAACTGTGCTGGAGCTACGGTTAGTTGCTATGAAAATCTTGCACGTGGGATCCAGTTAAGATGGCTTTAATGTATGCATGTGTGAGTAATTGAATGATAAATATCTTCATTTGATTTATTATTAAGTGCCTAAAGGAAAAAAAGCACTCTGGCATTACAAAATATGGATTTTTATATACAAAGAAACACATGAAACAATAAACTCAGGACCTGAAGACTTACAGTCTCGTTAAGTATCACCAGAATATACTAGAATGAAAAATTAGACTTGTGTGAATCAGCCAAATATTAGAACAAGATCACTGAAATGTAAGTCACAGAATTCTGATTTACATTGGCATGTTGGTCAGAAATATGAGAAAAGATAAGCAGGAAAAGATAAGCAGAAAATGATACTCACATTTTCAAGAGTATCTTTTGGGGGGAATCACCAAATATGGATGAGACTTGACTATGAAATGTTTTCAGATTTGTAAATGTAAACATGTTGATCAAAGGAGGAGCTAGTTTACCGTTGATTCTTCATTCTTTTGGATATTGATTGAGGAAAATTAAGAATGAGTAGAGATGCTTTTCTCAGAATCTGTCCCAGCACTTGAAAGCTTAACAGGTATAGTGTTCCTCTGAAAGACAGGTTCCAAATTGGGGCTGAAGACAATTGTAGCTCTGCTGGATTCAAAACCCCTTTGTTCCCTCAAGAGACTCTCTGATTAGGTTCTCCAGTTACACCAGTTTTTGACTAGCACAAGTAATTTCTCCTCTCTTGCCCTACATATTTATTTCAATTAGGAGGATTTTAAAATATGGGCACCTAGTGGAGCTTTATCCCCCCTATTGTAGCCAGAATGAGCCTCGGTCTTCACCACACTTCTCTTATTACTTTGTTGGATATAGCAATAGAAAGTGCATCTAAGACCCACATACTCCAAAGCATAATTAGTGTGGTTGAGAATGTATATTCCCTAAAACCTTTCATATTTGCAGGATAGTTTTTCAGTCACTAAGATAAGGCTCAGTTTAAGCCTACGTAGGCTGTCATTATACCAGTTGTAGTTTATATAAACAGAACAACTAAGAAAAGGAATCAGGAATAAAAGATTTATATAAATATTGAACTGAAATGCTGGGGTTCTTTTACTTTGAAAGCATTCATATGCCTCCATAACATTAAAAGTTACACCAATGTGAAAACTTGACATTCCAATGGGATGCTCATCTTATGAAAACCTTTGAAAGACTAGTGCTGTCCCACTTGAAAATCATCGCAGATCCACTGTTAGACCCCCTGCAATTTGCATACTGAGCAAATAGATCAACAGATGATGCTGTTAATATGGCTCTGCACTACATCCTACAACATCTTGAATCTCCAGAGACCTACGTGAGGGTTCTCTTTGTAGATTTTAGTTCAGCATTCAATACCATCATTCCAGACATTCTTATAACTAAGCTAAACCACCTAGCAGTACCTGAACACACCTGTAAGTGGATCATAAGCTTCCTAACAGACAGGAAGCAGCAGGTGAAGCTAAGCAGAATCACATCAGATACCTGTATAATTAGCATAAGCGCCCTCCAAGGCTGTGTGCTCTCTCCACTTCTCTTTTCTCTATATACCAATGACTGCATCTCAAACGATCCATCTGTTAAACTGCTTAAATTCTCAGATGACACAACAGTGATCAGTCTCATTGAGACAATGATCAACCCACATACAGATGGAAGGTTGAACAACTAGCCTCATGGTGCGACCAGAACAATCTGGATCTGAACACACTCAAAACCGTAGAAATGGTGGTAGACTTTAGGAGAAACCCTCCCATACTACCACCTCTTATAATACTAGACAAAACAGTACCAAGAGTAGAGTCCTTAAAATTTCTAGGTTCTACCATATCTCAAGATCTAAAATGGACACCTAACATCAAAAACGTCATCAAAAAAGCACAACAAAGAATGTTCTTTCTCCACCAATTCAGAAAGCTCAAACTGCCCAAGGAGCTGCTGATCTAGTTCTAAAGAAGATTTATTGAATCTGTCATCTGCACTTTTATACCTGTCTGGTTCAGTTCTGCAACCCAACTAGACAGACACAGACTTCAGAGGATAATCAGAACTGCAGAAAAAACAATTGCTACCAACGTGCCTTCCATTGAGGACCTGTATACTGCATGAGTCAAAAAGATTTTTACAGACCTCTTGCATCCTGGACATAAACTGTTTCAACTCCTACCCTCAAAACAACGCTACAGAGCACTGCACACCAGAAGAACTAGACACAAGGACAGTTTTCACTCTGCTAAATAAATAATTCCCTCAACACTGTCAAACTATTTACTAAGTCTGCACTACTATTAATCTTCTCATCGTTCATATCACCCATCTCCTTCCACTAATGACTATATGACTGTAACCTTGTTGCTGGTATCCTTACAATTTATATTGTTTCCTAATATGATTCGATTGCTTATTTGTATCCTATGACTATCATCAAGTGTTGCACCTTATGATTCTTGAAGAATGTATCTTTTCTTTTATGTATACTGAGAGCATATGCACCAAGACAAATTCCTTGTGTGTCCAATCACACTTGGCCAATAAAGGATTCTATTCTATTCTATTCTATTCTATTCTATTCTATTCTATTCTATTCTATTCTATTCTATTCTATTCTATTCTATTCTAATGATCATTGTTGGAGAATTCAGTTTAAAAAAACCCTTAGTTGCTTGAAATAAATAGAACATTTTGGGTTCCTTCAGCTGTAAAAGCACATCTCAAGGGTGATAGGCATACAAAAACCAAACTCATCTGAACCTGGATCTCTACGAAAACCTTCCTGCCATGTCTTGTTCAGGGTAGAATAAATCTACTCCAGGAAGAAGGGAAAGGTGTGCATATGTATGTCAAAACTTGTGGGTCAATGATGTGCCAGAACCTGGCTGTATAGGCTTGTGTGTGGGGACATAGGGTCCTACACAGACATGGGACTGATTGGCCCCATGATAACCCATGAGAACACCTCCCCCCCCACCCCCCTGCTGTTTGGATGAACAACTCTTAATCTTCTCATTCTGGATCTCTCCATCTCTTGCAACTTTATAATGTTTTTAAATTTTTAATCTTAAATTACTTGGTTTTTATGTTTTATACAGTATTATTGATTAAATTGTACCAGAGCCCCCACCCCCGTGAGGAAGATGGGTGGTTAATAAGATGATATAGATATATGGCAGGTAGGTAGGTAGATGATAGATAGATAGATAGATAGATAGATAGATAGATAGATAGATAGATAGATAGATAGATAGATAATAAATGGACCTCTGCAGTGGAAGATCATCCCCCTTCTCTCCTCCAGAGATTAGTACCAGGAAAGTACAATTAAGGTTCTAAGCAAGAGAAACAGAGAACATCTGGAAGATGCAACAATCATAACAGAGGTGGAGCAGGTAAAAGCCAGCATTGTTATTGGAAGATGCTAGGATCTCATGAAAGTTCCTGCAGGCAAGACACTTTGCTCAACAGCAGGAATGCTAGAGTTGAGGTGGGAGAGGGATAAATCAACAGTTCAACAGCCTGGGGGAGAGTTGAATTCACCAGTCTAGCTCCTCTGATGTTTAGTAGGTAACATCTGGCTGCCAAATCCCCTAGGATGAGGGTCTTTTTATTCCAGGACAAAGGAGTCCAAGCATGTGGAATGCAGGGAGTGGGTGGAGAATGAGACTTGAATCAAGAGAACAGCAGGAGGCACAGTACACAGTGTTGGCAGCAGTGCACCCTCTGTTAATCCCATTACTCAGCAGCTTATGCACACAGAGTTTAGCATATTGGCTCCCTTCCATTGTGACTTCTGTCCCCAACTACTATTGCTAGGTGATGCCAACCCCTCCCCCTTTTTTTTACAGTGGCTAATTAAATGCAAAGGGTTGGAACACAACAAGAGATGTTGTCAAGATATAGCTATCCATTTTAAAGAGAAGAATGGGACAGGATGTAAGAGCAACACCCCACTATCAATTATAACTACGTTGAATTGGCCATATTTTATTGGCTCCCCCCTCCCCCCCAAACAGAGTAAATGTTGGTTACACAAATTCTAAGGGTGAGGTTACTTGGTTTTATAATATTCTTATGAGCAAGTGATGACTAAAATATAAATATTGAGTTTGGCACGTCATCATTTCCTTTCCATTTCCCAACCAAAGAGAGGTTATGCAAAGCAATGCTGACTTTATCCAGTAATAGTTGGGGGGAAAATGCCCTAAACTGTGGCCCAGGTGATTATCAATGATGATCTTGACAAAATGAACAAAACCTCTGCAATTATCTCATCAAATTTCAATTGCACTGGAACATTTGAATGTGTAAGTGAAGTAGATGGATGTCAAAAACATAACTACCATCAAAGAATAATGGACAGGTCAAGACTGTAGCCTTAATATTTTTCAAAAGCAATTACAAGCCAAGTGATGCAAACAGTTAAGGGGCAGAGGATAACTGCAAGTCATGTGTTTGCCCTTTTGAGTTATTTGTGAAAATAGTGTGATATAAATCAACAAACCTAAAACTGATTATTTTTAAAGAAACAATGAAGGCATAGAAAGAAATAGGATTATTAATTTTAGAAATGGGTAGGGCATCTCCATGGCGAAGAAATCAAAGAAAGGACAAGAACAGATATACTAAAGAAATTTTGGGTTATCAAGAGCAAAATTCCAAAATTGTAAGTTGTTGAATTTTATTAATAGTTTTGTCAAAAGACGCGAAAACATGCATTTCATGTTAGATAGGATTCAGACAAGAAGTTATTAAAACTTCATCTCAAGTCAGCCAGATGGATTTGGCATTTTTATCTGCCTACAGCAGTGTTTCTCAACCTTGATAGCTTGAAGATAGGTGGACTTCAATTCCCAGAATCCCCCAGCCAGCTGGCTGGGGGATTCTGGGAGTTGAAGTCCACCCAACTTCAAGCTACCAAGGTTGAGAAACACTGGCCTACAGTATTGAGTCCTTCCCAAGGATAGGCAGATGTGAATGTTTTATGGTGTGAAAGGAACCCTCGTTCCCAGTAAAGCTGGGATTTTGCAATTGAATGATGGCGATTGTATCAATGCCAATGGTGTCAATGTCAGTGGTACCCCTAGTTGTTTTGGGATTGCACCCAAGGTGCTTATTATTATTTTGCTTACTTTTGCCACAGTTCTATTTCTATTTGCAGCTCTTTAAATTTTTGTTTTCTCTTCTGTTCTGGTCTCCTCAGGAACTGCCACATCCACTATCCAGATTTTGTCTTTCTTATTAAAAATTGTTAAGCCTGGAGTGTTATGCAGCTGGTGCCTGTCAGTTTGAATTCTAAAGCCTGAGCACTTAGCTTCTTCATTTTCTATTATTTTCTCTATTTTATGGTCCCACCAGTTCTTGTTTACATTACTATTATTGAATCACTTTCAGGAATCCAAAACAAGCAAATACAAAGGATAATCGATTAAAGTTATTATAAAAGTATATAAAGAAGAGTTAATGCTGGGAACCTAGAGATATACCAAGTCTTACACCCAATTCTAAAAGATCCAGGAGCAAAGGAACCATCTTGCAACCTCTTCCATGAACAGTACTGATTCATCAGCTTCCTTTCTCCATGCCTTAACCTGTCCAGGCAGAGATCCAAAGATTTTGTTCTTTATGGAATTAAAAAAAGCATGTAGTAAGGACAGCTTTAATCAAGTCAGCCAGAATCAGCATCTGCAAGCATATTCATTTTTAAAGTGCATTTGATGCCTCCACATTTGGCATGTTCAATCCAATTAAGATTGAGGCAACCAATTTGATCTAGTGGTTAAGGCACCAGACTAGACACAGTGAGACTGAATTCTATTCCTGCCTTAGGCTTGAAAGCTGGTTGGGTGACCTTGATCCAATCACTTTCTCTTAGCCCAGCCCACCTTATAGGATTGTTGTGGGGAAAATGGGAAAGGTATTTATGTAGGTTGAATAAAAATCTAATAAAATTTAAAGAACAGATGTAATGCTTTTCTGTGTATTTGACTGGACTGTTTCTTTTTCCCAGCATCCCCAATTAAGTTGTGGAGGGAAATGATTTTGTATTGGAAGGTTTTGCATATCTTCACTGCAATATATAGCATTTGGATGAATGTGCAAACTTAGTTCCTAAGACTTGCCTCAAAAGTGAGACCAATATAAATTTGTTGTTACTTGAGGGTGAGGTGGTAGGGGTAGCCTTGCAAATTGCAATCTTGCGGACCCTTTTTCTGCATGGTCTTCACTACCTACATACTAGGGAATTCCCCAACTTTTACCAAACCAAGTCTATTTTACAAGATATTGCAAAAAATACAATAACCAGGGAACTCGGGGTTAGAGAGAGCTCTTTTTTGGCCAAGGAAACATATGCAAGGGAATGCTTCCCTAGCTGAATATTTTTCCTTAAGACATGCTAGCGTGTTGAAAAGCTTACTTTGCTTAAAAGGGGTTCAAAAGAAATCCTCCAGAAGGGAATTTCTAATCTTTATCTGTATCAATTGTACGGATATTTCCTTTAGTGTAGTTTTTAACTAGCAATGCTACAGTATTTTATGCAGTATATCCCATATTTCAACATTTCTTCCCTTTTAAGACAAGTAAAGTTTTGAAAATTAAGTGTGAAGATTATGATCTGGCACTTAGATGCTGCAGGTGACCCCAATATTATTTAAGTTTCACAAACATTCAATTGTCCAGAATAGTTTTACCCTAATCCAATTAAGATACATTTGGCCTCTGGAAAATGTAGTTGCAATTACGGAACTAATCATTTGAGAACATTAATCAACATTAATGTTCTGGAAGTCCTGTTACCAACTTCTTTGGATCAGTGAAGCATTTAATAGCATGGAGCCATTGGTTTCTCCAAGTAACTTTTTATGGAAACACTTCATTCACGCCTTAGTACTAAAAGGATATATTGTGGATAACCAGAAAACTTAAATGATGCAAAAAGTGGAAACTTATCAGGCCTGTGGGTAGGAGCCATCATTAGCCTAGCTTTTCAAAATTGATCTTTCAAATCAATTTCAATTCTGAAATGTTTTGAAAGGCTTTGGGGGAATAGCAGTTTATATATGAAAAAAACACCATCTTTTTGCTATTTTGTCTACATTTCATGTTCTCCATATGCTAGTACATTTCAGATACATTATGTAAATATTTAGCTTTGTTAAGTAATGCTGGAAGTGATAGGAACAATGAAAACTTAAATTGCAGCAGTGATGGATACATTGCTAGTTACAAATTTGGCGACTTACCAGATGCATTATGTAGAATTTATCAAATTAAGTGAAAACAAGCATTATAGTAAATAATTCCCTTAAGACAATGCACATTTCATTTACTGCAGCGCTTTTATTTTCCTTTCACAATGAAGTGTTGGGCATTACAATTCTCAACTTTAGGATGACTTACAAATTTTGGTTTTCTACTGTCATATGACAACATTAAGGCAACGTACAAAAATCTTACATAAATTAAACCTGATGATTAAATTTACAGGTGTCAATGCCAACATTGGAGCAACTCAATATTTTGCCCAGTGATGTCTTGCTGGGACAAAGGTGAGCAAGGAAAGAAAAACAGGTTCATAAGGCTTGGATACAATACATTTCCAATCCTGTTAGGAACAGTGGCAAGACAAAAATGGCCATCCTTTTCACAAACTCTTGCCAGCCTCAACAATAAAGACCTGGAATTCTTAGCGCTTTGTGTAGTGAAGTCTGGTCTTTTGCTACCCTGTACAGATCTAGGCTCAGACTCCATTGCAGCATAGCTGGTTACAGAGACTACTATCCCAGACAGTTAAACCTTATGTTCGTCAACACTATCCGTACTGTGTCCTAGGCCAGATGTGTATAGGGTAGTTATATACTGCTATGTACAAAGGGAACTTTAGTTCAAGGTCTTATCAGCAACAGGAAGCTATCCTCAGGAGACAGACTTCCCAATGACAAATGTTTGAAGAGAAGGCTTATTCCAGTTTCATGAGGCTAGCATGAGGCGTATATATTTGCCCAGGCAAATTTATACAGGTGAAAAAACTTAAATGCAGTAAAAACTGCACATTTGCCATAGTCCTTTTAGAAGCATTTACGGTGGACAATAGATGGGCCAGACTCATCATATTCTTGCTTGCTGATCCACATCTGCTGGAAGGTAGAGAGAGATGCAAGAATGGATCCACCAATCCAGACAGAGTATTTGCGTTCAGGAGGAGCAATAATCTGAAATAAAAGATAGGAGTTAAATGCAGAATAACCTGTGAAATACCCTTTTATTAAAAACAGCTCTGAAGTTTTAGAGAAAAATATCACCAAGAACCTGCCCTAGACATTACAAATGCTGTTAACCTCACCTTGATCTTCATTGTGCTGGGAGCCAATGCTGTGATCTCCTTCTGCATTCTGTCAGCAATTCCAGGATACATTGTGGTACCACCAGACAATACTGTGTTGGCATATAGGTCCTTTCTGATATCCACATCACACTTCATGATAGAATTGAAAGTGGTCTCATGAATGCCACAGGACTCCATACCTAGAAGAAAACACCCATTATTGCACTTGTATGCCAGACTAGTTTTAACACAATTTGTTCATTTATTCAATGGTAATTAACCATATGTTTCTTTGGAGATTTTATTAACTCAATTGCTTACCTAAGAAAGAAGGCTGGAAAAGGGCTTCGGGACACCTAAACCTCTCATTTCCAATTGTGATCACCTGGCCATCAGGCAATTCATAGCTCTTTTCCAAGGAGGAAGAGGAAGCAGCAGTAGCCATCTCCTGCTCGAAGTCCAAGGCAACATAACATAACTTCTCTTTTATGTCACGCACAATTTCCCTTTCAGCTGTGGTGGTAAAGCTGTAGCCTCTTTCTGTCAGAATCTTCATGAGGTAGTCTGTGAGGTCACGGCCAGCCAAATCAAGTCGCAAGATGGCATGAGGGAGAGCATAACCCTCATAGATGGGCACAGTGTGTGTGACACCATCACCAGAGTCCATTACAATACCAGTGGTACGACCAGAAGCATATAGGGACAACACAGCCTGGATGGCCACATACATGGCTGGAGTGTTGAATGTCTCGAACATGATCTAAAACAAAAGAAAGCAATTATTAAGCAATGAACAGTTTTACTCACTAATGCACACCCATGCTGACATGCAAAGTATTTGATGTGAGGAGAAACCAAAAGAAAGCAAGCAGAAAATACAACTGAAACCTGAGAGACTTGAAGGAAGGAAATGCCAGAAGAGTACAGAACCCTGAAAATAACCAAAAAAGAGAAGTTGTAATCTGAAAGAAGTGATGGAATGGATGGAAATCATACATGCAAGATACACCAATGCTGTACCTGTGTCATTTTCTCTCTGTTGGCCTTAGGGTTCAAAGGAGCTTCTGTAAGCAGTACTGGGTGTTCTTCAGGGGCAACACGAAGCTCATTGTAGAAAGTATGATGCCAAATTTTCTCCATATCATCCCAGTTGGTGACAATTCCGTGTTCAATTGGATACTTCAGGGTCAGGATACCTCTCTTGCTTTGGGCTTCATCTCCCACATAACTGTCTTTCTGTCCCATACCAACCATGACACCCTGAAAAAAAGAAGATGAATTAGTACATGATAACAAAAAGGCACGCTCCATCTTCGCTACATTAAATATCTTTTTAATTTTGGCAACTTACCTGGTGGCGAGGGCGTCCAACAATTGAGGGAAACACAGCCCGAGGAGCATCATCTCCAGCGAAGCCTGCTTTGCACATTCCAGAGCCATTGTCAATGACAAGTGCTGCAATTTCTTCTTCCATTTTGCAGATCTTTCAATAAAAATAGAATGCTTAGCAACCGTGATTTGTTCCATCCCTCCAGCAACAATCTTACATCATCAACAATCAGTGCTTAGATCTGACCCTACCGCTTTTTACCACTAGAGGCTGCTCTGAATGCCTTTATGTCTGGAACCCCACCCACTTATGTTTTTCACCATGGCTTAACACTTTAATTCATTTAACTTGCATTGCAGAATCAGCAAGTCCTATCCTTCTGAGCTCTGCCACACCAAAATCCACCAGTCCTCTATGCTTATCCATTCATATCATACCGACTTCAGTAAGAACTGCCTTTTAAGCAGGCAGAAGACTGTGGTTTAACCTAGCATAGAACTGAATTAAATATTCCCAACACCAATCCAGTATGTACATGAGGGGAGTTTTCTCCCACAAAAGGCTGCCCTCTTTTCCCTTAACCAAATTTTGTTGACATTCATACTGCGAAAAGCTTTCTTTATGCAATTTCTTCCCACTTAGGATTCCACAAAGTATGCCATTATTAGGACATCCTGTCTGAAAGGCAAGCCACATTCAGTACCAATATGGTTCCAAGGAAACTAATTCCTATTTCACACCTGAACACCTTAACCAAGACCATAACATTTCACAAGTGTATTCTATCTTCTGCTAAATAAAAAAAAAATTAAACTTGTCATGCAATGTTCCCTACAGGTATGGAGGCGTTTCAGCCCAGCGTGTGCACTTTAACGCTGACCAAGAGAGACACAATACGCCCAGGTTCATTATGCCATTCAAACCCTAACCCCGCCTTCCCAAACCACCTACCACCACCGCTGTTCTTTGCTTTCCCTAACGAAGACGCCTCATTTTCCAAAAGCCTTTTCCCTCGCAAGTCCTTCCTAGAAAAAGTAGCGCCCTTGCTTCTCTCTCCTCCCACGTTATTCTTCGCAGAAAAGGTTTCTCCCCCACCTCATTTCCCGCCTGATGACGTCAACGAGCAAAACCATCCAACCGCATCGGAGCGGCTGTTACCAGGCTAATAACTCCGCCCCCTCCCGCTCACCCCATTCAGGCAACCGTTACGCCCACGAACCGGTAGCTCGCGTCGAGTCCCCCATAAAACGTTTCTGCTTCTCTCTTCCTCCTCCCACCCCCACCACGCCGCCTCAAGAAACCAGCATACGGAGCCTTTAACGGCTGTCCGCCACGGCAATTCGATGGGTATCCAAGGGCATTTTAATCAATAAATTGCGCTTCCTCCTCCACAGAGATTTAAAAAAGGTTGGAAAACGCAAGTCCGATGCCGAAGGCCCTCAGGGAAGGCAGCCAGATGATCACACCTACCTGTTAAAACGGCAGGAGGTTTGAGAAGGGAAAAAATAAAAGGAGTCGAGCTGCTGCTAGATCCGCTGCCGCCGGCTGAGTGAGACCGTTCCAACGCCAACCCCGCCCCTTTTATACCCAGGGGGAGCCGGCCCCCTCTCGCCGGCTGAGAACATCGCCATATATGGAGATCTTTCAGAAGTGCGAGCTCCCATTGGCTGATGGAGCCCGGGCCACGTGGGGCAGACGAAGGCGGCTTGGCAACGCCTATCTGAACCCCGGAATCTGGATGAACCGCGGGAGGGGGGGGGAGGGGCGCTCCTCTTTGCAGAAGACCCCATCGCCGCAGCCCCTTGTTGGGCTCCATTTGCAGGTGAGAAAGGCGGCGCCGAAGGGGTTCGGGGCAGGGGCGCCCCAATAGAGAAAAACAGCTCTGTGCAGCCTACAGTGGAAACGGGCGTTCAGGAGTCTCTGAATCACTCCCGAGATTGTTAGGGAGGGGGGTATATTGGGGTACCCGGAGGTTTACTACTTCAGGGGTAGGTAGTGTGGTGCCCCGCCAGATGTTTCTTGTTTGATTTCCCACTACCCTTTGCCCTGACCCTGTTTTCTGGAGGTGACGGGTGTAAAAAACATCTGGAGTGTACCCGTTTGCCAAACCCTTATTTGTATTATTGCACTTGGGGTCCTGAGGTTTCCTGTGGCCTGGCTACTGGCCACACAATGAGGGAACTGCAGTGCCAGCAGATATCACACACATGCAGAAACACACAAATGCAGGGTATCTACAGGGGAACCAAGATCACACATGAATCTTAATTTGGGGTGATTGCTTTGGAATATGGTACCTGGCTATCATGAAGGAGAAGTAAGTGCTCATGTGGCAGTTGGTTTTGTAGCTTGCTCTTTGGTGAAGTAGTTCAATACACCTGAGACTCAAAGCAGGGAGATTTTTAATCTAGACAAGGAACTATCAGTAGGAAAATTACTATTAACTCCTCTAAATGCCAAAAGACAACTGCCATTCCATCTGTTTCACAACCATCAAGGACAAGAACTTTGTCCTTTTTTAATGCAATGCCATTTTTCTCCTGGCCCACTCCTGTGTTTTAAAAAAAGCTGCTGCTTCATTGGTTGAAATGACCTCCTTGGCCCACATATTGCCAAATTTGACTGGTACAAGGCCTCACACCCTGCATTCACAGTAGTAAATATCCCATTTTATTGCTTTCCATAATGTGGGGTCCTCCATTTGTATTGGATTATAACTCCATGATCCCTCACTGATATAGTCAAAACACCATGCTATTGGAGATGATAAGAACTGTAGCTTAATCTTGATCATCAAGTTAGGGAAAACTGCCTTACTAGATGACTTACAAGAATGAGGGCAGCAAGATTCTTGTACCTATAGTCACAGCACAATGTTTTTTCTGTTCAAACAAAAGATGCCAACGAAATTCTTATTTTCTCCAAGCAAAAGAAATAATAATAAAACATACTAAATAGATAGGCCCTAATGTGATTACAAAGCAAAACAGGAAACATCTGCCAGGTGGTGAAAAAATGGTGCAGGACATGTGTTAGGGGCCAGCACCTGTAAATTAGATATAGAGGTTATTTTGCCTAAGAATCCTGGTTTAGGTACTTTAAAAGCTGAGGATGTCCTGTGTGTGTAGATTGGCAGACCACATTATGCAGTGGGTTTCCCCTATTGTGTTGTCTGTATTCTGGAATGCTTCTCCCCCTCAAATTATGAGGTACCTACCATTACATCTTTAAAATAGCTGTTGCAGCCCTATTTCTTTAACTAAGAAGGCCTAGGCCCGTGATGGCGAACCTGTGGCACGCGGAGCCATATTGGTGGGCACGCGAACGTTGCCCTAGCTCAGCTCTGGCATGCATGTGTGCGCCAACCAGCTGATTTTTGGGCCTTCCAGGCTCACTGGAAGTTGGGCAAACGGGCCATTTCCAGCCTCCAGGGGGATGGGGAAAGCCGTTTTCGCCCTCCCCAAGCTTCTAGAAAGGCTCTGGAGCCTGGAGAGAGAGCGAAAAACGGGCCTTTTGGTCCCACTGGAAGTCGGCAAACAGGCCAGTTCTGGCCTCCGGAGGGTCGGGAAGGCCGTTTTTGCCCTTCCTAGACTTCTAGAAAAGCTCTGGAGCCTGGGGAGGGCAAAAAAACAGGCCCACCATGCCATCGCGTACCAAAAGCATGGGGAGTGTGGGGTAGTCATATATACATGTGCGGTGGGAGCGGAGAGCATTGAATTATGGGTGTGGGCATGCGCGCAACCCCCGCACTCCCCCCACTTTTGGCACCTGACGGCAAAAAGGTTAGCCATCACTGGCCTAGTCCTTCCCTGCATGAATGTTGAATGTTTTGTTTTCTTTTCCACAAACTATTTAAAGGTATTAACATTTTTTATTTTACTTAATTATAAACTGCTTAAATAAATGATTGTAGAAGGAACAATGAATAAATATATGTATAAAATAAAAAAACAAGCAAACTTTGGTTCATAACACTGCCGGATCTGAACAATATGAAGAATAACAAGTTTTCACCTTTGTTTGGAAGGATTAAATAAAAGAGGCTGTAGGTGTAACCACAGAATTTACTGCTAAAATTCAAACAAAATCCAATGTCTTTGGAACTATATTTAAGGAAGCACACTTAATTATTTTAAAATAATTAATTTGAGATAAATCAAATTCAAGGTAGCTTAGAAGACACAATCATAATGAACAAGAGGTTCTTGTGATCCTATACATATTGTAGTTACATGACATAATAGTAAGATGATAGTCTGCCAAAGAAAAGCATTGCTGTTCCCTTGGCTATGACTTCAATGTTAGATTTTTTACAGTATCCACACATTTTGTTGTCCTGAGTTCTGCCTAATACTGTCAAAGCATTAGAAATGAAATATGCTTCACCATTGTTTCATCTGTGAAAGAAAATGTATATGTGAGGTGAGAAAGATTCACTATTAAAAATTTTCCAATCATTATTTGCTTCCTTTTATCCATACTACTTAACTGTGAGAATCAGCTATAATACACTTGAGACAAAATGCTTTTCTAGCCCACATAAGCTGCAGTGTTGCTTGCAAACATAACCTACCAAACATAGGTAAAACCAGTAGTCTCTGCCCATCCCTGTTCTATGTACACACCTAGAAAAATAACCAGACCTCACCTATAGGCAGGTGACTAAGCTTGTCCTTCCCATAAAATCATAACCTACTTAAGTTTTCCTAAATTGGGAAGGTCTTTACCAATTCAAGTGATAGCTGAGTTCCAACACTCCCCCAGCTTTGCAAATAAAACCAATCATTGAATCGTAGAAATCAGATTCATCGTAAGGAGGAAATACTGTAATAATTGTGTTGGTTTCTATTGCTCAACTCCTAATGTATATTCCCAAGATTTCAAAACAATGTTCTATAGATTCACAGCTGAGAATTGAACTGAAATATATGAAGAGGTAGGGATGGACAATCCCCATTATTACTGATAAAGTGGTAAAGTGACTTTAGAGCCAACATGCTTGTATTTAGGTTTGCTTTCCTTATACTGGTTCATCTATTATACAGGATATATCAATTCCAGGAGCCCTGGAGAGAATGCTAAGCTAGAAACATCACCACTCAGCTCTGGTTCGTTCATTCATTCAGTCACTCCTTACTCCTTAATACAGCATTTGCATTATTCAAATTAGAAATTGAATGTTTAAGGAACTGGATAGTTGCATGCTTTTAAAGTTTAGAGTGGGGAAATGCTTTGAATTCTTGAGAATCTACAAAACATCCACTTGCTTAAGTGGCATTTTGTCTGCTTTTGCTGACATTTTCCATGACATTTATGGAATTATCTTCAGATGGGAAAAGTTAACAGTTTTGAAAGAGACCAAAGGATTTAAAAATCTTGCAAGGGACTTGTTTGTGGGTAGCTTTATAGATTTATGAGTGAAGGTGACGCATCAATTGATTTGATTTGTTGGCCTGTTTATTTTTAACGTTTTCTGGCCATTTAAACGCTTATTATTCACAAATCCAATATAGGCGACTCTGCTCCAAAGTGTATTGAGACACCCCCATCCCCCACTCCAATATCTCTTAACAAAATTTCACCTGTTTCTCTCTCTTCCATTTTGGCCTGTCATTTTTCCAGTTATGCTTTACAACAATTGATGTTTTGGCAGATGGTCGTAGTCACACAACTATTATAGGAAGGCAAAAAGCTAGCCCACGCTTGCTTGTCAAAACACACCTTTTGAACCCTCCAGAAAAAGGCCTGCGAGTAGGGAAGGAAGCTCTCAAAGATGCTCCAATTTAATAAGCCAGGCACGTTAAGGGTCTCCAAGCTTGAGAGCGGAAGGCCCGGTTATTTCCCGCAACAGCCCTCTGGAAAGCATAAGGCTTCCCCTCCGGTCATTTGCATTCCTCTCGGATTCTTTTGTGCTGAAAGAGAGGGCGTGTCTCCTCTGGAGGAGCCAAGATTGCGCTCCTGAGACACATCGCTGCCGCGTTCCCTGGAGCTGCGGCCAGCCAAGAGAAACCTTCCTCGTTCGCCATGTCGGTTCGCCGGGGTAGAGGTGCCCCACCCAAAAGACATCGGGGTGGGGTTGCGAAGGCAGAAGCAGGGTTAGCCAGAGCCCTGCATCATCCCCGGCAACTGTCCGCGTTAATTTGCATGTATCCCGCTTGCTTAGGCATCGCTGCTCCCCGGATGGTGCCCTATTTTGAGAAAACCCTGTTGGTTTTAGACAGCCCAGGAATGCGGAGCTGAGTGAGGAGATAAAAGGAGATTGGCTCAGTAGCCGAGACCGACAACCCTTAGAAGTGATATTAGGAGCTGGGGATTTCTCAGTAAGGCATGGACCTCCGTCACATCACTCAAATGCAGCAAAGGAGGGAGAGGTGAGCAGCGGAGAGTGCTCGCTGCGGAGGGCTGGGTTTGAAGGGGGGAAAAAAGCGCAGCGCAAACATGCTGACGAGGATGCGGGGGGGGGGGGCGACTTTCCTGCCTTTAACACACGACACATAGTAGGGCGAGGCGACGCTGGCAACCAGGATGCGAGTTTTTATTGAAAGGCTTAAGGATTTCAGGGGCGCTTTAATGCAGGTAACTTGGCTGTTAACCTAATCGCAGCCAGCTGCTTCCCCGTTAATTGCAAATCAAGGGTTCATTTCACTCAACGGCGCCCGCCTTGGCGTGCGCTTTCGCCCTTCCCGTCCTCATCAGATGTTTTCAAAAGGCTCGGGTTATTTTGCAAGCCCCTCTTCTCCTGCTCTGCTAATCGGTTTTTTTAAAATTCTCGATCCGTCAGAAAATTCTTAGCACGTGCCAAAAGCCGGGCCAACAAAGACCTCTCACTTCCTGCGATCGAAATGAATGAAACGCTTCTTTCCCCCTCCCTCCCCCCCCCCAACCTTCACTACACAATCATCCCTCGCCCGAAGCCAAACGTCGCTTCTTTGCACCGCTTTCGGAATCTGTTCGTCAGCGCGGGCCGCCTCCCCCCCCCCCTCCGCCACTCCTCTCCCTCCTCTGTCGAGGCATCCGCGTCATTCGTTTCGGGCAGAGCAGGGCTGGGCTGGAGCCGCGTACGGAAACCCCGTGGGTGTGGGTTCCACAAAGCGGCGCCCAGGTGACCCGGCGTGCGCGGGGAGGGAAAAACAAAGGAGTCCTTTCTATGCCTATATTTGGAGATGGTTGGGCCGCTGTCTCGGAGATCCGCCCTTTCGGGTTCGGGGACGATGCACACCTACTGCCCCTCCCGCCCAAGGACGGCGGGCGAGGCGAATTGTTTCGGCTGATGGATCGCCGGACTTTGATCGCTGATAAAGGAGGGTTGGAGGAAATGCATTTTTAGGACAAGAGTCACTCATGCCCTGGATTAAGGTGGTTTTTCTTCCGTTGCCCCGCTCGCCGCTGATCTGATTTTAGCCTACCCAGAAAGGGAAAGATTCTGTTGAAGAGGTTTTAAGAGATTCGGCTTCCACCTAAGCATAAACTAAAATATGCTGGGTGCAAAAGATAAAAAAATAAATGTTAAGGCTGAGGTCCCCGGTTCAGGAAATAAAACTGCATTATCCGCAGCCGCCTTGCTTCTTGAGAAATCTTGGCTGGTGTTGGATTTTGTATTATTAGTAAAGTGCACCAAGAGGCCTTTGCAGGCCGTTAAAATGTTCACCAGGGTGTGAAATGATTATTGGATAACATTACTGAATCAAGTGGGCTGATCCTATATTTCCTGAAGCATAAACGTTTATAGGGTGTTTTCCCCCCCAGGAAGTCATTTATTACAGATCAAGGGGTGAGAACTCCTCCCTTTGTCTTCATTTCCTGGGAGAGGGCTAGGTAACAATCAGGTCCAGTAATTAGATGTACAGGTAGCCATCCATTTATGTTATAGTGGCACTGAAAAAAGTGACTTATGATCATTTGGTCACATGATCAAAATTCAGACAAGTGACTCATATTTATGACAGTTGTCCTGGGATCATGTGGTCAAGCATCCAAAAAGCAAAGTGAATGAGAAAGCCAGATTTATATAACAACCATGTCACTAACTTAATAACCACAGTAATTCATTTAACAATTGTGTCCCTAAGCAACTGATATTTTGGCCTCAATTGTGATCTAAGTCAGGGACTACCTATATCAGTTTTTTGTTTAGGATTTGCGGAAGTTTTGCCTATCTTCTCTCATTTTGGTCATGTTTCTGTTAGCTTTGACCAATACACCTGCTTAATTTTCTCTAGGTTGCTAGGGAGAAGCAGAATGAAAAAATCCCATATAATGTTTGGATACATATAAATTTAATGAATAGAAGACTGGATTAGGACTTGGGGGCCCTTTCAGAAAATTCCTTTAGTTCAAAAGCCATTATAGTTAGTACTTATCCTTGGGCTATTTTACAGGTCTATTTTGTGGCCCTGTAATAGACTACTTTACATAGGAAATCAGATATTTTTGTAGAAGATGGCTGAAGATGGTGGGCAATTTGTTAATGGAATCTGTTTGCAGAGGAAATGGTTATTTTTATACTGCTTGATTTTAAAGGGCCATAAAAGTTTCCTACCAGCTAGAAAGGAAAGGAAAGCATGTCATCTATAAACATAAATTGATAATGTCTGTGATGGAGGAGAAAGTGAGAGTGAATCACCTTCCTATTACTGAAACCTCAGTTTTTTGCAATTCATCTGATGGTAACATGCAATTTCCCACAATCCCTGTGCAAAAAAAAAAAAAAGCCAATACCCAGATACACCCTTCATAGTGGATTTTGGAAGTGAGGTAGAGAGTTTAGTAAAAAGAAAATCTCTGGAACTGCATATTTCGAGGAACTGGCGAGCGAAACATTTGAATATGGAACCACTTTTAGCAAAAGAAAACAAAAATCCCAAACCTACGTTGGCAATACTTGGATTAAGTTACAAAATCATTCCCAAATTTTTGATCCTCCTGCATCAAAAAAGTTGGTTAGGAGAAAAAGGGAGAGAAAGGACAAGAGAAGGCTGATTGGTGGCCCCATCTGCAACCATTTGCTTAGCTAATTGCAATGGATTTGTGGCATTACACAAGCTAGGTTACTTTGCTGAGAGAAAGAAGCCAGTTCAGTTATCTGCCTGTCTGTGCCCTACCCAAGGGCCAACACACTGTGATTAAAATGTGAGCAATGTCAGTCTCACACCTTCCACCAGCCAATCACTCTTAACTTGGTTCTGCTTGTATTGCTCTTTTGTTTATTGGTTCTTCGATATCTCCATATAGGGTCAACTCCACAGAGGTTAACTTTTTGATACGGAAGAATTCCTACAGGGTAAAGGTGAAGGTAGCAGAAAGGAATATCTGCCTGCCTGGCTCTTTATTTTGGCAAAGCTAAGCACATTCTATATACTTTCAGTATTGTGATATCAAAGAAGGCAAGAAGGGAACGCTGGAAGGGAGGAAGCAGTAGAGATTTTTTTTTAAAAAAAACCCCGAGATATCTCTCACATGTTTTCACAGGATATGAGTTGGACCACTACAATCAGATGTTTGTATTTTTCAGGCCACTATTTTTTTTTTAATTCCTTCCTCTCCCCGCCCCCCTCAAAAATCTTTTCTCTACAGTGACCTGCACTTCTTCCATAGTAAATGGGATTGCAGCTTTAAATTAATTCAGAAGGCTGGATTGCACTGATGAGCAGATCTCCATGGGGCAGTAAGCCAATTTTCCTAAAAGCCTGTTAAGCAATGGCGGAGAGCCAATTGTGGACTGACAAACTGCAAGAAGGTTTAGCATCACAAGGTTATGATTTAGCAAATACCCTTAACAGAATGTTAACTGAATCATAACTCTTTATTGTGGCTACATGAATTAATGAGTGCATCTCAATATTTCAAAAATCTCCAGATGAAGTACAAGATAACAGGCAAATCAGTAAAAATTGTCACTGGATTAAGTCCAGATTAAGTTTGTTGAACTTGGCCACCATTGGGGGCATGACATAAATTCTATTGCTTTACGTGAAGATAGGTAATATATTTGACATACTTGATAGATAAGCAGGTTAGGGCAGGATAGTCCGTGTCCGGAGCATCACCTGCAGGTGACACGCTCTGCCCTGGAGGCTGAGTCAAACTGCTGGAGAACTTAGTAAATATAACAGTGTCATAGCCAGTGGTAGGCCCTCCAAATACAGGTCAATTTGCAGCCATTAGTTTAATGTTTGTTTGTTTGAAGTTACAACATCACTGAAAAAAGTGACTTTGGATTGTTCTTCACACAACCGTGGCCGCATCCCCATGAATATGTGGTAAAAATTTGGATGCTTGGCAATTGGTTCATATTTATGATGGTTGCAGTGTCCCAGGGTCACGTGATTCCCTTTTGCGACCTTCTGACAAGAAGTCAGTTTCACTTAACAACCATATTACTAACTTAACAGCTGCACTGATTCACTTAACAACTGTGGCAAGAAAGGTTGTCAAATGGAGAAAACTCACTTAACAACTGTCTCCCTTCTCGACAGAAATTTTGGCCTCAATTGTGGTCGTAAGTGAAGGACTACCTGTAGAATGTTCTGGAAAAGAATTGACTGGGTTGACAGCAATTTGTGTTATCCAAGGGTGTTTCCTGCTCCTCAGCTCCTATGTGGAGTTGGCACAGCTGACTCCATGCTGAATCAGGAGGTTGAAATAACATAAGGAATTGTATGCATGAAAGGTAATAAACTTATTTCCAACACCTTCACATACTCCTGGTTGCCAGCAGCATCTAAGAGATTTCGGAAGCGATAGTTCACATCGCATAAGTCATTTCCGTGAGTAAGTCATTTCACTTATGCAGCCAACCTTGATGTAAGGATTGTGTTTTAAGTGCAATTTAGTCTTGATCCTACCTCCATCAAAGTAGTTGCTTAATTTATTTTCATTGAACTTCTAAAAAAAACCCCAGCCTTCAAATTTCATTATCCTCACCAATTAAAATGGCCTTTTCCTCTCCAACAGAATTTCCCATGCTTATTTTTGGATTTTGCCATTGGTGTTTGCAAGTGTAGAATGTGTGTTTTAGGGGAACTGAATTGTAGAAACAGGAAGGCCAGGCCAGGCCATGCTATACATCAAAGACCAAGAAATAGGTCTTTGATGTATAAACCTATTGTTTTGCAAACAGCATTCCTCTGAAGATGATCGGTCATTACTTTTTCCCTTACAGAATGAACTGGGTTGAAATACAGCAGCTGGGCAGATTCCTTAGGTAGCAACAACTTTGTGGTTCTGTAACTCCCTCCCCCCTTTCTTTTACGCCTGGGTATCTGCATTTTAGCTGTAAGGCAGGAACACCCCCCTCCTCCCATTGCTCAGGCAGAGGTCATTTGATTGCATAATCCTTCCCATTCTTGATGTGGAAACACAAACCAGAGAAGCATGTTTTGCCACTTGCTGTGCCAGCTGTGCCAGTTCCTCCAAGTTCACAGCCACACTAGCCGTTTCTGTCTGGAGAAACCTCTCCTCTATCCACTCTCCTTGGATGTATGTTCTGAGTAGCATGTAACTTCTTGCCTGGCCATCTAAATTCGTAGGATTTTTTATAAGAGGGAGGGCCTATTGATTAAGCAAACGTAAATTTGCTGAGATCAGGCAACCTATTTTGAATCCAAGAACAACTGCGAGAGCCCTGCCTCTACAACTTCAGGAAGTAAGATTGGGGATGGAAATAGCCAAGAATAATCAGAAGATGATTTGTACTATTTTATTTACTGTGGATCGGGGTGTCAAATTCAGTTTCATTGAGGGTCGCATCAGGGTTGTGTTTGACCGGGGGGCCGGGGGGGGCACTAGAGTAGACGGGGCCAGGGTGGGCATGGCCAGCTCACCATCACGCGTGTCGAGGGCGCCTGTAGTGGCCTGAGCACTTTGCCAGAGAAAATGGGCTCCTGAGCTCTGTTTCATATGCGATAGCCTCCTGCAACCCTCTGCCAGCGAAAATGGAGCTCAGGAGTGGTGTGTGTGTTTTCGTGGCAGAGGCACCGTGGGCCAGTCCTTCGTTGTTTCCAGGGCAGCCCTGTGGGCCAGATCTAAGCACCCTGCAGGCCAGATACAGCCCCCAGGCCTTGAGTTTGACACCCCTGCTGTTGATAGTATGGTGTGGTGTCAAATGATCTTCACAATTAGTACAAAATTGGGTCTGTGGGTGAATCTTTGCAATCTTGAGTATAAAGTAGACATAGACTGGATGCTGTAGATTCCTTGGTTCTTGCTCCAAATCACACTGACATAGGTCAGATGTACAGGTAGTCCTCCGCTTATAGCCGTTCGTTTAGCGACCAGAGTTATAATAACATTGAAAAAAGTGACTTGTTAACGAACAAAGTTTAAGAACTATATGTTTATATGAGTACTAATATTATTGCAAAGTGACGGAAGATGTTTGGAACCAGTGATGTCATATCTATGTTCAATGTTTTTTTAATTTTTACTATTAATAAAAAACTTTTTTAAAAAAGGGACTTGTGACCATTTTTCACGCTTGTGATCTTTGTGACATCCCCATGGTCATGTGATCAAAATTCAGGCGCTTGGCAATTGACTCATATTTATGACAGATGCCGTGTCCTGGGGTCACGTGATCCTCTTTTGCGACTTTCTGACAAGCAAAGTGAGTGGCAAAGCCAGATTGACTGAACAACAGTTTATCTAATTTAACAATTACTGTGCTTCACTTAACTACTATGGCAAGAAAGGTTGTAAAATGGGGCAAACTCACTTTCTGATGTTTCACTTAACATCAGAAATTTTGGGCTCAATTGTGTTCGTAAGTGGAGGATTACATGTATTGGGTTACAATTCCCTTGATTCCTAGTTATCAGAGAAATCTTAATAAATCTGGAAACGTGAAAAGGCTGGAGAAAGCAGTTATGGTTGATCACAGGGCTGTGTTTTGGGTTTTTCTTTTTCTTTTCTTTATTTTTGCTTTCTGGTAGGTTGAATTATAATTACTACCTGCCAAACAAGACCTTAATGAATAAATATTTATAATATACATTCAGAATTCTGAACTGCATAGCCTGCTTGGCAAGGCAAGCCCGACTCTTCCAACAGAGCTCATTTTATTACACTGCTGTCAGTCTTGATCCCACCCTAATTGTGATCTGAAGAACAGGAGGCTGTCTTTCAACAGAAGAGAGATTTCCTTGTTAAGCTGTCTGGCAGATGATATACTTCGCTGTGTATATGACTGTAAGGTAGTTTCTTCTTCATGATTAGTGCGAACATACCTTGATTCTGAGCCATTGAAATGGTTGCAAGGGATACGCAAGCACATGAAAAGGGAGGGGGCAGCATACTAGGTCTCCCCCTGCGCTCCCTTGTTGTTCAGCAATAACAGTATTCATGGCCTCTACCCGTTCCGGTAATAAGTACAGAGACAATGACAAAGAGATCTTCAGAGGCTGATTTGAGTCATAGACTTAGATCTTGTACAAGGGCAACTTCCAATCCTCTCTTTCTCCTCCCACCGCCCTCCTCTCTCTCACACACACAGTCCCTGCTGAAGAGCACATTTTGAATGTGTGATCTAAAAGCACAGGGAAATGCTCTCTGAAAGGAGCAGCTTCCATGATTATGGGGATAGGGAGAGTGGATAGTACGTAGAGGCGAAATATCTCCAGCCAGTAAGAAAATGGAACCCTGGGGATAGGACTGGAAGCCATTTGCTCTAAAATAAGGAAGATGATGATGCTTGAGTGCTTTTTGCCTATCGCAGTTATTTTCTCCCACCAAACCCCACCCCATCTCCTGTGGCTTTTAGCCACAATAAGGACCTTTCTTATTCTCCATGTCCTTCACCTTTTATAAAAAAATGGCGGAGAGGGTATTCTGTGAAATTGAGTTATCCAGAGTCTAAAGAATATCACTGGTGGATGAATGTTATCAGGAGCTCATGGAGAAACAGGTAGCTTTGTTTTGCTATTCTTACTGGGTATTGTCTTTGTTGGCAGCAAAAGAGAATCAATTGGATTCCAGACAGAGGAAGCTGATTTCTATCGATCTAGCCCAGTATATTATCCACGTTGACCCATTTGTGGTTTGCCATGATCTCAGTCAAGCCATTTTGTTTCATTTGCTCTCTTAAGTTTTTATATACAGATGGCAGTAGTTTGCAAGCTTCTGCATGCAAAACGGGTGAAATCCAGCAGGTTCTGACAGGTTCTGGAGAACCAGTAACGGAAATTTTGAGCAGTAGTGGAAATTCTGAGTAGTTTGGAGAACTGGTAAATACCACCTCTGGCTGGCCCCAGAATGGGGTGGGTATGGAGATTTTGCAATATCCTTCCTCCAGTAGTGGGGAGGGAATGGGGATTTTGCAGTATCCTTCCTCCAGTAGTGGGGAGGGAATGGGGATTTTGCAGCATCCTTCCCCCCAAGCCATGCCCACAGAACCGATAGTAAAAAAAAAATGGATTTCACCACTGATGCAAAACGTATCCAATGCACCTGAGATAGAATCCTTATCCAACATAAGAAGAACACCAGCTTGATAAGGATGATGTGGAGAAACACTTTGTGTTTGCACATGTACATAAGTGCTCCTCAGCTTCTACCAAGGTTCAGTAGAAGCTCACTTCTGAATAACCCAGGTGCAAGTGACCTTCAATTTTTATTTTCCTTGGTGAGGTAAACATCCTAAGAGAGAAAACAAAAGATCTCTATTGTTCCCCTTGTCAATTGTCCCCCTCAGTCAACATGGAACAATTTGCTAGTATTCTTAATAATAAGCACTGGGTGCCTCCAGATGGAAGACTCCTAACATTTCCTAGTCCAAGTGTATTTGTGCAACTACAGGTAGTCCCCATACAGCAGGGGTGTCAAACTCAAGGCCCATGGGCCAGATCTAGCCTGCGGGGTGTTTAGATCTGGCCCTCAGGGCCACCCTGAAAACAGCAAAAGACTAGTCCATCCTCTGCCAGCAAAAACGGGCTCCCAATCTCTGTTTTCGGCTGGAATCGCCTCCTGCAACCCTCTGCCGGCAAAATGCGGCTTTCCGGAGCTCTGTTTTCACTGGCAGAGGGTTGTAGGAGGCTATCCCATCTGAAAACTGAAATTGGGAGCCTGTTTTTGCTGGCAGAGCACTTGGGCCACAACACGTGCCCCTGACATGAATGATGTCAAGCTGGCCACACCCACCCTGGTCACACCTGCCCTTCCCCAGGGTCAAACACAACCCTGATGCGGCCCTCAATGAAATTGTGTTTGACACCCCTGCCATACAACAACCACAGTCAGAACCAGCAATTTGGTCTTTAAGTGAAATAATCACTACATGAAACCATGACTGCGCTTATGATTTTATGTCAATTTTCTTTTGCAGAGCTGCAAAGGTCGCAAATGTGAGGATTGGTTGCAAGATTACTTTTTCATCACTATCATAACTCTGAACGGTCACTAAACAAGAACTACGGTATGCTGTCGTTTCTTCCCGGATAGATTTTCCATATAGATGCACCCGAGGAAAAAAGAGAGAGAGAGAAGCAAAAAAGAGAAGAGTTAAAAATAGAGAAAGTAATATCTGCAGGGGCCTTCCTTTCAAATTCCATAAACGAAACAAGATGATTACAGAATGGAGCCCCATCTGGAAGTTGTTATGCACATTGTTCAGCAACATAAAAATGGTGACCGCACTGCCTGCTCCTTAGTGAATTAGAGTCATATCCTGAAACAAGCAAAATAACAGCAAGAGTGGAAATTCAAGCTTGCAAACTGGAAGCAAAGCAGATGATTTTAATAATAGGATTCAAAATTCATCAGACCCGTTGGAGAACAGGACTTACTTTATCTTCGAACTAATGTAGACAATCTAGTTTCATCCAGGGCAGTCGTTGTGATCCAAAGAGTCATGTTTCAAAAATGATTCTAGAGAAGTGCTTCAGACTTTGCACAAACATGAATGGAGCACTTTTGTACTGTTTATTAAATCTAAGTTTTGGAGAGCATCCAAAATTTCTGACAGAGAAACTTTTAAAAAGGCAGGCTGCTTTAATAAGTGATGGAGAAGTGCTGTGCTTGCCCTTGCATCAGGTCTGGCACTGGTGATCTTACCTAGTTTGTGTAATGAAACGCCTCCGAGAAAACAGTCGAGCCGAGATCCTTCTTTCCCCTGTCACACTGTGTTATAAGAACTTGCACTGGCTGAGATTCATGTTTTCCTGTAGTAATGTGAAGCATACAGGCCATTTTCAGTGCTTATCTATTTGATGAATTATAAATTTAGCCATTCAAAAGCATATTTAAGTGCCGCCATCTTCCAGCAATGTTGAGCATACCCAGTTTTAAATGGACCTGAATTTGATACATGTCATGTTGATTGTTTTGAGATTTTATTTGGTTATTGGGCTACTGCGAGCAAGGACACGTTTATTGGGGTTGCACATGTTTCAAAAATGATTCTGGAAAAGTGCGGAGCACGCACTTCCGAACTGGTAGGAAAGGTAACTAGATTTCACCCCAGGAGAGGAGAGGAGAGGAGAGGAGAGGAGAGGAGAGGAGAGGAGAATAGAATAGAATAGAATAGAATAGAATAGAATAGAATAGAATAGAATAGAATAGAATAGAATAGAATAGAATAGAATAGAATAGAATAGAATAGAATAGAATTCTTTATTGGCCAAGTGTGATTGGACATAGAAGGAATTTGTCTCCTATGAATAAGTTCTCAGTGTACATGCAAGCAACAAGTGATAATCATGATCATAACCATAAAATACAATAATCACAAATGATGATTTATGTCAGTCAGTTATGTCAGGTTTATATCAGAACTGTCAGTTGGTCAGTGCTTATTTCCAGGGCAATAATTATGTGCCTCATCCGTCTCCCCCTTCACCAAAAGTCAAACAAACAAAACAAATGTACTTGTGTTTTGTTTCTGGTGCTTGTCATATTGGCAAACTCAACTGCCTGCAAAACTGCTGATGCTGACTTGCTGGCTATTCTGATTTTGGCCTCCTTTCCATAATCTTTGCAGCATGGTAGGATCCCTGGAGGTGGGAGACTCGGGGACTCAAGAGTCCTTCCCAGTGGGCAGAGAGAGACCATGTCTTCAAGCACAAGTTACTCCTTCTGCAGCAGTGTATGCTTGTTTTGAAGTTATGTTTTCGTATCACAGATACGACATTAGGATAACAATAAAGTGGTCTTCAACTTACGACCCAGATTTGAAGTCCCAACGGTCGGACGCCCTCCGCTGTCATACACTTTGGCTGCTCCGCAATACGACCGCATTTATGGCCGTATGTAGCATTCTGGAGTCATGTGACCATATTTTATGCAGCACTTCCTACCTGGTTTTGGCAAAATCGTGTCTCTAGCGAAGCATGGGTCCATTTAATGACCACGGCATTGGCTTAACAACTGCCACGGAAAGTTGTAAGATTGGTTTTATGACCATCGTAACATACAACTGTAATGGACAGGTTCCATTACGGTTGTATGTTGAGGACCACTTGTATTTTAAAACAGGTCACAATTACAGTGACTATCGTGTGGTCAGTAGGAGCTCCATTTTGTTTCAATTTTGTCTGGAAGACCTCTTGGATTTGCAGGGAGTGGACCTTCTGCGTTGTTAATAATTTTTAGGCTTTGACCATTGTGGAACCCTTTTTTGCTAGGTTCTGATTAGTCCTTGAGATGGATCTGGGTAACAGCCAATTCACTGCACTCATGGAAAGAGACCAAGCTAGATATTCTTTTTAAAGCTTTTGGTACAATTTAATACAATTTTGCACCAAGCAGGGCCTCATCTCATTAAGTCTGCATAACGTGTCATCCTTTCTGCTCTAAAGCTATCATGATCTGCTGGCTTGTGTTGTTTTCCCACTTTATGTTGCTCAGTAACATTCTTTCCCACCATTTAGATGCAAAGCGTGAGCTCCGTTGCTAGGCCTCTCTGTATAAATTGAGCACTGCAGCACTACATGGGAACCCTGGTCTTACCATGTTACCTCCTCAAAAAATCTGATTGATCTGATCATTCTAAAGAATGCTAAAGATCACTGTGGTCGTTTATTAATTCCTACCATCCATTGCACATGTTGAAATCGGTTTTCACCTACAGAAGCTTTAATGGGCTTATGGACCAGGAAGAAAGATGGCTTTACACTGCTTTCAAGGTTCTCTGATATAAAATTATTAGACTAATCTGTCCAATCAGCCCTTATATCCAGGTTTCTCCCTTTATTCCAAAATTGGGGTGTGGGGGAATGTACTGACACAAACCCAGAATTTAATACACCGTGTGAAAATCCTGAGAACATAAAGGGTATCTATTCCTCTGCACAGTTTTGTATGTGAGGAAGATTTTAATGAGAAATTTAACAATACAGCTCTAGATGTATAAAGGAGCTTACTTGGAAAAGGAGAGAATAGGATGAACAAAGAAAGGCAGGCAGTCATTTAAAATTCTGAATAAAAACAATAAAATCAGTATAATTAAACTCCTTTCCTATTGCCTTAAGTTTCAAAACAGACGGGTTCTGCAAAAAGTGTATTTTGAGAAACAGCATCTTTATCTCCCATTTAGATGCTTATCACTGAAATTTGTCCCGTGTTCTTTTTTAGAAATTATATGGAAAATTTCATTATTTAGAAAAAGGAAATACTAAAAGAAAGCCCTTCCTTATTTATGTTTGTTTATTTGTTTTTATAAAGTTTGTTCATTTTTAATTTATTTTTTTATTTTACTTACTTGTTTTGATAAATGTACAGATCATCCTACATTTAGCAACTCTGGGCAGCCTAAGTTGAAAGCCACTCAAAACAATGTAGACAGGAAAGAGCTTGTTATACTTAAAGGGGATTGATGGCTGTTTTGCACAATCAAGTAATATATTGCACGTCTGATGTCAGAGATCCAGCCAGCAAATAAGAAATGTATCCAGTAGCTCAATCTACTAGCTAAATCAATTGAATGACAAAAGGTTTGGCTAGTGGACAATCTATCATACGAAAAGAGCTTAAGCTGAGGATTCATATCAACAAAGAAAATAGGCATTTTAGTCTATTTGTTAGATGCATTGTTGAGTCATCGCAACATACAGAAATTTATCAATCTTCTATCTCATTGATAAATGTTATTACAAGCAGTCCTTGCTTAGCAACTGCAATTGGAACCGGCAACTCAGTCATTATTAAGCAAAGTGGTCACTAAGTGAAACCATGACTGTGCTTATGACCTTACTTCAACTTCCTTTGGTTTTACAGATGGATGAAGGTCATAAATGCGAGGATTGGTCTTAACATTACTTTTTCATCTCTGTTGTAACTGCGAACGGTTGCTAAATCAGGCAGTCGCTAAACAAGGACTACCGGTACAGCAAAAAGAGGCAATTGTTCCTCTTCCAAATGATCTAAAAGGATCATTACAGCAGACAGCACACAACAATGGAGCCACTGTTGTGGAAATTGTCTCTGTTCTTATCTTTTTATAATCAGCATTCCTGATTATTCTTATCAGGAAGCCAGATGCAAAAAAATGGGCAGGGCACCTATTCTTTTAACAGCTGTAGAGAAGGAGGAGTTCCAGCTAATGCCTCTTATTGTGTAAGTGACACTTAACTGAAATCTATTCTCTTATACAAGTATTAATGATTGAGGGGGATATGGTCACCCTACTATAAGGGGGAGAATCAAAGTTCTGCTGAAATAAGCTATTGCTGATTAATAGTTCAGGTTGCATGCATAAAACAATGGAAAGTTATTGGCATTGTAATGATTGATTACTGCAGACATACATCAGCAGAATGGAATAGCAAGGCTATTCTGAAGTTGCACTCCCGGGCTGTTTGCATAATAAGTACAGGTAATCCATGCTTAACTGAAGCAGGAGTTACTGAATTATCCCTGGGTTCACACAACACACCTACACCAAACCTTGCTTTTCCTACCATATGAAGCCACAGATTAGCCAATCACATTTTAGCAGGTTTTGGGCCCAGCTGCTCTATTTTTGCTTTAATTTACTGTCATCAACCCCAGACTGGGGGAGGGGGGGGGGGAAGGTGTTGATTAAGTACTGTACAGCTGAAGATAGGTATATACAGTTGAGCTGAAACCATTAGCATTAATAAAATAGTCTGCTCTTCCCCATGATGTTTTTTTTCCAGTGGGATTCTGAGTTATGTTTTGCTTTTTACTGTAATGTACATGACACATTTCAAAAATAAGAGAAGGAAGCCGAGAGGAGGAACAAGATAGTTGACTAAATGCATCTTTTAAAAAGTATGTTTTAAAATAGACATTGCTGGGGAGGTGGAGGGGAAATATGGTGCCACTTTTGCTTTTTAAAAATATATTCCTGGGAACCCTTGCATAGACCTGGAGGCAGAGTGATATGATAATAGGCATCTGAAGAACTAGTTTGGTCTAATAGTGAAGGTGCTGGCCTAGAAACCAGAAGACAGTGAATTCTAGTCCTGCCTTAGGCATGAAAGCCAGCTGGATAACCTTGGGCCAGTCACTCTCTCTCAACCCAACCCACCTCATAGAATGGTTGTTGTGGGGAAAATAGAAAGAGGAAGGAGTATTAGATAACTTCACCGTCTTGAATTATTTATAAAAACAATCATTTTTTTTATGTACATCAAGAGCGTATGCACCGAAGACAAATTCCTTGTGTGTCCAATCACGCTTGACCAATAAAAGCAGCAAAGTGTGCTCACTTTGCTGCTCTTATTGCATCATCAGATAACCGCCCGGCCGCCCTGTTTAGGATGACCCGCTCCCTGCTCCACCAGGAAGCGCGGGAGGACCCCTTGGAGGGAAGAGCCGAGGATTTTGTTCAGTATCTGCATGATAAAATCACTCAGATTCGGGATGAGCTGGACTCCGACTGGGTAGATCCAGCGGGGATGACGGAGGCAGGTCCTGAGAATGTTATCTGGGATGAGTTTGATCCTGTGACCCCTGAGGACGTGGACAGGATTCTGGGTAGACTGAACGCAACCACATGTTTGTTGGACCCGTGCCCCTCCTGGTTAGTGCTGGCTTCCCGGGAGGTGACACGAGGCTGGCTCCAGGGGATTATAAGGGCTTCATTGGGTGAGGGTGTCTTTCCCGCCGCCTTGAAAGAGGCGGTGGTGAGACCTCTTCTCAAGAAGCCCTCCCTGGACCCGGCAGTATTGGCTAATTACCGTCCAGTCTTGATTTATTTATAAAAACAATCATTTTTTTTATGTACATCAAGAGCGTATGCACCGAAGACAAATTCCTTGTGTGTCCAATCACGCTTGACCAATAAAAGCAGCAAAGTGTGCTCACTTTGCTGCTCTTATTGCATCATCAGATAACCGCCCGGCCGCCCTGTTTAGGATGACCCGCTCCCTGCTCCACCAGGAAGCGCGGGAGGACCCCTTGGAGGGAAGAGCCGAGGATTTTGTTCAGTATCTGCATGATAAAATCACTCAGATTCGGGATGAGCTGGACTCCGACTGGGTAGATCCAGCGGGGATGACGGAGGCAGGTCCTGAGAATGTTATCTGGGATGAGTTTGATCCTGTGACCCCTGAGGACGTGGACAGGATTCTGGGTAGACTGAACGCAACCACATGTTTGTTGGACCCGTGCCCCTCCTGGTTAGTGCTGGCTTCCCGGGAGGTGACACGAGGCTGGCTCCAGGGGATTATAAGGGCTTCATTGGGTGAGGGTGTCTTTCCCGCCGCCTTGAAAGAGGCGGTGGTGAGACCTCTTCTCAAGAAGCCCTCCCTGGACCCGGCAGTATTGGCTAATTACCATCCAGTCTCCAACCTTCGCTTTGTGGCGAAGGTTGTTGAGAGTGTGGTTGCGCGACAGCTCCCCCAGCTCCTGGAGGAAACGACGTATCTGGATCCGTTCCAGTTGGGCTTCAGGCCTGGGTACAGCACTGAAACGGCATTGGTCGCGTTGGTTGATGATCTCTGGAGGGCTCGGGACAGGGGGTGCTCCTCTGTCCTGGTCCTGTTAGATCTCTCAGCGGCTTTTGATACCATCGACCATGGTATCATGCTGCACCGGTTGGTAGAGTTGGGGGTGGGAGGCACTGTATTACAGTGATTCTCCTCCTTACTCTCCGACCGGTCGCAGTCTGTGTTGACAGGGGGGCAGAGGTCGACCCCGAGGCCCCTTATATGCGGGGTGCCACAAGGATTGGTCCTCTCGCCCCTTCTGTTCAACATTTATGTGAAGCCACTGGGTGAGATCATCCGTGGTTTCGGGGTGAAGTACCATCAGTACGCTGATGACACTCAGCTGTACATCTCCACCCCAGACCACCCCAACGATGCCCTTGAGGTGATGTCCCGGTGCCTGGAGGCCGTACGGATCTGGATGGGGAGGAACAGGCTCAGGCTCAACCCATCCAAGACCGAGTGGCTGTGGTTTCCGACGTCCCGATATAGTCAGCTGGTGCCATCGCTGACTATTGGGGGTGAATCATTGGCCCCCATGGAAAAGGCTCGCAACTTGGGCGTCCTCCTGGACTCACGGCTGTCTTTAGAAGAGCACCTGACGGCCGTGACTGGGAGGATTTTTCATCAGGTTCGCCTGATTCGCCAGTTGCGTCCCTTTCTAGATCGGGACTCTTTACACACAGTCACTCACGCCCTCGTCACCTCCCGTCTGGACTATTGTAATGCTCTCTACATGGGGCTCCCCTTGAGGAGCACCCGGAGGCTCCAACTGGCGCAGAGTGCGGCCGCGCGGGTGGTTATGGGAGCGACGTGGCGCTCCCATGTAACACTCCTCCTGCGCGAGCTTCACTGGCTCCCGGTGGTCTTCCGAGTGCGCTTCAAGGTTTTGGTTATCACCTTTAAAGCGCTCCATGGCTTAGGACCTGGTTATTTACGGGACCGCCTGCTACCACCAATAGCCTCCCACCGACCTGTACGCTCCCATAGAGAGGGGCTCCTCCGGGTGCCGTCGGCCAAACAATGCCGGCTGGCGGCCCCCAGGGGGAGAGCCTTCTCTGTGGGAGCACCTACCATCTGGAACGAGCTCCCCCCCAGATATACGGAGGATCCCGGACCTGCGTACCTTCCGTCGCACGCTCAAGACCTATTTATTCCAACAAGCCGGCCTGACCTAAGTTATTTTCTCCTTTTAATTATGAATTTTAAATTGTTTTAAATTATTGGGGTTTTAATTATCAGCCAAATTATTTAATTCGTTTTATTCTATTTTAAACTTTTGTATTTAAATGTTTTATTTACGGCTGTACACCGCCCTGAGTCCCCCAGGAGTAGGGCGGTTTATAAATCTAAGAAAGAAAGAAAGAAAGAAAGAAAGAAAGAAAGAAAGAAAGAAAGAAAGAAAGAAAGAACCCTACCCTACCCTACCCTACCCTACCCTACCCTACCCTACCCTACCCTACCCTATTCTATTCTATTCTATTCTATTCTATTCTATTCTATTCTATTCTATTCTATTCTATTCTATTCTATTCTATTCTTCATTCTATATAAATAACTTCATAAATAGGATGTGTTTTGTGGATTGAGTATAGATAAAGGAACAATTTACTGAAGGTAAAAAGGATAGGATCTACCAGTCTTTCAGCCAATGTTGCTGCTAGGCTCCATCAGATTGGTGCAGCTTTCCCCAATGGCTGAGAGTGTGAAAATAATAATAAACACTTCTGGAGCGAACCAGAGAAGATGGGCTTAGGCATCACGACTTCTGCACCTCTACTCTGCGGTCAGGCAAGTAAATAAAATTTGACAGTCTCCAAACAAACCATGCTTTACAAGCCACCAGACTCCTTTATCCAGTTTTTCATTGAATCCTGTTCTGAAGTAGAAAGATATTTTGTTTTCTGTATCTATTTAAATATTTTAAAAACTTGTTCGCAGCTTTTGGTATTACAAGGAAGTTTCCTGCTAAGATTTGTCTACATCAGACTTCCTGATCATAGTCTGTAAGTAGAGTTGATTGTATTACCCCGAGTTGGATGTGATCCTTCTGTTAAAACAAACACATGGACACAAAGACAGGTGCATTCTAGATGTTTTTCACAATCTGAGTTGTTTTTGATATGTAATCTTTTAAAAAATCTGAAAATGATTGTAAAAGGATAACAAATACACAAGTCCTTCTTTCCCTCTTTCTAAAGATAAGACACACTAAAAAGCAAAATGATAACACACACCCACTCTTGTGATTTTAATTTGTAAATTAATTTTATTTGTTAAAATAGTGAAATACAAAAGAAAATAATATAAACTGAACAATTATTTTAAAGTAAGGAAAAAAGAACCAAATATGCTATTGGGATTAAATGGGCTAAACAAAATCCCACCTTTATGAATAGCTAAAAATATCCATCTAATAGCTATAAAAACCTTTACAGAAATAATCCAATGCTAACCTTGTCATTATATCTGGATCATATTGCAACATATGATACAATTGAGCATCTTCTCAATTTTAAAAGCAATGATTCTTTAAAAATAGATAAACTCATATCTGACCTAATCAATCCTTAAATTTAGGAGAATGACTTACTTTCCAGTTAGAAAGGATTATCCACGTGATGACAAATGGAGTGTTTTAGGAATATAGTTCAGGATTACATTGATATCCTTAAATATAATATTTCTTCCCAATGTTGTATCACCATACATAATGAATTGAATCTAAACCAGAACAAGACTAAGAATAACAGAATCAGAGAGTTTGTACGGATCTTCTAGTTGGCCAACAAGCAGGAGACCCTGTGCCATTCTGGACACACGGCTGTCCAACTTCTTAAAAACCTCCAGTGATGGAGTACCCACAATTTCTGGTGTCAAGCTGTTCCATTGATTAATTGTTCTCACTGTCAGGAAATCTCTCCTTATTTCTAGGTTGGTTCTCTCCTTGATTAGTTTCCATCCATTGCTTCTTCTTGTGCCTTCTGGTGCTGTGGGGAATAGAGGCTGGAGACTAAAATAGAGACTAGAGAATGAAAACTAAATGAACTTCCTTACATTACCAACATATGAAATCTAATATCCATTCCTTTATAAGCATTCTTTGAGGGGTCCAATAGACCCCAGTAACATTTTCTGATTAATTTATTTTTAAATCATAGGAGTTGTAACTTGTATTTCACATTTCAGTTGTTGGTTTCTGTTCGAATATAGCATGTCTTAGAGCAGAGGTCTTCAAACTTGGCAGCTTTAAGACTTGTGGACTTCAACTCCCAGAATTCTCCAGCCTGCATAGTATAAAGTGTTAATCCTTTGCTTAGCCAAACATTCCATTAGATCTTCTTTTCTGTTATTGTTAAATTTGAGTTATATTACAGTTTCAACTTCTCATGAGATTTGGTATCAAAATGGAATCACTTACTGTACTCTTAATAGCCAATTAGGCCTAGTAACTTTCAATGCACAGAAAAGATTTATATATCTGGACCTCAAAATACAGTTCTCAAGTGGGCCCAAAGAAGAAAATAATCTTACTAATTATCTTTCCCCTCCAATATAAATGTATACAGTTGAAAATCTGGGGGGTTAAAACCGATATCTTTATGGTGTAGGCATAATTTAGTCAAGAGATATTTTAGGACCTTTAAGCTTGTCACATAAATTTTCTCATTAACGTATCTATTTGTGTGAAATGTCTAACAGGAATTAACATTGAAATCCCTCTTAAGATATACATTAACCTCAGTGTAATATTCCTTGTAATAACATTAATCATACCCCCAAAATTAACAGAAACTTAACCATTCAATTGAAACTCCACCTATACATTTGGACATATTTAATTCAGCACGTTATGAAAACCTTTAACAAAGTAGTCGACTCAGGTATTTTATAGAATCTGTACAAATTGTAAATCCTAAATTATAATAATCTACAGATATAGTAGATCCCAAAGGCATGTGTGATTTGAGTGATAGATTTTTGGTTGATGGTAGACAAAGGACACTCAAAGAAAAGCCCATCTGTTTATGGGAAGGTCAGATTTGGCAATACCAGTTTGAGGTATAGAGCCAGAAATTGGCTGGGTGTTGATTTCTCTTGAATTGTGTACATTTCTCACCACTTGTTGGGTCTGCCACTCTTTGCCCTCCCTTTGAGGGTAGGGATGAGAAGAGCAATGGCAAGCAAATGCTAGGTTTCTAATAAGTTTCTATTCCTCCTTTGCAAAAAGTCTCCTTTGTGTAGAAGAGCTATAACGGCCTGCAATAGCCAAAAAGCAGGAATCTAGTAGCATCTTTTCAGATGCACAAATATTATTGGATGGCATAAACTTTCAGGAACTACAGCTCAATTCATTGTATGAATGAATTGGAGTCTTTCAGGAGTCTGATAGCACCTTATTTAGCTAACAAATTGCATGAAAAGGCATTGGTTTTCATGAGCTACATCTAAATTCATCAGATGCATATAGTAGTAGACAGATGTGGGATTTGTCTTGTGCAGTGATGGCTAACCTTTTTGCCATCACGTACCAAAAGCGGGGGAAGGGTGGGGGGTTGCACGCATGTGGCCCACACCCATAATTCAATGCGCCCCACCCCCCATGTGTATGACCCCCCCGGACTTTCCCCGCTTTTGGCATGTGATGATTCGGTAGGCCCATTTTTCGCCCTTCCCAGGCTCCAGAGGCTTTCTTGGAGCCTGGGAAGGGTGAAAATGGCTTTCCCCACCCTGAGGCCCTCTGGAGGTCGGAAACGGCCATTTCCTGACTTCTGGTGGGACCGGAATGTCTGTTTTTTTGCCCTCCCCAGGCTCCAGAGACCTTCTTGGAGCTTGGGGAGGGCGAAAACGGCCTTCCCCACCCCTACCCCAAGGCCCTCCGGAAGCTGGAAATACACTGTTTCTTGACTTCTGGTAATCCCAGAAGGCCCAAAAATCAGTTGGCTGGCACGCACATGCGCACTGGAGCTAAGCTAGAACAACGCTCTCATGCTTATAAATATGGCTCCACGTGCCACCTGTGGCACGCATGCCATAGGTACGCCATCACAGGTCTAGTGTGTAAGGCACCAGGTTAGAAAGCAGAAGACCATCAGTTCAAGTCCTGCCTTAGCCATGAAAGCCAGCTGAGTGACTTTGGGCCAGTCACTTTTTCTCCATCCAACCTACCTCACAGAATTGTTGTTATGGCGAAAATAGGAAGAGGAAAGTATGTTAGATATGTTTGCTGTCTTGAATTATTTGTAAAAATAATGAAGTCAAGCAAATAAAATGAATTAAATTGATGTGAGATGGGTGGAAACGTGGAGGAAAGGGAAGATGAAGATGCAGGTCACATGAGAGATGGTTGCAATGCATTAAAACCCCTTTATATTTGTTTAGACCTTTTGAGATTACCTAAAACCTTTTGAAGTGTGTGTGTTCGGCAATTTCTTGATAGTTCTTTTAAAGTCCCACTTTTCTGAAGCAACCCCTTTGAGTTCTGCTATGGAATGTCCTGATGGGTTAAAATACTTAATATTGGTTTTGAATCTCATTATCAAACTTGGGTAATAACTATTTTTCACAATGTTTGTCCTATTTTTCCTATGTAGAATGCAGAAGGGTATTACTGACAGATGACGGGATATGTAACTTTGGAGGAAGTACATATGTGGGTGCCTCAATTCTTAGGTGTGCCATTGTTGGGGCCTGTAGTAGTACTTGCTGGTATAGATGTGGGGGCAAAGTAGACATCTGGAATTGTTGCAGGTCTATAGTATAGTATAGTATAGCTCCGTGAGGACGAACCTATGACACGCGTGCCACAGGTGGTACACGGAGCCATATCTGTGGGCACGCAAGCATTGCCCTAGCTCAACTCCAGCACGCATGTGCACGCTAGCCAACTAATTTTGGGGCCTTCCAGGTCCACTGGAAGTTAGGAAATGGGCTGTTTCTGACCTCCAGAGGGCCTCCGGTAGGGGTGGGAAAGGCCGTTTTCACCCTCCCCAGCCTCCTAGAAAGCCACTGAAGCCTGGGGAGAGTGAAAAACGGGCCTTCTGGTCCCAGCAGAAGTCAGGAAACAGGCCATTTCCAGTCTCTGGAGGGCCTCCAGGAGGTGGGAAGGCTGTTTTCGCCCTCCCCAGGCTCCAAGAAAGCCTCTGGAGCCTGGGGAGGGCAAAAAACGGGCCTACCGGGCCCACCGTGCCATCACATGCCAAAAGCGGGGGGGAGCACGGGTGGGTCATGCTTGCATGTGCGGGGGGGGTGGGGCGCATTGAATTATGGGCGTGGGCATGTGCGCGCTACCCCCCTCCCGCATGACCCCCGCTTTTGGCACGCGACAACAAAAAGGTTAGTCATCACTGGTATAGTCTTTATTGTCATTGTACATTATATATACAACGAAAATGGTTTAGCCTCTCTGGTGCAATCCAATTCTAGTTCCTGAATTGGCATCATTATCCTATTTCTTATTGCTTGTCAAAATCTGCTTCAGGTTGGATGGTTGTCTGCATACAAATGCTGTATGGGTATGCCACCCAGTTGCTGAGAAAGTGTAGTGTCATTGTCCAGTATGGGCTGAAGCTTATTAATAATGCATTTCAGTGGTTTGAGCTGTGAGCGGTAAATGACAACCAGTGGTTTTTCACTGTTCTGTTTCTGTGGTCTGCCTTTTAATAGGTCCTGCCTGGGAATTGATCTGGCTCTATTTATTTGTCTATTGATGTTACTGGGTGGGTAGTTCAGCCTCCTGAATGCCTGACTTAATTCTTAAAACACAGTTAAGAATGTCTGTGAAGTGGGTTAGAACAAATGCAGTTCAAGGGTAGAGCATAGCTTTAGATTATAGATTTGGTGGTGTGATCTGGATGGAATCTGGAAGCATGCAGATATGTATGGCAATCTGTAGGTTTCCTGTATAATGGTGTTTTTGTGTTCATTGTATACTTTTACATCAAGGAAATGGACTTGTTTGATTGGTAGGTCCAACCTGAGGTTGATGGTAAGGTGGAAGACTTGATGGAATTTGTTGATTCATTTCTGTGAGTCCAGATGATGAAAACGTCCTCAATGAATCTCAGGTAAAACAAAAGTTCAGGAGGTGAGAATTAAGGAAGTAATGTTCTAAGTCAGCCATAAAGAGTTTGACCTAATGTGGAGCCATGCCTGCATCCACGACTATGCCAGTGATTTGCAGCAGCTTTATGATGTAGATGCAAAGGTGAAACAGTTATGGGATGAGTCCAAAGTCTAGTGGCAAGCTGTGTTGTTTCAGCATCAAGGATGATGTTCTTCATAGACTGAAGTTCACATATGTGGGGAATGTATAGTGGTTCAGCATCCGTGTGAAGAATATGATGGTAGAGAATTGCTTCTCGTCTTTATTGATGTAACTCATCTTATTCATGATTGCAACTGCCCCTCCCTTGTTATTTTGTTGAGGTCTTAGGTGGCATTTTGATCTGCTCTGCTGAGATTGTTGTGTAAAAAACTTTTTTAAAAAAATTGATAATTCTGTCTTTATCTTGATGGCAAAAGTATTCAGTATAAAAATCCAATTCAGTGTTGCATCCACCTGGGGACATCCATGCAATAAGGTGCTTCGTTTTGTTTTTTAATGCATTTGGGATTTGGTGTGATCTTTAATTGTATGTTGTTCCAGGTGTGTTTTGTGGATGGCTGTGTGTCTGTGTTTTCTTTCTTGTTTTGAAAGTACTCCTTTTTTTCTCAAGCATCCTCAAGCAGCAAGAAAATGTTTCAAGCTTCCTACCAAGTTGCACATTTTGTCTGGATTTAGTGGGGAGAAAGGAAAAACCCTGTGCCAGAATGGATTCTTCAGTTTGGCTGAGTGTGTGACTTCATAGATTCACAATACTGTGTGGAGTCATTTCACTGAGTGGATATACCTGTAGACATTTGAACATTTGTTTTCTTTTTCTTCAAGGAGGTGAGTTCTGTAGAGTAGGTTAGTTGTCTTGCCCTGGTGAAGTCCTGAATTTAATTAAATTTCCAGAATAGCGATGGCATTGGGGATTAGCTTGTTATAAAGGATGCCAACTGGATGGTTTCATGGAGAAAGCATAGCATAAGATAGTCCTTGGGCTACAAGTGGGAAAGCAACATAGTTGTGACATTATGTAACTGCACCACTAAGGACCACCAGTCCTGGTTTCCATCCTTAAGTGAAGACTATGCAAGTTGTTAAATGAGGATCTCACATAACCACAACTTCCTGTCAGTTTTCCCATTGACTCTGCTTCTGGGAACCAGCAGGGAATGTGGAAAATTATGATCACATGATCGTACGGATTCTGTGAGGTTAGAGCTCTGAGGACCTATTGTGAATCCCCCTTGTTCAGCTTTGTTGCAAGTTCAAATGGTCGCTGAACAAGTGGTCATAATCCAAGGACCCCTGAAATCTTTGGCTGTAATCTGCGCGGTTTGTAGACGGTAGATGTTTATACTTTTGATCCTTTAGGGACAATGTCATGTTGTTTGCATTTGATTAGAAAAAGCATGTGTATTGTACTTATGCCAGTTAATAAGTTTTATGGACGTTCACTCCATTGGGCTAAACCTGGTATTGAGGAAGAAAGCTGGGTTAGTTACATTTGTTCCCAGGTAACTCTAAAAGTCCAAGAATTTCAAGAAAAGGAGGATGATGTGCTATAATAGTTAGCAGAAATGGAATAAAATATATGCAATCAATTTCATTTCATTCAGATGTATCAGCAGTCTAACACTGGGGCAAAATGGTCCTTAGCTCTCAGTATCTCCCCACTAATCAGATAATTTCTCTGATGATACGAGTAGATTTGATTCAGGTAAGGAAGTACTAGCATAGCAAACAGTTGCAGAAATTATCAGGAGTAATCTAGTTCTTAAGGTCAAGGAAAATTGTACAAATCCACATAGAACTGCTGTTCATGATTGTAAAGGGGAGAGTTTATAACTATTGCCTGCAATAACTTATAATAATAAGTGCATAACATTCTCATTTGATTTTAGATCAGCTAATCTGGATGTTTTTTGTCTAGTCAGTAAAACAGTTTGTTCCTGCAGCCTAGATACTGAATTAGCCCGTTTTCTATTTTTGTGTAATACCCGGAATCATAAACTAATCCAATAGCCTGCATTCCTGCTAAAAGCTTAGCCACAAAACAACAACCAGTGTTAAAACTAATCATGCTTAGCATGTTGTGTGAAGACGATCAGATCTGACATACTTTAGCTTGCTGTGTGAGCGCAGTCTGTGTGTCCCTTTCGTTGTTGTCATTTTGGATTGTTGTCCGAGTTTCAGATTGATGTTACATATATTCATTTTGATTTTTATCTAAATCTTCAACTGTAGAAAGGTTTTAGAATGTGTAACCAAACAATGTCATGTCTGTGAGGAATCATTGCGTTTAATTCCAAAATATGGAGATTGAAATCCGAGAAGGAGTGAAAACACAGTGTATTGAGAAAGGGCCCGCACTGTTAAAAAAAGACTAAGGGAGCAGCTCTGCTCCAGCACTATAACTTTAAGAGCAGCTTAATCTGCAGACTTCAGATCTTCGGGCTTCTGACTCCCTGCTGAGGAAAGCTTCAGCTATTGATTTTTCCTGGCCAAGCTCTTAAAAGCCAAATCCCTCTTCATCCCCACCCCTTAATCAAGAGTTTTGCTTGCCCTCCAGGGTTACTTTGGGTTGGGAATCCTCTGAAATGTTTCATTCTGGAAAAATTAGAACGAAATCATCAACCAATCTGGTACCATTTCATTCCCACAGGGCATATTTCAGAAAGACAGAAAGGAATTGGACCGGGCCTTGTACACCAGCATTCACTATAGACACAGATGCTTTTTTGCAAATGAAAAGGACATTTTCCAGAATGTGCTTTGTGGGTGAGGGGAGAGCAATGGACACCTTAAAGCTTTTCATTGCATACCACTCCCCACCCCTTCAGATCGCTCCTCCATGAGATTTCAGATATGCACCAGCGCCAGCACCCGCAGTCTATTGAGTTTAAACTGAATTATTCTGATTTGGATCATGAGAGGTCTTTTCTCTCATGCTAAATGGAGAAAGCCAGAAGAATTCTGTGAAAGGTCCCTGGATAGAGAAAAAGGATGCTTGGGCCGATTGTGTGTTTGCGTTGCATAGATTTTTCCCTTGGCGTGCTGTCAAATGACTGTCTTTTGATTAGCGCTGCGCCCTTTCCTGAAACACATTTGAGCAGTGTGTTTTTAATCCTCTCAAGATTTTAGCCACACATTCAGAATTGGACACTGGTGACTTGTAGATTCCAGAAACCCTGGAAACAGTTGCAATTTTTGAGAACACAGATGCGTGATTGAAATGAAAAGGGCCTGTTTATAAGTGCATTTCATTTTACTTGATAGAGAAACTGATAGAGCTTTAGCACAAGTACATTCTGTGTTCTTCACTACCCTGCCCTCCCCCTCCCCCCCGGGGTCTGGCAACCCATTTGAGTCTAGCTTTCATACTAACTGGGATCAGATCTGGCAAAGCAGTTTAGCCCTTGTGCATTTATTACAGGCTCATTACATTAAAACCGGCTCTTGTATGCACACTGAGTTGCGGTTCTCACGTGTATTATGGGGCGTATTGAAACCTAGTGTTTTCCAGATGGCTTTGACTACAGTTCTCATATGTGCCAGCTAGCATGCCCAGTTGTCAAAATCCAAGTAATTCTAGTCATCTGTGCTGCAACCCCAATGTTCTGTAATGATTCAACCCTGAAAGTACATATATAAAAAAATGAAGCTACCCTTAAATCTTCTCTCTTTGTCCTACATGACTTAATGTGCTTACCTCAAACCTTAAGCTTGTACCAAATCAGGTAACTGCTTTCAGGGCTCTGCAAATCCTGTAAAAGAACTGCAGGGGAGCCTCTTGTGCATACAAAGCATCTCTTTGGTAAATTGTTCTTCGCAAGGCTGTCACGCCTGCTTTGGGAGCTGCTTCCGGCTGCCTTACGTGTGCGTGCATGCAGAGCCACACCACTCCACTTTCTTCCTTCAGCTCCTACACATTGTGAATCACAGCTTTGAAGCATTGTGCATCATATTGCCTTTTCTCGGAAAATTGTCCCTACAGCCATTGTAATCCTGCATGGTGATGCACCAACCCCTTCTGGTTACCTGTGCTGCACTTTCCTTCCTGAGCCACCAGGTGGTCTCCTGGGTAGATGCAGTCCCAGATGCAACAGTCCATGCTGATGGGAGCCATCTCCAATATAGCCCACGTGACGTAGTCTGGCCCAACCTTCCCACATTTTATTTTATTTATTTAATCTACTTATCCTATTTCTATTCCACCCATTACACTTGCGTGACTCTGGGTAGTTTACAAATAAAACCAGATGATCGTATAAAAAGACATTGTAATGACAAAGTTAAAAACAGAATTAAAACGAAATTGAAAATGGAAGGGTTGAAGAAAACTAAAAAGGCATTTCTGAGACAGGAGAGAAAACACAGGTTTTGTGTTTCCATGCCTGCAAAATGGAATTTGGTCCCTGGCTAGCTCTGTGGAGACCAAAGGGTCTGTAACAGGACAGAAAGACACAAACAATATCCATATTGTGCTTAATATGATGCCATGCAAGAATTTTCCTGAGTTTTGTTTGCACAATCTAGATTGGGAACAATCAAACAACTTAATAAATAAGCGCTGTGGTCCCATATCCATTTCCTCAGAAGTCAGCCTCATCTTACACCCAGGAAAGCATGGATCACCTTGCAAATTACGGCGACCATAAGTGAACTTGTATAGATTCAGTTCTCCTAAATGAATAAAATGTGCCGCATAAATGCTATGCACAATTGCTACTTTGAGGTAGCCAGACCAGCTCTTCCAGAGAAATGCTGCAAAGACAATTTTGCAATTTCCTCTCGAGCTGTAGGGTGGGTGATTTCCCATTCTTTGGTTCTGGAATTTCCCCTTCTCTCATCAGATAGCAACAAAGGGTTGCACCTTGCAGCCCTCACCCTCGCCTCCAAAATGTGCTGCTTCCCCATCGGTAGGCGGTTGGGGGTTTTACACAGTTTTTGTTCCCCACTTTGAGGGAAGAACAGAAAAGGCAGAGTGGGTGCTGGCAAGCTGCCATTTTAGCTCTTCCTCCTTTGGCCAGCTGGAAAGAGTGGAAGAAGTTGAGGATAATGGCTCATGATACACAAAACCCTGGTGAGTGAAGGGCGAAGCTGTGTAGACATAGCTTAACGCTCTGTATCATGGCCGATTCTATCAAGTTATAATGTAAACAGTTTTGTGGTCAGAGGAAACCAAAGGGGTAATGACCTGCTTCCTGCTGGGATTTACTGATTTACTCTGTAGCTAGCGAGTCCTTTTGAATGTACAGCCATGCAGAGGCCCAGACACTGCCAAGGTAGAAATACTCCTTGGTGGCAGAGAACCAAGAAAACCACCACCACCAGGGGTGAAATGCTCCCGGTTCGGACCGGATCGCCCAATCCAGTAGCGATGAAGGCGGGTGGTTCGCAGAACCGGTAGCAAAAATCCCTGCCCTCCCCCCCACATGCCCAGCTGAGCCGCACGATCATCAGAGGCTTTTTTTTTTACTTTTAAAAGCATTTTTTCTACAACCTCTTCCAACGAAAAAATGCTTTTAAAAGTAAAAAAAAAGCCTCTGATGATCGCGCGGCTCAGCTGGGTTCATCGGAGGCTTTTCAAAGCATTTTTTCTGCAACTTCTTGGCTGAAGAGGTGGTTAAAAAAAAATGCTTTGAAAAGTCTCTGATGATCCCAGCTGAGTTGCCTGATCAGAAAGGTATTTTTTAAAGAACCTCTCTGACAATCCCAGCTGAGTTGCTTCTCTGCCAATCAGGCAACTCAGCTGGGATCGTCAGAGAGGTATTTTTTAAAAAGCCTCTCTGACGATCCCAGCTGAGTTGCCTGATCGGCAGAGGCTTTTCAAAGCATTAGAAAAAATGCTTTGAAAAATTAAAAAAAAACAAGTTGGCCACGCCCACCCAGTCACATTAACGCCCCCTCCACCAAGCCATGCCCACAGAACCAGTAGTAACAAATTTCACTCCTGACCACCACCCTTCTCTCTCCTGCCCTTTTAAGTCTTTGGCCAGATTTCCATTGCAAGATAGCAATCCAGATGGGACACCAAGCCCAGGTTGTCCTCGCAACATACTTGGAAAAACCACCCATGGGGTGGGTATCAATTACAGAATTCAGTTGGTTGCCTTAAGCCTTACAAGAGTCTGTTACCCTAAACTGTAGCTCTGCTGCTCACGTAACCTATACTGGCCTTCAGAGAGAAAACCAGCCAGTTCCAGGCGACTGTAAAAGGAGCCACTGCAGAAAAAGGATGCTCTCAAGCATGAAATAATTATTAGGCAACCAATCCGCTGGACCTATTTTCAGCAACAATATCTGCCACTTGGTATCAACTGAAACTTGAACTACTCCTTCAAGGAGAAATCAGAATCCAGTCCAGACTCCCACATCCTAATATTATGGGACTGTTGTTCCCCTGCTAGCTGAGGAGGATAAGCTTTGCGCTCTAATAGAGCTGACAAATGCCGAGTTGGCCTTGTTTGTATGGTTCCATAGGAGTTTATACCAGGCATCTTATATTACCGCCTTCCTTGTCATACCGCAAGCAGGGCCGGATTTAGATGAAAAGAGGCCCTAGGCTATTCCACTTATGAGGACCTTTCACCTCCCATTTTTAAGTTTGTAAATTACATGAGAGATAATAAAATACATCATTGAATGTAGGCCCCTCTTGATCTTGAGGCCCTAGGCTACTTAGCCTAGTTAGCCTAGTTAGCCTATAGGAAAATCCGGCCCTGACCGCAAGTGTATTAATTCGCAGTCTGCCATGCTTTTGAGGTGGGGGAAGAGCTGTTCCAGTTTTCTTTCTCAGGTGTGCAAAACACCCAGAACCTTCACTTGCACTTTCATCCAGATCAGCCTCAATTTGTAACAGAGTTTACATAGGACAGACAGGACATGTTCTGCATTTTACAGAAAACGTATGTTTCTATTTGAATAAGCACTTCATTAAATATGCAAAAATGTGTACATCTGGGAATGGAAGATTCTAGAGAGCGTTACATTGTCCTCCATATTTTATCATTTTGGGGAGGTTTGGTGGTTTCCAGAAGTTAATCTTCGGAACTGGAAGCAGTTTTGAAATGTTTCAAGGACATTCAACCTCCAGATATACTTGTTTGTTCATAAACACTAAATTCAAAACATCTCAGACTGCTTCTAATTCCAGAAGTAACTTGCTTTTGGAAACTATCAGCCTGGCACGTTCAGAGAAATCTGACATTTTCTGAGAGAAACAGAATGCTCTGGAGAGTTCTCGAGAATGTACTATTTATTCCCAGATTGGTAAATTTTGCACATTCATCTCCATTAATTAAAAAAAGAAACCTTCTTTTTAAGATGGATTTAGCAAATTGGAAATTAAGATTTTAGTAATCTCACAATGCAAATAGTGAATGGAGTACTTTTTTAACTGATACGTTATTATGGATTTAAAGATGCTAATTCCTCAGGCCATCTTTTGCACAAATATTTCATGTCCAGCCTGAGATGGGACAGAGATAGAAAAGGTGCAACTACCTTAATCACCTTGGGTAGACCTGAAGAAATGATTCAATTATTATTTAAATTTATTACATCTAATACATGTGTAGAAGGTGAAATCCACCCACAGTAGCTAGTCTACAGATGGAATAAGAAAAGTAATCAGTAATTTGTCAGGATTGATGTTAACAATTGGCTTACCAAAGCCATAGCAGTAGAATTGTAAATGCTATGTCACTGTTAAAGAACAGAAGCAAGGAAGGAAGGAGAGGGAAGGAAGGAAGGAAGGAAGGAAGGAAGGAAGGAAGGAAGGAAGGAAGGAAGGAAGGAAGGAAGGAAGGAAGGAATCTATATTTGGAGTTTATTTATTGACCTCATTTGTATGCAAGTAAGAATCACATCATAAAATAAAAGCATCTATAAGAAAAAAATCTCAAAATATATTAAAAAGATAGAACTGAAAAGACCAGAAGATATGCTCTGGCAGGCCTCACTCCTGATTGGAGCATCTCCTCCTCCTCCTCCTTCTCCTCCCTTGATGGAACAGATAAGTCATAATAGCATTCCTAAATCCCAGGAGGGTCAGGAGGCCAACTCTCCAGGGAGAAAGAGTCCAAACCATGGGGGCAGCTATTGAAAATACCCACTTCTGAGGCCCTATGTCATGCGATGCCTGTCATGTAAGACTGGATCTGGAAGAAGCTGGTCCCCTTTGATCTGGTCAGTCAGGCACAGGAATACAGAAGAACGTTGTCCCTTAAATAACAAAGTTGGAGTCATGGAAACTGACAACCAGCAGCTTGAATGGTACCTAGAGGCCAGCTGCAGTCATTGCAGCTTCCTCAACATTGGGATTATTCAGTATATCAATAAATACCCATCTCTGCTCAGAGAGCTATTTTATACCAGCTGTAGCTTCCAAATCTTCTTCAAGGGCAGCCCTGTATACAGAAGATACCTGTGGTGGAAGTTACTGTGAAAAGGCCTTCCTGAATCAGAAATGGCTGGAATAATCACACCAAACCTATCTATGCAACAGCCTGCCAAATTCCCTCTCTGACCATTGAACAGGAGCTGTGAGTCTTAGGAGGAGACCCACCCACCCACAAAAATTGGGAAGCCTCACATCTTAGTACCACGCTTTCACACCAAAGGTAATGAGCACAATGAGAGCAAAAGCCAAGAGGTAACTATTGCTGTAATAGAGATGAAAACTCCACACCATTGTAAAGGTTGCAATTTTGCAGTTATTCCTAGGGTTGATATGCCATAAGATTGCATATACGAATAGTTCAAATTCCAAAGCATTTTCAAAGGTCATTTTGCAATGAAACAATAGTAAATGGAGAGTTAATGAACCAATTGAGGACAGAAAGATCAACAGAACAGTAAATTGAGCGTACATAGAAAATGGAATAGTCGGAAAATTATCAAATGATGAATAGCAGAGCTGTGATTTAACAAAAAGTCTTGATGGTTGAAATATTGCCACTAGGTATTCCAAATTCTTAATACGTAACCATAGATATGTTGCTCGGATATCCTAAGTAATAATAACAGAATGACTACAATCTTCTGAGTGTTTATTGCTCTGTTCCACAAAGAGGCATGAAATTCACAGAAATGCAATTTCACAATACTGTGAACACATCAATTAAACAGCAGTTATTCCTCTAGAAAATTATCATGAATCGACTGTACCCCATGTTGAAATAGTTGACTCTGTAAATTCTGTAATAATAGAAACTGACTAAAATAATGAGAATTAAATCAATATATATTGGATATAACTACAAGACAGGTATTTCTAGGAGTTGAAATTCTGGCTACAAAATTACTGTTCTGGGTGGAATTTTGCCCAGCAGACTTAATTTCCTTAGAGGCATCTCCCTGAAGTGATTAGCTAGTTGTATCACTTCTGTCTTTCTCTGGATGTCCCTCCCCAGCCTAAGCTGGACCTGAAATATCAGTGCAGGCTGTGACTGGAAGGCGTGTCACTTCTAAATCCCTAAGAGCATATGAGTAAAATATTTATAGCTTATGTTGAACTATTCGGTTTCCAATTTACAGGCTTTTGAAGCACAAGAAAATATTGGAGTGAGCTTCATATTATAATTTTAAATTGAGGAGGGTTTTTTTTTTTAATGGAAATTATCTGTATTTATATTATGGACATTAATTATACTATCAATTCTAGGCAATACAAGATTATCATTGTTAGTCCCAGCGAATATAGTATAGGCTAGTGGCTCCCCCAGCCTTTTGGGCACCAGGGACCAGTTCCACGGAGAGAGGTTTTTCCATGGACTGGAGTGGGCATGGTTTCATGTGTTGCCTGCATCTCGCGGATGGGGCTTGCCTTGTTTGCGCGGCCTAGTTTCTGGCATGTCACAGATGGGTGCCGATCCACGGATCAGAGGTTGGAGACCCCTGGTATAGACCATAATAGAAGGGTGTAGAAACCCAGTGAGCATGCAGTCATATATGTAGCATATATCAGAAGTACCCTAAACCAGAAAGATCTCTTCCAAGAATGGTGCATCAGCTGCAAAGGGCAGCTGTGCAAATCCAGGAAAAGTTCCTACTGCTTTAACATGCTTCCAATGGCAGGTCCTATATATCGGAATGGGACAACTCACCATGACCAACTCTCCGCGGGACAATTCAACAATTCATTTTAATTATTTTAAATCATTTCAAAATTATTTTAATTTTGGTCATTCACATTTCATTTTGTCCCTCCTTTCTTTAATGATTCTATTCTGCCATTTCTTCAATATTAGTATAACTCCTGTCCTGCAATGAGTTGTCCCATGGTGAGTTGGCCGTGGCGAGTTGTCCCACAGCGAGTTGGTTACAGCAAATTGATCAAACTAACCCTGGGTTTTCTGTAGAAACAATGGTTAGTATTTGCCCAAGTGTTTGCCCATTCGGTGTTTGTGGCAACTTTATAGAACTACTGCAAATAACAAATATTGACTGCAATTGTGGGCATAGTTGAGTAAAGTATAGAGAGGATTGAGATCTGTCTACTTGGAGACCAGCTACAAACAAATCCAAGCAATTTTATTGGTCAGATAGCTGGAATATTCCTCGTATCCATTTTATAGATAATTCTGGGGTTCGTCCCTTCTCAGCAATTCATCTAACATAATACGTTTTCCCCCAAATGATTCCCTGTGAATTTAACTGGATGGATGGATGGATGGATGGATGGATGGATGGATGGATGGATAGATGGACACTTTTGAAATGAAGAGGCTGTTTGCTTGGTCAAGTTAGTGAATCTTTTTTGTAATGCCTAACCTGCTTTCCTTCATCCAATTATCTTCCTGATTAATCTTATTTCCATCCAATTGCTCCCTGTTCCTCTTTCTTTGACTTCCAAAGGCAGCTATTTCTTCCCCCATCAGAAATCCTGAATTTTCTCCTTTCCTTCTGCTAGGAGGAGAAAAGAGTTTGCACTTGAATGTTTCTCTATGTAAGACAGAATAACTGATGTATGCAGATTTAATTTTGTAAATGGGTACTTCATTTTACAGGCAATTAATTTTAATCAGTAATTCAATGAGCATACTTTTTTCCCTCCATCCTGGCCTTGCCCTTTATTGTTGTATGGCTTCTGACAGGTGTATATAAACATTCATACATACAGTACATACAGTTGTGTCATAAGCACACATTTACTAGGTGAGGGTGGAGTCTCTTTAAGATTGGTTTCAGCTGAAATTGGCGAGCCAGGTTGATAAGATGGGGAAAGTAGATACCACACAGGTTTTCCCTGTCTGTCCTCCCTTTTGGAGAATTCAGACTCACCTTCCTTTCAGGTAAATACAACATGTACAAGCCCCGTATAGAGTCTAAGCAAATTATGTCATTATCTGCAGCTCTGCTTGAAGCACATATGCTCATTGCTTTTGGCTGCTTTTCTTGGGTACAGGAACACAACTGAGATCAGGGAAATGAATGAAGTATGATCTGAGCGGATTGCAAGTCACAAGACGTGAGTCCATTCCAAAGGCAAAAATGAGGGAATAGATGAAATATGGGGTACCGTAGAACCCAGAGAATTTTTTCCGAACCTAGAATTGAAAGTGAGAATGCAAAAAAAAAAAAAATGGCAGAAGAGTCCAGGCAAAGATTCAGGATACAAACACAGAGGGGGAGGAATACAAAAAGAAAACAAAATGAATAGATGAAACTGACAAGCTGTCTCCACAATTCACATCAATTTTATCTAATCTTATCCTCCATCCATTCTTTTTTTTTAAAACAAAACTAAGTTTTTAGATCTGTTACGAAATGTAAACTGGAGACTGTATTACACACTCTAGACATTGGACTCGAGCATAAATTTGGAGAAAAGTAGAAAAAAGGCCACACAAGAAAGAATGTTCCCAATCTTGGTAAGGAAGTCCGATTCATATGGAGGTACCAGCCAAGTTGGAAAAGCCTTCTGAAGACCAAGATAAAGTTATGAGGTCCTTGGTGCTCTCTGAACTTGGTTATTTTCTTGCAGATGTTTTATTACCCAGCTAAGTATCATCATCAGTGCATCAATAGTTGGGTAATGAACCATCTGCAAGAAAACAGCCAAGCTCAGAAAGCACCAAGGACCCCACAGTTCAAATGTTCTCCTTTATTGATGTCATCTGGCTTTATTCCGTTTCACCATCTTCTAGATTCCACAAATGTCTGGATTTGGTTCTGATTATTCATCTTTCATATTCATTTTTAATATGAAAACTGTAGAAAGTGAATGAATTTGACTAACCCTATTGATAAGACAAAATTACTCAGTCTGGGATTAAATCAAAGATTAGCCATCCATGCTCAATTTTTCTCTGGTTTTATTTCAGGCTACCAGATCTGGGCTGCAAAACTCCAGTTAAGCACAAAATGTCAGCAAAGATCTACTGCACAGTGCCGCATAGTTAGTTCTAACACTTTTCTGTCATCCAGGCCTGTGCTAGCTATGAGGCTCCTGATACCGACTCCCATGTCATTCTTTGTCTGCAGAAAATTGCCTATCCTCTGGTCTAAATGAATGCACTGCCAGCAAGACTCAGAGGGGAACCATTTTCCAGCTGAGCTAAAGGAGATTAACCACCCCAGGAGACAAAAATAATTTTATTTATTAATAATCTATTCTGCTTTTTCCTGCTTTAAAGGAGTCTCATATCTCTGAAACTTTCCAACCATTTGCCGAAGAGGAAAGCAGCAGATTAGAAGGTGTGGGCCTTGTTCTTTGACCCACCATGTTGAAAAGGCAGTCTAACAGAATATGCGTCTGCCTTTCCAAATCTGTTGTACGATAGAAAAAGATTAAAGAACGGAAACAGACAGGGCTAGAGGAAATTTCTATGGCTTCCTTGAAGCAGAGGCAGAGGAACTGACATTTGTCAGAACAAAGGCTTCCTACCTACAGCTGCAGGATTGATTCTGCAAATACTTGATTCACACGTGCAGGAGGCGCTTCCTGTTAGTTTCAGAAAGAAAAGAGTCAATAAATCCAGTTACAGCTGCTTATATTTTAGCTACGCAAAGATAAATTGTTTAAATCCATCAAGAACAAAAACTATTTTTTTCTATTCTGTAATCAGGAAATGAACATTCAGATTGTAAATAAATAAATAAATAAATAAATAAATAAATAAATAAATAAATAAATAAATAAATAAATAAGATTGTAAGAGTGTACAATCAGATTTTTAGAAGAAAATTAAGGCATACTTGTTTGGAAAACATGTAAATGGGTGTCAAACTGGCAGCCCATGGCAGTGGTGAATTCCTCCCGGTTCGGCCCGGTTCTCTGGAGCTGATAGCGGTGACGATATGATGTCACCGAACTGGTTCTGCCCCCTCGCCCCCTGTCCCCACCCACCCACCTCCCGCTATTCTTACCTTTTATTTGGCCCTACCCCCAATCTATTACTGCCTCCTGAGTCCCAGCTGATGGCTAGAGGGAAAAAAACTGTTTAAACTCTTGCGGAGGGGCTTCAAAGGGCCACCCTACAGCTGATCAGTGTTAAAAGAAAATAAATGGGTAGACTAGTGCCTGCAAAAATTCTTGAGTAGATCAGTGCCTGCAAAAATAAATGGGTAGACCAGTGCCTGCAAAAAATAAATGGGTAGATGGGTACAGCTCTGCAAGCAGTTAAAAGCCTGGTAGACCAGTACCTCTGATAAATCCTAAATAATTATCACATGACCATCAAGCCACACCCACAAAATAAGCCACGCCCACAGAACCGGTAGTAAAAAATATTAGAACCCACCTCTGGCCCACGGGCTGGATGCACCACACACAGGTCACGGCCACCCCAACTCCGCGAATGGGAAAAACGTCATGAAACATCACATGATGGCAATGTGATGCCGCAAGTTTGATACCCATGATGTCAGTGGTGAAATTCAAATTTTTTTACTACCGGTTCTGTGGGCATGGCTTGGTGGGTGTGGCAGGGGAAGGATACTGCAAAATCTCCATTTCCACCCCACTCCAGGGGAAGGATACTGCAAAATCCCCATTCCCTCCCCACTTTGGGGACAGCCAGAGGTGGTATTTGCCAGTTCTCCAAAGTACTCAAAATTTCTGCTACGAGTTCTCCAGAACCTGTCAGAAACTGCTGGATTTCACCCCTGCATGATGTAGCAGATTGGCTGAAAAATGTTGGCTTTATGTAAATGAATACCTCTTTATATATAGATATCTCAGAAATATGGAACTACTGGATCTGATCTATGGAAGAAATGTATATATCCACAACATTCAGGAGGTATCAGGAAATGGGGCTTAATGAAATAATGTTTGGAACAACTGTTCTTTCCATTTACTGTAACCATATTCTCTAGAAGTAAAAGCATTCTGTGGTGGATGAAGTGGGGAGCAATTCATGGAGTTAGTGACCTGATACACACACACACACACAATTATTTTGCTCCCATCTAGAAAGATGCAGGTTAGGGGAATTGGCAGGATCTACCATATTTATGCCTTCTCTAGTTTGGAAGGGCATATCCTGAACCACACACAGATACTCTAGGGAACTAGGGAAGCTGTGTGGTAACACTCAGTGATACTACTGTGTTCTTCTTTTGCCCTTGAGGAACAATGAAATATTGGTAAGGCTGAGTCAGCTCAGTTAGTGCTCACTTAGAATGATCAGCTTCTGCTAGTTTGATAGGGACCTAGTTGTGCTGGAAGAGAGAGGATAAAGCTGCTAGATGTGGCCTTCAAGGCTTCAGAAAACCTCTTAGCTACCATCTTGTGTGTGTGTGTGGGGGGGGGGGGGGGTCTTCTGGATTTTTTTACGGCCCAGATTTTATTTGGAATGAAAATGGCCTTGTAGCTGCTTTTAAGAAAGGCAGCACAGTGTAGAATGCAATCCAAATTTTCTCTAAGACCAAATTCCATACATGGCAGGAATGAAGAATTTGTGGGCCTTTGGATGATGCTGAACAACATCTGAAAGCCATCCAGCCATGTAATTATTTTGGGAGCAACAATTCAGCAACATATGGGGGAAGGGGCCATAGGCTCTTAATTCTAAATCGATGGGGTTTCTTGCTTCACAGGGAGGCTTCCTTTCTCAAAGGACAAGATTTCCTTTTTAAATCTTCTCATGTTTCAGATGGACAACATTTATTCTGTACATTTAATTTTAAAAGATTCTTATGTTTTGGGGAAGAAAAGGTTTTCCGGGAAAGTGATGACCTAACGATTGACACAAGGTTTAACTAGCTGTTTGGACTTCAAAAGTTGAAGCGATTTCTCATAGATATAAAGTACTGTAAATTGGAGTGCCACGCGTAAATGGTTCCCATTATAACCCTTGCTAATGTTAGGGTGAATCAGTGATTCATCTGGTTGTCTTCCACATTGCTAAGTATTATGTCGCATGAACAAAAGTGAAAACAAAGATATATAGATGCTAACAGAATTCTCATTGTGTCTGCTTCGCCTTCTATCTTAAAAATGATGTACTGGTACTTTCCAGAGAACTATTCATACGAAACACCATTTGATGATGAAAACCATCTCCGCACAAATTTATCTTGGCTCCAGTGGTGGGTTCCTCCTGGTAACACCTGGTTCCGCCGAGCCAGTAGCAGTGACGATATGATGTCACCAAACCGGTTCTGTCCCTCCCACCCTCCCACGTTATTCTTACCTTTTATTTGGCCCCACCCCCAATCTATTGCTGCCTCCTGAGTCCCAGCGGATCGGCTAGAAGGATAAAAACTTTTTAAACTCTTGCTGCGGGCTTCAAAAGGCCGCCCTACAGTTGATCAGTGGTAAAAGGCAGCTTGGTGGTAGACCGATGCCTCCAAAAACAAATGAGTAGACCGGTGCCTGCAAAAATAAATGGGTATACCGGTGCCTGCAAAAACAAATGAGTAGACCGGTGCCTGCAAAAACAAATGAATAGACCGGTACAGTTCTGCAAGCAGTTAAAAGCCTGGTAGACCAGTACCTCTGCTAAATCCTAAATAATTGTCACATGACCATCAAGCCACACCCATAAAATAAGCCATGCCCACAGAACTGGTAGTAAAAAATTTTAGAACCCACCCCTGCTTGTCTCTAATAGGTAGATAACATAGGTAAAGACAGTGGTGGGATTCAAATAATTTAACAACAGGTTCTCTGCCCTAAGATTTCTTCCAACAACCAGTTCACCAAACTGCTCAGAAAGTTAACAACCGGTTCTCCCGAAGTGGTGTGAACTGGCTGAATCCCACCACTCGGTAAGAATCAAGTTCAAGTATGAGAGCAGGTCTCCCCTTCACTGACAGCTGACCACAGTCTGCATGAAAGAAACGGTACATTATAAATTGTATTTTCTTTCTAATGGGACTTTCTGGTATGTAATTATTCAGTTTCTTTCATCACTGTGCTTAGGTTCAGAAGCATATCCTCTTGTACAGGGGTCCCCAACCTTATCAGAACAGGGCCCCGGAACTGGGTTAGCCCATATGCATGGGCATTCCCACTTGCAACAGTAACAGGTGAGTGTGTATGCACGTGCTCCATTTGCACAAGCAGCGGAAATTAAGCAGTCTTTAAGTGAATCCAACCTCTGCTATTGAATTTGCTTTTCAGAAGCCTGCTGGAAAGGTTGCAAATAATGATCACATGACCCCGGGATGCTACAACCATCGTAAATACATGCTGGTTGCCAAGCACCCAAATTCTGATTATGTGACCATGGGGAGGCTCTGACAGTTGTAAGTGTAGAGACCGGTTGTAAGTCACTTTTTTCAGTGCTGTTCTAACCTGAAATGGTCACTAAGTGAATGATCACGAGTTGAGGATTGTCTGTACTAGCATTATTCCCCACTATCTAGTCTCCTCCCTGACTCATGCAGCACCCAAGCAGTGAACTGTTCATTTCACCCTACTAAAACTTTGTCCAAGAGTAAGTTTCCCATTCATGTCTTACCACCAATATCAATTCCAATATTATATCGTGCCTCTACCAGGTTACCAAGTTACCTCTCTCCTTGGTGTCCCTAACCCTCTTCTATCTAGAAGCAGGTAGGTGCATTTTTGGTTTTGGTTTTGTTTTTTATCTAGGAACACAAAGTCCTTCACTCAGTGGTGGGTTTCAAATTTTTTTACCACCGGTTCTGTGGCTTGGTGGGCAGGACATGTCTTGGTGAGTGTGGCTTGGTGGGCGTGGCAGGGGAAGGTTACTGCAAAATCCCCATTTCCTCCCGATCAGCTGAGATTTGGGAGGCAGAGAATAGATGGGGGCAGGGCCAGACAGAATTTTTACAAATGGTTCTCCGAACTACTCAAAATTTCTGCTACCAGTTCTCCAGAACTCGTCAGAACCTGCTGAAACCCACCTCTGCCTTCACTGCACCTGAAAGCAATTAGGTAGCCTGGAAGTTTAGGAGAAATGCCAGATACTTTGGGATCTGTTACCTAAGGAGGCAACTACATTTTGCCTAATGGAATAACTAGATGGAAATCTGGAATCCACTGCAGATCAATGATTGATTGATTGATTGATTGATTATATGCCATGGATTTGGTACTTCTTCTTAGTAAATCCATTAATAGGGTGCTTGGTATAGCTTCGATTCTTAATTTTGAATAATTTCTGCTTTAGCGGATTCCAAGGTTTTGTGTTTAAATTAAGCAGCATTTCTTTGAGATTTACTCATTCAAGTCTTGGGTTTGCCATCCTAGCTGGCTCCATTTGCTTTATAGTCTGCCCTGATTCAACTTCTGAGTAGACCATTTCCTTAAACTTAAGGGATCCTGCCACTTTCCTTTTAAAGGAGCTATGGATTTGGGGCTACTTAACAGATGGAGGCAAAGAATCTGAAGGAGGATAAAAGAATTATATTAATAGAAAGGCCCTTTTAATTGTTAAGGAGATTAGAAGCTGGACCAAAGAGGCATTCAGCTCGAAGGTGACCTACCACATGGAATCAGAGAACCATGTAACTTTACACAGAGACAAAGAGGAATAAATCTTCCACAGAGAAAAGCAGCCAGGAAGGCAGCAGGTTTGATTGCAAGGTCCTGTAGCCCTGAGATGTGAAGGAGTTAGGTAGGGAATCTATGAAACATTTAGAGATACTGAGACAGCAAAGGAAAAGAGACGGAGCTATAGTGCAGAACGCCACTATTGTAGAATACAAGATCCCACTGAAGAACACAGCTGATCAAAAGGCTATTGTGCCACCTGTCAACCCCCTTTCGTTGTGGCTTTTATCTAGAAGCTCCACTATTGGTTACAGGAGGCTGGGAGCTCATTGAAAGCTTTGTAATCCTAGCTGTGCTAATTAAGCAAGGCTGGTGCAGTGCTAAGTGCCTACTTCCCCCCCCTCCATCCCTGCTGTGCGGTGAAGAGGAGGAGGAGGAGGAGAAGTCAATGTGAGCAGTGCAGGAGAGAGCAATGCTGCCAGCTCGAGGAGGTGTGGAGGGCGGGGAAAAAGTAATGAACAAGATTGGTTTTATGGGCTGCAGATTAGATGAAGGAAAAGCTGCTGCAGACGGACCTGGCACTGGGGCATTTGCAGGTCACCCGTGGCTTTGACTGAGATGTAAACGCTCATTTGTTTTAATCCAGATTCCTCAATTGTGAAACTGGGCATAACTTTCATACTTATTAATAACTGGGAAAACTTGACTTTCACCCCAGTCTTTAGGATTGTTTGCTGTCTAGACTGAAGATGCCAACCAATGGGATCCACCAGGCCTTGAAGATCCAGTTTGGCTTAATCAACTCTGATAATCGCTATTTAACAGCAGAGCACTTTGGCTATAAAATCAATGCCTCGGCACCGAGTCTGAAAAGGAAGCAAATATGGAGCCTGGAACAGGATGGAGACAGCTCGGTGGTCTTCTTAAAGAGCCACCTAGGTAGGTACCTGTCTGCCGACAAGGATGGCAAGGTCTCCTGTGAAGCTGAGAAGCCAGAAACAGATGGGTGTTTTATCATTGTCACTCAGTCAGACGGACGCTGGGCACTCCAGTCAGAGCCGTACAAGCGCTTCTTTGGTGGTTCTGAAGACAGGTTGTCCTGTTTCGCCCAAACCATTACTGAAACTGAGCTCTGGATTGTACACTTGGCCATCCACCCCCAAGCTAATCTTTTGAGCGTTAGCAGGCGAAGGTATGCTCACCTCAGTGCCCAAGAGGACGAGATCTCTATAGACAGCAACATCCCTTGGGGTGTGGATTCTCTTATCACCCTTACCTTCCAGAACAAGAAGTATTGCTTACGAACCTGCGACAATCGCTACCTGCGCAACGATGGCACCTTGGTCCAGGAGCCTGACCGCCGTTCTGGCTATACCCTGGAATTCAAGGCAGGGAAGTTGGCCTTCAAGGATTGTGATGGGAAATACCTAGCACCGGTGGGACCTACAGGCACTCTAAAATCTGGCAGGAGCTCCAAGCCAGGGAAAGATGAACTCTTTGATCTGGAAGAGAGTCATCCACAAGTGGTTTTCATGGCTTCCAATGGCAGATATGTCTCCATCCGTCAAGGTAATACGTTCATCCTTTTTTGCTTTGTGGGGCTGCCCTTGGCCGGGCAATGCTTCTCTCCCATTTCAGCAACAGGCTTATACGTGCCTAATCGTTCATCTATGTTGAAGCTGGGAAATGTGCTTGTATTTGCTTAACTGGCTGGCTGCACAATGAGGGCAATGGCAGCATTTGTCATAGTTTCTGGAGATTTTTTTGACATTTTATTTTCTAGACCTTTTTGGCAGTCATCTTCCTATCCTTCACTACATCTGTGTACCTGAATGAAAAGGGCATACATTTTAATTTCATTACTCTGTAACAATTCTTGATTTTCATCAGTGCACTGATCGGTTCATGAAATGTAATAAAACGGTAACATAGTGTGTTTGGCAAGTTGCTTGAATCCAGTCACTGTAAATTGTAAATTTTGGTTTACGTGATGTATGAACCCTGACACTTACAGGCTCAGTCCACAAATCATAGCTTTAATATGAGGTACAGTATGCGTGGGACTGGTGTCTGAGCTGGGAAAAGTACAGATTACCTCAATTGTACAAAGGGGATTTGAATCCAAGAGGTATTATCGGTAAGAGCTGGGCTAGGATTTAAGAATGAAGGACATTCAGCAAAGTGAGCAGCCATAGAGTGTCTCGGAGCTTTGTTGCAGCTGTCAGCTAGTTGAGTGTTAAACTGAGTCTCCTTAGTCTGTACAATAATGTTAGGGACTCAGTTAGCATTTCTGCTGCTGATTCTTTTGACAAGAAAGACACTCTTGAGTCCTGTCACAATACCTTCTTTTGAATTAGCAAGTTGTTGCAAAGGTGGGGTAACTTAGCCCACATCAGCCTTAGCTAAAGCGGCTTACACCTGCTTTTGGGAACTCTCAGGATTCACTGACAGCCTGGTGGGGAATCAGTCTTTCCAAAGGATAGGAAAACACATCCTGGAGAGGAAAAAAGCTTGTTTTCCAATAACTGCAGAGCACTGGGAGGATGCCGTCTTCACTGAGTAGCCACCAGATTACAGGCTTCTGTGTGGGAATGGAGGGGCTGCTACTTCAAATAGGTGTGAGGATTTCTTGGTGTAGTAGATCTCATTAACTGGCCTCCATTTCTGACTAGTCACAAATGATTGAAAAATCAAATAGAGGTGTTCCTCAAAGTGCCTGCCACCTGATTGAGAAATGGCAGAGTTTTCAGAGCCCTTGATAAAGGACCTAGGATTTGAAGTGTTTATGGCGTACAAGAAATATTTCTCAGGTACATCAACCCGCTTTCTTTGACACACAAGAGAAAAGCTTTAAGAAAATGTTGGACTGTGCTGAAATGAGTAAACTGACATTGGAAATAAGAGGAAGATAAACAATATTATTTGATATGGGAGTTATTTTATCAATGGATAGACAATAAAACATGGAGATGAAATATGATATATGAAATGAAATTAAGATAAAATGTGTAAACACTTGTTTTCTTTTGGGGGAAAAGAACATTTGTCATATATTGATATTTTGAAGATTTTGGGAGCACGAAAGGATTTTAACCGACCGAAACACTGTAATTGTTTGGAAGGATGATGTTTTTATGTTGTTTTTTGTTTGAAAATAAAAAAAAATATTTAAAAAAAGAGAGAGAGAAAAGCCCAGAAGGAAAGCAAGCATGTCCCTGGATATCCCCCATCTAGTTTGGCACAAGACTTGTTGCATAAGTGTGATTTGTGCAACAGCTGTCCCACAGCTTCTATAAATTTCAGCAGAACACATTCAGAGAATATGCTCATTATATTTCATTTACTCCTGTGCCATTAGGAGATAGTACTTAGAGAATATCTTCCAAATCTTTCCTTCCTGATTTAAATCACTCCAATCAGATCAGTGAGACTTGGGATAAATTTTTCAGGTTATCTGTTTTGAGTGCTGTCCATCGATAAAACTCAGCTTTTCAGCCCTAAAAATAAAACTCATTCCTAAAAATCAATCTCATTTTATACTTTTGCTTTACAAATTTTTCAAGATGAATCTGAGGGTGTTATTTAGTTCATATTTTTATTTGTTTGTTTATTTGTTTATTTATTTATTTATTTAACTTTATTTAACCATCTTCCTCTTTCATCTCAGAGCTGAATTTTGGGGTATGACAAACCAAACCTCATGAGGTAACTTTTTCCCAGAATGACTCTTATGCAGTTATGGTAATTAGATTGATCATCCAGACAACAATGTTGTCTTTATTCATCAACCCATAGTTTTTGTCTCCCTGGGCATGGCTTCCATTCTGCTCCTCATCTTAAACAAAATAATCTGTTTTAAGAAAACGTTTTGCAGATTTAAATGTTCTGTAGTGCTTTTTTTAAAAAAAATGTGCAGAAATATGATGCAATGTCAAGCACAGAGTCAGGAACACTCGCTGAGAATAAAGCACTGAACAGTTTATTATTACTACCTACACACAAGAGTCTGGTCAATTAATGGTCAAAGCTAAACTAGTCCTAGTTAAGGGTTAATGGAATTCACAGAAGGCTGAACTTAGGTCTCTTGTGGAAGCGCAAAGATTCCAAACTGCTGACACATTTAATCCCGCCTTCCAACTCAGTTTAGCTTGCTCATCTACATATGAACAGTGAAATTATTGTATATTCTTCATCTCATGTTTTCCTCATTTCTTCCCCTGGACACTCAAGTTCCTATAAACAACTGAACTGTGTGCATACAGTATTTCCTTTTCCTAGAATTCAATTTTTTTAAAAAAATCCAAATGCCACTGTGAAGTTAACTCAGTACCTGAGTTAACTTCACAGGGATATTTTTCTGTGGCTGCCCAGTGGTGGGTAGTCTACCTGAAAACAAGTGTTCCTAATAGAATCTTATTTCCACAGGCCCATAGGACAATGCTGATCCTCCAAGGGAAACAAGAATACAAAGTCAACCACACAATTTCCAGCAGATAGTATTTGAAGCACTTTTGTGTGTGCACAATTTCTTTCTACATTAATATGTCTTAGCTGACCACATAAATGTGGTTATTAAAAGTTTTATACAGCTACCAGCTTAATTCATTGCTGTTTCTCAAGAAAATCAGTGCTATAAAACAAGAGCTTTCTTTCAAAGAACATAGCAATTTAAGTTTTGTACTTCTGGAATTTCTTTTAAAAAAGAAACCCCACATAAATATTCAAAAGATCTTCATACATGGGATTTTCTTTGTGCTGTCTTCCTCTTTTTAATGGAGAAGAGCAGCTTATATTGAGTGATGAATCCAAAATTGCACCCTGTTAGCATTGGTGAGTTGAAAGCTACAAACAATAATTTGATCGCCCGCAGTAACTGAGTAATAATTACCTCAGTTGGTTTGCCTAACAGCAACATGACTTGCAGGATGCATAACTTTTATGTTTGTCCTAGTTTTCTGCTATAACAGAATTCCATTACATAACCTTGAGTTTTCCCCATCACATCACTGGGAAAATTATCTATTGTTTCATATGCAGAAGAGATATAGAAATACAACAGATTATCCCGCTCTCCAAAACTAGCAAAGATATTCATAATCAAATTGATGTGAATACATGTTCTTTTGCTCTTGGTCATCACCATCATCAAATTTTTAACTGTGATTTTTTAAGCTCTAAAGTCTCCCAGTAGGAAGAAACCAAGTAAATTTTTTTTGTGACATGAAGATCAAAGGCAAGAAACCTGCTTAATTTCTGATGTTAGGGTTGATTTTAATGCTACAGGAGCAGGAGTTGATCTCTATTACAATTGTAAGAAACAAATACATTTCTTAGTGTTCCTGTAGTTTATAAAAGACAATTGCTGCTTGAATAGATGAATCCAACTATGGTATTCTAGTTTTGGTACACTGTCCATTCCTTAGCATCGAGAACAAACTTAAAAAGAAGAAATAAGTTAGCAATTTAAAATGATAATAACTGAATCATATTATCAGCAAACCAAAGGAATTATAGATTGATTTAAATCGACTTGGAAAAATGCCCTTGCTTTTTTTCCCATAGAAAAATGAAACATACATGAATCATTATTCTTGTAAATGTTATTTTAAGAGTCCAGGAGAGTTGAGTGCTTCTCTTCTTCTGATCTTTTGGTTGGTGTAAAACAAACTGAAATTCCATGTTTACAGCCTAAATTGTACAACCACAATATCTAAGGTATATAAGATTGTCAATTTCTGAATCAGAGTCCAATAACTACCATTTCATGGCAGTGATGTATGGCAATTCACAGGGAATAAAATGTTATTTTCTCCATGAAAAGAAATAATTTGCACACAAAATCCTCTGGGAGTAACAGTTTGTATTCTATTCAGATGCTTACATATTTTATTCTCACATTTCTTGAGCATGATATATGAATGAGAAAATTAAGAAAAGATCTAGGAGGACCAATACATATATTAAATATGGAAAGATAAGATATAAAAGCAAAAAGCAAAAAAAAAAAAAAAGGAAACATACATGCCACAATTTCTTCTAATCAGAAAACTATTGCAGACAGTCTTCATATGTTTTAACTTATTCTTTGTAGAACTCTCTAATTCATGAGGCCTAAAATCTTACTTTTAAAAACAAAAGAGAAACAATGGAAATCAGTAGATACTCTGGGGAAAAAAACACACACTAAAAGATCCTGACAGCCTTAGAGGTTTCTTGATTACAGAACTCAGATCTCTAGCCTTTGTTGCTCAGTTTGGTCCTAGTGAAGCCAAGAATACAGATCACTTGGTTTCTAAAAGCACATCCACACAGACTGCACATAACATGGGTACCATATCCCTGGCTTCCAAGTTGTCCTTTTTTGGTGGCCTAGCCAATTAACTTCTGGCTGAATTGTGATGCAGGAGGAATAGCTGTAGAGCAGAGAGTTTTTGGTGTTCCAGTTGGACAGGATGGTTCTTCCATTAGCAGCAAAACTTGCCTTATTCAGCATCCCAGCTTTCTGACTCTCCTTTTTAATGTTGATGAAAGTATTAGGGACTATATTATGGATTATATATTTCCCTATAGAAACCAGGAGACTATGAGTTCTAATCCCACTTTAGGCACACAAAGCCAGTTGAGTGATCTTGGGCCAGTCATTTTCTCTCAGCTCTAAGAAAGAGGCAATGGCAAACTACTTCTGAAATACCTTGCCAAGAAAACTGCAGGGATTTACCCAGGCAGTCTTTGAAAATCAGATACAACTGAGTGATCGATAGATAGATAATAATTACCAGTTTTGCACGTTGTGCTCTAACCTGTAGCTTTAGAAGTAAAATAAACAATCTTCTACCTTAACCATTCACAGTGAACCATTCTGAAATTTACCTCCACCAAAACAAAAAGCCACATGCAAACTAGAGGAACAGTCCAAATTGTCCTGTATTGAAAAGGCATGCCTCTCAAGAAATCCTTGTTCAGGTTAGTTTTAATTGCACAAACTGCTGTGTAAAATTGCAGTTGTCTTCACAAGCCTGGTATAATTATTTGTTAGCATTCTTTCCCAATTTGTTCCTTCCAAAGGGTTTGACCATTGTTCCCATCAGACACGTGCATTATGGAAAGTTAAGTGAGACTGTAGGAACTATAATCCAGAACATCTGGATGAATTGACCAAATGGTTGCTGGCACACAGTAAGTAGGATCAGGAAGTGCCACACTGCCCAAGGGCTAATATTAATTTGCTTGCATGCCAATTTCCTTGGGGAGCTGATCTCAGATAGACAGCAAAACAAGTCATGGAGAGAAGATTGTATGGATGCCCCTATCCAAAAGTGAGTGGCAATAGTAACTTCCACGTTCATTTGAAACCTGAGCAATCTAATGTGGAATTTGTTTCCTATGGCTAGTGGCAAAATTATTACTTTTTAAAAAGAGGTTATCATACAAATGGTTGGAATTTTGCCTGTCAGATGCTATGAAACCTTAGGTTTAGTGGCTTGTCAATTTATAGAAAAACTGTCATTGCCTGCTCCTAAATGTGGAGTTCTGGTGCTGAGCATAAAGGAGGGGAGAGGAATCGTCAGCCAAACAATTCCAACAGTTTTTCATGACTGCATGTCCTTGGTGTCTGTTTATGAACTTGTCTACAGCTCAGCCAGCTTCTGCAATTAGAGCTGCAGCTGGTTTTGTTGTATGGGTTCCAGACAATTTCGCTATTACGCATCTCTGGGAATTGGGAGAAATCTTGCCTTTCCTGACCGGTTAAAAACAGACTGGATTTACCAATTGTGCTAAACCCTTTTTGTTTACCTTTGGCTTTATAACAGACCTGATAGGAATACAGGTAGTCCTCGACATACCTTAACGTTCATTTGGTGTCCGTTCGAAGTTAGAACGGCACTGAAAAAAAGTGACTTAGGACTGTTTTTCAGAGTTATGGCCTTTGCAGCATCCCCATGATCATGTGACCAAAACTCAGATTCAACTGGTTCATACTTATGACCGTCGCAGCATCCCAGGGCCATGTGATCCCCTTTTGCAACCTTCTGACAAGCAAAGTCAATGGGGAAGCCAGATTCACTTAACAACCGTGTTGCTAACTTATCAACTGCAGCGACTCACTTAACAACCTGGACAAGAAATGTCATAAAATGGGGGAAAACTCACTTAAGAAATGTCTCACTTAGCAACAGAATTTATGGCCTCAATTGTGTTCGCAAATCAAGGACTACCTATATTCCCTCCCCTCTCACCCTCAAGGCCATTAACGCCAGCCGTTCTGTGAGAAAGCTCTCTGAAATAAGAACTTGGAGGAAAGACCTTCCCTGTAAACAACAAATTAATCTTAATACCTAGATATTTCTTCTGTATCACTTTAAATCCAGTTTGCTTCCCCTTTTCCCCCCATCTTGTCTACCAGCTTTATAGTTCATTTTCAGAAAGCCACTTCCATTTTTTTTCAATATAGTTCGATCAGTTTTAAATTCAATCCAAGTCAACTATCACCAATTCACAAGTTGGCAATAGCTGTATGACCTACTGCAGAGAATGGTGTTAATGAAAAAACAAAGTTTGGAAGAAAAGTTGTCCAACATTCTGAATGAATATGATCCATGAGGGACGGGACAGGGGGTGGGGGTGGGGTGGGAAAAATAGGAAATAAGAATTGTATGTGAAGTTTAGGGATAAGTCTCTTCATGTGTACTCATGGCAAAGGAATGAATTAAAAAGCATGACTGCTTTGATTGTTCATGATGAAAGATTTAGAGAATTAGCAAAGAATACCAGCTTGATGAGAACATGAAACAGAGGACCTCAATTTTTTAAAAAATGAGAAAGAAAAGGAAGTGAAACACATGAGAGTGAAAGTAGTACAACTACAGGAAAAGAAAGTATGAGATAGATTAATCTCACAGCAGAATGAATGGAAACTGGACACCGCAGAAAGAAGATGTTGCCATCTCAGTTTTTCCGTTCTAAGACCTCTTCCTTCCTAGGCAGGTGACCTGGACCTATTACTAAGAAGTTGGGATGAATTCCAGAAGCCATGCTCTGCATGCTTTCTGTACTTGGCTTGGCTTAGAGGAAGCGTATGGTCATGTGACTAAGTAGGAAGCATGGGATGTTTTGCACAAATACGGACTTGAAGAGCAATTGCTGAATGCAGAAAGAGCACTATATGATGGAAACAAAGCATGTGTCCTAATTAATGAAAAGCTTAGTCAATATATCAGCATTTGAATAAGGAATAATGTGTAATGTGTAATGTTTTCTTGATTATTTAATGTATTTATGGATGTAGTAGCTGTAGAGGTATGTTGTTGGTAAATCTGTATGCAGATCTGTACATACGGTAGTATGTGTGTACCTCAGATCCATACCTCTTGTTACATCATGCAACCTAACATTCATAGCACATCATTCAGTCAACAATGCAGCAAAAACTATACCCAACATAGACGCATAGAGTAATACAGATCTGCCAACAACATACCTCCACAGTTAACTTTAAGCATCCATAAATATATTAAATGATCTTGGGGACATTGCACACCTTTATGCTGTGTTTGATAGGAAAATGGAATAATAGCAAGTTACACATAGAAGCTGAAAAATACACAGAACAAATGGATTAATTAGTCTACTTCGATGGAACATTTAATAAAGATTGAGAAATGGAATCATGGAACAATTTTAAGACACGTGCTGGCTGATAGAAAGGTAAATGGTGTGAGAACACTTCTTCCCATCTTGTTAAATGGAAACAAGCCCTGGGTATGTAAAAAGAAACAAAAAAGTAAGTGAAATGCAAAGAAAAAGGAGAATTTATGAAGTGCATTGTAGAAACAGAAGAAGAGGTAGCTTCAGTACTCTAAGAGTGATGAATGAATGTGGATTGAATACAAAATGAAGTAATTCGTAGGAAAAAAATACACGAAGATGGTTTGATCATTAGTGAGAACAAATGCAGTAGAAGACCAGGACAGACCAAAAAAAGTCATGATTGGATGGAGCCAATGACATTTGCCAAAAGAGAAGTGAAAAGTATAAAAGACAACCTATCAATCTTGTACTTCAAGCAATGAGATTTGTAGGATAGAAAGATGTGGTATGGCGAGATATGGTGTTAAATGCAAAGCAGATATAACAATTTTTCTTCCTTTCTCTTATCTCATGCCTTTAGTTTCTTTACTGTGTTTTACTCTTTTTTTCTGCATGTTGATAACATTGCTTACCTAAGAAAGAGGGAGAAAATCTGTTTTCTGTTGATGAATAAAATATGCTTTCGGGAACAAAAGTGTCAATGTATGTTGGAAAGCTATGAAGCTAGCTTCTTCTTGCAAGGAGGAGATATCAGTCTTTCACAACTTGTCACGTTGGCAGTGTATCTAACTGACACAATTCTCAGCCAGAATAGCTTTCTGAGAGCTGCCGTTGCAACACATATAGAGGATGCCATTTTGAGAAAAGCAATATTATGGTGTCAAATCAATAGCAGACAAAAACCACCAATCACAACTAGCCTCAGTCTTTCTCTTTTTGACTCGTTTTTATCATTTCCACCAGGGTTGCAGAATACCAGAGGTACCAGTATATTGGTAAGAGCACAGAATATACAAAAAGCCCTTCTTTGGGCTACTCCAAGGAGGCATTGGGGGAAAGACATATCTGTGGTTCAGTGCTGCCGACAGGCATGATTCCTCCAATCTGTGTCTATGTGCATGTATGAATGTGGTCCTTTTCAGAGATAAGCATTGGCGGGGGGGATCAAATTAAACTCTCGAAGTTTGCAATGGACTTGGATAAATTGTAAACCAGCATGCTCACTAAACTTTGGTTTAGTGAACCAAACAAACATAGGTCTTTTTCCCATGGCTGAGTTAAAATGGTATCTACCATTCCTAGAGCCAGCAAAAAACTATACATGAATAAAATTTACTCTTCTCCTTTGCAGTCTCTTATTTTGCTGCAGGCACAATGTTGGCAATTGTATGGTACTTATTTATAGCATACAGTACATACTAAGGACAATGTTTGGTGAACTCCTCCAGCCTTTGCTCCTTCCTGCCATCAAATGTTACCAGTCCAGAAAAACCATCAAGCAATTGCTTTGGCATAGGATAATGCTAAGTGACTTAGTGAGTTTTGAAAGATGGCTAGACCTGTGGGTTTAAGTATTTGTCAAGAACCGCACTGTATTTATATAACTGCAGTTGCATTTAGAGGGAGACCATGATTGAAACAGCACTTTTCTAGAACAGCACTAAACCATCTGCAAACAGAATCTGGCCATTGGCTGACACATATTTAACCCTATTCTGGAAACGTGTTAAATTTGTGTTCAAAAAGAGCCAAAACAAATAACGACAGGTGCCCCAAAGGTGCTTATTCAAGACGATTGAGAATCTCCATAGACATTGACAGATGCAAAGACTGGACAGTTTTACCATGAAGAAGCAGAGAATTCTCTTGGAGAGGTTGCTGATCAGGGTGATCTACCCAGAGATCAAGTGGATCCAGGAGCATAGTCTCGTTTGAAGAGAAGGCCAGGTTTTCTCACTGCCCAAAGCAGAGGACGACAGTAAAGAGAAGTGATGTTGGAGGAAGAAAAGAATATGCATAATAATGAATAATAGGTGCCACATCAATCCTGTCTCTCTTGACTATGATACTGATAGGATTGGGGAAATGTGTCTGATGGTGTCCATGACAAAGCGTGCAACAGAATAAAGAAAAAATATTCTAATTTTAAAGTTCATTGTTATAAATGTAATCTTTTTATATATATATAAATTTTATTTTATTTTGGCTTATACACCTAACAAACCTTAAATCTATAGCGGTCTACATCATTATGCGAGAAAGAAATAAACTTGACCCATTACATATATAGGATACCCTACAAAGTCTATTACATATACCAAGTAACATATCTATCCAATACCTCTATTTACAGCTCGATTTGACATCCAATTATACCATTGACTCCAGGATATATAATAGTCTGTGTCCCCTCGTCCTTTCAGTATCATAGTAAGCTGATCTGATTCCGCACAGTTCATTATTTTCTGGATAACTACTTGTTCGGGTGGGCTAACATCCATCTTCCAGTATTGGGCCCATGCTAATCTTGCAGCTGTTGTTATATGTAGCAACAGGTACCATGCCATTGTATTAACATTTACGGGTCTTATCCCTAATAAAAATACCTCAGGACACAGTTGTATACGCTGTCCCAATATCTCATTAAGCCACTTCTGTATATTCTTCCAAAATTTCATTGCCTCTCTACAGATCCACCCTTGGTGAAAATATGTACCTTCTTTAACGCCACATTTCCAACAGACTGAGGATGTTCCAGGGAACATTTTGGCAAGTCTGGCCGGTGGCAAATGCCATTGATAAGCCATTTTATATATATTTTCTTTATATCCTATTGACCGGGTTAGTTTCAAATTCTTAGTCCAGATTTCGTTCCACCTCTCAGGCTCTATTGAATAACCTAGATTCTTCTCCCAGTTTTCGTTTTCGAATCAAAGTTTTCGTTATAAATGTAATCTAAATACCAATCTGCAGAATCAGATATTCGACATCCTCATCAGTGAGGGATGGCTATTAGTCATATACGTAAACCCAGATTCAGACTATTCCAGATTCTCTGTGCCATATATAGAAAATGCTGTTGTGTTGTAATACTGTAAAGAGAAACAGGGAAAACAGAGAAGTCCGTGGAGAGGCTGAGTAAAAATCAAATTTTTCACTGTCTCAGCAGACACTGATTAATGTTGGGAATCTCTGAGAAGTTGGAGAAGTCTAGAAATTTGAAACAAAGGGCCATGTCTTAGGAAGCCTTGTATTTCTGTAAAAAGGGGCAATTACTTATAATCAAGTATTTGTACTACAGATTTAAATGTCTGTTTTGTAAATCTTATTTTCTTTATCTCACTGGACAAGTTATGGAATTGAGCATTTAATTTTAGTATCTGCCTATCTACCTACCTACCTAGCTAGCTAGCTAGCTAGCTAGCTTACAAATTGCAATTCTTGGATGGCTAATTTAGAATTACAACAAAAAGAGAGGTATAAAAGTGATAAATATAAAACTGCAAAAGCACAATATATGCAGCACACACTAACACCAAAGTATACTTTGGGCATAGTCATGAAAATGAACATTTTATTTTAGAATGCTCCGGTGCCTTGTAATATTTTGAACTCTCTCCAGATTGGAGATTTTTTGTGTGTGTTTTTGCCTGGAATATTGCCTTTCCTTACAGATTTTTAAAAAAAACTAATTTAAAGCCTAGGGAAAAAGGACTGAAACCTCCAAACTACCTCTCTACTAGATGATTAAGAGTGGCCCTATTAAAATTATTTAAATGTTTGTATTTTGATGTTTTTGAATTCCCAAAAAGTTATACCAGGGTGCAGAAGTTTATCCCTCATACACATTGGGATTAGAACCTAAATACCTTGTGAGACATCCCTTACAGAAGAGATGGTGGGAAAGGCGCTAACAAGCTACTATTTAAAAAAAAGGAGGGGGAGGAGGATCAGAATGTAAAGACCCAGGGGAATTCTGGAAGAGGTTTGGGGGTCCATAATAGTGCTTCTCTTCTTTTCCCTTCATAAATCTTCCCATACAATCTGCTATGTTTGTTGATGTTGTTGATGATGCTGGAACATTCTTAGCTCCCATTGGCTACTTTATGTTGCTGGATATGTGTACCCATGTGCATGTGGATGCTGTCAGCCCCTCCTCTGCAGGAGAGTTGGGGGAAGGTAGCAGGTAACATTTCATCCTCTCTTTCAATTAAGCTCGTAGAAACCCTCAGGAATTCTCTTCCTGTCCTTTCATCTAGAAGAGCAGAGAACCCCCCCCCCCACACACACACTTTGATATTAACTTCGAGAGAGGAGACAACTGTTAACTATTCAGGTGTCAAAACTCACTTTCTCAGCCCCACTTCAGTGTTTAGGGAGAATGATTAGTAGTAAGTTTTCTTCCTATCAGGTGACTTTCAGCAGGAAGACCAAGAAAGTCAGAGATATCCACCACTTTCCTTGTCACCATTCAATATGTTTATATGCCTGTTTCTGTAATAGAATAAAATTTGGCCATTGATGCAGGGCCATTTATGTCATATATCTTTCTGATCATTTGGGGAAAGGCGGATTACATATTAATGCAGCCATGAAAAATAACTTCATATCCCTTGTTCCCTCTAGAGAGTGAAAAGTAGCTTCAGGAGCAATTTCGAGAGAAAAATAACAAAAAGGTAAAAGTCTCTGCTATTATCAAATAATTGCTGTTTTGAGAAAAATGGGGAAATCTGCTTCATTTTTAATAGCACAGCCATTTTAAAAATGCATGGTGTATAAATTTTCCATGCCATATACGGCTCCCATACCTTCTAACCATTGATGTGTGATAGAGCCCATTAAATTGACATTAGAAAACGCAGGAAGACCAGACTAATGAAAATATAAAAAGATCAGAAAGGAGCTAAATTTTGAGCAAAGCTGATTGGCTGGAAAAGGCTGCCAATGGAATGATTTATCTGACCAATGGTCTTTCACCTTTCTGCCAATTTGAATATCCTGCAAAATAGTGCTAAAAGGAGAGCAGTAATTGGTCTTCCCTGTCTACCCCGACTTTATGCCCACAAGGAGAGAAATTTTTCCTTCCCACTCATCCCTCACTGTTCAAATGATCTCCAATCACTGCTGTGATTTTAAAACATGTATTGATTTACAACAATTGAGTTCAACATTTTGGTTCCTAAGTGATTTGTTACGTGAATTTTGCCCCATTTTACAACCTTTCTTGCCACAGTTGTTAAGTGAATCACTGCAGTCGTTAAATTAGTAACACAGTTGTTCAGTGAATCTGGCTTCCTCATTGATTTTGCTTGTCAGAAGGTCGCAAAGGGGGATCACATGACCCTGGGACACTGCAACCGTCATAAATCAGAGTCGGTTGCCAAATGTATGTATTTTGATCATGTGACCATGGGGATGTGGAAACGGTTGTAAGTGTGAAAAACAATCATAAGTCACTTTTTTCAGTGCTGTTGTAACTTTGAACGGTCACTAAATGAACTGTTCAAGTCGAGGTCCACCTATACTATTCCCCATAAGAATCCTGAGGAATACATTGGGCTGGAAGTGATGGGTCCTAAATCACCCAGTGAGAATCTCACATTGGTGAGAGAGGGGCTAGAATCTGGTTTCTCCATTGCCACCATTCAATACTATAACTACAATGTCACACAGGCTCTTAAAACATGATGATTTCGAGTGGTACGCGCATCCATTCAAAAATCAAAGTAAAGTAAAACTACTTATATATTCTCTAAGTCTTCTTAACTTCTACCTCTGTTCTCTCCCTATATTCTTTCTCTTTCCAGCTGTGGACTATGCTTTCTGACAGTTGTTCCTACGATCTGTATTCTCTCCCTCTATGCTCGTCTTAATCCTTGTGCTTGCTTCAGTATCTCTTTTTGCTCACTTCTACCTACCGGTAATTACATGCACACATTGTGTGTGTGTAAAACTTCAATATGCAGAATATGGGTTGTCCTCAACTAACAAACACAATTGAGCCCAATATTTCCATTTGCTAAGCAAAACAGCTGTTAAGGCCTCATTTTACAGCTTTTCCTGCCACAGTTGTTAAGTAAATCACTACAACTGTTAATTTATAATAACATGGTTGTTAAGTGATTCACTGCAGTTGTTAACATAGTAACACAGTTGTTAAGTGAATCATGGTTTCCTGTTGACTTTGCTTGCCAGAAGGTTGCAACCAGTGATAAATACATACCAGTTGCCAAGTGCATGAATTTTGATTATGTGATCCCAGGGATGCTATAGCAGTCTTAAGTTAAAAACCAGTCAATTACTTTTTTCAGTGCCGTTGTTACTTAAAACAGTCACTAAGTAAACAATTGTAAATTCAGGACTACCTGTATTGAGTTTCAAAGAAATGATAAGTACAAAATAACACAAAGAGGAAAAATGGGGGGGGGGGGGGTGTTTGATAAAGGGAAAATTTAAGAAGGTGACAAAAACAAACAAAAAAATATAAAAAGAAATAGTATGGAAAGAGGAACTTCTGACTTTTTTCAGTAGAGATACAAATATATAATACAGCAACCTGGAAATCTGGAAAAAGATTCCTTAACCTGTCTTTAAATCAAATTGTTTACATGCAGGAGATAAACAGCACAAAACCCTTCTTGCTGTGGACAGTATTCTCATCCATTCATCAGTGCTTAAGTTGGTCTATGATCATATTCAGCTTTCTGGTGGTTTTGCACTGCTAAAAATGCAGTGGATCTCTTGAAAGTCCCCTGCCAGTAGTAGATTACCTCATGTGGGCTGCAAAATTCAGTCCATCATCCCTGATCCAAATCCTGTGAAGATTACTACAATACCAAAAAATAACTTGGCTCGCCACACATCCTGTTTGACTTGGATTGTCTCAGTTTTGCACTCTGATTGCTCCAGCTTATGTAAAAAATAAAAAAAAATCCAGAAAAGCACAGCTAGCGATATGATCTCACTTTCATTCCTCTTCTTTTGACCTTCAAGATTAGTTTATTCTGCTTTTCCATTGCTCTGAGGAGAAACAGGAGAAAATGCTTGATGTTCAAATTCCCACTGTGCCTGGAAGGTCTTGAGTTCGCTTGATATGAACTGTGCCCAGTTTTCTGAGAATATTGTACAGCTAATCTGTAAGAGGCAAAATGTCTCTGTAGTTTATGTATGACTATTTGAAATCTAGTACACAAACAGAGTATGTTTGCCAAAAATTAGAATAGCAAATTTAAAGGCAGACTTTCTCCTGCCTTTAGATTTCTTTAACTTTTCTCCAATATTGACACTGCATTTTATGGAAAGACAAGTCTCCTTTTGTTGCTTGTCCTTCAGGGGGAGGAAATAGCACAATAATCCCATCCCCAATACTAAACTCATCCCTCTTTGTGTATGAGGATGTAATTTTCCACTGGCAGTTCATGTTTCATCTCATCCATATTCCCAATGATCTGAAAAGCTTAAGTCAGCGTGTCTCCACTCTTCCTACAATAAAATTTAGGTTGCTGTCAGCTCTGTTTCCCTACCAAACTGTTTCCCTATCACTGGATTTATAGAGGAAGGCACTACTTAAAGAATCTGCCACTATGAAATATTTACCGGGGAAGTTCAATGTACACATCATAATCCACATCCTCTAAAGCTTCTTTAGGGAACTCAGCAGTGCTTTCCGGGTTTATAATCTAATTTTACCTGCAGTGTCCTCTCAAACATCACAGCCTACCATTCTTTTACACTCTTTGAAGTCTCCCTCTCATCCAGATACGGTTCTCTAGCGTACGTGAGAGGCTGCTGGTGTTATAACAATGCAGCTCCTAGTGCTGTCTCTGAAGTGAGACACAAATTGCTTTTCTAGACTGCATGACCAGAGTACAGGGATCTTGAATTCTCTGTCCGTAAGGATACTCTATTGCCTGCCAATGATTTTCTGACCATTCCCATTCAGTTTCTTTTGTGCCAGTTGTTGTGTTTGCTGTAATCTGCACAATTTTGCCAGGTCATTTAATATTCCAAGGAGCCTCGGGTGCCTGTCACATTCCCTCATCTCAGCATCTCTTGGATTCTTTCAGCTTCTATTTGGTCAGATGAGACACTCTCTACTGTCAGCAGATATGCAGTATAAAACATATAGCCATGGGAGATGCTATCAGGATTCCATTTTCTATTCTGTTTCCTGTACTCACTGCTAAAAAAATAAAATAAAAACAAATAACTCTTGGTCATGGTCCCGGATTGCATCTATGACATTTCCTTGTTTAATAGTGCAAGATGACTGTCACCTGCATTTGTTTTTTAATGCAGGCAATGTGCTCCTGCTCTTAATTTACATTTGAACACTTCAGAAGCTGGGTTAATGCCTGCTGGCAAATGTTGTTGTTGTTGTTGTTGTTGTTGTTGTTATTATTATTAAGTAAAGGCTGCAGCAACATTGGTAAAATAGCTTGACTTCTTAATCTTTGCATGCAGATTCCCTTTCCAATGACCTCCTAACATGAGGATTAAGGGTGGGGCAGATTTGGCAAGTGGAACGGGATTGAGTGGATCCTACCTACTTCCAAGTTTATGCTGTATTAAATACTCTTTCTAAGTACAGTGGGGCAAAAAAGTATTTAGTCAGCCACCAATTGTGCAAGTTCTCCCACTTAAAAAGATGAGAGAGGCCTGTAATTGTCATCATAGGTAGACCTCAACTATAAGAGACAAAATGAGAAAACAAATCCAGACAATCACATTGTCTGATTTGGAAAGAATTTATTTGCAAATTATGGTGGAAAATAAGTATTTGGTCAATATCAAAAGTTCATCTCAATATTTTGTTATATATCCTTTGTTGACAATGACAGAGGTCAAACGTTTTCTGTAAGTCCTCACAAGGTTTGCACACACTGTTGCTGGTATGTTGGCCCATTCCTCCATGCAGATCTCCTCTAGAGCAGTGATCTACACAGACACAGTGTAGCACAGTGTTGCACAGTGGGCAACACAGACTTTCAACTCCTTCCAAAGGTTGAGGGTTGAGATCTGGAGACTGGCTAGGCTTGAAATGCTTCTCACGAAGCAACTCCTTCATTACCCAGGTGGTGTGTTTGGGATCATTATTATGCTGAAAGACCCAGCCATGTTTCATCTTCAATGCCCTTGCTGATGGAAGGAGGTTTGCACTCAAAATCTCATGATACATGGCCCCATTCATTCTTTCCTGTACACGGATCAATCATCCTTGTCCCTTTGCAGAGAAACAGCCCCAAAGCATGATGTTGCCATCCCCATGCTTCACAGTAGGTATGGTGTTCTTTGGATGCAACTCAGCATTCTCTCTCATCCAGACACAACAAGTTGTGTTTCTATCAAACAGTTCTACTTTGGTTTCATCTGACCATATAACATTCTCCCAATCCTCTTCTGGATCATCCAAATGCTCTCTAGCAAACTTCAGACGGGCCCGGACCTGAACTGGCTTAAGCAGGGGGACATGTCTGGCACTGCAGGATCTGAGTCCCTGGCGGTGTAGTATGTTACTGATGGTAGCCTGTATTACGCTGGTCCCAGGTCTCTGCAGGTCATTCACTAGGTCCCCCCGTGTGGTTCTGGGATTTTTGCTCACCATTCTTGTGATCATTTTGACCCCACAGGATGAGATCTTGCATGGAGCCCCAGATCAAGGGATATTATCAGTGGTCTTGTATGTCTTCCATTTTCTAATTATTGCTCCCACAGTTGATTTCTTCACACCAAGCTGCTTGCCTATTGCAGATTCAGTCTTCCCAGCCTGGTGCAGGTCTATAATTTTGTTTCTGGTGTCCTTAGACAGCTCTTTGGTCTTCACCATAGTGGAGTTTGGAGTGTGACTGTTTTGAGGTTGTGGACAGGTGTCTTTTATACTGATAACAAGTTCAAACAGGTGACATTAATATAGTGGAGGACAGAGGAGCCTCTTAAAGAAGAAGTGACAGGTCTGTGAGAGCCAAAAATCTTGCTTGTTTGTAGGTGATCAAATACTTATTTTCCACCATAATTTGCAAATAAATTCTTTCCAAATCAGACAATGTGATTGTCTGAATTTGTTTTCTCATTTTGTCTCTCATAGTTGAGGTCTACCTATGATGACAATTACAGGCCTCTCTCATCTTTTTAAATGGGAGAACTTGCACAATTGGTGGCTGACTAAATACTTTTTGCCCCACTGTATTTGTAATAGATGTTCAATTCTAATTGAGCACAAGAGTAATGGAAGACCTTCATTTATGTTTTCTGTGAAGGTAAGTAGCAGGTATAAATCTACTTGCTCTCATCGTGCATATTATTAGACCGATGGCTGCAGTTTTGGAGCTGATGAGAAAATTAGCAGGTTAATAAAAAACTACCACAGAATTCTCCATCTTTTGGAGCACTGACATCCAACCATTTTGGATCAGGTGGAGAAGCTTTCTGTGCAAGGGTACATGATGGGCTTTTGACATAACACCTCTGGTGCCTGTATAAAGCCTTCGTCATTATGGCCAGCACTGAGAATTAGGTTACTATTTACCATGCCAAGAAAGTTAGACCTGGATTAAGAACAAACATATTGGGTAACTCAGTTAGCAATAGATAACCCTTTGATGGCCAGGAGCCACATTTGGCTTCTGAATGTAGAAGGCCTCGATTAATAGGGTAATAGTGCGAAGGCCTATCATTGTCAAGATTCTGAAGCAGGATTGGAGGGAATTTGGAAACTTCTTTGGTTTTTAAACTTGCACCACTTTTTTTGCGAGCAATCTCAGTAACTGTGGCTCCAGGAGGTTCCTAACTTGGAGAACAAACTCCAGCAATTATGGAATAAGATGGAAAGACACAAAGCTTTGAGGAGGTTTATTTATTTATTTGACAAGTTTATATGGCTGCCCATTTTCCCCAAAGTGACTCTAGGCGGCCTATAATAAAACTAGGAAATAAAACATTTTACAAACCCATTAAAATAGTAAATAGTAGGTAAAACTAAAGTGTGAGAGGGAAGATGTTACATTGAATATAACCAGCATGCAGGCTTTCTATTAGATGTAATATCAGTTTATTTGTGTAATGAATCCTTTCTCGGTCTCCTGGATTTCAATTCCCTTTATTCCCAGATATTCAGGATTGAGGGCAGCAAATATAATTCCCAAATCTGGCATGACTGGAATCCTAGTGAGGACATCAATGTGCAAAACATTCTGAATTAAACAGGTTTTTGAGCCTGAAATAGTTGCCTAAAGCCCAAAACAGCCATCTGAAGCCTCTCCAGGAATATCAAAATCTATTCTTGACTCAAAATGTTTTGTCCACCCACAATGAAGAGTCATGTGAGTTCAGCAAGGAATAACACTCTTCAAGAGGTCATCACTCAGCTTAGTAGTACTGGGCAATTTCAGTCCAGTCTCCAACATTTCCTTTTTGGCTTATAGCTTATCAAGTCTTATACTCCCAAGGAAGTATAAGGAAGCAGATTTCATTGCAGCTCTGCTCCATGAAACCCAATAGCCTCCTAACCTTTTATCCTTCCTCAGAACATTAAAATCTAGCTCTTCTCCTAAATATTGGGATAGTGGGAAGTCAGGATGGGTTAAGAATGTGGGTTTCATCAGGGCAATGCAATTGTGGCACCAGGTTTTTCTGGTTTTTAGCTTTATTGTTTTATTGCTTTTGGTTTTATGATTGCTTATATTGTTTTATTGGTTGTGAGCTGCCCAGGGTTGATTCTAAAACAGGCAGCTACACAATTTTTTAAAAATAAATTCGTAAATAATCTGGACCCTTTACAGTCGGGTTTCAAGCCAGGATATAGTAGCAAGCAGTATTCATTGTACATATGGATAAGCTCTACTGCTAGGATGGAGATAGTGTATCAATCCTGGCCCTCCTTGATTCCCTCAGTTGCTTTTTGTATCCTTCTGTGCTGGCTAAGGGTGCCAGGACTGGGGGGCATAATTCTTCAGTGATTCTCTGCCCTCCAGGTTTCAGTCAGTGTTGGCAGTATGGGAAAAGTGCAGCCCTAGGCCTCTGCTTTGTGAGATGGCACAGAAATCAATTCTCTTTCCACTCCTGTATAAAATTTAAATGAAACTGGTGGGCAAGATTATCTATTGACATGGGGTCAAAAATAATCAATATATCTCTTATACCTTATGTATGTTTTGGGTTATCCAGATGATCCCATCAAGGTACATTCCCAAGGCCAATGTATGAATCTGGATGGAGAAGAACTAGCTGAAAAAAAATCAGTGGCTCTGGGTTTCAGGGCCTCTCATATCTAGTAATTTCCATTTTTGCCTCAGGCAGAGTTGGTGCACTCTCTAGGACTCCTTTTAGATTTGCATCTTAAGGAGCAGGTGGCAGTTGTGGCTGGGAGAGCCTTTGTATAAATATTTCATGTGCGCTAGTTGTGCCTGTTCTTAGATCATGAAGCATACTCACAGCCACTCATGCTTTAGTCACCTCCCGAGTGGACTACTGCAATACACTACAACACACTGCATATGAGGCTACTGTTGAAAATCATTCAAAGCTTCAGCTGGTCCAGAATGAAACCACAGATTCAGAGTTGGGTGTACCAAGGTATGCCTATATAACACTATGTGAACTATGCTAGTCCTCAGTTGACTTCCAGGTGTTGGTCATCACCTACGTAGCATGGGGCCTTATTGTTTGCATTGCAGATAGGCAGTAAATTAATAAAATATTACTTCAGTAAAGTAATAAAATTGTCATCTGGTGGGCCCTTGGAAGCAACTCTGTCATGGTATTTATCTTATAGAACAGCATTCTGACAGAGATACTATAAACAGCTCCAAACCTGCTGGCCTTCCAGAAGTCCATGAAGATCTGACTTTTCTCCAAGGCACTGAGGCCAGAATTAGATGTTTATAAGAGCCTCAACTCAGTTTTTCTTCTTAATTAGTTTGAACAATTATGGTTTTTATCTTTTTCATTGCCCATTGTTAGATGGCTGGCCCTATAAATTGATTGAATAAATGCATATTCCAAGGGACAGAAAAGGATACCATATAACAATAAACAAATAAATAAATATATTTTACAATAAACAACAAACAAATGTAAATGTAACCACACAACATAACAGAACAATGAATCAGGAACTCTCATTCAGCTGGGCCTAGTGGTCTTGAAGGCTTTCCTCAAAGTGAGCAGAGTTGAGTCTTGTTGCCTATTGAGAGGATTATAAATTCTACATAAAATTTGTAGTGATTATTATTAATAATGGGTAGTTAATAAAGCATATTGTACTGTTTAATCATTTAAATAATTATTTACAAGTTCCATGTGTCTAAACTAGTACTACTACTTGAGCTCTTTTCTAAGGAACTTGGCATCTTCTGTCACAAACTCGATCAGAGGTGAATTGGTATATCTGGTAACTAAATTATTTGAAAATATGTTCTTCCTTTTAGGTGTTAATGTCTCGGCCAATCAAGATGAAGAGACACACCATGAGACCTTCCAGATGCAGATTGACAAAGAAACCAAGAAGTGCATTTTCCATTCCAACACAGGCAACTACTGGACCTTAGTGGCACATGGAGGGATTCAAGCCATGGCTACTGAAATGTGAGTTGCACTGTGTCTTCATTTTACTGACAGGTTCCTAAAGCAGGGATTGATAACCTATGCTCGGTGGACTGAATCTGGTTTAAAAGAAATATATTTCCATGTCTGTCTGTGAGGCAGACATCACTATAGATCATTACCACCTCATTGGGCAGCCATTTTGGTGATGGCAATGTCAAGCAAAGCAGCTAGTCTCAGCAGTGACATGGTCTCTAGCCTCTAAGCATAAGAAGATTGCATAGTCCTACCTTAAATAATTAGGATTTCAGAAGGGTGTCCATTGCACACACCAGGCATCATAATGAAGAACTCATTTGGGGAAGAAATGGGCACCAGACTTAGCAAAGAGCTACTGTAGGTTTTCATCAAAATTACAAAAATAACACTGCACCATCACAAAGCAGATTCTATCTCTTTTTTTCGCAGACCCATGTGCCTATGTAAAAGTGGGGAAGCTTGTGTCATGATGGCAAGATGCTGCTTTTGGCATCTGCTCCCCCATGTATCTTCCTCTGCAGAGTTTGCATTTAGACAATTGCTGTTTCTCAAGAACATGTCCCTTCCTCCTTCAGCAGCAACTGTTCCAATACAGTCTCTCTGCTTCTCTCCCTCCCCTCCCCTGTCCAAACCAACAACTTTGGCAAATGTGTAAGAGTGGACCAGATTGAAAAACGTCCTATGCAAATGATTCCATCTCTTTGAAAACACACACACCTTGTGCGGGAATCCATGGTTGGACATTTGGATGGTGTGGGTGTTTTTAAAAAGTTATTCCTGTACGAAACGTTCATCTGCTTCTACACAAATAACAGCCAGTCAGTTGGTGGAAGGTTAAAATTGTTCAACTGCTTGATCAGAATTAATTTCATAATTCTCTTCTGCAGAATCTAGTTTCATAGATTCGGCATTGGACTACATTGATTTTATTATTTGTTTGTATGCTTGATTAATTGATGGCTGTGAGCAACAGAGCTACTGAGAGTTTGGCAGCTTACACATTTAATAGATTATTAAATTCATTATAGTTCATCGCACAGTCAGCCAGATAATCAGACTGGATTTGGCACTTTTATCCACATATTGCAGGGGTGTCAAATTCAAGGCCTTAGTGGTGCCTAGATCTGGCCTGTTGGGCCACCCTGGAAACAGCTAAAGTCTGGCCTGCGGTGCCTCTACCAGCAAAAAAGAGCATGGGGAGGGGGGCTCCGTTTTTGCTGGCAGAGGGCTGCAGGAGGCCATTGCGGCTGAAAACAGAGCTTGCAAGGGCCAAGCACGGCCCTCTCAAGCTCCTTTTTCGCTGGCAGAGGGTTGCAGGAGGCAGTCCCAGCCGAAAATGGAGCTCAGGAGCCCATTTTCAATGGCAGAGTGCTCGGGCCATAGGCGCCCTGACATGACTGACATCAAGCTGGCCTCGCCTGCCCTAGCCATGTCCACTCTACCCCACCCAAGGCCAAATACAACCCTGATGTGGCCTCAAATGAAATCAAGTTTGACACCCCTGACCTATTGAGTCCTTCTCAGGGACCTGGGATAGGCAGATATTGTTGTTTGATGGTGTTAAAGGTATTATAACAGAATATACATTGTTCCAAGAAAACCTGCCTTTTACGATTGAGTAATGGTGATTTTGTCAATGGTGGTGATTTTCAAGTGGTTCTCTAATTGTTTTGAAATTTCACCCAAGGTGCCAAACACTATTGGCATTATCTTTGCATTCTTTTGTTACTGTTATTCCACTTCTACTTGCAAGTTTTGGTATTTTGTGACTTTTTTCAGTTCTTTCTCTTTTCTTCTGCTGTTTCCAGTCTACTATCCAGACTCCTTTGTCTTTCTTGTCAACAGTTGTTGAGTTTGGGATGGTTGGTTTTTTGTTTTGTTTTGTTTTTTTGTTATTGTTTTACCAAAATGTTTTCTCAGTTGCTTGAGAACTTTTAATGGTAGAATTGGAGGATATGTCAGTGGCATCTTTGGACCACATAACTGAATCTGTGGAAGATCTGGGATGCTGAGAAATTAAAAGCACCCTCAAGAGAGGAAGAATGGGATTACCGTAGGTTTTCAATGAAGGGGGTCAGCCTTTCCTCCAATCATTTCCTGGTTTAAAAAAAATCCCTTTCAGAAGTGGCTGTTGGTTTAGTATAAATCCATGTGAGTATCTGAACATATTTCTCTTACTTTCCCCATTGCCCTGGGGAAAATAATATTTTCAGGAAGATAATTTAGTTTTGGAAAACAACATGAGGGAAAAGAATAACATCTTTTCTCAGTGTCCTCATTTCAATACAATGAAGAAGAAGCACCACCTTCTTGGTTGTTTTTAGCTGTTTTTAATTTTAGAATCTGGGCGATCCAACAACAGCTTCTCTGCCTTCTCCTCCTCCAACTGCGCCCTCACTTCCCCTTTAACATGTGACACTTCTTTTAAGCAAGAACATTTAAGAACTTTCTAATCCAGGCAAGCATGAGCTCAAGCTGCAGGCTAAAACTGGACAAAAGTAGATTAGATTAAAATTAGAATATTTAACAGTGAGTGGGATTAACTCTTGGAATCATATATGTAGACACTAAAGAAATATTTTTTCCCTCATTTTTCTTCAGTGACATGAACGCCTATTCAAAGACTAGGGCCGGATAGGACTTGGCAATAAAATGAAGCGCTGAAGATCCCTGAAGTTCCTTATAAAGATTTGTCACATCTAGGAAAATCCTATTTCTGCCCCTGAAAATAGCCTGGATGCTTTTATGCTACAATTCACTGGAACCGTGTCAAAGAAAAATGAAAATATTCAGCGATATGTGCCATCTCAAGCCCCTGCTTTGGGGGTGGGGGTGGGGGTGGGGGGGAAATGTGCATTACAAATGTGTTTCCTGACCTTCATTTTTCATTTAGTAAGGCAAATTCCCCACCCTACATACTTTCTCTCAGTCTGTGCACTGCCAAGTGTACTGGAGAACAGAGCAGAACAGGCATAGGCACAGGCACAGGCAGAGGCACAGACACAGGCACAGGCACAGGCACAGGCACAGGCACAGGCACAGGCATAGGCATAGAATAACCTTGGAAGTCATCTAGTCGAACCATCTGTTCAAGCAGGATACCCTACCATTCCAGACAAGTGGCTGTCCAGTCTCTTCTTAAAAGCATCCATTGATGGGACATCCACAACTTCTGAAGGCAAGCCACTCCACTAGTTGTTCTCTCTACTAGGAAATTTCTTCTTAGTTCTAGGTTGCTTCTCTCCTTGATTAGTTTCCATCCATTGTTTTTGTCTTGCCTTCTGGTGCTTTGGGAAAAATACTTACAGTATCTAGTAGAATATCTAATGCAGAGGATTAGTGAGACAGTGAAAACTTGCAAACCCAGTGAGTTAAGGTAGGGTAGAATTCCATAGTAATACATCCAAGCCTTCAGAAAACGGTTGCAATAGAGCAGGGGTGTCAAACTCAAGGCCCACAGGCTGGATTCGGCCCATGGGATGCTTAAATCTGGCCTGTAGGGCTGGCCTGGAAATAGCAAAAGACTGGCCTGAGGTGCCTCTGGCAGCCAAAATGTGGTGTAATGGGGACCCGCACCCCATTTTGGCCGGCAGGGTGCTGCAGGAGGCATTTGTCCCGTCTCTCTCTCTCCCTCCCCTGCCCCCCCCCGGTAGCCCACAGAGGAGAACTACGATACTGATCCGGCCCTTGAAAAAAATCCAGTTTGACACCCCTGCAATAGAGCATGATAAACCTTTGTAAATACAATCCAAGGTGCACTTTTTACAAATGTATCAAGATTCCATAGATCTCCCTCCCATGTTGTGGAGTCTGATGTATGTCAGCTTTATATGTATAATACATGTCGAATAGAACAGAAAGAATAAAATCTTTGGAAGGAATGAATAGTTTCTCCTTTCTGATTCTCCCATCAATCCGTGCTCTTCCTTTCTGCTTTGGTTTCCTCAGATCCGCCAACACTATGTTCGATCTTGAATGGCGTGGTCGCCGTGTTGCCCTTAAAGCTAACAATGGCAAATACATCTGCAGCAAGAAGAATGGGCAACTGGCAGCTGTCAGTGACAGAGTGGGTGAGTCTTATGTCTGGATCCTGAAGGTGAAGCTCTCTGTGGGCTTTATTTCAGAAGCTCAGTCCTTCTAGATAAAAAAACAAGTAGGAAGCCATTGTGAAAATCTGTTGTCTTTTGGATACTGAAGGACCACAACATCTCTGACAATTGTCGTGCTCACTGGAGTTTTAGTGGAGTGGTGGATTAGTCAAACTCATTCATTTTCTACTGCTTTCATATTAAAAATGGCTTTGAAAGATGAATAAACAAACCAAATCTGGACATCAACTATTTAACACAATTGCATGCTTTATGGAATCTCAAAAATGGTAAAGCAGGACAAAGCCAGATAGTCTAACAATATCTGAAAGTATGGTTGACATTTCTATATAGCTCTAATTAATAGCCAAAAAATAAAGGGAGTATAAATCCGGATCCCTCCAAATACATTGGACTACACTCTCATTATCTTTCTCTCTATCCCCCACTGCAAGCAATAAACTTTGGGGCTTATAAAAATTAAGAGGGATTGGAGAGAGCCAGACTAGATCTTGAAAAGTCTTTGTGTGTAATAGTGGAGAGCTAGACAGAGAACTGAAGAAAACTGAAGTTTCCAAGGAAGTTGGAAGAAACCCAGTCTATTTCTAGAGATGCTAGCTGTGTTCAGCAGTACGTTAAGCATTATGTTACCAGTATATGCTTATTTTGAGTTAAACATGTTATGTGAACCTGGGTAACCAAGCATGGTTAAGCACCAGGGGTGGGTTCTACTTACTTTTACTACCGGTTCGCAACGGGATCGCACGTTTCTACAAGAGAATCGAGCGCATGCACATTGCTTCTGCTTCTGTGCAGAAGCTTCTGCTCATGCGCAGATCACTAATGACGACATCCGGAGTGGCAGGCAAGGCCTGCTGCCAGTTTTATTACTGGTTCTTGTGAACCGGTCCGAACCGGGGGCAACCAACCACTGTTAAGCACCACTGGCTTAGCAAATATGGGAACCTTATCATTGAATTGGTAGACCCTAATCAGCCAGTTTTGAAGCCATAGTTAGCAAAGCAGATGTTCAGATCAGTTACTAAGGAACAGGTAAATCAAAGGAGACTTATCTGCTCAATACAGGCTGACAAGAGGACATTGGTGTGTTCTTGAGCTGACTCTAGAACACTCTTGAGCTCTTTTATTGGTAAATAGTTATGCAGCCTGTATGGGAAAACAATTTTAGCTCACAAGAGAATCCTAAAGCAAGACTTATTTAGTCTCAAAATTAAGAGACTATCCTATTTGGATTACCCAAGCATGGAGAGAAGCATGTTCTTCAATATTTCTAGAATTTTGGCAGATGCAGGGAACTTACAGAAATAAACTATAAAACGAGCCCCAACTTCATAACCATTACTTAAAATCTTCCCTTCTGTTTGCCAAATATCCACTGTTCTTAGAAACAGGCATTTCTAAGGGAGCAACCTTATATTCATTTGCGTAAAATATCCTTTTTAGATTTCCTAGCTCTTCAGGGTTATGGTAGTCTCATTAACCTCAGAATGCACTGAGTTCCAGTTGTTGCCACAGGGAAAGATGAAGAATTTGTTCTCAAGCTGATCAACCGACCCATTCTAGTTCTTCGTGGGGCTCATGGCTTTGTTTGTTACCATCGCAACTCCAACTTGTTGGACGCCAACCGTTCCATCTATGATGTCTTCCACCTCAATTTCAATGATGGTGCTTACCAGGTCAAAGGTAATTAGTTGGCTGCAACCTGGGTGGTTGGAAGAGAGAAGGAGCTGGGGAACATTCTTCATTCACGCAGTGAATTAATTAATTAATTAATCAATCAATCCCATGTCATACATGAAACACAGTGAGCCACTTCCTCCACGTGAGTGTAAACTAGTATGCTCCATAGTTGCTTAGTGTTTATGCTTTGAAGCTCCCATATACAATCACATGCAAACACGTCCATTTTGTTGTAGTCCCTATATAATAATAGTTATTATATAACTATAGTCATCCCTACCCTATATAATAATAGTTATTAAATGTTCTAAGTGCCAGTCCTTCTGAAGACAAAATACAGGTAGTCGCCGACTTAAAACAATGTGTTTAGTGAACAAATGTTTGAAGTTACAATAGCACTGAAAAAAGTGATTTATGACCATTTTTCACACTTACGACCATTGCAGCATCCCCATGGCCAAAGGATCAAAATTAAGACATTTGGCAACTTACTTTTATTTCTCACAGTTGCTGTTTTCCAGGGTCATGTGATCCCCATTTGCAACCTTCCAACAAGCAAAGTCAAATGGGAAGCCAGATTCACTTAACAACCACATTAATTATGTAATAAGTGCCGTGATTCACTTAACTGTGGCAAAAACGGTTGTAAAATGTGACAAAACCAGTGGTGAAATCTAAAATTTGCTACTACCGGTTCTGTGGGCGTGGCTTCGGCGAACAGGTTGTAAAAAAATGCTTTCAAAAGGCTCTGACGATCCCAGCTGAGTTGCCTGATTGGCAGAGGCTTTTTTTCTTTTAAATGCCTCTGACGATCAGGCAACTCAGCGTGGATCGTCAGAGGCATTTAAAAGAAAAAAAGTGTTTCATCAGAGGCTTTTTTCTTTTTACTTTTAAAAGCATTTTTCCGCCGAAGAGGTTGTAGAAAAAAATGGTTTTAAAAATAAAAAAAAAGCCTCTGATGATTGTGCGGCTCAACTGGGCATGGGGGGAGAGGGGCAGAGATTTTTGCTACCGGTTCTCCAAACCACCCACCTTTATCGCTACCGGATCAGGTGATCTGGTCCGAACCGGGACACCCCTGGACAAAACTGACTTAACAAATGTCTCACTTAGTAGCAGGAATTTTGGAGCCAATTGTGGTTGTAAGTCAAGGCCCACCTGTGTTACCATCTACAAGAAGTAAGTATTGTACAAGTGGAGAAATAGATTTTAAGAAAAAGGCCTAAGGAAAACTGAACATGATCAACAGTCAAAGGCTACTGACTGTTGAAGAAAGAAAATTAAAACTGGAAGGGAAACAGCTATAATGGGCAGCTTAAGAGCATCAGGGCATTTTAAAAAAATAACATTGAGCAGATCTTTACAATCCATCAGATAATTTCACACAATAGATTAAACTGTGGAAAGTTATCCAAGTCACAAGGGAGCCTCACAACTGACTTGCCATATGGAGCTGTCTCTAGGCTATCATAGTTAGCTGCTGTGCTGCTGTTGGTAGACACGAAAGAGATTGAGAACATTTCCTCCTTGCTCCAACTGTTCCATCATCCCCACCCTCTACTCCATGTGAGGCAAAGAATATACTGATTTGCAAAAGAACCCAAAACTGCACGTTCATTTTTCTTTCTGGATGCTTATTGGGAAGTAATTATGGTGATAGGAATCAAATCTCCCTGTATTGGGGGAAGATTGTGACCAAGTGAGAGTGTTTTGCATGCTTCATTTTGCAGGTACCACCTGGGGTGGGCAACTCCTTGTTCTCTTATCTCATTCCTCTACCTTGAGCAGCTATGGGCAGCTGTTCAATTGGAAGACATTTAAACAGAGGACTGGCCTTGGCAAAGGATGCATATGCCAGTGTTTTAATGAGGGAGCCTGGGGCTTCATGCTATTTTTAACATGGCTTTTATTTTCATTTCTCCTAACATGTTCTTGCATATGGTGGAACCATCTGCACTCTAGATTTTGTACTGTGAACTTGAGTGTGTTGGTTGTTGAATAAGAGAGCTGGACAAATGTTGTCTCTTTAGAGTCCCCCTCCTCCTCCTCTAAAGAACCCACATAATCACCTCATCATCCTGGCACAAGTGCTCATTGTCACATTTCAGCTGCCCCTTTAACAAAGTTTGAACATCCTGGTCAGCGGTGAAATCCACTTATCTTTGCTACCAGTTTGGGTGTGCTCCTATGCTGGAGCACCTCTTCTGTGCATGAGCAGAATCTTCTGTGCATGCGCAGGTGGTTAAAAAATGGGATGTAATGACGTCCCAGCGGGTGGGCCGAGCCTCCCACTGCCGGTGTTACTGGTTCGGCGAGCTGGATAGAACCAGGGGGGAGGATTTCACCACTGATGCTGTTCCATTATGGCTTCTGACTTGCATGTGTTTTCCCTATAAGAAAAACTATTAGGGAAACATCCAAGCAAGAGTTTAGAATGAATAAGGCCAAGTGGTTCCATTGTATGCGCCCTCCAATGATTTGTGCCTCTTTGATGCTCTTAGGTTTCAGTGACAGATTCTGGTACGTGGCTAGCAATGGCACCGTGTGCAGCGATGGTGAGACGTCTGAGGATTTCTTCTTTGAGTTCCGCGAGTGCAGCCGGGTGGCCATTAAAGGGAAGAATGGCAAATACTTACGAGGAGATCCAGCTGGAAACCTGCGGGCTGATGCCGATACCCTAAACTGTGCGACATTCTGGGAGTACTGAGCCCCTCCCACAGGGCTTGAGATGCTCCAGGGCTTAGAGTGGCATGTGAGGTGAAGGTGAGTTCTGGCACCTGGACTCGAGGGGCCTTAAGCTTCCATACCCTGCAAGGAAAAAGATGGCTCAGGATAGACGAACCTCTTCACCTTTAATTTTATTTTTTGTCTTCCTTGCCTAAGTTTAGACGTGACACACTAGTAAAGCTCCTAGAAGGAGGTTACTGTGCTGTGTCTGACTAAGTCACAGAGGTTGTATTTCCCTTCCAGTTTCCCTAGGGCATCCTTGTTTTTTTCCTCCAGAGCTACCTTACAAGACATCTGATGTAGGCATGTCAACGTTCCAGAAAACATGGGTATGCAAAACAGAGGAGACACAACAGTTGCAGGATTCATTGCAAATGTGGAAAGTCAGCTCTTTCTAGCCAGATGCAATAACTGAAGACACAGGTTAAGGGTGCTCCCAATTCACAACATAATAAAGGCCTATATAGTTATCTGGGCCTTAAAATCTGGTCTTTTAAAGCTAAGTAGCAATAGGCTCAGGACATTTCTGTATTCTCTGCTCTTGGCAGTTTCAGTCAAGGCCTGCAATATGTTTAATATACTCTGAATTTCCAGATTACTTTTGTTTCTAGGAGCAGCTCTTTTGAATCAAGCCCTTCCCACATTTAATATCCTGACTCAAGAGGTTGTAGCCCAAAGATGGAAGGAATTTGGTGGTGTGTGGCTGTTCTCTTAGCCCAAATATCACAGGGTAGTATTGTGAGGAAAAAGAGAGAGAGAGCGATAGAGCACACTATGTATACCCCTTTGAGCTGATGTTATAAAAAGTGGGATTCAAATCTGATGAAATAAAAGCAATAAATGCATAAAATGTAATGTATCTTCTACTCTAGATGCCGAAGATATAGTTTAGAAGCTAACACACTCAGAAACGCCTGGCAGGAGGAGAATGAGGTGGTCTAGCTGTTGAGAGCTTCTTAATAAAATAAAATCCTGGGGTAAGACAAGAAGGGGAATAAATGGAATTTTGGGCAAAATATCAACTAAGATTTAAAGGAAGGAAAATTAGTGATGGATGAGCTTTTTAATATGAAGAATGGGGCTGTGGAATTCTTGCTTGAATTAGGATTAATTTTACAGTCAAGAGTTGCTCTTCAGGAAATTTTCACAATTCCAGGGCTGTCCAGTTATTGAAGCAGCCTCTCTTCTACTCTGCTTCCATATCCGACATCCCTTCCGCAAATAACCTGAAAAGGAAGGATGCTGTTTCAATGGAGTTTCCTGTCCCAACAGCTGTCATGCCACACCATTGTCTATGAGATCTCTACAGACATGGCTCTCCTAGTTTCTCCTGCCTGATGGAATGGAGCTGCTTCCACAGCACTGGAATAAGCAAAGGCCTTTAGCAGGAGAACAGAGGCTGAGTGAGTTTTGGCTGGGACTTTTGTATTGTTTCAGAATTCACAGCATTCTGCCATATTAGGGTTTTTTTTTTTTTTGCACCCCTTTTGTCTATTTTTACTCTTAAAGTTATGCACAGCAGTTGAAGTAATGCACAGCAATTGAAAAGCAACACTATTGCAGGCAAAAACAGAAATCTTCCAGTGGAAGCAGCCCTTCTACACTCCTACCCACCTCCAGAAATGGAGAGACTCTCATTATCCAAAGGCAACAAACAGGCAGGAGTGTGGATACTAAATCAATGAATATTTCAGATTTGTTGTCCAAAAAGTACTGTGTGAGCATACTTGCATCTGAGAACGCGACTAGTATTTACTTCTTCAACTTAGAGACATTAAAAACTCATCTGCTCAAAACCTGAAAAGTTAAACTGTAATAACGATGAAGAAAATTACAGCGGTTTGTAAAAGGATGCAGACCCATAAAACAAAATAACTATTTATTATTTATTAATTCAGTCGCATGTAGACTTGTACTCTATTTATACTGTGGAGGGAGGGTGGATGTGGTTGAAGAGGCAGCCTATGGATTTTTTAAAAAAAAATAAATATAGGCAGCGCTCATTTAACAACCCTAATTGGCGCCAGAAACTCTGCCATTAAGCAAAGCAGTTGTTAAGTGGGAAGTCAGATGACCATGGCAGTGTTTTCTGGCTGGAAAGAGACAAGACCACACAGTTTTACAACTTCACCTGTTGCTTGCCTCCTACCCACTCTCCTGCCCTTGGGAATGCTCCAGTGCCTGCTTACTGTCTTGTACACAAAGAAAGCAATGTGATTACGGCACAGCTTGGGGCAGGAACACTATGCAAACAGTTTACAATACTCTCTTGAAATCTCTCTCCAATCTCTCCACTTGGTGAGGAAATTGGGGAGAAAAAGAACCAAGTGATTTTTGTAGGCAGTTTCTCCTTTGCCCGATCTTTTCCTGCTGCCAGCATGTTCTTTTGCTTTCAATAGAAGAATGAACAGCTTACTGTCTTGAGGTGTCTTCCTCTCCCATCTCACTGCTCTGCAAGCAGAAGAAGGGTCAAATCACTTGCTTTATTTCTCCTCTCTCCTCACAAGAGAGATTGGAGAGAAAGAGATTTCAAGAGAATAGTGTAAGCTGTTTGCCTAGGACATTTGTGGCTCCTAGCTCCAGTCTACCAGTGTGATCACATTGCTTTCGATGTATGAAAGAACAAAACAGTTTATTCTCTTGCAATCCCTTCTTCTCCGATATCTCTGTTTTGCAAAGGGGAATAAAAGAAATAAAACACAGGTCAAGCAAAGGACAGCACACACTGCCTGTAATGGCAAAATTGTGACCAAGGGTCACTATGAAGGTCATAAATTAGTCACAACATTTTTTCAACTGGTATCTTATTTCCATGGTAACTTCCAACGGTCACGGAATAAGTAGGCAATAAGCAAGGACTATCTGTACAATTCCTGGGGGTTCTTTGTTTCTTACACATCCGATTTATAAGCATACACAGTATAAAGCAACAGAAGCTTCTGAGTAAAGATTTAACCCAGTCTAGTCCATTCTTTGTGCTAGCATTATTATCAACCAGATCTTGTTCTAATGGACCTGAGAAGGAGTTCCTGAATACGTAGCCTAAGCATTTATTGTACCAGTCATCTCAGTGCATGTACACACTTATACAGAGGAGAGAAAAATACCCATGGCAGTTATGCAGATGCTACAAAGTCAGGACATAGATGGAGGTGTGATATGGAGCACGAAGAGCAGCATAGCCCCCTGTGGCCTGTGCTTCCCAGGACTCTGATCCAACTGAACTATTCAGTTGACACAGTTTACTCAGCACATTTCATATACTCGGCATTTTAAGAGCCACTCTATCCCTTTAACTCAAGGCTGGATATATTTGGCCTACCCACAAAGTGAACATTCTGGGTCTACCATGGCATTCTGAACTGCAAATTAACTATATTGGGTGAGCTCACATACAGTAGCAGGTTTTAAACTACAATTAGCTACAGAGGGATGCAGCATTGCACACAAACAGGGGCAGAAAACCTCTCCACTGTGCGGTGTCTTGGTGCCAGCATTTCATCTGCAGGGCAGCTGTGCTCCAGCGAGAGCTGCCATTTAAGTTTTCCACAGGGTCCCATAACAAGGCTCCATCATGGGGAATAAAATGGCCTCTCTCAAGTACCTGACAATAATTCAGGCAAGTAAGCAAAGCGGTCCCTGGAGCCAGGAAAAAACCACCTGCCTTAGAATGCAGCTGCCACTTTTGAGAGAGAGAAAGAGAGGGAGGGAGGGAGGGAGGGAGAAAGAATGAACGTATGGAATAATTCGTTGTCCTTTAGCCTCTCATTCAAAAGTCATATTGGGGCAATGCTTCTATTGGGCCAACATGAAGGTCGCTAAGCCACGCAAGCTTTGGAAACCTTCCGAGCTTTCTGGGAAAAGGTTACAAACACTTGATCGGGGAAAGGGGAAAAAAAAACAAGAAAACTGGCCGATTTAGGGTTTAAGGCAAGCAAAGCAGCCCGATTGGTTTCTCCAGCTTGAGGAATGTGGGCGGGGGCTGCAGACATTCAAATGATGGTCTACCAGGTGATCGAGTACAAGACGCGGAAGGAGAAGCGGAAATCCTTTGTGCTGCAAAAGAAGGCGACAGCGAGATCGCCTCCTCCTCTTCCTCTCCCTCCCGCTGTCCCCGGCCCTTATAAAGGCAATTTTTTTCCCCCTGCCCTGAAGGGAAAGGAAACAGGGCAAGTTCGGACAGAGCCATATAAGGCAAACAGAGCGACAGACTTTAGACCCCAGATCCAGCCGCAGAAGTTAGGAAACCGCACAAGAGTAGCGATGATGCAGAATCGAATCTCGCTTATCTCGAACCGCCTCACATCAAAGGCAAAAAGAACACAGCGTCCCTTTAAAAAAAAAAATCAGCCTTTTCCCCAAGCAAACAGACCGTGGGACCCAGGCGTCCAATCTGGCCTCTGGTCGGCAAAGCCAAGTTAGGGTTTGAATGGGGCGGAGGGTGTGCGTGCGTGCAATCGGTGGGTGGAAAAGCACGTTCCTCGCTTCATTCATAGAGAAGGAGCTCCTTGGCTCCGGTCGCTAAGCGTCAAATCACGCAAGGCGAGGGGTGGCCGCCTCTCTTGAACCTACAGCGAGCTACTTCTTCATGCCTTCCCTGCGGAAAGGACCAGCGACTCCCACTGGGGACCGCGGCGCCGCCTGCCCCCGGCCACCTTCTCGCCCCCGCCCCCCGTATCCGCCCTAGGAGCCGGCTCTTGGGGCAGCGGGGCGAGTTCCCAATCCAGAAAATGGCATCGCTGGCAGACGGGGACCTTTGCATGGGGAGTGCGATTGCGAGGCTGGTCTTCCGCCTGGGCGAGACCGGCTTCGTATATCGCCGGCCTTGCCTCGAAACGCTGAAAGGATGAATGGGCGCTGGTGCTCCCCCGCCTGTGGGAGATGGGCAGTGAACGCCAGTTTAAGCTCGGCGTGAATTTCAATGAAAGAAAGAAGAAAAGCAGCCAACGCGGGCAAAAGTTATGACTGCTGAGCTAATGCAGGGTTAGGCCTCTGCCCATTTTTCTTTTTTGTGCGTGGGAAAGCTTGAAAAACCCGCCCAATTAGAGAGGAAAAATCGTGTAGGGATTCAGATATATTTGGGTTAAACAACTTATTAAGCACTGCACGCTTTCATGTTATGAACCCCCCCCCCCCCTCACTTGTTTCCACATACAGTTGACATCTGTTAATTGCACTGGGAACAATACCAAAGTGATGTATTGATGCACCCATAGTAGGCATTCATCAAAAAGCCAGGACATCTCTCTGCAACAGCCAGCCATCTTGACATGAGCAAAATGTTTGATCTGTGTATTATTCACAACCAACATGAGTGCACTTGGGTGTTATCCAGGCTGCTGCAAAGCAAGTGTATAAGTAGGTTCAGTCACTCTGTTGAGCCATACTGTTTAAAGTCAGATGTAATTGTACTTTTGTAAACCATCCTTAGTGGGGAAACATGCATATATGCAAGTGGGAGTTACTTAGCTTTAGTGTTGCAGATTTCATCAATCTGGTCACTCCGGTTTGGAAAGATAATTGTAAAACTGTCCTGAACCTTAATCCAAAAATCTTGGTGAAATAAGTCAAGTTTAATGCAACACGTGGACCGATCTGTATATCCTTTGGGTTGGACTTCAAACCAGGCTCTTGTGTGGCTTATGGAAAGACACTCCACCACATCAATATAACAAAAACACCCTTCTTTTGTGTGTATGTTTTGAGCTTGAAGAGATTCTCCTTTTTCAGGAAACAGGCATAATGTGTTTTGTGTTAGTCTGCATAGGAAAAAGATAGCAGAAGAAAGAAATGCATCTGTGCCACAGGGGAAATAACAGCTCTATCACACTGCGTTTTTCAGACACACAAAAGCAAGCGCTCAGTGTATTGCATTTGGACAGAAGGCGGCTTCTGCTGAGAGATCTTGGGCAAGGAGCAGCAGGTGAGCTTTTAAACTCCTGCTGATCCCAGCGGATTTGCTGCTTGTGTGATGTTGGAGAGAGAGCTCACTAGAATGAGGAAAAGACCGCTAAATGGTTTGGGTAGCTGTGATGTTGCTATCTCTTAGGGTTGAGAGGCTCCGCCATAAAGTCACCCGATCCTGGGATGATCAACATGAGACGTATTCCCAAGAATTAAACAAGGAATATACTGTGGATCTTGTGGACCACTTGACTAAGGACCTCTCAGTTTAGAGCCAAAATGGCATTGCTCAGCTTCAGCCTCCATGGACCTCAGAGAAATCCCCTCCAAGCAACCCAGAGTTAATGGCATATTGACCTCTGCTGACAGCAAGAAGGTAGTGCAACTATATTCCTAATGCAGAAGACCAGCCCAGCAATTTGCAGAGGAATTACACACTATTATTCATAGAGAAAACACAAGTGCGTCTGCTCTATAAATTTATCGCCCTAAAGGTATATGTATAGTGGGGGGTATGGGATAAATCAGAGCTCAGTTTGGCTGAGAAAAGTGTGGCTGACACTCTTGATGATAAACAAATAGGATACTTTCTAGGAAAGGAAACAAGGTAGGAGTCATGTATTCTGACTAGGATCCTGAGATTATATTTTGAGTGCCAGGATGAATTCTGTGATGGAGGCTGGAGACCTGATTAATTTGGACTTGACTTCCTTTCTTTGAGCAAAACAATTCCAGCCGGGCCTTGGGAGTAGCCTCCTCCTCCACTTCCTTGCAGTGACTAGGAACCTCTTGTTTCTCCTTAGGTTCTCCAGCTTCAATACCCACCAGCTATGATTTCTCCAAGCAGAGATGCTCTCTAAATCCAATTCCTGCTCCTCATGGAGCTGGTGTGTGTGTGTGTGTGTGTGTGTGTGGACACTCTCTGTACGTGTTCAGCGCTGAATGGTTGTTGGCCGGCATCCAATTAGGCTAGCACTGCAGGGAGGCTGAGACTCAGACCTGTCAATTCTTCCACTCAGGGCTTGCTGAGCAGGAGGCGAGGACACTGGAGCAGGGAATCGCTGGGACTGTTCTCTATTTGGTTCCCTGCTTTTTCCCACTCAGACACAACAGTGCTACCTGTCCCCTCCACCCCCCACCCCCATCCTTGCAAGTGCCGCTGGTGGAGCACTCCATGATTACACGGGTTCAGGTGAAGGAGGAGCAGGAGCAGGAGCATCCCCCTGAATTCCAATATATTAAGAGAAATTAGAAAAGGCGGGATAGGGGAAGGAGTGGCATATCTCCTCCTTTCGCTCAATACCTATTCCCAAGCCTTGAACAGCAAAGGTTCGCTTAACCTTCATTTTGGAAGGTTAATTACATAGATGCGTGTGAGTGTATTTATGGAGCCTGACATGGCTAAGTAAGCAGGGGAAAACTGCAGCTTCTGTAAAAAAAAAAACGGGGGTCCCTCAAGGAAGCTTCAGCTGCTGCTGCTTGGACAACCCGGCCCTTGCCTCTATCGGGGAAAGAAAGGTCAGGCGAGGGGCATCCTAAGATTCAAGAAACAGGGCTCTGGACAGCTTCCCAAACACAAAGCAGGCATTCCCCCTGTGGGTGGTAGCAGCTCTCTCTCTCTCTCTCTCTCTCTCTCTCTGCCCCCCTCCCTCCATTTTAAAATTTTCAGGCTGACCTGGTAACTACAAGGGAAAGGGCCGCATGGGGATGGGAGGGGAGGGCAGCCCCATCTGCCTCGAAAGAGCTCCGGGATTCAAGGTGAGGATTCTCACCGAGGGCAGAGGGCAGCCATGACATCAATTATTCCAGATTGGACAAGAGGAAAGTGCATGGCAGCCTTCACCCCTGAGCGATGGTGTGTTTCCTAATGGCCTTTAGTGCCAGCCAGTGAGTGCCGGTGGTGTGGCTTTTCAATTATTCATCAGGAGGAGGCAGCTTTTAAAACAGATGCTGCATTAGCTCAGCAGGGAGGCAGCAGGCAAAGCCCCCAAGCTGCCAGGGGGAGGGGAGGGGAGGGGAAGGGAAGGGAAGGAAAGACTGGACTTCCCAGCAAGGGAGGGCTATCCCAAGAGTTAATAGCTTGACAAACGCTGGACATTTTCTCATCAATACAAGCCCCCTGAGAAGCAAAGAAGGGTTAAAACACACATAAACACAAGTCTGCAGGAGTCTCTGCCTTGGAAATTGACAAGCAAGTAGTTTATAGAAAGGAAACATATTGGAAAAAGGAGCAAAATGTCCCATTAGAAAAAGGGATGCCGTACTAAGAGCACCCCCTGAGTTACCTAGGTATGTGACAGCCTGTTTTTTCCACAGTGTTTTCTGAAAAAATGTGACACAGCTAGAAGCATAGCCCTTTGGTGGTGATGGTGGCTGCTGCTGCTGCTGCTCGGAATGAACCAAAAGGCGTTGCATTTCCAGCAAAATCTCCCCCTCCCTTCCCCACTGACAACTCACCAGACTTGCCTGCCACAGCAACGTTAAGTGCCACCAAAAGCGAGAAAAGCTAAACTAACGACATCGAGGGTAATCCACAACACACCACCCTCAGCCACGAGAGCGTCTTGCTAGCCATCCAAATTACATACATGCACCTGGGCATCTCTGCACACACGTGCACACAAGGACCGGACCACCTGCCTGCATGTGAGAGCGTCACAATGCAATCAGGTGCCTGTCCAGGGTGGGCATAAAATACGGAGCCTAGGGAGGGTGGGCGGGGGAGCTAGTTGTGTTCAGAGGGAAGAGGATTGGGGATTGCAGGAGAAAGCTTGGCCCCTGATCCTTCAGTCTCCAGAGGAGCCGGGGTCTGCCTGTTGGGATCCTCCACCCCTTCTCTGCCACGCCCCTGCTTCAGCCTCCTGTCCAGAAAGTGCACAGCCTGCTGCTCCCTTCATCCACCAGCTCTGGGCAGAGGCGGCAATGGGATCCTCCAAGGGGTGCCGCTGCTTGACACTCACAGGACCACAAGGCTGGGGTTGCGTAGCTGTTGGTAAACATGAAGAAGCTTCTCCACTGTTGCATCCGAATCATTCCCCAGACACAAGTTATCCCGGAGGGACTGGGCTTCCTTTAACAGCATCTAAGAGAACAGAATAATAGAATAACATAATTGGAAGGGACCTCGGAGATCTTCAAGCCCAACCCTCTGCTCAGGCAGGAAACCCATAATCCAATGTCATCAAAAGAAGTGGGGAAACGTTCCTGATGAAATGGATGGAATAAATCAGGGAAAAGACCTTTACGTTTTGATAAAATGGAAGGCTTTGGGCATTTCCGAAAGCACCGGGGAGAACTTAGGTGCAACATGGGCTTCAAAATGAGCAGATCTCTGAAAGACTAAATCTTACATTTGACCTCTTTCGATCCATTCCATGCCAAAAAGATTGTTGTGGAGAATTATCATTTCTTGTGAACAGAACAAAACAACAGAGCTGGAAGGGGCCTTGGAGATCTTCTAGTCCTACTCCCTGCTCAAGCAGGAGACCCCATACCATTTCAGACAAATGGTTGTCCAATTTCTTCTTAAAAACCCCCAGTGTCAGAGCACTTACAACTTCTGGAGCAAGTCATTCCACTGATTAATTGTTCGAATTGTCAGGAAATTTCTATTTAGTTTTAGGTTGCTTTTCTCCCTTGATTAGAACAGTGACTGATCAACAAGCTTCTCTGAAATGGCTGCCTTTGCCGGCAGGCTCATGCCCAATTAGAGAACATGGCTTTCTAAGCCCTCCTTCCCCACACAGCCAGACTTCTACAATGCACTTTATTTGGGGCTGCCCTTCAAAGAGACCTTGGAAGTTACAATGCAGTTCCTCTTCTTCAGGCATTCTATTAATTACCTATAAAGCTCCTTATAACATTGTTCTATGCTCAGCAGGGAACATGGTCTCCAAGATGTTTTCCTGCCTGTCCTGTCAAGTCATCTAATGAGGGCTTGTTCAAAATCTGGCAGCCCCACCACAGGTCTTTTGTGATGTATCCTACTCATTCTGCAACATGTTGCCTCCGAAGATAGAAATGGCCCATTTGGTGCTAACATTTTGCAAGGCTGTGAAAATAATTTCATGCAGGTGGGCTTTCAAAGCTTAATGGTGGCTGGTCTGCCACTTTTTCTTCTTTTGTAGGTTTTGGGGGTGGGGGATATTGTGTTTTTTGTTTTGGAGGATGATACTGTTTTTTTTGTATAGGTTACTTTTACGTTTTTATACACTACCTAGAATCTGGTGATACAGAAAGATACACCATACAGATGGTCCTCACTTAATGACTGCCCCATTTAATGACCATTTAAAATTACGATGGTGCCTAAAAAATAACTTTATGATTGATCCTCATTCATACAAACCATCAAAACATCTTGTGATGTGATCGCCATTCGTGTGCTTCACAGCTGGCTTCCAACAAGCAGAGTCAATAAGAGAAGCCAGAAATAAATAAATAAATAAATAAACATGTGGTCACGTGATGTCTTGCTTAATGACCACGGTGGTTAGTGATGGAGTTGTTGGTCCCAACTGTGCTAGTTAAGCAAGGATTATGCATCTTCAATTCAAAAGAAGGATTTCCCATTAAATCTTTCTCCCCGCACAAGATTGTGTGGTTCTGCAGCTTTTCTGTGTTTCAGGATTGGCAAAATTTGTAATGGTCAGGGCTTCTGGCCTTCATACAGGAAGATCCAAAGCACCTTCCTTTCTATTTTTTTTTTCTAGAGCTGGGCTGAAAGAATCCCTTTCAAACAGAAAGCAAGCAAACAAACAAACAACCCTCCCCAATTGGACAAACTAGGAGAGTCCAGAGTTTGGCAGACCATCAGAGATGTCTTGATGGGGGAACCCTCGGCAGCTGTGCTGGTGAGGTTTTAAATTATCCCTCTCATCAGTTTATACTGGGGGGGGGGTGTGCTATTTACTGGATTCCTCTCTCCCTCCCTCCAGCTTTTCTGGATGAATATTAATTGGTTTACAATAAAAAGCTAAGAATATCTTTGAGCTGAGAACATCGATTCTAAAATCTGCTGCTAGAATTTAATGGCCTGGACAGAAATTAACTCAGTGGCTACTCGTAGACCACAGATGGCTCAGAATGAATGTGTTATTTGCATAATTAATCTGTGAAATCTATTACAAGATGTGGTGAGGGTCACTAGCTGGCAGTCTGTAATGCGAGAGGGTAAATTGATCGAGGACAGATCTAAGGCTATTAGATCTGAAGAGTAGATATTGGGGAAAGCAGGTCTCAAAACTACCAACTGCAGAGGAATTTTAATCCAGTCAGTCATTTTCTTTCAGCCCAACCGACCTCACTTCTGCTAATGTGAGGACAAAATACACGTCGTCCCCAACGTACAGTCATTTATTTAGTGACCGTTCAAAGTTACGGCAGCAGTGGAAAAAGTGATTTATGAAACTAGTCCTCAAAAATTCAGGCACCTGACAACCAACAAGTATTTACAATTTTGAAGATGGATTTGAACAAATGAAGAAATGGCAGTTACAACCAGTCCTTGAATCTATAGCTGTCATAGGTCCCTGTCACCCACAGTCACATAACCAAAATTCAGATATTTGGCAGCCTGCCTGCATTTACAACTGCAGTGTGCACTTCAACTCTCCCCAACCCCTTTTTCATGCCCCCCATCTCTGTCCTTTGACTGCCCTGCACTCCACCATTGCCACCTACCCCTGCTCCCCTTTCCTCTGATCTTCTTCCTCCAGTGCCAAAAGGGAAGAGATGGAGGATAGATAGATAGATAGATAGATAGATAGATAGATAGATAGATAGATAGATAGATAGATAGATAGATAGATAGATAGATAGATAGATGATAGATGATAGATAGAGTGTTTCCCTGAAAATAAGACCGGGTCTTATATTATTTTTTGCTCCAAAAGACGCATTAGGTATTATTTTCTGGTTAGGTCTTATTTTCAGAGAAATATGGTACTAAATGTGTCCATCCGGTTGAAGATCTTAACGGGAGCTTTTTTTGAGGGGTAGAGCTTATATTACAATCATCCTGAAAACTTGTGCTAGGGCTTATTTTCTGCCTGGGTCTTATTTTCTGGGAATAACATTAGCCAGATAGATGTGGGAACTGAAATGGAGGTGAGCCAGCAGGGCAGGAAAGTTCTGAGATCCTCTCCTAATGACTGCACAGTCCTTGCCTAACAACCACGACTACTGGAACTGCCTTCGCTAAGCAGCGTGGTCGTAAGATGTTTCACCCAACCCTTTGCTTAGTGACAGAAAAGAGTTGTTAAGGACGACCTGTACTATGAAATCATGGAGTTCAGCCAAAGGCAAGGTGGTTGAATTTCTCCCACAGCCAGCTTGAATGAAGTCTGCAATGCACACTTGGTTCCTCCAGTGTCTTGAGCCTGGGTAGCTGCTTACCTCATGGTTGGCTTGGATCTGTTGGAGATACTGCACTCTGATATCTGGGGGAGAAGAATCCTGGGCAGCTTGTTCCAAAATCAGAGCCTGTGTTAATCAGATCAAAACAAACAGGACTGCTTAAACCCCTCCTGTTTGAAGCAATGGTTTCTTCCATATGATCCCATCCAGGCTCTATACTCTGCAGACAAGGGCCTTGTTTGTGTGCTACCCCCAAAGGAAGCCTGCCTGGAATTAAATAGGGAAAGCATCTTCAGTCCTTGGTGGTGTTGTCAACACTCTGGAATTTCCTCCCCAAATCAGTCCAGCTGCCTTCTTCTTTGTCATGCTTTGAGAAAAAAATTGAAACACGGCCTTCTTTTCTGTCTTTCCTTTCCTAGTTGCCATGCTTTACTATTGACACCATTTATCTTTATGTATAGTTAAAGCATTTTTACTCCACTGTTTTGATGTTGTAATTCTATAATGCTATTGGTCCTAATTGTTATTTATTCATTCTGTTATTACTCATTGATGAATGAGCCGAATATGTAAATGAGTGAAATCAAGAAAATAAATGCCAGGGCAAGGTGAGAAATCCGACTACTAGGTCTTCAAATCCAACCCCTTATGCTTTTTGAATGTGAAGTGGTGATGGCCTACCAAACTCCTAAAGGATTAGGCCCGGCACCTTTGGGTTTCCTGCTCTCCTTCTCTTTAGGACATGCTATGATTTCCATCTCCTACCCATGAAGCCTTAAGAACACCCAAATGACATGTTAAAGTTTATGTTTTCTTTATCATCTCCAAAACACAAGATTTGTAAAGAATAGTTCTTTCACAGGGGTTCACAGATTGCGTGAACCGGTAGCGGTAACTGCGGGAGGCTCCGCCCATCCACCCAGATGTAATGCGCGACTACTGTGCATTAACAGAAGGCCGTGCTCATGCGCAGAGGTGGCGCATGCATCCCATTTGCGAACTGGTAGGGAAGGTAAGTGAATCCCACTCTGATGAGGACTATGGAATATTCATTCCTTTTCTTAAGAGAGAGGAAGTCTATGTGGCCTCAAGACTATTTCACAAATCAGCCCAGATTTTGGGGCAGGGCAACAGGAAAAAATACCATGCAGCCCCACCTCCTGCTGGATTGCAACCTAAACCCCATCTTGCTTGTGCAACCAAAGTTTTCAGGATATAATAGGCAAACATCCTGCCTTCTTTCACTCTGCCATAGCACATACCTGAATGCGCCGAACCACAGCATGATGCAGTTGACACATGTTCACCAGTGGAGAGCCCTGGATGACAATCTCCACAGCTTGGATAGGACCTGCTGGGCTCAGGTCACTGACAGTCACCTGGGAGGAAAACAAGAATGTCACTGCCACCGGTTTCACAGAGCAGCGAAACTGAGAGTAAGAAAGTGTCAATCATTTTTTTTTAAAAAAAATGGCTTTCATTTGACAGGGGAAAATAATCACTGTTCCACACCACTGATGCTCAAAGAGGAAAAAGAGAGAAAGAGAGTAAGGTCCAACCTTATGTAAGAGCACGGAACGCCAAACAGCATTTTAAGCATGTAACTATTGTGTGCATTTTTTCTTTCTTGCTTCCATGTTCTGAGCTATTTTGTCTGGAAGCACAGTATCCCTCTCCCAAATGTATTTATTTATTTATATGATTTATGCCCCCAATTTAAGCTAAGGTAGCATGCTTGGAAAGCCTGTCACTGGAATGAAAGGAGAGTCAACGGACTCCTCCCAAAGTGGTTTTTCCAGTTCATTGAAAAGGTTACATTGCATTTAAGGTCGTAGCATGCAGTTTGACCTGTAGCAAAAATTAGAATGGAAATTTTATACAGGTAGTCCTCAACTCAGTTCATTTTGTGAGTGCTTAAAGTTACAATGGCACTGAAAAAAGTGACTTCTGACCATTTTTCACACTTGCAACCATTTATTTTATTAAACTTTTATACCGCCCTTCTCCTACCGGACTCAGGGTGGTGCACAGCCAAGAATAAAAAACATCCCAGTACAAAATTTTAAATTTTAAAAGAATTAAACAAATTTTGGCCCAAATTTTAAAACCTCCCAACTAAAATCCATTTACAATTAAAAATATCTAAGGGGGAGGTTACGTCAGCCCAGCTTGATGAAATAGAAAAGTTTTTAGGGCACGGCCGGGGGCAGGTCATTCCAGAGGACAAGTGCTGCCACAGAGAAGGTCCTCCCCCTGGGGGTTGCCAGCCGACATTGCCTGGCTGACGGCACCCTGAGGAGTCCCTCTCTGTGGGAGCGTACTGGCCGGTGGGAGGCAGAAGGCGGTCCCGTAAGTTGCAGCACTGCAGCATCTCCATGGTCACATGATCAAAGTTCTGGATGCAAGTGGTGAGCTAACAAGTGTGTGCGCCAAGCTACATTCGTGCAAGTGCCAAGTGAGTGCACACACGGAGTGAAATGCAGTTCTGCATCAGGAAGGTTCTCTTCTCCCCTGCTTCCCTCTAATGCCGGCTCAATTACAACTCTAGTTCCTAATTTGCATTTGTTTATCAAAATGTAAAATACATGTTTGTATGTATGTATGTATGTATGTACGTATGCATGTATTTAGTCATGTTTATGTAGTGTATATTGGAGGTGGAGACCTTTTGAGAGCTCTATGCAACGAAATTTCATTTTAATGTATGCCGATCAATGTACATTCAAAGTGACAATAAAGTTGAAGTCTAAGTCTAACAAAATGAAAATAGTGGAAAAATAGGGGTGGAAAAAGGAAAGAGGAAAAAATGTAGGGGAAAAGGGGAAAAAAAGAAAGAAAACCATTGACCTCCGTCTCTTTCTTTAGAGCAGTAGAATAAGATAATAACAAACAGCCTCAACTTTTTACTTTTACATAAAATCTATATGCAAGCCATTTCTATGACAACAAACCTATCTAAACCAGCATAACCCGAAGTCAAAGTTTCACGGCCCAATTACAACTCCTGCCTTGCCTCTCGGATGTTCAGCTGCACTTTGCCTCCATCTGGGGCCAACCCTTGCATGACTGCCACCTCCTGGCTCCGAAGGGCATCCGCTTCAGCATTTTCAGCCAGCAGCCATCGCAGCACAGCACAGCACAACGACACTTCTGGACAAAGATAACAAAAGAAGGGAAGAAGGGCAATCTTTGTTACCTGAAAAGCATGAGGATACCTGGGGATACCCAACTGACATTCCCTGATTCTCCTGCTGGCTTTCCAAACATACCTAAGAGTCTTCAAGCCTAGGATGCTTTTTTCAAAAGGCAAGTGGATTTTGTTTTTCCTTGAAGACTTTTTGCTTCTCACCCAAAGAAGCTTCTTCAGTTCTGACTGAATGGTGGAGGATGGAAGGATTTATATTTCTTGCATTCAAAGAGTTAGCACGCTTTCTGAGAGTTGTTGAGTCACTTGGAGGTTTATCTGTGCCCTCGGGGTCACCTGAATAGTGCAAATGGGCGTTCCGCTCTCAGAAAGAGTGCTATCGACCAGATGACTGCAAGGAATATAAATCCTTCCATTCTCTACCATCCAATCAGAACTGAAGAAGCTTCTTGGATGAGAAGTGAAAAGTCTTCAAGGAAAAACAAAGTCCAGTTATCTTTTGAAAAAAAGCACCTTTGGAACTACGGAACGTTCCAAACTATGGAAAAAAGCAACTGTGACCTGGATGACTAAGAATTTCCAAAGATATAAGTCTAGGACATATGTAACATCATAATAAAAATGTAAGACTGAACTGATCGTCTTATAACCTTTTAAGTGTAAGGACCCACCTTTACAAATATGAGGTCATGATGGTATGAGTAAAAGAATCCCAATGGACATTTAGAAAAAGATAAACAAAAATGTTATGCTTTCTGTTTTAATGGTAGCCTCACCCCAAGTTGTCTATGAGTGAGATGGGCAGTCTCCAATTTTTAAATATATATTTAAACACAGAGCTCTAAAAACCTATACTGCCGATAGGTATTAGATCTCTGTTCCAGTGAGATGGACGAAGGAAATATCTACAATCCCTGTCTATCACTGCTTGCAATTCTTGCAAAATATTCCAAGTCTCGCCGTCTTCCTCCCTGCAACACTACTTTGTTGAGAACCATTATGCAAATGTATACTCAACATCATATAAATATAAAATTTTAAGTATCCTTAGAAAACATTTTATGGCTTATCTTGGCAAGGTATCCACTCTAGTCTGGGCTGAAATTAATTCTCAGGATTAGCTAGAAATGAGGATTTGCTCATGGACGTGGTGTACTACTTGCATTATTTTTAATTGCCAAGAGGAAAGTTATCCAGCTTCTATCACTAGGTTTGGCTGCAACACTGTCCTCTGTTAATTCAGAAGGATCTGGGAGTCATTTGCAGGCTTTTTGATGGTGGGAAAACTCATTAGAACACAAAGGTGGCCTATTGCTGGCTTTCAGTCTATTAGTTTGACATTCTCTGATTCTGGAAGAGATTATGTAAGATAGTGATGGGAAATCTGGACCTTGCAGATGCTACAGGACTGCAATTCCCAGCATCCCTCATCACTGCCGTGCTGGCTGGCTGTGTAGCAACATCTGCAGAGCCACGGAGCTCCAACTCTTCTTTTAGAATTCTGCTGTGTGTGTGTGAAAAACAAAACAAAATTACAGGAAGTTCTGTCATCACATAACTCGGCCAAGAACATTATTAACTGGTCCACTGACAAGCGAGACCTCCCAAGTCTCTCACAACAGCTGCCTTGCAAATAATAGACACTGTTCTTTTCAGGGCAAACAGACCATGCGAACTGTCAATGCAGGTGGGCCTTGGAGATGCTAAACCTAATGAAAGGCAAGGAGAGGACGAAAGACAGGAAGTTTAAAAGTATTCACAGGTAACACACACCTTCACAGAAGTCCTTCAAGGACGTTCTCAGCAGTTCAGAGGATACCTTGATTGAAGCTATAGTTGGAGCCAAGTAATTTTCATCGATGATACTCAGTCCCTTTGGGACAAGCTCATCATTCTCTTCCATGCTCTTGAGAGATAACTTCAAGAAGTTTTCAACTGGATCCCCAGGGACAGAAATGGCCACAGCAGGTGGGCTAGCTTCAGACATTCCCTTGTTGTCATCCAAGCGAAGGCACTGCAGGAGGTCAATGATGTCTTCCCTCAAGGGCAGGCAGATGCCTTCTCTGTCCAGAGCAAGGCCAGGGGAATCGTCTAAAAAGAGGTCATCCAGAAGCTCAGTGGATTCAGAAACGGTGCCTAAGATCTCCTGCAAGCTGTAGTAGAGGGAGCAGGAGACAGTGAAAGGCAGATTCAGTTTGGAGCCTTCGGCGGGGCTGACTGGAAGGGTCACCTCTGTCTTGTTCCCTGGAAGAAGCTGATCTATAGGGAAGGTATAGGTGGTGGCAGAATCTGAAGTGGTTTCCTCTAAGTCACAGGAGTTGGCGATAAGCTGGACACAGAAGGTCCAGCCCCGCTCCAGGCTGCATTCGCTTGAGTTTTCCAAAATGCAGGAGATTGTCAAGGTGTCCTGAACCAGCATATGGCTCCAATGAGCAGCAATGGTGCAAGTGATGGGCTTTGGACCATTCTGGCTTGAAAGCAAAGCTGCACTCACGTTCATCACTTGGTTCAGGCAGGTCAAAGCTTGATTTTTTTGGTCCACAGCTTTTTTAAGGGAGGACACTCTGCAGGTATCAAAAGAGAAAGAAACACTGAATAACACTGATGGTAAAAACTGCCTAAGAAATTCATATGCGAAAGACAGCTATGCAATGGAAAATCTGTATGTTTGAAAATGTTGGAAACTGCTGGCTTTTTGCATGGCTTTGTTTGAAGGCTCAGCCAAGTGACCGGAGGGCCTGCAAGTAAGCTATGTTGGCACTGGACTCACTTCCATCCCTTGCTGAAGCCTACAGGTGTTCTGACCTAGGTTTCCTTAGAAAGTATACAGCACAATCTTAAACCTCCTTAATTCATACGGCAAACCTCCTTAATTCATACGGCTGTGAATTATTGTCATTCCCAATCTGAAAGGCTTCTCAAACAGTCTTTCAGGGAAGTGTTTACAAACACTCACCTTATCTCCCTTGGAATGTTGCCAGAGAACTAATTGACACACGTAGGGCAAGGCCAAACTTAGCACAGAGTCAAACAGAACTTTTCCAAAGCTTTTACCGACCAGATGAACTAACTGCTTCCTGCAAAGGCTCACGTCTCGTTCACTTCTCTTTTATGTTTTATGGGCGGGGCCAATCTTGTCCAAGCCTTACTCCCAAGTCGACCCTGTTTTCTTAATTCTTCCTGTCTTCTGGCAGCTCTGTGCATGCGCACACTGGGAACAGGCTCCCGCTGTTCTTCTGCCTCAGTGATGTCAGATTCCAGAGACTCCGGAGGCAGCAAAAAACTACCAGATGGCCTTGGCCCCATCTCTGCCTCCAACTCAGAGCCCTTGTCCGAGCCTCCCCCAGACTCCAGGACTGGCCCAAGTTCCTCCCCAACCTCCTCACTGTCCAAATCTGCTGCCAGTTCTGCTGGCTGCTGGCGGGCCACAGCTGGAGGCCAGTTCTCAAGGAGAACTTCCAATGCAAGCTGCAGAGCATGTACAGGTAGTCTTCGACTTACAACAGTTCATTTAGTGACCGTTCAGTTACAATGGCACTGAAAAAAGTGACTTTTGATCCTTTCCCACACTTATGAGTATTGCAGCATCCCGGTGGTCATGTGATTTATATTCAGATACTTGACAATTGATTCATATTCATGACGGTTGCAATATCTCCGGGTCATGTGATCCCCTTTTGCAACCTTCTAACAAGCAAAGTCAAGGGGAAGCAGGATTCACTTAACACCTGTGTTACTAACTTAACAACTGTGGTGATTCACTTAACAAATGTGGCAAGAAAATTGGGGCAAAACTTAACAAATTTCTCACTTAGCAACATAAATTTTGGGCTTAATTGTGGTTGTAAGTTGAGGACTACCTGTACTGCTCTTCCAAAGCCCTTATGCCTCCGCTTCTTCCAGTTCCACTGACACCCCAAACGGAGCCTCCTGCATAGCTGTCACCTTCACCCATCGAGCCACTATTGCCATGTTCCCTGCCTTGCCCATTAACTGCGCATATTGTGGCTCACCCTTCCATCCCACTGCAGGGTTTAGCATCAAATCCTTATGCCTGAAAAACCTGTTCAGGCAGGACAATCCAGGTAGCATTAGAAAATGCTTCCTGGAGAGTTCCCAAGCCATACATGTAAAAATGCCAAATTTGTACTCTATATGCAAGGGCTGCTATTCATAGAGAGGTCAACTCTTACCTTTCAGAGACATGGCCTATCCCAGACAGCAGCTCTTTGATCCTCTGTCCAGCTTTGTCAGCGTTCATCTTGAGCGGCTGTGTATCATCTGGGCTGCACAAGCCGCACGTCATGAGACGGCCTTTGGCAGAGAGAGCCAGAAGTTCAGAGTCTCCTATGCATGGTGGCAATGTAGAAGAGGAGGAGACAAGCAGAGGAGAGAGTTAACACCATGGGGAAGATTTCTGTCTGTAATAGATCAGAGAAGCAGAATTTGAAGTGTGAAGGTTACATAGAGCCCTAAAGAGCCTTCACCAAGGACCTCCAAAGTGCTCCCATATTACCATGTTTAGTGTCACTGAAGGAGAAAATAATTAAACTCAACGGAAGGATAATTGTATAAAATTTAATTTTAAAATTAATTCAAAAGTAAATCAAATCAGATTTAGTTTTTGTCCTGATCCACCTACTACAGAATTTCTCGCATCTCCCCTACAAGCAGTCACCTTGTAGGGGAGATGGGCGACCTAGAAATGTGATAAACGAATAAATGTCAGACAAATAAATGCCCACTGTTTTTAAAACCTGTGTACCCCTTGTATTTGTGTAGTCTAGTGTAGTGGTTTTAAGGTGCTGGCCTAGAAACCGGGAGACTCTGAGTTCTAGTTCTAGTTCCGCCTTAGGCACGAAAGCCGGCTGGGTGACCTTGGGCCAGTCACTATCTCTCAGCCCAACCTATGTCACAGGCTGGTTGTTGTGGGAAAAATAAGAGGATGGAGCATTATGTATGCCTTGAGTTGCTTATAAAGTAATAAAGGTGGGATTAAAAAAACTAATAAATACAAATAATCCTCGTTTTAAAACCATACATTTAGTGACTGTTAGAATGGCACTGCAAAGTGATTTGTGACAATTTTTCACACTTACAAGAGTTGCAGCATGGTCACGTGATCGAAGTCGGATGTTTGAAAACCAGTTCTTATTTATGACGGTTGCAGTGTCATGTGGTCACCTCTGACAAGCAAAATGAACTGGATTCACCTAACAACCATGTTTCTAACTTAAGAACTGCAGTGATTCACTTAACAAAGGTGGCAAGAATGGTCGTAAAATGGGGCAAAACTCACTCAACAGCTGTCTTGCTTAGCAAGAGGAATTTTGAGCTCAACTGTTGTTGTAAGTCGAGGAAATAAATGTTCAAACCATGAGGGATTTGTACTTCCCCATACAATACTCAAACAAACAAACAAAATTTCTTCAAATTTTCCAAACAGGCAAACATGCTGGCTGGGGAATTCTGGGAGTTGAAGTCCACACATCTTAAAGCTGCCAGGTTTGAAAAACACTGTCCTAGAACCATTTGACAATAAAAGCTCTGGAACAACTATGCTGGTTTAGAATTCTGAGATTGTAGTTACACGACTTTAGAGAGGGAAGGAATGGGTAATCTAACCAGGATTTGGAAGACAGCTTTCATGATGCAACAAAAAGCTGAAATACCACTATCTCTGCCTGTGCACATGCCCCTCAATATCCCTGTCACACCAGATATTCAAAAGAGTCTTTTCTTTTCACAAAAGAGAGAAGAGAAGCAGGCATGTTGCCAATTAAACCACAACTCCACCACATTTATTACAATAAAACGGCAGGTGGCTGCAGCACAGTGTTTTATCTGGAAACGTGCCCACCTATACAGGAAAAAGATAAAAAGTAAGTTGGAAAGGGGACTGACGATAGAAAGTATTTTGCATCGGAGGGAGGAACTCGAACAGGAGCAAAGAAGATCACAGGAGAATTAAAGAGGTAATGGGAAATAAAAAGGGCATTGGCTGTGTTGTACATATATGGATAGTGGCATATTGGGGTGGGTGTACATCCAGCCTGGATTTGGGTTGTAAATGTGTACTAACCTATGGATAACTCTTCTCAGCCTGCAGGAAGAACTGCAAGAAGAGAACATTGCTCAGCCTGTCCTGGAACAGCTAAGATCAATTTCTGTGCACAGAAAGTAACTTCAGTCGCCGCCACACTCATGCTGGGAGCAAAGCCATTGTAGACTCTCCCACTCCAGGGGGCAAAGAAAATCAGTGGCCCCAGGAGAGGCTTGAAGAGTGAAAATGAAATGCAGCAGACTCAGGGCTGACTAGAGAAAAGGCAGCAGAAGAAAAAGATGGCTGCTTCTTCTTCTTCTTCTTCCGCTGGCTTGAGTTGTTTATAAACACAGTAGAGATGGGATATAAATTAGAAGATAGATAGATACCATAGACAGACAGACAGATAGACCCCCTCAAAAGATCAAAGTGGGGAATGATGCTGAAAATTGGGGGAAAAACAACAAAATGGGGCAAATGGCAGGCAGAAAAACTACTTCCAAGAAGAGAGAGAAGGGCAATTGTATATCCAGGTAAGTTCTCTTCCAGAATCCATATCCTAGTTGAATGCTTCATTTTACTTGCTAATGACCCTTTCAGAATAGAACAATTTCATTTTAGGATGCAAGGAATTAGGGTTCAGAAACTGAAGAAAGAGCCCCTAGGGAAAGGAAGAGGCACAATGACAACTGACCCCCACAACTAGATCTGGGATTGAACTGAGAATTGGATTTCCTGAATAGAGCCTTTTAAAATAAAACTTGCTGCTGGATCTCATTAGCATGTAAAGAAGGTTGAAGGAGAAAAAGTCTATTAACAGCTCAGAAATTAAAGCAGCACTAAAAATAAAGCTTATAGTGGGCCAGATAGCCAGCTTCTTACATGCTGCATAATTCTAAATCTCCTCCCTGCTGCTTTCAGAAACTGCTTCACTACCATTACAATTTGTCCACACAAACAAAACATTCCCAGTTTCCTTGCTTGCTTCTTCCTTATCCATTTCCATTCCCCGCCCCCCTCCGCAAAAAAAATAGTGCAGCACCTTTAGGCAAGGGCTTTTCCACCATACCAAATACCCCCGTTATGGCAAGGATGGGTGCAAAGTCATTTGCTTCCTAAAACCATGTTGGTAGCTGGAGCAAACCTCCCCCCACCTTTCTCCTCCTTTGTGTTCAAGGGGGAGACAAATGGCTTCCACCAATCCTTGCTAGAAAGGAAGTCTGTTTCCTGCATGCAGGATCTGAATGCCTCTGGCATGGTGAGCAAGCACAATGCAGATGTTTTGCACAAGAAAGGAAGAAAAGGGGGAGAACAGCGAACTGCTTAGTCTCCCCAGGTTACAGCATTTCAGAGCCATTTTGCTGAAAGTAGGCAGAGCTCTTGAACTAGAGTTCCACCCTCCTGTTTTCTTGATGGGGCTGAGTTGATGCAAGCTGGCCTCAAGCTTTTCTCTGTGCAAAAGCCTGAAACAAGAAAGTATCACACACTAGCATACAGACCATACAGCCTTTCCCCAAAGCTGCAAAGGCTGAGCTCCTTCACGTCAAATCAAGACATCCCTGTCTGACTAGGCAAATATGATATGAACAAGCCACAGAAAATGGTCTTAACAAGGAGAGAGAGAGGGGGTAGGTAAAGGAACAAAGACTTCAACTCGGTCTAGAGATTTAAGGCACCAGGGTGGAAACTAGGAGATGGTGAGTTCTAGTCTGGCCTTAGGCCTGAAAACCAGCTGGGTGATTTTTTTTACAGCCCAATTCACCTCCTGGGTGGTGGTTGTGGGGAAAATAGGAGAAGGAAGAAGTATTAAGTATGTTTGCACTTTGAGTTGTTTATAAAAATAATGAAGTTGGGATAGAAAACAAATTTTTTAGCTGGTCTATGCAATCTAAGAACACAGAACCGTATCTAGTTATGAATTCAGTTTTGCTGCCCCTCAGATCACAGATTCTGAAACATGGTGGGATGCCTTCCTGGCGTTTTGAAGTGGAACGCTGCACCTGAAAACCAGAATAGAAGCTAAGGATCTCTCAGCCTTGAGTGGATGATGGGCAGATTTGGAATTTAGTGAACATCTTGCGAGTTGGGCAACCTGCCCGTTCACAAAATAGCTGCATGGGGAACTAACTGGTTACAAAGCACCAATTTACCAGTATGCCAGCTCTTCCTCCTGCAGACTGCACTCTACGAACCCTTACTTACTTCTGTCATTTTTATGGGCAGCTAGATAAGAAGCTACAGCCACATATACTTTTATTTATTTATTTTTTAAAAAAGTCCTTTTGGAGCCTGGAGATGTTTCTGGAAATTATCATGCTGGACTGGAGCCTGTGACATCACATTACAGCATGCCAATTTTCCCTTTAAAAAAACCAAAGAAACCCCAAAACAGTTTTCCATTAATCCCCTTTGTTTATTAAAAATGAAAAGTTTATGAAGAATAGGAAGTCTTAAGGCAAACGAGAGACTGTCCGCAGGCACACTGGCATCCCTGGGCAATATGCTGGAAGTGCACCACCTCTAAGATCTGAAAGAGTGTTATCGTCATTTTTAAAAAAAATGGGGGGGGGGGAGGGAAGAAAGAACTTCTCTTCCCTCTAAAAGGAGGAAAAACTTATTTGCTTAGACAATATAAAGGTAATCCTCGATTTACAACCATTTATTTAGTGACCATTTGAAGTTTACAATGACACTGAAAAGTTATTTATGACCAGTTTTTACACTTAAAACCGTAGCAGCCTCCCCATGGTCTGAGATCAAAATTTGGTTGCTTGGCAACCAAACGTGTATTTTATGACAGCTGCACTCTCTCCCACAATTATGTGGCTCACCATTTGTAAACTTCCCAGCCAGTTTCCAACAAGCAATGGGAAAAGCGAGATTCACTTAACAACCGTATGATTCACTTAATAGCTGCAGTGATTCATTTAACAACGGTGGCAAAAGGTTGTCCAATGGGGCACAACTCACTTAACAACTGTCTTGCTTCGTAATGCAAATTTTGGACTCCACTGTGGTCGTAAGTCGAGGACTACTTGTAATGGCCCCTTTTATATGATCACGAGCTGTAGCTATCACCAAATGAGTGTCTGGAGATAAATGACCACACATTGGTACTGATAACTTCTGTTCCCTGCTGCAATTTATCTACTGGGTCAAACATTGGGACATAGTTATATCATGGCAATGTTTGTGTGATGACCTTATTGCCCAGATAAGACCTCACTTTAGCGCCACTGTGTTTTGCTGTGGAAGCTGCTCAAGGCAGCCTTGGACACAAACATTGCCCAATCTTGGACAAAATCTTAAAATTACTGCCAAGGTCCCTCAGCAACACCACAAGCTGAAGGATGGATTGACTAGGGATCTCTGTCTCCTGACTGAAGTCTGCAGCTCAGGGATTGTTTAACACATGTTGCAACAAAGGAGCACACAACTTTCTTCTTTCATGTAGCCACCTCACAAGCCCAATGCAGTAGCACACTTAGTTGCTGCCCTGGCCAACCTAGGGAGAGACAAAAGGTTTTTTTCTCAAGGCCATTTTGGGCCTAAGAAAAGGTCAGCATTAAAGAAAATCTACTCTTGAGCTTTTCTGGATGTGATCCCCGTTTGTTCTGAGGTAGTACAGGTAGGTCTTGACTTACAACCATTTGTTCACTGACAATCTGAAGTTACCATGGCAACTTTCAGGTAAAAGTGACATGACTGCTTTTCACAGCCAGATGGTTTTTAACAACCATTTTACTAACTTAACAGCTGCAGGGATTCATTTAACCACTGTGGCAAGAAAGATCATAAAATGAGACCAAACTCATAATCGTTGTCTTGCTTAGCAATGAAAATTTGAGACTCGATTGTGGCCATAGGTTGAAGACTATCTGTACCATGGACAAATTCATTTTCAGCAAAAGTACTGTAAATACTGTTGACCTCACCCCATTCCTAAGAGGTCTGTAAGGGGCGTGCATAAGAACACCAGCGTGCCTACCATCCCTCTCCTAATGTTCCCTTTATTTGTATTCATTTTATGTATTCAATTCATGCTTATACTTACATATATTATCTAATGCGTACTTCACAAAATAAATAAATAAAATATGAATCAGTACTTGAGCCTGGGTCAAGATACATTCTGTCCACACCACTATTTCCTCGTGTCTTTTTTGTTTCTCTTCATAATTTACTGCAGGTAGTTCTATAGTGACAACCATAATGGGGCCTTCTCATTACGCTTGAAAATTGTAATGGTCATAAAACAATTTGTGACTGACCCAATTTTACATTTTTTTCCAGTGGTCATTAAGCAAACATGGCAATCCTAAGTGTGAACGCTGTGGTCATCAAGCGAATCCCTTGTTTGCTATGGCATGGTTTTGCCAAAAACTGGAAGTGTTGGTTTTCGGCAAAATCCATCGTAAAGTATGGCCATTTAACTGCAGGACACTGCAAATGGCCACGAGGACATCCATACTGCCAAACACCCAAAGTGCTGCCTCATAACCATGGGGGATGGGCGGGTGCAACTGTCAGAACTTGCAATTCAGGTCATAAGTCCCTTTTCCAGGTTATAATTTTCAATGGTTGCTAAGTGACTGGTCAAGGACTACCTGTATTAATAGGTTCAATAGGATGTATCCAGAGGACTTCATGTAAGTAGGATTACTCTACCGTTCCAGACTGTAGACCTATTCTAATGGTCTAATACCTTCTGACTCCCGGGAAGATAAGGAAAGTGCCACCACACTGCAGATACTCAAGCTGGCAGGAGACACAGCTGAAGGAAGGGTCCCTGCTGGAGCCTCCACTTTTTCAGCCTCAGGTGTGTTGCTGTCCAAGTCAACTGCATAGATGTCAGAATGGGTGCTGTAGTACATGCAACTTCCCCCGCTGCAGGCTGCACACAGAACTGGCCCTTGTAGGTAATACTCCCGGAGCTCTGGGACTTTGACTTCTTCTCCTTGAGAGGCCTTGATGGCCACCATTTTACCATAGTGTCCCAAAGCCACAACACAGTCACAACCCAAACCTCCATAGGCTGGATTCTCTTCCGCATCTGCAGATTTCCGTTCAGTCCTCAGGGCCCCAATGAAGACCACTGGCTCCTCCAGATGATGAAGGATCTTGATGGGTGAGTCTTCCCAGCCGTGGTCTCCAGGCGAGTTCAGGGCCTTCAAAGGCACTGAACACAACTGCCCATCGGGGAAGCCACAGAGGATCATGGGAGAATCCAGCATGGCAGCGTCTATACCGAAAAGGAGGCTGAAGAGGGGCTCCTCAAGCACAAACCCCCCAGAATGGCGAAGTCCCTCCCAATGTTTACTGGCACCAGGAGCAGATGCACAACACAGCACCGGGAGGAAGTGGGCTAAAGACATGTCGCCATCGTTGCTTGTGCTGGTGGTGATGTCCACGTGGCTGACTGGCTGATGTGGCAATTTCTCCTGGCCTTCAGGGCCTGGGAGTTTGTGGAGATTCATGCACCACTTCTCTTGGACTTGGGAAAGGGTGACCAAGACATCATTGAGCAGCGTGAAGGTGCAAAGTGTGGCATCAGGGAGAGCGCAGGCATCACAGCCCATGGGGAAGATGCTGGAAAAGCAGTCACTTTCCTCGCCATCCGTCTGCTTCACTAACCTTCAAAGCAAACAAGAAAAACCTCTCAGAGTAGCCAAAGGGAGAAAACTCGGAAACAGCACTGGCAAATCAGAAGGTTTAGCATCCGCTTCACTGAGCTGGATTCAAGAATGGGGAGAGCTGGATTAAGATGGACAGAACAACACCTCTGGAGGGAAGTTCCAGCCCCTTAATTCTTTTTTATTTTTTGCCTATAAGAATTCTTTTTTAAGCTGCTTGGAACCTGGAAAAGAATGGCAAAAGAATAAATGGCAGAAAAACACACAAACAGCCAAGGGACAATCTAGATTTGAGAGCCAAGAACAGGACTCCCTGTAGATTTCTAATGTGTTCCTATAGGCTACATTAGAGGAGATGCTCTATCTGGGTCAATGGGACTGGCAGGGAGATTTGAATGTTCCCCTTGACCCAGTCTCCATTAAAAGCCGCAAGGTGTGAAGCTGCTGTTTGCACGTGTTGCCTGACTGTATTAACAGTTTTGCTAGATAAGGAAAGGCAACCTCAGGAAGGTGTCCAGCTTCAGGGTTTATTATCATGGTCTAGACAACCAATTTCCTGATGTTTCACCAGATGTTTTGAATGGTTATCCTGCCTCTGAAGATGCTAACCACAGTTTCCAGCAAATCATCAGGAAATCTGTTGTCTAGACCAATGTTTCTTAAACTTTTTTGTTCTTAGGATTTCTTCCTGTGCTTAAAAGTTAGGGAGCATCCCAAAAGAGTTTATAATTTTTATGGATTTTATCTATCAATATTTACCATATTAAAAATTAAAACGGACACATTCATGAAAGATTTATTCATCGAATCAGGTAAAAATAACAATATTAAACCTATTGATGTCATTTTTTTCATGAAAAAAATACATTTTTTAACAACAACAAAAAAAATGAGAAGAGTGACATTGCTTTAAAGTTTTGCGAATAACTTTAATATCTGGCAAATAATTTTGATTTCCCAGAACCTGAGATGGTCTTGGTGGACCTCCAGACGTTCTCAGAGCATACTTTAACAAATACTGGTCTAGATAATGGTTGCTAAATCTTAATGCTCAACACTGCTCAACAGATACTGCTGGTGCAAGCATAGTAGGGGAAGGAAAAGAGAAACCTTGAGTTTCACAATGCCAAGATACTAGTCATTGCTCAGGATTCCATATTTTGACAGCCTCCCCATGTGACTAGGGGAAACTTCCTAGCAGTAAGAACAATTAACCTGTGAAATAGCTTGCTGTCAAAAGTTATAGGTGTTTCATCACTGGAGGTTTTTAAGAAGAGACTGGACTGGGTCTCTGCTTGAGCAGGGTGTTGGACTAGAAGACCTCCTTCCAGCTCTATTCTGATTGACTGATTGGCAGAAAACTGGGTGTATAACATTGGGCAAGATGGGTCTGTTGCTCATTCTTGGGGGTCTGGGCTTCAGGATTTGGGTGATACACCTTTTTTAAGGTCACATTCCCCATTAATAAAAACATCCTCCTAAATCCAGTACTGATAGAGAGAACTGTGTAAAAGATCTTTTGCCAAAAATATTCAGCTTTTGCCAAACTTCTACCCAGAGAGCTGCTATTGGTTACATGTGTCTTGTAATACCAAGATGTGTTTATTACACTGTGCTTCTTAGCTCTTGAACATGGTTTGGAAATTGCTGTTGGCTCAGAATCTAGTAACAGAGATGGGTGAGTTGTACGTCTTGAAAATGTCATATTCCTCCCTACCCCTATGAAGTATTGCAACTTCAACGATCTTCTGTTCTCCTAATCTATCCTTGGCTTTATTCCTCTTGCCCATGATTCCCAGTCCTCTGGAAACATTCTGCATTCTCCAAAGAATCCAAGTTCTCCCTCCTGCTACTTTAGAGATGCTGCTTATTTCTTTCAAATCCCACTTTTGCATACATAACTCATCCTCATCCTCTATTATAAACATCAGGAGTTAGATGTCATCAACAGCAAGATCATTCCCAAAGCTCCCAATCAAACTTCTCTATGAGTCATGGAAATTCAGCCCATTAACTGGCCTTATCTGGCCTACATGGGCTCAACAGCGGTTCTATTGATAACATCTGGCCAACATATCAGATTTATCCTATCCTATATCCTACATCCTATAACCTATATCCTATTATATGCTCCTATCCTATCCTATCCTATCCTATCCTATCCTATCCTATCCTATCCTATCCTATCCTATCCTATCCTATCCTATCCTATCTTTACATCCAGTTACAGGTACTCCATTACTGGGGGTTTTCAAAAAAATACAGGACAGCCATTTGTCTGGAATGGAATGGTTCCAGCCATTTGTCTGGAATGGTATAGGGTCTCCTGCTTGAGCAGAAGGCCTCCAAGCACCCTTCCAACCCTATCATTCTATGTTCTAGTCCCGTGATGGCAAACCTATGGCATGGGTGCCACAGGTGGCATGCGGAGCCATATCGGTGGACACGCAAGCATTGCCCTAGCTCAGTGCCGGCCAGCTGATTTTTGGGCCCACAGAAACATGCTATTTCCGGTCTCCGGAGGGCCTCCAGGGGGGTGGGGAAGGCCATTTTTGCCCTCCTAGAAAGGCTCTGGAGCCTGGGGAGGGCGAAAAACGGGCCTTCCAGTCCCACCGGAAGTTGGCAAATGGGCCATTTCCAGCCTCCGGGAGGATGGAGAAAGCTGTTTTTGCCTTCCCCAGGCTCCAAGAAAGCATGTGGAGCTTGAGGAGGGCGAAAAACAGGCCTACTGGGCCCATCATGCCATCACATGGCCATCACGTGCCAAAAGCAGGGGGAGCGCACGGGTGTCGCGCTTGCTTGCTTGGGGGGGGGGCGGGGGCGGGGCGCACTGAATTATGGGTGTGGGCACATGTGGGCGTGAGCCCCCTGCGCTGCCCCCGCTTTTGGCACACGATGGCAAAAAGGTTAGCCATCACTGTTCTAGTCTATGTGATCACTCCAGCCTTTAATGCAAGAATTTTAGGCAAGGGAGAAAGCTTGAAATACTTAATGCAATTACATTCCATCCCTTACCTGCTTTGGTAGTCCAAGGACACGCAATAAATGCCAACTCCAGCACAGAGAATATACAGCTGATGGTGGAGGGGCAAGAGCTCCACATGCCAGACTTGATCAGGAAACCTGTAGACAGCCTAGGAAGAAAACAGGAAGGAGGATCGCAAAAAGCCTTCAGGAAGGTAAAATAATGTATTAGCAGACATCTTTACAGCCCATTTTCTGGTTTATAGACTCACATTAGCCCTCACAGGAAGACTGGGCACATAAATACATATCCAACTGGTCATCAATAGCTGTAGAATGAGTGGAGAAGATCTTCCTTAATAAAATCTGCTTTGGTTCCAGATAAACCAAAGTGTGCATTATTTACTATCAAACTAGAAACAGTCCTCGTTTAGTTGCTAAGCAACAGAGTTGTCAAGGAAAACATAACATAACCACAATGAAGTCACCCCCTCACTTCTGCCAGTCATTAAGTGAGACACCACATGACCGCAACTTGTAATTTTACTGCTGGCTCCTCTATGGACTCTGCTTGTCAGAAGAAGGACGGCTATGAAGTGTGCAAATGACAATCATATGACTGCGGGATGCTGTGACAGTAGTAAAACCCAGAGGCCCCCCCCCCCCGGTTGCAAAGTACCCTAATCTTGATCATGTGACCATGGGAATGCTGTGAGAGGTATAAATGTGAGAACCGTTACTTTTTCAACACTGTCATAATTTTGAATGGACTCTAAATAAGGCAATCATTAAAGGAGATCTATCTGTAACCTTACCCTGGCGATTGACACTTATTTCATTATAGGAGGTAAGAGTCCTTTACACCATTGAATTTATCTTTTTATTATTATTATTATTATTAGTAGTAGTAGTAGTAGTAGTAGTAGTAGTAGTAGTAGTAGTAGTGGTAGTGGTAGTAGTGGTAGTACTGCTTCTTGGTTAGTAAAGTAACATCGAGTAGGTGAAGCTTTTCTCCACTTATAGGTTAAATGGGAGAAATTTCAGTTTACCTCCCTCATGCCACTGTTGTCAAAAGCCTGAACGCAATGTTGGAGAAAAGCTGGTAATCTTCACCCGCGGAGGCCACAAACTTCATGTGGGAAAAAGTGAAAACCAAAACAAGAGGGAAATTGAAAATCTGTCTCTCCAAAAGCCGAGTTATATCACCACCTGTTTCAACTACCGCAATGCACAGGGCTGCCTTTAATCACCATCTGGAAGCTTCCGTTGGTAGAGAATGCAGCGGACCAAATGCTCACCAGCAGACATCACTGGAGCCCAGAGCCCCTGTTACTGCAGGCTCCGCTTTGGCTGCTCATTGGCTTCTGTGTGCAAACTAAAGTGGGGATGTTAATCTACAAAGACCTTCATGCTTGGCAACAGGTTACTGGCAGAACTGCAGCAGCCTATCAAATTGGTCTGTGCTTGTGTCAGGAGAATCAAACAACTACTCCCTGTTTCTGGGAGGTCTGGAGAGTTAAAATGAGAAGAGGGGAGAAATATGTGCTATTACTATAAAAGTAGAGCTATTACTCCTGCTTGTACTCTTATCTGGGCTATCTTGAAGGACTTACCACCACTGAGGGTTGGATAGATTATGGTGCAATAGAAATCTACTAAAGAAATCAAGTAATAAGTTGCTGCCTTGAGCAGAATCAGACCCAGGATCCTTTCAGTATCATTTAAAACACCTCAGCACATCTAGTCAGAAGCCATTTTCTGTATATTCCTTGATTTAAAAGGAGCTTCATTCTCAGCTAGAGGGAAGCTTGAAGTAAAGCTTATTTGTTTTGTTTATCTCAGGATGTGCAGTTCTTAATATTTTTCACCTAAAAGCATACCCTCCAATAAGAGGAGAATTTTATTTTGCATGTCATTCCTCTTTTTAAGCCATTAGCGATTGCTGATGCGTTGCTGAACAAGTGGCATATTATATCCAAGATGGGGGCTATCATTTCAGCAATGAGAGAACAAGCAGCACTCAACACACACATCTGTCTGCAGTCAAAGCTGCAACAATATTATAAGCACAGAGAACTGGGTACCGTCTCTGCACGAGAAATCCCTGAAAAGTCTGTATTTTTATCATTTGTCTAATAATCTAATAATCTATATGCATATTAACCTACTTGTTACCTATCTCTCTATGTGAGTGGAAAGTGTGCAAGGTTCAGAAGGTTATTATCAAAATAGGCTTCTTAGGTAAAATCAAATGAATAAATAAAGGGGTGCTTTAATACATGGTTTCTAAACCTCAATAAGTTTCAAGTGTGCAATTTTAACTCCCAGAATTCCCTACCCACCTACCCAGCTGGGGAATTCTGGAAGTTGAAATCCACATACCTTAAAATTGTTGAGGTTCAAAAACATTGCGTTAATATGTGAAGGTATGGTTTAGATCAAGGAATCAACACTGGAAAATCTATGCAATCTGGGAAAAATATATTTCATATATGTATCACTTGTGACAATACAGCAAACAGAAAACATATCCTTCATTTTATAGTTCAACAAGACTACTCTACAGACAAAAGGCAGATTTGTAAAGGCAGTTTTAAGGGGGAGAAGAATCACCACAGACTGATGTCAAGAATTGGATGCTAAGAATTGGATGCTACACGTAGGTGACTTATGAAGAACAACCGATTTGCTACCAAAGGTTGCTATGGTGAAAAAGATATCATTAAAAAAATCAACAAGAAAAATCTAAATTAAAGATTTAGACGGTTAAGAGCATCTCTGCATTTCATACATCCTCCCTGCCTGTTCAATTTTATAGGAAAAAAATTAATAACCCAAGGAATCTTTCAAACATTAAACTGTGGTTTCCAGCACACTATCTATGTAAAATACCAGATAAAGGAGGGAGGAGGGAGAGCCGGGGTGAACTTGGGTGATCTTGGGCTCCAGGATAGAATAATGCAATGGGGAGGGCATAAAACAAAGTATCAAACCAGTCTGGGTTAACCATATAGGATTGGTTTTCTCTGAACTACTAAGCCATTCTTATTATTAAGCCTCCCCCCCGCCCCCACACGATATGTGTTTGCAGTGCATTCTACTCATCTGTTCTCTGCTCCTAAGAAGCAGACTAGTTTTTTAAAAAGAAATTAACAGATTCAAAGCTCAAGGGACTGATGAAGGAAAAACACAACGCCCTAGCTACATTTCTGATCAAGTTTTACTTTTGTCAGGAGTAGCAAAGGAGCTAACTGTATGAACAAAGAGAATGCAATAGATCTCATTTGCTCTAATCCAGAACTATGAAGGGCAAACTTCATTTTCTACCACTGCCTGCTTTTCTCCTAAAAATTCAAATGCTGGAAGACAACTTCCAACACTTATTTGCAAAATATTTCTGGTCCCTGATAGGGACCAAGCAAATGTAAACCGATGTGTTTTGAAAGCATCCTAAAAGGATGAACAATAAAAAAAAATGTGGGCAAACATATATTTGCCTTCATTCATGATAAAAAGAAATACTGGTCAGAATCCATTCACTGAATGGATCCCATACTGTCAGGGTATATTTTGATTTGGATAGGTTAGCGTGTGCCCTACAGACGTTCTGGATACATTAGCTCTCACAAATATGACAAATGATTTTATAGGCCAGACTTCTAGAGTGTACCAAGTTATCTCCCATTGTTCAAAAGTGACATTGTATGCAATTTTTGCTTTTCTTCACACAGTTTCTTCTGGTGCAAGAATTTGCTTTCTGTCACTACTTTGGACTAATTGTCCTAAACAAAGCCACCAAAGACACATTACTACTTCTATCTTTGAGCCTCCTGAAGGGAAGGAGCAGAGAAATTCAACATTCTGTTAGGGATAGCATTATTGTGTTGCAGTGCTGCTCTACTTTTTCTCTTTTTAGTTCAAATGCTTAGTATTAGGATTAGTGACATAAGGTAGATCTGTATAGAATTCGCTTCGTGCTCATGTGCTGTATAAACATGTTTATTTTTAGCATTTATGGGATTGAATAAAACTCATGATAAAATTACAAACTGGGAAACAGAGCTACCATGAAAATGAATGCATCTCTTCAAATCAGTTTTTACCCACCAAATCAAAGTCAATTTACAGAGACTTTTGGGTATACTCATGCAGCCTTTTTGCCAACAGTATGGAATGGTTTGGCAATGCATTCTTGCAGAACACATTTTCAAGTTCCCTGTCTAATTTACAGACCCGAAATTCCTAGAAGTTCCCCATCCCAATATGAATCAGGAATAACCCTGCTTTGTTGCTGTGATCAATCAAGGTCAACTTGATACAGCAACCTGCTGCAGACATACATCAGTGGGATTTAATTCATCCCAGTTTCCTCTGATGCTTTGGACCACAATACCCATCATGCACTAAGTAAAGGGCAGTGGAATTGTACTTCATTATATCTGGAAGCTGTCAGACTGGGGGAAGGTAGCTTTAAAACTAGCGCTAAAGGATGCAGTGTGAATTGCACCTGTAATTATCTTCGGTGCTTAGACAATCCATTGTTCTGTACACTGATGGGAGATATTAAACCAGGTTAAGAGAGGTCAACTAGGGTTCTGTAATTATTAACATACTGGTGTTTTCAAACTTTTAAACGCTGCTGCTGCTGTCATGATCTTTAAAGGCTCTGCCTCCTCCAGTCGCCCCATCAGCCCTAAAATTGCCTCCCAGCATCTGACCTGATTTCCAGCGCCTCGTATCTGCCCATGGCTCCCGCCCCTGAAAAGAAGGCTCGACTAGCAGGACCAAGCGCCAGTCCAGACGTACCTTCATCAGCCGCCCTTCTTGGTCGTAGACATAGACGTACTCGGTGCCATTGGAGAGGTAGATCTGGTTCTCGTGGCACAGCACGCGGGGCTTCCCGGCTGCCAATCCCCCAACCGGGCAGCAAAATCCCGCCAGGTAATCCACCCTGTGCCCCACCTGGGCCATGACTGCCGCTGCCAGCTTGGAAAGGGGAATCAGAGAGATGTAGGGGCAGAACCAGAGAGCCCTTCAGGTGTCACCCCGCCTCGTCTGCGAAAGCACGTGGGAACGGAGCAAGTCAGCATGCGTGCAAGGGTCCGCCCCACCCGGGCCATACTACTATCCCGGCGCCTCCGGTGGGAACGAAGAGAACAATAAACCCCGAAGGACAACACCCCCCACCCCAACACACACACACTTTCACAATAGACAAGGCAAGGCTCGAGACTTGAAATAGAATCGTCACAAATTGCAAATCAGCGGAGCTAAGCAAGCAACTGGTCTCGCTTCTCCTCCACCCCCCAACCCTGGCATAGATCGCCCCCCCGCCACAAAGCTAAAGGGGCGGGGCTGCCATTCTGACCCCGCCTCCTCCTTCTCGCCAAGGCAGCGGTCGGAACGCCACCAGTTACTAAGCGCGGGAAGAGGCGCTGCTTTACGGCTGTCTGTGTCTGTCTGTCTCTTCTCTCCGGGCTCTCGCCTGTCGACTGGAGCTGGCGGAAGCACAAGCGGCTGCAGAGAAGGTTTACGACGCGCCGTAAAGGGAAGGAAGGAGGGAGGGCGAGCTCTTGTCGCGGCTTCTCCCGCTGCTGGTGCGGCTCGCTGTTGCCATGGAGATGAGAAGAGCGGGTCCCCATACGGGAGCGGCTTGCTGGGGGAATAAATGAATGTCAGGGCGCCCCAAAGAGAGGATGCTCGGCGGCGGGGCTGGGGCTACAAAGAGGGACGCACGGAGCCAATGCATGGCGGATGCGCGGTCTTGCATTTGAGAGGGGAAAGCTTAGAAAGCGTGTGTGGTTCCCACTGGTGGGGGGAGAAGGGGACACTGCAAAAAAAGAGTGGCTCAAACATTCTTGGCTGGACTGGGGTCCTTCGGGCATGCCGGGAAGCTCCTGGTCGATCTTGCCTTTGCCGGGAAGCCAAGCAGGGTAGGGTCTGATGATCCCCGTTTGGATGGGAGACCACCAGGAAATCAGAGGGCTGGATTGGGAAAGGAAAAAATACATGTGCATAGATGGCAAAGTGGCTGCGTGGATCCGTCCATAGAGCCAAATGGAATAGCTTGACTCCAAGGTGTCTTTAGTATGGGAACTCTTGAGAGTGGTTCTCGATCGTTGCTGAAGGATGCCTGGGTTTTGTGGTACTCTTAACACTACCCTGTGAAATCAGATGTGTAGAGAAAAAGCAAGCACATCTGGACTCCAAGAGGAATCCCAATCATCCATTTTTGGAATTGAGTAAGGAGCTGAGGTGGCTCAGTGATAGTCCTCAATTTAATAGTTCCTTTAATGACAGTTCGAAATAATAATGGAACTGAAAAAAGTGACTTATCACCATTGTTTTACATAACCATTGCAGCATCCTCATGGTCATGTGATTAAAATTCAGATTCTTGACAACTGACTCATATTTATGACCATTGCAGTGTTCCAGGGTTATGCCATCACCTTTTGCAACCTTCTGGCAAGCAAAGTCAATGGGGAAACCAGATTCATTTAATAACCGTATTACTAATTTAACAACTGCAATGATTCACTTAACTGTGGCAAGAAAAGCCATGAAATGGGGCAAAACTCACTTAACGACTGTCTTGCTTAGCAACAGAAATTTTGAGCTCGATTGTAAGTCGAGGACTACCTGTATTGCTGGCTAACTGCCCACAGCCTGGAGTTTGATCTTGATGGGGCTCATGGTTGACTCAGCCTTGCATGCTTCCCCAGTGTGTAAAATGAGGGAGCAGTTTGTTTGGAGCAATATGCTTACATTGTAAAATGCCCAAGAGTGCTGTAAAGCACTATGGATATAAGTCTAAGTTCTATTGCTATTGCTATTGATTTTTCTGCAGATACTAGGTGTATGTCATGGCTCAAATATTGGATTTTAATCATCAGTTCATGAGTTGACTTTGAACTGGTTTCTTAAGTCTATCTTATAGGACTGTTGTGGCTTTAAATAAATAGAAATGAGTATAGTCAGAAAAAAACAGCCCTCCCACCAAGTCAGTCACATTTTGCTCCCACACTAAAAATTGGAATATCAGTACAAAAAATAATGGTTGGTTCAGTGCCTAGCCAACAAAAGGTTCATGTAGGCTGGGCATTGTGGTGAGTACTATATTTGACATGTTACTTGCTGTTGATTCCACAGCTTTTTGTTCTATTAAAATTTTGTAAGAATTGTTCAGCTCCAACCCCACATTTCAAAGCTAGAACGAGAAAGTGGCAATCATTTGGCATCTGCATGCAACAGTAGCTGTAGGTGTCAGTGTAAAAATTAAAAAAAAAATTACAGTGCAGCTGAGACAGTAGATGGCAGTGTTGTTTGCAGTGATAGCTATCCTTACAAAATACGATAATGAGACTAGTAAAGGAATTATCAATTAGACAATTTGTTTCATCCCTCAGCCCAAATTCAAGCAACTGAAGTTAACATGATTTATTTCCTCTTATCTATTAACCCCCATTTGCCTTTATTATGCCTTAAATGTTTTTTCATTAATGAAAGCAAATATACATGTCTCAGGAAATGTTGCAGGGGCCAGTTTGGGTCAGTCACAGAGGTATTTTAGTATTTTTTTAATTTCATCAAGCTTGATTGCTGATTCACAAACTAAAATTGATTTAAACCTACTCTCTAGAAAACTGCAAAGTGATTTTATGTGTAATCTTGATTTTGGGGGTTTGTAGATTTTGATAATTTATGCAACTGTGAAAATCAAAGATATAAATAACAAACTTCAGAGATAGACCCTACAAGTATTTCTATTTAAATGTGTACATATCTGGAGCAAAAATGCACATAGAATAGTTGATAGAAGCTAGAAATTTTTCAGAAAGACATAAGAATGGCATTCTAATAGACACAAATTTGAAGGATGTTTTTGTGCTTTTGCAGTGTATTAAATTTAATGAGTAGTCATAATATGGGGCATAATAATTCCAGAAAATGTTAGATTGAAGTAAGGCTTGGAAATATTTTTAGAGAAGCCTCAATTATTTGTTTTAATACATTTTGTTGATGTAACCTGAGGAAACATTTCACCCCAATGGGATTGGCCTGCTCCACTCAGGTGGGCAGAAGGAGCAACGAGCAGACCCCGTTGGCCAAGGAGAAGAGCCTTTTCTGTTGTGGCTCCTATCATCTGGAACATCATACCCCTTGAGGTGATATGCTCCTACCCTCTTGGCCTTCTTAAAGGGCCTTGAACAGCGGTGAAATCCAGCCGGATCTATCTGGCTCATGCAAACGGGTAAGGCCTGCGGTGGGAGGCTCCGTCCACCTGCTAGGACATCATTACGTCCATTTTTGACCCTCTGTGCATGGGCAGAAGAGGCTCGTGCGAGCATGCACTCACATTTCCGAACCAGGAGCGAAGGTAAGTGCATTTCACCGTTGGCCTTGAACCTGTCTCTTTCTATTCCTGGGGTCCAGATATGGGTTTGTACCAGGGGTGAGTTCTACTTACCTCTGGTACTGGTTTGCAATGGGACCGTGCATGTGCACTTCTGTGCATGTGCAGATCGTTCATGATGACGTCCGGATGGGTGGGCAGAGCCTCCCGTCGCCGTTACTACTGGTTCACAAGAACCGGACCGAACCCCTGGTGTGTGCCTTTCTGGAGATGGGATTAGCAAATTACTAAATGAAAAATCCCACCTTCATCCCATTTTATAACTCCCCATTTTAGCCAATTCTCTATTAGTGTTACACTTATGGTTTTAATGTTTTATAATATTATTTTATCATGTTATTAGCCACCCAGAGTTGTGTGATCGTGAGATGAGTGGCCTATAAATTTAATAAATAAATAAAATTTTAGCAATATGAATACATTTGTATAAACATGAAGCAAGGACTTGGTTTTGGTTAATAGGATCCATAGCAAAGTAAGTGCTAGATTAATTTACAGATTTATTTGTACACTCAAAAAATATGCTTTGAAAAAATACGCACTTAAAAATGTAGATTCAAGAATGTCAGTCTCAAATGCTTAGCTTCTTTACATCAAAATATTTCTGGCATAGCCATTAAATGCTTTGTGTCTGTGAGTGTATAATGAATGAGTCAACGCAATTTAGCCTTCCAAAAGCTATAGCTTACAATATGTAAACTTCAGTGGTTTTTGTTAAAAATGATGCATGTTCTTTTTAATACACCAAATATCATTTATTAAATCCTGCTGAAATTAAACTAGGTGTATATGTTTTGTTTATTTGTTTATAAAATGTATTGGCCGTCCATTTTACCTCAGAGTAACTCAATAAATTGCAAGAGGGAGAAGAATAAATTACCTTGCCAAGTTTTTATTGACAAGCATAGCTCAAAACAAGTAAGAAAAGACTCATGCAGCTTTCCTCCTACATTTTCATATCCAAATAATTTGAAATGGTATAGCGAAACTTGACTGGGACAATTTTTCCAGTTGTTTATTGTAAAGAGGTGACCTCATTTGTTTTTTAGGCCTTATGCCACCCATAATCTATCTGCAATCTAGGTTTTAGGAAACTGTGAATCTTACAATCCTAAACACAGCTTCATTGAGCATGATGTGGATGTTGATGGATGTGCTAAATCTGTGTCCCTAGTGCTTGAGAAGAGAAGTCTGGAAACAATCAAACCATTAGGCCGATTAAAAAAATCAACTTTGTTTTTCCATTGCTAAAACATGAGAGCCTGTGCAAAGGCCTGGTAGCCAAAATACAGCCTTCAAGGCATATGCTTATCAGCCATACATACCATCAAGCCAGAATAGTTTGTTAGCTCCTAGAAGAACCAGAAAGGTTATATAATATGCAATTGCTTCTAATCTGTTTATATTTAGATATGTGGAAATTAGGCCTGACTTTTCTCATTGGCTAAAACCAGCTTTGGCATAAAGATGGAGAAGAATTTGGATCCTTTGTGCTTAAAATGCACTCAGCTTCCTCTTTTGTAGCATCTGATCTACAAGCAGTGGGTTTTAAAAAAGGATCATTCAAGAAATAAGGAAGCTCCTTAGTAAATTATAGCCAAAGGAGCCAATTTGCAGGGATTCATCTTCAGGAAATGAAGCTTCTTATGAAGATGCTTACATGGACTGAAAGTTTTAGATTGTGTGGCTGCCAGTGGAGCACAGGATACTCATTTTATCAAGCAGTTTTGGATACAAGAGCCTATAATGCAATTATGGTCGATTTCTCATCTTGCAACCCTACACCTATGAGCAATTTAGTATCTCCTAGTTAAATATGCCCGCCTAGAAGTTTGAAAGCGTGCAGGTGAAGTAGATTAATAGGTACTACTTTGGTGGGGAGATAATTGCATTCTGTGCACCTTTGGTGTATAGCCATGCTGGCTACATGACCATAGAAACTGTCTTCGGACAACGCTAACTCCCTCGGCCAAGAAACAGAAAGGAGCACTGTGCCCTAGTGTTGGACACAACTGACAGGAAAAACTTTACCTTTTTAGTTGAATATGCAGACAAACAGTGGGCATTCTCTAATGGTGAGAAGAGATAGGAAGAGACGTTTGTCATAACTGGTCCACACACACATGCACACACTCATCCCACACAGATAAATTGGAATCAATGTAGAGTTGGTACTTTCCTTAATGCTGTATCCATAAGTAAATCTTTATTGATTGCCAGCCACCTTTAATGAATGGAAAATAGCTCTGCTTTTTCATAAAGTATTTTCGGAGTTATACATGGAATGTTTCAGTGAGCATAACAAATAGCAGTGCAAATAGGAGGATGTACATGTTTGCATGGGGTGTGACATTCTGTATCTTAAAAATCAATTCATTTCTACTTCCAGAAATGGATGGTGTAGATTGTAATGTAGTCTACAGTCATGGAAAGAAGCAAATAATCCCCAGCATTTTGGTGGGCTATCATAGTTATCGTGTAACTATTACACAGTATGCAAATAGCATGTAAGAACTATGTAAAGCAGCCAGAATCATTCTTAACATATTTAAGAACCAGAGAATGTGATACAAACTGGGTGCTGTATCTACTTTTACAACCAGTCAGGTGTGATTTCATCTGTCATTAAGTTAAGCTGTGCATCACTTAAAACAGCGGCAGGGTCTTATGAGTCATAGTCTAATCTTAAGTAGACACGTATTTGATAAAATAACTCTACCAAGGAACCATTCCTTGGCATTTATTCCAATAATACGTTGGGAATTGTGTTTCCAGATTATTACCAAGAAAGGATTCCTATTTATTACCTTTATACTGGGTCTGTCACACTTAAGCCCTCATAGGAAGTTTTTTTAGGGGAAAAGACATGCAGACAAAAGGATGCATTTGGTTTCCAAAATTGCAGTGAAGGTCCAACACCAGCTGGAGTGCTTATTGCCTTCCCTCAGACAAGGGCTCTATGATCCGCCTCCCATTCCGGATCAGGATTCTGCGGCGTTTGGCTGGCAGGAGGGTAACCCTTTTCTCTCCTAGTTGAGCAGCCCTGATGAAAGGCTTAGCAGGAGACAGGTTCTGCCTTTTGTTCATCTCATCTACAAAATATTCCACCCCCTCAAAGCGTTTAGTCAATTCTCCAAGATGTTCCTTGAGAGCATTAAATTCCTTGTATAGGTCATCCAGGGCATCAGAAAGAGGTTTGATTCTGAAAAGACAACAGGCAAGAAGGGATATGGGTTAAATAACAAACACCCTATGCTAATTTAACAGAATCAGGCTTTCATTTTATTCTGGCAAGGTTCAACAACAGCTGGATCTATGCTGCCAAACTCGATTATGGCCTCTAGGCGGCAATTTATTTATATACTGTAGATGCAAGTCATTTGTGCAAAACTTTGCTCAAGCAAATGCCCATTTCTTGGGGATACTTCCATAAGTATCCAAATGCAGTGACATTGACCCAGAAATATTTATTTTATTTAGCTGTATAGTCCACAACAGTACATAGAATCATAGGAATGGAAGAGACCTTGAAGGTCTTTTAGTCCATCCCTCTGCCCAAGGCAGGAGTCCAGTTTCATCAGCTCAGTCTTACCAATCTGCAAATGGTAAATTGTTTGTTCCTTCATTAAGGCTTGTTAACAGGCCAACATTTTGCTTTCATTGCTTTTTGTGCACTACTCAGGATCTTTAAAGATTGATCCAGTTTTTGTTTTTTTTAATCGAAATATATCTCAAGGTCTGGACAAGCACACATTGGACCAAGCCAAAAAATGGGTTCAAAAATCCCTGAGAATGTTGTGAAAATCTACCCATTGGTTTGGTATGTTGTGCAAACATCCTGGGGCAGAGCATGTTCTATTTCATCTTAATCCTATGAACAACTAGATTCCACTACCCTTGTACTTCTAGATCAACTGCTGACACAAATTTATCAATTCTCCACTAAAACTGGCATATTTTGAGGTGTTACACTAAGTCAATTAGAAACCTATCCAGATTTCTGCCTGGACCCCAACCCTCACCTTCCATAGTCAGGCAACACTGTTTGGTGATCATGGAGGAGAAGATTCCTGATTTGAGTCATAATAGCAAATTTCCAGTTGTCAAGAACCACAGTAAGATTAGAACATCCCCTCGTATTGACTTTATCAGCTGGAAGAGGAAAGAGAAAAGAAGACCAAACTGGAATGTGATATAACAAAGAAGTAATTGTGCAAAATCATCATCATTGTCTTAAAAAAATAAGGAAAGATAAAAACCTTCAAATACAGGTTGTATGAATGCATAAAAAGAAAGTACTAGTGATTGGGAACATACCAAAAGATCTAGAAAAGATTTGGACACCATATGAATCTCAACATATCAATTGCTTAATGCATTGTAAGTTGCCTTGAATCTCTGGAGAAGGGCGGCATATAAATTGAACCAATAAATAAATAAATTACAAAATTTCACATTATTTGGTACAATGTCTAAATTACAATAGTATCATTAGCTAGATCCTTGAAAAGAATCTGAGTCAAAATACTGTGCCACATCCAGTCAGAACTATCTGGTAGTTAGAACTATTGTGTGATAATAACAACAACAATTTAACTCCTTCTTTTCCTTCCCCTCTTCCTCCAGTACTGCACTTTTGTTCCTAAATACTGTATGCATCTGAGAAGGAGGCATTTCCACACCATTAACATGAAATCTAGTAAAACTGTTGAGGACAACAGCCAGACCTTCACCATACATTCATACTTCTTCATGGGTAAAAGAAAGTGCTCAAAAACCTCTAAAAACAATGTGGCAGCTCACCCTTCTCATATGAGTTCGGGTGGAAAGCAAGCTTAGGAGGAATAAAGTTGCTTCAGTGTAACATTAAACAAATAAAGGGACCCTAATTTTTTAATTCATCTTCGGGGTGGGAAAAAGATCTGCCTTTCCTTCAGAGTTCATTTTAGGACCTACAGTATTGTTTCTAAAGTGAAATGTGCTCAACTCCCTGAAAACATGTCCTGGGAGCTCCACAAGGAGAAATATGATTTATAATTAAAATTCAGGTGCTCACAGATACTTAAGACTATGAAGAATCATGCATGCAGAAAAGAAGTTCAGAACTGTATAAGAAATGTGGAAATTGGAAGCTGGGAGAGGATTTGAATCTCAGGTTAGCAGCTTTTATGAAAAACAAATGTCGAAAGCAAGTGTGCCACCACAATCATTCTCCCTTGCACAACTGGGGTTCCAAGGCCCTTAGCAAAGAGGGACCAGTCTATCCAAGTGCCCCTCTGCCCTAATTCACAATGAAGAAAACTTTCTGTTGTCCCAACCAACAGCCAGCTTTCTGGGGAAGGCCATGTTGTTTGGGACCTGTTACCTTCTGATCGGTAGTCCCATTCGGGGATGGATTCCCGCCGCCTCGGTATGGCTACACAGCTGACGGCGACCAACAACAGCAGCCAGGGAATCTGCTTCATGCTGCCTTGACAGCAGCAAGAGAAGGAAGACCAAATCAAAAGATTCTCTTTACAGTCTCTGTACAGACCTCACAGCCACATTCCTGTTCTGCGTCCAACCCCACCCCTTTTTTTCCTTGATAGCTCCCATATGGCCGCTCATCTAACTGGGCTGGTCACCAGTTTGTCATATCAGTGGGCTGTGAAAAAAGGGGCGTCTCTTCTTCTGTAGCCATAGAAACACAACACTCCTTGCATCCATTCACCAGTCCAAGTCCAGCTGGGTGGAAATATTGTCCAGGGGTTTGAGGATGTCATGTTGGAACTTGGATATCAACTGACTTATGACTGTCTTCTCCATAGAAGGTTCCCATTTCCTCCATATGCCTCAATAGCTTTGAAACTTTGGGATGTTGCAAGTTGGAAACACTTGCAACATCCCAAACATCCCAACACAAACACTTGCAAGTGTGGGAAAAACACTCTTGTGTGGGACAAACACTCCTAAGCACATTTTAGGCCACTAGCACTTAAGAGTAAAGAGGATAATTCTCTGTTTATTCATACTTTCTTTGATTGATAGACAAAAGGAGCAGCTCAGGGAAAAAGCTGTCCACTCCAACTCTGCTGCACACAATTCTGTTTACTCTGTTTAAAACTCTTGTTTACAAAGGCACAAAACTACAATTCCCCAGCATGTGTTTTCTTGGAAATAAAAGGTAAAAAGGCTTTGACTTACTTCTTTTGAAAGTTGAGAGAAACGTCCCGTCTTGTTGGCATTAGCTTTGCTGCTCTCCCCGCTCCCCTTGCTCTTAATGATATCCAGACAATCCATTTTTTTTAAAGTGAGAAGAGCACATTCAGCATGGTTCACATCAGGTAGCCAGATGGGGACATACGTCAGTCCCTTGTCAGTGTTTATGAGTCCAGATGGCACAATCGAGAGAAGCAGAAGGAAAATGGATGGAAACACAAAACCTATCTCCTGACCTACAGGGCGCTGGTATAGTTGGAAAAGGCCACTTCATCCATTGAGCCACAGCTCAACTCAAGAGTTAGAATCTAAATGAAAATATTCTCAACCAGATGGCTGTCTTGATCCTGAATGCAATCCATGAAGAGAAGCCCATCATTTCTCCAGTTAATGAGCTCCAAGGCCTAACAGCAGTAAATTCAATCAAAAACTGTTTTTCCTGCAACTTTAAGCTATTCCTTGCTAGTTAGAATAATAGATCTTGACCTTCTTGGAAGTGATATGCATGAAATTAAAAATGTTTTGTCCTACATGTGAAAGAAAACACATTATGTCTTGGAAGTTTGTGTGGGCTATTCCAGGGAGGGAGGGCATTATCTGACCAAAGCAAAACCAGATAGCAAATTAAGAAAATCTTAAACATACACCCATTGGATCTCCTTTGCCTTTACATAGTAACACACCCTTTTTCTCCTACACTCTGCATCTACCTGCCATACCAGTCCTAGTTCTCTGAAGCCACGACATTCTAGACCTTCAATTTCTCCTACCCTGGATCACATCTACGAGAACCTATGTGGTACAGGTCCATGCACCAGACATGCACACTTTGGGTCAACTCAGATACTTCCATGCATGGAGCAAAGGACGCTCCATGCATGGAAGTCTTCACAGCCTTACTTTTCTGTGTATCGTCCTTTGATGTCTCTCTGGCATGCTATCATACCTCCACTCAAGATAAACATTTACATCTCCTTCAAATTCTCTTCATTGGACTTAATGTTTCTAGTTCTTGCTCTTCTCTGGAAATGTCTGAATTCTTTCCAAAACTGGTTTTCAGACCTTGATGCAATATTCAAGGTGTGATCTGACTAACACATAATGAAGTGGAGCCAATTACTTCCCAAGACTTGGAAAATATTTGATTGATGCAAACTAATATTGTATTTGTTTTCTTGGAGTTATACCACAAGCTGGACAGGTCCTCACTATTAAAACAAATATTTTAGGGTTTTTTTTCTTGAAAGGTCTATTATCTATGTGGCTTTCCCTATCCTATATCTGTGCATTTTATCTTTGTTTCACCCTAAGTTGAGAATTTTGCATTTGTCTCTTAAATTGGTATATTTAGCTGTTTCTATAACCCATCAACACCATTTTGAATGTTATTTCTCTCTTGTAAGGTATTAATATCTCAACAGTTACATCCTCCATCAGTTAATCCAAGTCATTGCCTTAGAATCATAAATTGTGGAGTTTGAAGGGACCACAAGGGTCAACTAGTCCAATCCTCTGCAATATGTAGAAAAGCCAGTTAGTTTCTTCCTCAGGTGGTAGCAGTCCAGCCCCTTCTTAACAATATTCAAAGATGGAGAACCCCATAACCTCTCTTGTTCCCCTTATTTCTGGTCCTAGTTTATGTGGCAGTGGAATGTAGTAGTGACCATTTTCTCTATGGCAACCTTTTTATGTACCTGAACACTGATGTTATGTCTGTTTTTGATCTTTTTTCCTCCCAACTCTTTCATACTTCTAAGTCATGATCCAGAAGAAGGTCAGAAGTATGTTAATCTTCCTACCAGCCATCTTACATAAATGGCTTAGGTTTAGCCATTTGTTACCAATGGCTGCATCCATTAACATGTAAAACCCATATCATATTTACATAAAACCTATATTCTTTTCTTGCCAGATTGCTAAAAACATGGATCCCAATTTTTTTTGTTTTAAGATGAGATTTGAAACAATAGCTGACTGCCCACATGCACAGCAAACACTTATAGAAATTAGATGTTGTTGGGATTTGAAGTGAATCACCATGACATATATATCTGTATTGGAACAATGCATGAATGGTTGTCAGGAGAAATGTTTGGGGCCCAAAGGCTGCATAAATTCAAATCAAGTAGAGAGCAAAGTGGAGAAATCAACAAAAGGACCTGAAGCCATCATTTTGGATGCTTTTAATAGGTTTTTATTTGCAGGGCTGTTATTCAGTTAAGTCCAGTCCAAACCAAACATACACCTCTGCAACCCAAAGAACCAAGAAGAACAGCAAGAGCGGCTACAGCCCATTGAGCTTGAGAAATCTAGTCAAAGTGCAAACCCAGGAAACAAAAGTCACACATCCTGCCAGCAATAACTAGGGCCAGAGAGAGTGTTTATGAGCCCCAGCTACAACTGCCTGGAAAGGCAAAGACCGCATCCTTCACAGCAAGTGTTTGGAGGCCAGTCCTACATGCCCATAATGAAAATGGGAGCTGGGATGGAGGCACATTTTTTGGTGGTGACGAAGACCTAGGAATATAAACTATGGCAGGGCAGAAACAAAGGCGGTATGTCCACATAACCAGAGAGTTGACGCAAGGGCCTCTTTCTCTCTAATGTTACTAGGTTCATCAGGGTGATTATATAGGCTTGCTATGCAGCATACTTCTGCGAGGGGAATCCGTTTTGACTTAACATAAAACAGTCCTAGCAGAGATACTGGGAATTTTGGATAATGAAAAAAAATAAAATTTCTGGACACTTTTGAATGGAGTAGCCCAGGTTTCAGAAGAAATAAGGAATAGGAGGCACAGCTAATAATGATTATGTGAACAGTAGGCAGGGTTGTGTTCTAGAGGCAAGGCCATTTCTATTGCAGTCACTATGTTCTAGAGGCAAGGTAATTTTTACACAGGCATTTTAGTGAGGTAAGACAAACTCCCATTCCAATATACGCTCCATTTAACTTTGTTGTGCTGATCCCTGTGTAGTTATTAATAGACATGAATAAAATGCCTAGATATTTTGCCTGATCATAGCTTTGGATTCCAGGAAATTGCTTAAATATAAAGGGAAAATAGTGCATGGAGACTTGGTACAAATAACTGCTTGTGAACTGTTGCTTTCCCAGTCCTGGCACAGCTGGAATGAAGCTGCTGTAGGGTTCCAAATCTGGAAGTGACAGGATATGCTTCCCGTTGCCAAACCAGGATGAAAATCACCTTCTCTCTTAGATAACCATAGATGCGGAATTCTGGGAATTCCGCATTTTAATCTGCTGCCATTACGGATGTAGGGCAAGAAATGGATGAAGAGGCAACCAAAATCATCCCTGCCTGGTTGAGAAAGATGTTCTTCCCTCACTCTCCAGTGCCAAGGTTTAACATGGGGCTTTAAAGCCATAGTATGTCCTGCGATCACAGGTCACTCAATATGAAGCTATAATGAGAGACTGGACCAATGTGGCTCAGGCACCAGTGACCCAGAAACTCTGGGGCTAAATGCAAAGCATGTCAAGAGAACAACATTACACAAGCTAGCCCTGGGGAACCAAGTCATCCCTTCAACACTACTGCCTAGCCTCACTGACAAGCTTAAGGCGGGGAAAGCTTGTGGCATGCAAGCTAACAGGGCGACACGGCCACACCGCCATGAGCCCACAGAGCTGATCAGACACCTGTGCGACTTCAGCTCAAGAGAAGCAGGACCTCTGGCTTTCTACAATACTGAGAGCAAAGAAAAGACAAGGCAGCACAGTGGGGCCATCTTATTTTTTCCCACCGGGACATCCTGTTCCAGCTGCAAGCTGCCACCTTGTAAATGGCAATTGAATACCTGTGATATGGGTCCTTTCCCCCTTTTCCTGTCTTGCCCCGCCCCACACAGTACATCGTCCCAGGAGGAAGAACAGTCCTGCCTGGCTAAAGGTTTGCCTCTGTATTTCTGCCAGTTGGTCTGTAATGGCCGCCCCGATTGCCAAGCCAAACAGGGCCTAGCTCCGTGGGAGGCTACACATCTCGCAATGATCTGTGCCTGGTTGGTTCATGAAGGTGCAGTGCTGACAGGCCCACATTGAAGAAGTTGTTGCATGTGTTGAACTGCCCATGGCACCATATTCTTGGAGTCCTGGCAACTGAACGCCCACTGTGCCTGAAAAAGTGAAACGGAATAATTAGGAGATGGAAAAAGCTCCAACAAGCAGAAAACATTTTTTTGCCTGGGAACTTTACAAATTGCTAGATAATTTCTAGAGTAAATGCAATCTTCCCTTAGGAGTATTCCCATTCCTTGGCACAACACTATCTAATTCTTTCGACAGATTTCTACAACTGTATCCTCTAAAAACCCTTCCTTTCTTTCCTGCATGAATTAAATCACCACTATATATGTACTGATAACTAGTTGGCTACAAAGTGTAAAGTTTTGTTTACTTATGTTGTACTAAATTCATCCCCAAAGGTGGTTTCAAATCTAAATTCCAACACTAGGCAATTTGATATAGGTAAACAAAAGCTGTCCAGCATCTTTGGAGTGAGGTGATGCAAAAAAAGAAAGGACATTAAACATACTGCAAAGCTGTTCAATGGTAGCCCACTGTTCAGATTTTTTCCAGGTCTGAGCAAGTTCCTCATTCCGGGTTCTTACTGCCTCCAGCAACAAGCTGATACTGTCCTAAAAGAAGAAATAAACTACATCACAACCCTACCTGCATTTTAAATAAAGGATTAATGCACTATATTCCACTAGCTGTAACTGTTAGTAATATTTAATATTTAAATATTTAACTATACACAAAGACAATTTTTGTCAAATGATTTACAATCTCCAAAATAGGTTGCATATCTCTTCTCTCACTTCAGGACATCTAAAAGCATGGAGCAACGGTATAAAAATACATTTTGTTACCCGACACCTAAGAATGCCATTTCAGGAATCCTATTTCCATTCCAATTTTAAAGGCCAATTATTCTTGAAAGAAGTAAGAAATTAAACTTCTACTGCCTTGTTTAGCAGAATCTAGACAGAGGCACTGTATTGCATGTGTGCTGTTAGCTCCACTTATTTTGTGTGCCATGATTGAGTAGCACAAAAAGAACAAGTCAACGTACTCCAGACTCCTTTAAGACGTAAAACGAGACCACATTTAGAATACTGGTATGAGCAAGAATGCATGAATGAAACATCATGTTCCACATTTCAGTTAGTAGCAACTGTTGTCCGACATTCACAAGTGACACTATACGGAATTACATTAAAATGGATTTGCTGAAGAAAAAAAAAACATTTATTGAAATTTGAACAGCAGGTGGCACTGCAAACAAGTTCTGAAATGAACTGGATAACAGTTCTGAAATGAACTGGATAATAATATGCATTGTCATTTCATCCTTGTTCTTGAACGAAGTGGGCTGAGGAAATAAAAATGTTTCTACTGGTTTCATAATCACATCACTGCGTAAATGGCAGAATCTGTACTAGGGTTGCACATTGGATTTGTTACGTATCAGATCCTGTATATGAATAATCGGGAAAGAAAACTGTTTGAAGGCTAGGATGGATATTCACCAGAGAAACAATTACTATACCTGTAAGTGTAATTACACTGACCTAACAGTAAAGTTATAGGAACTGATTTAAAAAGGATTAATGAAGCTTACTTCAAAAATGCCTGCTCTAATTTCTATGAAATTTAGAAAGATAAATCTTCAAGAAGTTCTTGCTTGTGTGCCAATTTAACCCCATTCTGCTGAAAAACAGAACTCCTTGTGCTTTCAATACTATAAACTACAGAGTTCAGTTTCTCTAAATCAAAGGCAGATGGGAAAGGCTTTGTCCAGAATTATGAAAACTTGATAGGAAGTTTCTAAAATGTAATCACATATTTATTGCTAAGACAACAATTGCATCATTACACTTCATTATCATAATAACATTGAGTAAACCTGGTTAATTACCCACTGGCAGTTCAACTATTCCACACATCATTACAGTTCTTTAGGCTCTCTGGAAAATACAGGATATTATTATTTTTCCTGCCTTTTATTTTTTAATTGTTGATTGTAAAGGCAGAGCATCATGTTTATAAGTGATCTAGAAAAGTTAGCAAATTTGGTTAGCCATAAGCATGGATTAAAAATAGATAAATGAGATTGCAGAATTGATCTTTTACAACAAGAGTTTCTGATACAGAAAATTTAACAACATGCCTATGTGTCAAACTTGCTCCATCCAGGCTGAGTGACAATTGCTACCAATTTATTTCTTCAATTTATTTCTTTAATTCTTCTTTATTTGCTCAGAATTGACTGCCAAACTACCAATCTAGAAACCACTTCTAACAGTCAAGATATCCTGTTTTAAAATCAGTTATGCTTAGCAGCCTTCTTAATGTAAGCTTTATGCTTTTCTCCAAAAATAAAGTCATTACATACCCTTAAAGGCATCACTTCATTGGTGACCAAGAAGAGGAGAAGATGGAAATCAGAGATGATGTCAAGGAATACAGAAGAGGTATTCTGGGACAAATATGTAGCCAGAATGTGAAAGTCCTGCAAAGATTGACAAAATCATTATTTAGCTAACTGGAACATTCCATGCAATTAACCAGTATATGTAATACCCTGTCACAGGGCTGCAAAAATTGTTATCTCAATTGCTGTACTTCAATAGTGGGCAGGACCCAAATAGTTGAATGACTTTTTAATATGACATTATTACTAACTTTATTATTTAAGTTTATAATTGTTTAAGATTTTAATTCTTTCTCTTTTTTTGTAGCAACATTCTCAAACTAAAATATCGGTAGTGTCCCACCCCCCCTTTTTCTTTTTTTCTTTTTAGTAAAAGTCTTATGATACTAAGACTCTTTTCTAAGGATCATAGCACCCTCTGCTGATGAAACTCTTCCAGCATGAATAGACAGAAATAGCATCCAGGAAGCAAGCACATCAAATTTAAGAGATACGCAAGAAGACAAAGAAGCTGGGAAATATAGAGGCAAACAAAGCAGAAGGGAGGCAGAGAGACAGTAGGAAAAACAGGGAAGATGTGGAGGCAGCAAAAGAAACAGCAATTGGTTGGGATACAGAGGGCAGGAAATGTAATGTAGTACTGTAGAAGCAACAGTAAATAAAGTTTGGGAAAAACAGCATTGTAAGCTCAATTAGATACCCCACCTGCAGGTTTTGCATTTGGGCTGCAGGTTTTGCATTTGGGCTCTCCTGAACATTCCCAGTTCAGAGAGCAATTTCATACATTTTGTTCTATCTATGAAGACTGTTAGCATTTGTGATGTAAAGAGAGCAAATGAATGACACTCTGGGTTTTTTGCCAAAGAGCAACCAGATATTGCTTCCATATCAAGGAGAATTTAGATAAAACTTGCTTTTGAAAGAAATTTACTGTGTTTCTTTTCAAGTGGCTGGTAACAATAGTTAAGCAGAACTCATGAAGATAGTTGCAGAAACTTCTACTGTTTATAATTTTCATCCAATGTCTGACCAATGGTGCAATGCCATTCTCAGCAATGGGGCAGATCAGGTGAGCTTTTTCAGTTGATAAGAGTTGACAGTGAAAAGCTGAAGGAAGCTACATTTATTTATTTGTTGGTTCGATTTATATGCCCCCCTTCTCTGGAGACTCAGGGTGGCTTACAATGCGTTAAGCAATAGCCTTCATACTTTTGTATATACCCACTTAGTAGGGCTTTTGCCCCTCCCCCCCAGCGGTGTTCTTTTTTATACAAAGTCAGCTTATTGCCCCCACAATCTGGGTCCTCATTTTATCTACCTCGGAAGGATGGAAGGCTGAGTCAACCTTGAGCCTGGTGAGATTTGAACTTGAAGTAATTGCAGGCAGCTGGCAGCTAAGTGCTACTTTAACAGCACTTTAGTCTGCTGCTCCACCAAGGCTCCTTTGTTTTTAGATCCAATAGTTCAGGGCTGTCAAGCTCCCGGCCCATGGGCCAGATGCGTCACGCGCTGACCCACACACGCCCTGTTTAGCGAAGGGGAAAAAGGTCCTGATACATCATGTGACGCTGTGATGACATGAGTTTGACACCCCTGCAATAGTTGTTCTCTATCGCTATGAACATAGGCACAAAAGGGGACAGCAGGAATAGAAAAAACAGCAGATTATAGTTTATTCTTCTCAAAGGACAAAATCTGCTTACTGTTTCCTTTTTTTTCAATTAAATATTGCAAAGATCTTTTGTTTGGTAGCAAAAGTCAAGGCTACAGCTGAAGCATAGCGCAGGTGTGCTAAATAGAAGTCCTACTGAGACACAATTTGTAACCATGTAGACATTTTGCTCATGGTAACATACATGCAAGCTTTTGCTGCTCTCCAGATATAGCAAAAACTTTATTTTACATGACTATG